>OU898278.1:148413728-149076228 GCA_918026665.1 Diabrotica balteata | reverse complement strand
CAATGAGTGCTTGTAATTTAATATAAACTTGATTGAATAGCAATAAAGTTTAAATTGACTCTACATTTAGTTAAAAAATATTTGTATAAGAAAAAGAATAGGGCTGTCTTAGGGTTTTCCCGGAAATTATTTGAATTTTTCATGCCGTAAAAACCATCCTTAGACATCAAGGAACATTTTCAAAAAAGAATTGTTAAGATTGGTCCATGCGTTGTTGAGTTATGCGCTTACCAACACATTTTGCGATTGATTCATTTTTATATTATAAATTTTAAATAATTTAATAAACATCATCGACCAGATGGCATAACAATAACAATGTTTTAACCGAAATTTAATAATAAACGTCATGAATATGGTGGATAAAAATATGGCACACGTTTATAACCACTCTATTAATTTTCCAGCTGTCAGTTAAATAAATGAGACAACCTTTATCCTAACTATTGTGGAATTCAAATTAAATGCAAATTCTTTTTATACCATTAAAAAAAAAATCATTTACGCAATATCCGTAGAATCGCGACTTTTAGGTGGTTCAAATATTTTGACTGGAATTTAGTATAATTGGATTTTTTACGAGGTTTCGGATGCACCTGCAATAGCCCAAATTAATTTTAAATTTTGAACGTTTTGGACTCCTATTGTATTATCGGGAATATACTCTGTTCGATTTAAAAATAATTTGTCGCATAATGAAATTTTTGGTGTTCGAAGAATTTCGGGCAAAAATATTTAAATAAAATTATAATTTAAATAAAACCAAAATAAGTTTTGACCAATTTTTTAAATAGAAATATTTTATTATGGGACAACACTTCATCAAGGCTATACGAAGTAAACAAACATCCACATGTTTGGAACCCCAAAATAAAAGACAGAGGAGAGCAAGTGATACTTACCCGTCTCCGTATCGGCCATACCACAGCCACCTTTACTTCCAAGCCATGAAGTAGAAAATTGGCAACAACGCGTGGTAGTCCGACCATGGTTTGTTTTGTTTAACATTTGATATAGGAAGGCTTGTAAAGTTTGTTGAATTTAGTGTTTTTTTTTACTTTATTCGAATGTTTTATTTGTAAATTGTGTTTAAATTAATTAGAAAATATTAATATAAGTAAAATTTCATTAAATTTAGAACTTATAGAAGATTCTTAATGACAATTTAAAAGGCAAGTATAAATATAACCTAGAAAACAAACTGAAAATAATAATACTTTTGCTTCTTGTTACAAAATATGTAAACTAAAAACAACAATAACAATACTTTTGTTTTTTGTTACATATGCCCTGGCATTGTTGTGTACCTGGTAGCAAAACCAATTATGCCAGTACTTTAAAAACGAAACAGGCAGAAAGTATGTTTTTGTTTTCCAAAGATCAACAAAGAAGGTATACTGGGTTATGCTCTATTCATAGAAAAGGCTATACAATTGCCAAATCTTCCGTAGTATGTGCCAAACATTTTCATGAAGATGATATTCAGTGGACTGAACAATGAGAAGATAAAGATGTAAATGTACACATTGAAAAGTTAATATTTCCCAAATTAAAAGGCAATGCAGTTCGTAACATATTTCCTAAAGTACCATCATATGTAACTGTTCATCGTACTAAAGAAAGAAGGAATCCCGAAGACAGAAGAAACTTTTTGCATAAGAAGAGAGAACAAGAGATAACATAATTATGACAATTAGACTTAGACAATAATATCCCATTGAAAAACTGGACAAGTAAAATTACAAGTGACTGTATATTTCTATGTATTAAACATTAATTAGTTGGGACACAAGTGTGATAATATTTGTGTAATACGTAGTGTAATAGTTAGCAGTAATTTTAGTGTAATCGTCAATGTAGGTAAGAATAGATTAAGTAGTAATGATTTGAAATGGATTTTACAATATAGTAAATTAAAAAGATGGTCACAATTAGAGAACTTACTTTCTCATTTAGATCTGCTTTTTAGATAAGTGATAACAAATTTGAGTATTACATTCAAAAATCTTTTGAGAATATAGGCTATTTTAAATCGATATACAAGTTAATGGTATGTTACATTCAACACATTTTTCATGTATACCTCTTTTAACTTGATCTACATATGACAAAAAACCTATTCATATTTAAAATTGCTACTTTCGTATAACTAAGTATGAAAATTCAACAAAAGTTATTCAAGTAAATAGTAAAATATTTAATTTTCAATTAGATTAATTTAGAACCATATTTATATTGTGTCTGATTTCTTAGGATGAATTTTTTAATCATAATAGTTACACCAAGTTTTTACTTCACAACTTAACAACAATATTGTGTTATTTATATGCTCAAGTACTTAATATTTAAAATTTCTAGAGATTCTTGACTGCATTTGATTAAAAGATTAACTGTTTGACACTGTATTTTAAGTGCAATAAATTTTACTCTAGTGATTATTTTATTGATAATATAACCTAAATAATAATTAAACTTTATATATATTTATTAGATAAATATAAGGTTTTATTAATTTAATTTCCCTAAAAATATTTCTGTAATGAATTGAAGTTTTCAAAATATCAGTTTCCTAAAATTCAAATTAGTTCAAATTTTCTGGTAGACCTTACAGCTGATTATCGGACTACCGACGTCATAGAATGCGGTGTTGACTTTTTTACTTCATGGCTTGGAAGTAAAGGTGGCTGTGGCCATACACGACTTACTCATGACTATTTTTAAAGCGCAAAAATAAACCAGTGTATGAAGTGTGCGACAGTGTTTTAACCGTAAAACATTTTTTAATACAGTGTCCCAAATATAACAGTGAACGACTCACAATATAACATACCCAACTCCCTAAGAGATGCCCTAGAAGAATGCCCTATATAAAATATGATTTTGGGTATCATTATTGGGCATGATTTGGGTACTCTCGCAGATACAATAAACTTTACCATCAAATTTTATTATATCTGCGAGACAAAATCTGGATATTTATACTCTAGCATAATATATACAGGGAAAGGTAAAAAAGTAAGTGAAGAATACAAAGATTTACCCAAGTCTTCCCAAGTGGTACTCTCCCTAATGACACCACTGTCTCCCTAATGAAACCACTGTTATAGTTTATTTTTATGAACGAGAGAGTAATTAGCATAATTTTAACTGGTAAATCCGACCACTCCATGGGCGTGCTCAAGATTAATTGAAAAATTACTTTGAATAATTGTAAAAAAATAAATGAATTATTTCAGTGTTATAAAGTGTTATGTGTATGTAAACAAAAGTGACCCCTTTTATCACACACTATATTAGAACTGACTGGCCTACATTAAAAAGGGTTTTAAAAAATTCACATTTTTTTTAATTTTTAAAAATTCCAAAAAAATAGAGTTTTTAAAACCGTCTAAGGTATGTTAAATAGATGAATAAAAATATTAATATAAAACTTACAGCTACTTGTTACAAATCCAAATCAGATTCAGAAGATGAACTTTCAGAACCAAGATTTATAATAACTGGCTCGATCATTTTATCAGTAATATTGTCCAGCTTTCACATTTTTTCCTCTTCTTTAATAGTGTGATTTACTGCCTTTTCCCAGTTTTCAGGTTTTACATTATTTACGGCCTCCAAAAACAACTGTTTAACATCATGAATTTTAAAAGTGGTATTTTTTCTTGAAACTTCACTCTTTATCTGTGCCCATACCAGTTCAATCGGGTTTAATTCACAATGATATGGTGGGGATCTAAGTACTGTCATTCCACGATTTTTTACAATTTCATCAATTTCGTATTTTTAAAATTTTTCTTTATGAAGGGCACACAAGATCTATCATTTGTTCGAACCATTCTTGAAAGACATCAGCGTTCATGTCTTCATGGTAGTCACCGGTACGAGTTGATTCAAAAGTTAATAAACCACCTTCAACAAAACCGTCTGAACTGCCAATGTGCAATATTATCAGCCTGCGTCCCTTTCCTGATGGTGGGTTTAAACCAGTAGATAAGTTATTTACAAAAGCGTGCCTTTGACTTGTAACAGGTTCATCCTGCCAAAATTTATTTGATGTATGACCCTCGTTGATCCATGTTTCATCAAGATAAAATATTTTTCTTTTTTGGTTTCTCATTTCCTTTATGGTTCTTAGAAAATGTCTTCTCCATATGGCAATATTGCTTCTTTCTAATAAAATAGACTTTCTGGGATTCTTTTTCCAGCGGAAGCCTATTTCTTTTAAAAGTTTCCATAACGTACTTCGACTCATTTCTGGGTAATCCTTATCATCTCGAACTGAGACAAGAACTTTATCCAATGTTGGAAATTCTTGTCTAAAGAAGAATTCATGCACTTTCCGTCGAAGTCCTTCTTTAAAATGATATTCTATTTGAAATTTTGGTTTCCCTGGAGCATTACGTGGCATTTGAAAACTACCACATTTCTCTTCTTTAATAACTCTGTAAATCGTAGATTTCCCAACACCAAGTGTACTGCTAACAAACTCAACGGTCTCATCAACACTTTCACATAAACGTTTGTCTGTAAATGATTTAAAACAATTAAATATTAATGTTTTTTCATTAACTGTTAAAGGACCAATTTTTCGGCGTTTACACGGCACTTCCAAATTTTCCATAACACTAGTATACACAATAAACTGCACCTTGCAACTGAAGTACCTACTTTTAGTGAACTGTTAAGAATTTTGAATACGCCACTTGGACCTTCCTACAAAATGGAAAACCCACTATCACTTTTTCTGTGGAATAAGTTTAGAAGGTAATTATTTAGTTAATTACTGTCGTAGATTCCTGGAATTAAAGAATTAAATGTTTGATTGTTGAAACCTTTACTTCGTGGAATGCACTCATTTCAGATAAAATAAAACGTTTTATTTTATCTAAAGAATTAAACTTTATTTTGCAAATAGGTATTTACTTATTAAACTTTTATTGGTTATATATAACCAATAAAATAAACATCTTACATTTCTTGCAAATTCATTAGTACCTGTTAACCTCCATCACTCCGATACTGGCAACCTTATTTAGGGATTAGTAACCCTCACAACTATTGTACTCTATTCTGCTCCAACCTTTATACCTGGTGGTCATACTCAATTTAAAATTGTTTTCCTATATACTTCTGTAAACTTGTTGACAAATATCTGTTTTTCATTGAGTCACCCGTATCAACAGTTTAGGGATTTGCATACATAATTTATTGTTTTATTACTCTCTCATACATAAAAATACACTATAGCTGTGGGTTATTATCTAACTACAGATAATTTTTATGCATCTCCTCAGTTGGTATACGTAAAGAAGTTCCCATAGAATTGCAACAGTAAAAGTTGAAGAAGGAAAAGTAATGATGCTAAAATGGAAGGACAAGAAAGATGTTTATCTTTTATCCACAATTCACAACCCACAAATTAGGAGAAGATTAGAAGAAAAAGAAATATTGAAGAAAATTACATTTCTCAACGGAAAGTCTTTCTCTGGAAACTTAGAAATTTATAATTGTATTTATCAGTTAATAAGAAATTGTAAATATAAACTTTAAACAATATAATGTACTAACCCTAGAATTAAGATAAAATTTGTAAGCAATTTGCGAACATATCAATCATGTAATAAACCTTTTAATACGAAAAAATGAAAAAAAAATGGAAAAAAAAGAGACAAAAAAAAAACAAATAAATAAAAAAAATAGGCCAAACCAAATTAATATAAAAAAAGACCAAAACAAAATAAAAAATATATATACATATTATATACAATATCAAAAAAGTAATACAAGGAAATAAAAAAATCAAATAAAAAAAAATATAAAAAATAAAAAAAAAATAAAAAAAATCACAAACAAAAAAAGAAAAATCAAAACAACTTAATTATTTAATTTATTTTTGCCAAGGCCATTAAAAAAAAAAAAAAAAAAAAAAAACAAAAGTCTTCATCCACTATAATGGTATAATAGGAGGTGTTGATCGGCTAGATCAACATCTTCATGACTACTCAACAACGAGAAAGAATAGAAAAAAGTACTACAAAAAGATATTTTTTCAATTATTGGATATTTCAATTATTTGTGTTACACCAAAAAAATGGAGACCAAAAAAAAATTTGGAATTTACAAAAACTCTGGTGGAGAGAATAATTGAAACTTATCATACACCCACTAAAAAAGCTGGAAGACGTAGCTGCGGCTTATTCCCATTTTAATTAGTAGAGATTATATTAGTAATTAATCCTCAAGATGTAACAATTTTTATTGAGGAAGCTCAGACAAAAAAGATAGCGGTTTAAAGATTATCATTCTATTTTTGATAATTTCGTCGCAAATGCGGTTCAGCTTTGACTGATTGTATTTCGGGAGCCACTGCTTGTAATTCAACTTTTTTTGTTTTATAACAAACGTATCTCCGAGTGTTTTTCAAAGCTTTTTCTTAAATCTATTTTAAGCTACCAGTTTTAGAACTATTTTATATAATTATAAGCCAAAAAATTGTTTATATTTCTAAAACATTCCTGGGGCAGTCCAAATAATCCTATTTTAATTCCATTAAGTATGTTAGATAGGTTATGTATGTTATTACAAGTGAAAAAATTTCCAAAGTTGTAACGTTATAAACGTCACATCTCTATTAATTTATATTTAAATAATTATTTCGTTTTATTTTCTTTATTAATTTATTAATTTCTTTATCTTCAGTTTAATTTTTACCATTTTTTTATTTAAAAAGTTGTTGGCGCCCTCTGTTTTCCTTTTCTTCCTCTGTCTTTATTTTCTCTCTCTTTCTGTCCCGTCAAATAAATATTAGCCCTCTCTTTTTCTGTCCGGCAGACTATTCTGTTCCGTGTTGACAGAATAAGCTCCCACTTTCTGTCAAAACAACCTTTCTACGGTGGTGGATTTATTTTTTGCCTCTTTTTGAAATTTATAAAAGAAGGCAAAAATTATCATAAGACTTATTTTATGATCTACAAATTCTCTTGGGGTAAGCTTAAGAATTTTCAATATCATAACCTTATTTCTTTCACTAAACCACGTTTCTTAATTATATTTTTTATCGATTATATACATCTAGAAATCTTAATAAAATTTAGCTAAAGTTCAATAATAATTAAGTATATTTCATATAATCCTTGCCTTGTTTAATTCTAATTTTGTAAGATGGTAAGGTAAAATACCCAAACAATGGAGAAATGCCAACACAATCTTAATACATAAGAAAGGAGACCGAACAGACCTAAACAACTACCGTCCTATTTCCCCTTTGTCACAACTATATAAAACCTTCACAAGAATAATAAACAACCGACTAACCTATAAACTTGATAACTACCAACCACTGGAACATGCCGGATTCAGAAAAGGATACAGCACAATCGACCATCTACATACGCTTAAAATCTTAATTGAGAAAAACAATGAATACAACCTTCCGCTGTACTTAGCATTCGTAGATTATGAAAAGGCTTTCGACAGCATTGAACACTGGGCGGTTGAAGAAGCTCTGGTCAATAGTAGAATAGATTCAAGATACCGACAATTGATACATGAATATTTACCAAAACGCAACCATGATCGTAATTCTGGACGACAAATTAATAACGGATAATATGAAAGTTAAACGAGGAGTCCGACAAGGCGATATAATTTCACCGAAACTGTTTACCTTGACCCTCGAAGACATAATAAAATCAACAGATTGGGAAAACAGAGGAATATGTATTAACGGAAAATACCTAAATCACCTTAGATATGCGGATGATATACTCCTGATCTCCTCGGAACGATAAGAACTGAAATTAATGCTGAATGAACTTCATGAAAAATCACTGCAAAAAGGCCTAAAAATTAACTTCAACAAAACAAAAGTAATGACAAACACGGAAGACCAAGAGGCAATAAAAATAAAAACAGAAAAAATAGTAACAGAAACAAAAGTAATGACAAACACGGAAGACCAAGAGGCAATAAAAATAAAAACAGAAAAAATAGAACAGGCAAATGAGTATATCTATCTAGGACAAGCAATCAGAGCTAATAGAGACAATCAAACAGCCGAAATATCGAGACGAGTAAGAATGGGATGGGCAGCGTTCGGTAAGCTTTCTTACGTTCTAAAAAATCAAACAATCCCTCTATACTTACGAAGCAAGGTATATAACTAATGTATCATACCGGTGCTCACCTACGGAGCACAGACATGGACATTTACACAGGCCAATTTGGATAGGATAAGGAAGGCACCAAGAGCGATGGAGAGACAAATGCTGGGTGTATCACTTAGAGATAGAAAACGTATTCAGTAGATCAGAATCAGAACAAAGACAGTAGACGCGATAGAACAAGCAGCAAAACTGAAATGGAAATGGGCTGGACACAATGAACGTCTTCAAGACGGACGATGGAACAATGCCATCGGAAAGTGGCGTCCATACAATGCAAAGAGATCAAGAGGCAGACCACAGATGAGGTGAGAAGATGACATCAGGAAACAAGGAGGTCCCACATGGCAGAGAACAGCTCAAGATAGGGAAAGATGGAGAGAACTGGGGGAGACCTATATCCAAAAAAAAAAGATGGCAAGGAAGTTAAACCTTTCTTTTTGATGTGTCTCTAATGCAAGCTGTTCCTTATATTTTAGTTTATTGGCATATTGACAACTTTATTGACTTTATGGGACTTAACAACCTAATCAGGGCATACACCCACAAGTGACTGCAGCTCTTCAGAAACCACAACATTTAATTGGAAAATTCCATTTTTTTTTTTGTATTTATTTCTATTTTGCAGAAAAAGTAATAAAGCATTTTTAACCAGCCGTATTTTATAGAAAGTTCAACTGTCACCCATTTATTTCAATACCATTTGTTCCAAAAAGAAATTGTTTTATTGTTATAAGCAAGGAAAGTAGATTTATTTTTTTATTGTATTGTTATTGTATTTATTAATGTTCCCAACCTATTTGAGAGGGAGAATAAGTCCGCATGCCACCTCTCAAATTCACCTCAAAACATATCCTTTCTGGTCTACTTGAGATTTTGAATGTCGAGTAATAGTCGAGAATGTCGATAAGAAACTTACCGAGAAATATAAAGTCAACATAAATCTAACAATCTTAGGTGTGTTTTTAATTTTTTGCAATTTGGTATTCACACTAAACGGTACCTGTTAGAAAGTTTTGCTTTAATAGAAACATACTTTATTTTTATACGTATTTTTATTACAGTTTTTCGGTGGGGAAAAAAATAAACAGTGGCTGTTTTTACAATTCACCATACTAATTTGGGAATTTAAAAAAGGTGTAGGCATAATATAAAACAGCCAATAAATGACGTGCATTGGAAAAATGCTAGTTTCAAACATAAGTTATATCATGAGGCCACTTTATCGCGTGCTTAGATATTCATCATGAACGCTTTGTGTAAATTTAACACCAAGCCGCGGATACCACTATGAATTACGTCAATCTTTACGCCAAATGGGAAGCTTTCCTTAAAGGATTGTAGGAACAATATTTGGCCGTCAGAGCTAAGCAAAGCAGACACATTTCGAGAGTTTATAGAGGCTGAACAAAACTGATACTAGTGACTTGTTGACTCTCAGCTTTCCTTTGTGGCTGAAATTCCATCAACGGATCGCTTTGAAACCTCAAATTCCGCTTCATTTAACTGGACAAAACTGGCAAATATAACAAGACCATTTGCATGCAAATTTTAGGTTTACTCTGATCTGATACGACTGCAAATTTCCTGTCCCAATTTTCGCTAGAAAACAATTTGCCGCCAAACGTCACATGGAAAACTATTTTCATTCCCGAACAAATGCCGACGCGATAATCAGCGAATAAATTGAGAACGGCCTAAATGACCAACTTAAGAGTTTTCACGAGAAAATTGCCTAGAGGTTTATCAGCGGCGTACTTCATTTTTACTTTAAAGGGATATCTATGTTACAAATAATAAAATAAATTATGTATAACATTTAGATTAAATTTCCATTTATATATATTTTATTAAGATCGACTGTCGATATTAGATACTTTGTAAACACTCAAAATGAGCTCTTTTTCATTGTTAGCGAAATGCCACATTCTTAGAAAATTTTCAAAGCGGTTTCGAGACATTCGATTTGCCGCTTCGGACCAATAAATTTCAGAATGTTTCCAATAATCTGTGATTTTCGGTTTTTTGTCTAAACCCATCCATAGCAAAAAAAAACCAAAAAACAATACATTTCTTCGCAAGATTAATGGAAGACTTCAATGCCAAAGTTGGCCAGGGAAGAGTGGATATGTGGGGGAATATGGTTTAGGAACTAGAAATGAACGTGGTGACCGTTTAGTACAATTTTGCCAGACGGAAGAATTTGAAATAGCTAATACACTTTTTATGCTACCAAAAAGAAGATTGTATACATGGAAATCTCCCGGTGATACAACGAATAGAATAATCCGAAATCAAATTGACTTTAAATTCTATACTATCTGTCAAAACTTACCCTGGAGCAGACATAGATTCAGACCATAACCCCATAGTTGTCACATTAAGAACCAAATTGAAACTGGTTTAAAAACCCACACAAAGTAGAATTGATATTAAGAGATCAAGGAAACCACAAACAAAGGAACAAACTGTAAAAACTCTCACTGAAAGTCTACGTAATGCCTAAGAACTAAATAAAAGTAGCTATAACATTGATCGGTATACCCGCGGAACTTATTAAATGTGGAGGTGCTTCTGTGACTAATCAAATATATAAAATAATACTGAGAGCCTGGAATGAGGAACAAATCCCGGAAGAGTAGTGTATTGGAATCGTTTGCCCGCTGCACAAAAAGGGTGATCAATTGGAATGTAGAAACCATAGGGGAATAACCCTCCTTAATACAGCATACAAAATATTTTCGAGGATCTTATATGGTCGCCTAAGTACATATTCAGAGGAACTTCTCGGAGAATATCAAAGTGGCTTTAGGTCTGGTCGATCAACAACCGATCAGATCTTTGTGCTAAGGCAAATACTGGAAAAAACCAATGAATTCAATATCGATACATACCATCTTTTTGTAGACTATAAATCTGCCTATGATAGTGTCCTAAGACATAAATTGTACGAAGCAATGAATGAATTCCACATCCCCAATAAACTGATAAGGTTGGTTAAGGCTACAATGCGTAATGTGGTTTGCAAAGTCGAAATATAGGGCAAACAATCACAGGCGTTTGGAAGGCATGTTGGGCTGCGACAGGGAGACGCGCTGGCGTGTCTCCTTTTCAACATAGCACTGGAAAAGGCGATTAGAGATGCCCGAATAGACAACAGAGGAAATATTTTTAATAAATCATCCCACATTTTGGCATATGCAGATGATGTGGACCTAGTTGCCCGCACAACACGCAAGCTAGAAGAAATGTATACCATCTTCTCAAATGCCTCAAAATATATGGGCCTGCAAGTAAATGAAGAGAAAACTAAGATGATGGCATCAACACCCAACAATAGAGTCAGGAACATCGGTCCCCAATTCACAGTTGATAACTCTACCTTTGAAGTGGTGGACAAATTCACATACTTAGGCTCCCTGATCACCAAAGAGAACACCATAACGAAAGAAATCAAGCGAAGGATAATAAGATGCTATTTTGGACTCAGTAGACATATGAGAAGTAGAAACTTAAGCCAAAACACAAAAATAACTATATACAAATCTCATATACAGCCAGTGTTGACATATGGATCGGAGACATGGACCATCTCCAAGGCAGACGAAGACCTTTTGCTTATATTTGAACGAAGGATCCTGAGAGGAATATTTGGTGGCATCTGTGAAAATGGTGTTTGGAGAAGGAGATACAACTACGAGGTATACCACAGATATAAACAAATATTTGGTGGTAAAGACGTAGTATCTCTTATAAGAATAGGAAGACTAAGATGGGCAGGACATCTAGCAAGATCACAGTAAAGCAACCCTCCTAGAAGAATCCTTATGTCACAACCCGTGGGAAGTAGAAAAAGGGGTAGGCCAAAACTCAGATGGAAGGATGGTGTAGATGAGGATGGTAGAAAGATAGGCGCAGCAAACTGGCAACGGTTGGCAATGGATAGGACTGCCCGGCGTAATAGACTTGGGAAGGTCGAGGCTCTTTCATAGGGCTATAGCACCAATAATGATGATTATAACATTGATCAGAAATGGGAAAATATAAAAGTAGCAATAATTAAAACAGCAAATCATTCAAAACAAAAAATCCAATTAAATATAATAAAACTGATCGATTAATTAAAAAGAGAATAAAAGAAGTTAAGGAGAGAATGTTATATAAGCAGTGCCAAGAACTAGAAGAAATTGAGAAAAAATATGACTTTTTGAACATGCATAAAAGAATTAGAGAATTAACAGGAATAAGAAAAACACCTTAAACTAGGCAACTAAGAGATAAAAGTGCACTTATAATATATATAAATCAAAAAATGCAGAGATGGACACAATATAGCACAATTTTTTGAAGACAAAGAGAGAACAGAAGCACCAAAAAAATTTAATGATGATACTGGACCTGACATTATACGAGAAGAAATTGAATATGCAATGAAACAAGCTAAAGGTGGTAAATCTCTCGGGACTGATGAAGTTCCTATCGAATTACTCAAAATTGTGAATACTGAATCTATTGATCTTCTTTTGGATCTATTCAATACGATATATAGAACAGGTATAATACCTAAAGAATGGCTTCAA
This sequence comes from Diabrotica balteata, assembly GCA_918026665.1. Taxonomy (NCBI): domain Eukaryota; kingdom Metazoa; phylum Arthropoda; class Insecta; order Coleoptera; family Chrysomelidae; genus Diabrotica; species Diabrotica balteata. The sequence continues at coordinate 149,063,486 of OU898278.1, read as the reverse complement.
TCAACATTCATACTGCTTCCCAAAAAAGCCAATGCAAAGGAGTGCAATGTACATCGCACCATAGCCTTAATGAGTTATGTCTTGAAATTGTTTGAGTTGAGAAGACAAAGTCGATGAGGATGCCAAGAACAGTCTGGGAACCCGTTCATGGAAAAGGCCAGCGGTAAATCGAAATGATTGGAGAAGCTTGTTGAAGGAGGCCTAGGCCCGATGTGGGCTGTCGTGTCATTGAATGGACGGTAACCCCCAGTTGTGCTAGTGTAGTCTCTTTTCCACGCCACAGCGGGTTACCCTGACGTGAACAACACTGAACACATATTTAAAAAAAATTTTAGTAGCAAACGTATTAAAAAAAAACTAGATTTTATTGAACTATTAGTGATTAATTTTTTGAAACTTCTACCAGTAAAATATTATGCAGACTATTTTTATTTAGATAGAAATTCTTTTACCGGTTGACCATGAATATTGCGAACTTAACTTGATTAGAATTAAACTACAACAAACTAGTTTAGTCTGTATGATGTTTTGTAGCTCCCATTACACTATAACATTTCCCATATGTTTAAGATGAAAAGCAAAGAAATACTTTAAAAATTCTTGCTGCATCCCGCAAAGATCATAATCGAGTTGCGGTCGTGATTCCGTCAACAAAGAGCAAAAATTGAAAGAGAATCACGTTCAAAATATAACGAGCAATCAATCAACATCATTTTAATTTGCAAAAGGGGTAACGAAACCGAAATAAAAAAACGCCACGCGAATTATCGAACGAAAAACCATTAATCTTTATTTTTGGCCCTCCATTAATTTGATGTGATAAAATTTCGGAATTTCAGAAATTCGAACCTACCCTTAACACATTTTACTGCTGCTGACCGAGATGATGAATTATTTTTCGGGTCAATTATTACTCCTATCATCACCAACGGTGGTTTTAGACACGTGTATATTTTTACTTTATCCATTAACGTGGCTATCAAGCGAGAACTTTTCCACTTGTGGGTTTGTTGCATATTCTATGCAGAATCGACTCAGAAAGTTCACTCAAGCGACTGTATTTTTTATTCCTTGCGGATTATACGTTCTGAAAAATATAAATATTTGCGAATCATACTGTCACCTAACGAGAATGGATTATTTTATAAAAATATAAACCAAATATAAACAAAAATTTTTGCAGAGTGTAAAAGTAGGTAGATCATACATTAAACCATAATTATATTAGATAACCTTGGTGGTGCAATTGTAAAACGATCAGCGTACTGAGCGTAGAAACTCGGGGTCGCGAGTAGGAATCCGGCCAAGATAAGAATTTTTATTAGAAACAAAAAGCTCCTATTTGTCGGATTGGTATTCACCTTAGTACAGCAGGATCGTCATTTAGGGTAACTTGCGTATCTTAATTGTGGTTGAAAAAGAGATGGACGCATCAAGGATACTTCCCTAAGGATATTCCCTAACTTAGTTACTGTAATGTTCTAAAGCTCCATCCAACAAAAACCGCTTACATTACCCATTGATTACAATATTTGCCCCTTTCAAATTTTCTGATAGGTATTTCGTATTTTCGAACCTAAAGAATGTGTCTAAAGAATACATTCATCATAAGACAGATGATAGAATAGAACAAAGAGAAAAATATAAAATTAAATATTATGACCTTTCACGACTTAAAGAAAGTATATGAAAACGTTCCCAAAAAGCATTTGACTTTGTTAACCGTCAAAACATGATCGAAATTTTGAGAACAACTGAGAATCCTAAGATATACGAAGCCAACGAGTAGTACGACAAGGTTGCGTCTTATTCTTCGTCTCATGGTGCCGTCTCCTTTCGAAGGTTGGCGATCCAAATGGCAATGTATTACCACTATTGTTTAATATGTATTCGGAATCTATATTCAGAAAAGGTGAGGCATTAGATGAGGTTTAAGATGGAATCCAGATTAATGAAACCAGCATAGACAACATTAGATACGCTAATAATACCGTCCCAATATCAAGCAACTCACAAGAACTAGAAAATATAATAAAAGCGGTAGGTCGTTATAGTAAAATCTTCGGTTTATATCTAAATTCATAAGGAATCTACGTTCCTGTAGTTGGCTGTATACCATATATTAAATATTTTTTATTAAAAAACCTTTATTAAAGGTATATATTTAAAAAACCCCAATGGGCTAATTATACAAAACGTTTTCGGAATCCATATTCCACCATCAGTGTCTAGGAGTACATGAATGTAGCCACTAAATATATAATTGATGGATTCGACCGTTACTTGATGGAAATTCATTTTATGTAACAATAAAACACTGAAAACTTTGTTTTCAAACTTCCACAAAATTTATTTTAACTATTATCACTACAGCTGTTTCATCTGATTGCCTTTCTCAAGTGATATTTTTTTGGCTTGGGTTTACAAATTTATAGTCTCTAATGAAATAGGTTGAGGAGGGGAGAACTGTTTGTCTCCCCATGAAGTTAGTCATTCAATCTGTGTTTTTTTATTTGTTCATTTCCATATATTCTAACAAAGATAGCTTAAGGCCTTTATTTTGAATGTGAAGAATTTGAAATTTGTCATTAAAAGAATGATTATGATCTAGAAGGTGAAGTGCGTATGTCGAATCTGTTTTTCTATTATTGAAAGCCCTTTTATGTTCTGCTATTCGTTTATTAAAGTTTCTGTCAGTTTGACCGATGTAAGTTTTTGGGCAGTCACCACATTGAAGTTTGTACACACCACTATTTATAATAATAATAGTCTCCCGTTTTATACCGCACGCGGCTTTGGGAGTATAGCAGGGTAGTCTGCTATATCTAGGGCCTACGGTATACAAGGAAGGTAACATGGCCAGTGCTACGCTTCAACCGCCTATTATTACCCCTGGTTTTACCCAAGGTACTCATTTTATTCAGGCTGAGTCGACCTGGGGCCTATAGACATTTTTAAAAATGCCTAGTTGTTCTTGCCGGCGGTAGGATTCGAACTCACGACCACCGGCATGCGAGGCAAGCACACTACCGCTTGCGCTACGCAGGCCACACACACCACTATTTAAGTGTTTTTTATTTTGGCCCTTGTTATTTTTAATATATTTGCCTTTTTAGGTTGTTATTTGTTCGGCAAGCTGATGTTATTCCTTTCTTTTTTATGTGTTTGTCAATTTTTGTTGTTATTTTGCCTGTATATGTAATCGAGCAGAAGGTACTGTGTTTTTTCTCTGGTGGTGGGAAAACTAATTTCAGGGCTTTCTTGTGTAGTTTTTGATTTAACATTTTATTAATTGTTTGTTCGTGGTATCCGTTGTTTACTGCTATTTGCTTAATTATATTTAATTCTGCCTCAAAGTTGTATTTTGACATCGGAATTTCTGTTAATCTATGTAACATACTATGATAAGCTGCCAGTTTATGTTGTGTTGGATGGGATGATGAATTGTGTATAGTCGTGTCGGTATGGGTAGGTTTATGAAATATGGAGAAGTCATGTTAGTTTTGAAGTCTGTATGTAAGGGACAAATAATAGAACGGGTAACTGCCATAAAATATTTGGAAGCAAATATCAACAGCATCGAACTGGATTCAGATGGTGTGTCTGCCGTATATATGGTCTCGACTTCGGACAGGGTTGGCACTATCCGAACTCTGAACCTTCTGTCGGCTAGGTATGATGAGGAGATAGGTCATCGCCTCGCTATAACTATACTGGCTCCTTTAATACAGCAGGTTTCCATGCCATACCCTATCGAAACCTTTACTAACAATTAGAAAGGCTGCTGCTGTATATTTTTCTTCATTGAACCCTTTCGTAATATATTCGGTTAACCTCAAAACCTAAAGTTCACATAAGTGTTCGGATCTAAATTGAAACTGTGCTTCCGGTATTGTTTCTGATTCTTTTTTCAGTCTAGTTTTTAGTATGTTACCTTATAGCTCGTAATAAGCTTATTGGTAGATAGTTTTGTAAAAATGTGCCATTTTTGTCTGGTTTTTTAATCAATAGTGAACTTTTTTTCATCTGTCAGGAAAGTATCTTAGTTTTAGTATGTTATTGATTATATTTACTATGTATACTATTCCCTTTGCTGGCAGATTTTTCAGAGGTCTTTTCGTGATGTTGTCCAGTCCTGTACCTTTCTTAGCGTGGGTATACTTGATCATTTGTCTCACTTCTTTAGGGAATGTGTAAGTTTTATTTTATAAAAAAAGTGCTATTTTTTATAGTATTTGTCACTCGCAATACCGATGGTTTTGATTATAATAATCTATGAAATAAATATCTTGAAGATATGAACATTTTTGTCGAGAAAGAGCTCCAAAATAAAAAGGTAATTAAAGATTATTATTCTATTGTTTATAACTTTGGGGAAAATGCGGGTCAACTTTGAGGAGCCATTGCTCGTTATTCAACTTTTTTATAAGAAACATCTTGCCTAGTATTTTTCGTGTCTTTAATTTAATATAAGTTAATAGGCAAGTCTTCTACAGCTGGCGATGTTTCTTGCATCCTAATTTTCAGCGTTTTCTGTCGAAGCAATCTTCAGTTTTGAAATCTCTGGCCGTCATGGCATCTTCGACATCTCTCTTTATGAACGACTTGGTCTACCTCGTTTTCTTCTAGTGGGCGAAGTCCATTTTTCTATCTTTTTTGGTGATCTACTTTCACTCATTCTCTGCAGGTGTTCATACCAGTTTAGTTTTTTGGCTTCGATGGTATCTATTATGTCTAGGCCAATATCCATTTCTCTCCTAATGTGTACGTTCCTGACCCTATCAAGTCTGTTGTGCCAGCAACATAGTCTCCAATAGTCTATTTTTATTGCATTAATTTTTTATTTGTTTTTTTGATTGATTTCCCAAAGTTCGGTGCTGTACAACCCAATACTTTCTATTTTTTTTTTTTTTTTTTTTTTAATTTTCTTTAATTTTCTTTTGTTACTCTATTATTCCACAATAGTCCATGAAGCTGTCTAGTGGCTGCTCTTGCTTGGCCAATCCTAGAATGTTGAATTGGACAATTTTGAATGGAAATCCACGCCACCTTTGCAAAAAAAGAACAAAAATTCACAATCTATATCGTTTCACAGCGGGACCGAGAGTAAGAAACGCAATGCTGTCTCCGAAAAATGCTTGGGATTTTGTGACAGCTAAACTGGTTAAAAAAATAATAATATGTACCAATAGAGAAGCCAATTGAATATTGGAGGCAAAGGGAAAAGACGATTTATATGATTTGACGACCTACGAAAACGTTCAACTGATACCTAGTTGGAAAATGATAAATTTATGTCCGGTATGTATGGCAGTTGTTTCTAAAACAGTGCCGAACAGTTATGGTACCAGAATTAAATGTAACCCGTGACGAACAGTTACTTGCATTTAGAGGTCGTTGTAATTTTATTCAATACATGCCATTGAAACCTGCAAAATACGGCATTTAATTTTTTTGGCTTTGTGAAAGTAAAAGAGGATATGCAGTTGATGGACAGGTATACTTAGGTCGTCAACCTGGTGAAAATATTCAACAAAATATAGAGGAAAATCTTGTAAGCTCCTTGACCGCTTCCATAAAAAAATCTTTTCGCAACTTGACAATTGACAACGTTTTTACCAGCATCCCTTTAGCATAGCATTTACTGTCTATAGGAATAACTTGTGTTGATACATTACGAAAAACTAAGAAAGAGATCCCCTATAAAAAACGCATCCCATACAGATGCGTTTTTTCCTCTATTTTTGGATTCAATGATAATTTGACTTTGGTAAGTTACAAGCCAAATAAAAATAAAGCTGTCATTCTACCTAGTTGAACGTACCATGATCAATCTGTAGATATTGAGAGTCAAGCAAAGAAGCCCGAAATTATCAAATTTTACAACCAAGCAAAAGGTGGGGTTAATAAAATGGACCAGATGATCGGTAACTACACGGTAAAGCGTCAAACTAGACGTTGGTCTCTTGCCGTTTGTTACAATATTATGGATGTAGCAGCTCTTAACGGGTTTCTTCTTTATACAAATCAAAATAAAAATTTTGCTGCAGGAAAAACAAACAAAAGATGATTCTTTCTCAAAAATTTAGTAAATGAGTTAGTTTTATGATTTTTGAAAAGAAGGACTAGAAACCCTAAACTTACAAACATAATCCAAAGACATAGGGGTAATTTTATCGAGTTTCCTCAAGAAAATTTAGGGATAGATTTGGATCATAGAAAGAAAAGATGTTCCGAGTGCCCTTCACACGTTGCAAGAATGAGAACACAAATTTGTTGGAAGTGTAAAGTCCAATTTGCAAAGAACACAGTGTTTTAATATGCAATAATTGTATTGAGTAGTTCGTTACCAGGTATTTTTTATTTGTTTATGCTTATGGTATTATAAATAAAGAAATATTAAATAACTATTAGAAAACAATTAAAGAAAATATTTATTTTAGTACTTTATTTACAAAGCGAGTCTGAGAGACTGATGTTATGCCATAACGTAGAAATATTTGCTTATGCATCCTAGGGTTAAAACATTCCTGAGCATGTCCAAATAATCCTATTACGATTTAACGAAATCGTAAAATAATAAATTAAAATCAATTAATCGATTTAAATGAAATTGAGTAAGCTATTGTATATGTTTTATTACATTATAAAGATTTTGTAGACGAAATAGGAAGATCCTAAATGCACTAAGTGGTTGAAAAACATTAAATAAGAAAAAGTTTTTTTCCTTTATTTTTTTTGTATTTATTGCTATTTTGCAGAAAGGCAGTATATAAAAACATTTTAAACTATCTTATACAAAATTTAATTGTCATTAGTTTATTTTATAACGAGCTAGCTCCAAAATAAATTGTTTTAAAGTTATAAGCAAGGCAAGTAGAAAAAGAAACGATGTTTTTAGTAAGTTTTAAATATTTTAATTATTTTTTTTGGAATGTTCCCGACTATTTGAGAGAGAGGATAAGTAAATTATTATTTCGGAAGATGTCACCTAACCATTTCTGCAAAAATCCGAATGCCACCGCTCACATCCAAATTTTGTCGTTTTTCACAAATCCGTCCTGGTTTAAAGTATCATCACTAATAGGTATACATAATATAATAAAATAAAAAACCATCTTTTGGATATTTTCCACATTTCAGCCAATTTCACAGGCCTATTGCTTTCTATTAAGATTGAAAAGAAAAAGGAATGTCGTATCTGCAGTAATAACACAGTCAAAATTGTGAACATAAATATAAAGGAAATACTTATTACGAATTTCTTTCATTCTAGGTACACTGCGAGCATAAATCTTAAGAAAGAAAAAGAAGAATCCTATAGCGGGCGAGGTACCTTAGTCACTTGTCACTCCTTGACAAATAGTCTAATTTTCTCCTTCATACTCTGCTTCGTTTTCGAGCACTTATATATATGTAACATTCAAGCTTAAGATAAATGACGGTTAAAATTATTTTAGACTTCAGATTTTTATTATTGTTAAAAGATATGTCACATAAACTTACAGTGAAGTAAAAAACTTTTGGTGTAACATGGTATATATTAAAAAAAATATGTATAAATTAAATTTTTTAAATGGACTACAATTTTATCAGAACGTTTCAGATGTTATTAGAAAATAATCAGTGTAAATATGGTTAGCATTGAAACTAGCCACATAAAAAGATGTAGTACCGTTGGTATTACATTTTAAATTAATGTGGATAGATTTAACAAGTAAACATAAAGACCTCTACTTGAGATGGAGACTACGACTGAGTTAGTACTTACCAAAGATAGCAGCTCTTTACTTTATTACTCTACCAAATAAAACAAAATCCGTATCCTGCAATGATTTCCGGACCATTAGCTTAAACCACGTTTTAAAGTTATTTCTACTAGTTAAAGGGAAAAGTTAAAGGGAAAAGTTAATAGTGAAAGGGAAAAAGCTAGTTTAAGAAACCTCAATAAAGAAATAAAACGAAGATGTATGGCCGACAAAAAACACTACTATCAAAGTATATGCAAAGAAATTGAAAGACATAGTCAGAATAATCAACCGAGAGATTTATTTAGAAAAATACGCTACCTGACGAGAGACTTCAGAGCCAGAACTTGGGCCATTGAAAATAACACTGGAACCCTGAGAACAAACAGAGAAGACATAGCAGAGACATGGAGATCGTATTGCAGGGACCTATATAAAGATGATCAACGCCAAGAGCTTGTTAGCCACATCTCTGACGAGGTGGAAGAAGAACCTGATATACTCGAAAATGAAGTAAGACAGGCTATCCTCAAGCTCAAATATAACAAAGCACCAGGTCCAGGTATGATAACAGCAGAAATGCTTAAAGCCACAAAAGACACCGGCGTAAAGTTACTTTATCTACTCTGTAACCAAATATGGCATTCCAAACAATGGCCTGAAGACTGGACAAAATCTACAATAACGACCATACATAAAAAAGGCAGCTTCCATAAATGCGACAATTATAGAACTATCTCTCTTATATCCCATGTCAGCAAGATAATACAATATATAATCAATGAGAGACTGAAAACATTCCTTCAAAGAGAAATTCCACAAGAGCAAACTGGATTTACCAAAGGTAGAGGCACTTGAGAACACCTGCTGAATATAAGACAGATAATCGAGAAATCTAAGGAATTTAACATCCCACTATACAGCTGTTTTATAGATTACCGTAAAGCGTTCGATAGGGTCACGTGGAGACACTTATGGCGAATACTAAAAGAAGTAGGCGTACCACAACATCTAATTACGCTTATAACTGAACTATATGAACACACTACTGGATCAGTTAAAGTACTTGACACACTTTCGAACAAGTTTCATCCAGAACGGTGTGTCAGACAAGGATGTATACTATCTCCACAATTATTCAACATATATGGGGGGTATATTATGCGAAGAGCACTTAAAGGATGGGAAAAGGGCATCTCAATAAATGGTCATAAACTAAACAACCTACGTTTCGCAGATGACACAGCCCTTCTTGCAAATAGTTAAGCAGAGCTGATGGAACTTATACGACTGATCGAAAACGAAAGTCAAATATTTGGTCTGCAATTAAACATATCAAAGACAAAGATCATGATAGTGGATAGACTACACAACAATCATCCACACATAACCACAATTGACCGGTTCGAGGTTGTGAGCTCATAATTATATCTGGGATCATTAATCACAAACACAGGGTCATTACAAGAAGAGATTCAAGGTTGATCAACTGCTTAATATTCCCAATACTGACCTACGGATGTGAATTTTGGACTCTGAGACAATCGGAGAGAAGAAAGGTAGACGCCACTGAAATGTTCTGTTGGAGACGAATGTTACGAATTCCTTGGACCGACCGTAGAACAAATAATTTAATTTTAAGAGAGCTAAAAGTTAGCCAACGACTCTCTAGTAAAGTCCATCTCCAACAATTAAAATATTTTGGGCATGTTATAAGAGCAAACATAGAAAACATGGAAAGACTCATAATACAAGGAAAGGTAGAAGGCCGAAGATCACGAGGAAAATCCCCAACAAGATAAATAGATCAAATTACAGGAATATGCCAAAGGCCTATGCACGAATTAAAAGAAATGACCAGAGACAGAGATCTCTGAAGACGAACAATACACGACATCACGTCGACCACTACACTCCCCCTGGGGGATCAGGATTGAAGAGAGAGAAAGTTATTTCTAAAAATCATACATCAAAGGATATATAATATAGACTATGCGAAGAAAAAATCAGCCGTCATCTTGTGTATATTGACGACACAAAATATTACCAAAAAAATTCAAATTCTCTGAACTTAAAACAGAATAAATGAGCTAGCCAGTTGAACAATGCGATTTTTTTGCACAACCGGAAACAATATATTTTAAAGCAAGTCGTTAGAATAAGCCATTGAATTAGATAACATTAGAGTACAGTAAAAGGAAAATATTAAATTTAAACATATGAAAATAAATAATACATGCTTTCCCAAACAAGTATATTTATCTTATAAATTCTAGTTTTAAACCAATTAAGTGTTCCGATTAGTAATACCAATTAGTAAACCGATTAGTAATCTGATTAGTAAACCAATTAAGTAATACACAAATGGGATTTAGGAAAGGACTGGAAACACGAGATGCACTGTTTGCAGTAAGTGTTCTTTCGCAGAGACGCTTAGATATTAATCCAAAAGTATATGCCTGTTTCATTGATTTTGAGAAGCCATTTGACAGAGTGCTGTATAATCGGCTTAAACAAATTTGAATAAATAAAAACATAGACAGTAGAGACATTAGAATCATATGTAACCTCTATTGTAACCAAACAGCAAAAGTGAAAGTTAAAAATTAACTGATATATCCAGCTTCGCCTTGGGGTCCGCCAAGGGTGTATTTTATCACCCTTGTTATTCAATTTATACAGTAAAGCTATATCAGAATTAGCGCTTGCCGAGAACAGTGAGGGCCTTATAATAAACGGTGAGCCACTTAATAACATAAGATATGCTGACGACACCGTCCTTCTAGCAAGAATACCTTCTAGATGAACTGCAACACCTTGCTGAACAACTAAATATATATTGCAACGATTATGAAATAAAAATAAATTTGAAGAAAACCAAGTTCATGGTATTTACAAAAGCACAAAACATCAAAGTTAAGCTAGTAATAGATAATACAGAAATTGAACAAATATCTTCGTACGAATAACTTGGAGCATGGATCACAGAAGATACTGATCAGACAAAAAAAAAAATAAGTAAATTGCACGGTCAACTTTTGATAGAATGAGAAAACTTTTTTGTAATCGCGATATCAATATATCGCTCCAGATAAGAATGCTTCGATGTTATATTTTCTCTACCCTTTTGTATGGGGTTGAAGCTTGGACAATTAAAAAATCCAACATTAAAAACCTAGAAGCATTCGAAATGTGGTGTTATCGATGTATTTTGAAAATATATTAGATGGATCTCAAAACAAACGAACAAGTTCTCGAACAACTAGGAAAACAATGCGAAGTTTTAAATTCCATAAAAATCAGGAATTTGGAATACTTGGGGCACATCATGAGAGGTGAAAAATACGAACTACTAAGGAATACAATGCAGGGAAAAATCAAAGGCAGAAGAACCGTAGGAAGACGTAAAATATCGTGGCCATGCAACCTCCGTGAATGGTTTGGATGCAGTTCAATTGAACTATTCAGGCGCGTAACTAACAAAATTATAATTGCCAGAATGATTCCCAATCTCCGATAGGAGTGTAACTTGACGAAGAAGAAGAAGTGTTCCGAGATTTATCAAAATATATAATAAAAACCGGAGAATAGGTGATAAATTCGAAGCAGAAAGTCTTGAACACCGTTATCATACATAATGCCCAATGTGATTAACTAAATTTTTAATATACTCAAAATATTATTATACTCGGTTCGCTATTCCCAGACCAAACTGTCTTGTAAATTTAGTAATTATTTTTTTGCGAAGTTAGTTACTTTTTGACAGACTAAAAGTGGCTGGAAATTACTATACTACCAAGCACAAGTACTCATAGCCAATATTAATAGTAAACAAACTAAATAGTAAATAAAATAGAACTTTGCGAATTACCGACAATCAATATTTATTTATCTGCACCATATAATAAATATAGTCAGATATATAAAGGCCAATAGACTCAGATGGGCAGGACATGTGATACGCAGTAACGACAATCGCCTTATAAACAATGTGTTCTGGGAAAGGCCAGATGAAAGAAGGTCTGTAGGGCGGCCTAGAAAAAGGTGGAAAGATGCAGTCAGAGAAGATCTAGAGAAGATGAGAGTGCGACAATGGGAATTACTGGCACAGGACCGACAAACATGGAAGGCAATAGTAAACGCGGCAAAGACTCACGAAGAGTTGTAGCGCCATTGATGATGATGATATAACAAATAGTTATGTTAAATTATAACAACTAAAATATTTTTTTAAATATATACTACCCAAAATTTGATGGGTTGAGTTTGCACTTCCACTATTAAAGAAGTCGACAATAGTAGTATACTTAAGATATTAATACTGAGAAGTAGGAATTGTTGTTTTGTAGGTTTTCGACAATGAATCTGTCAAAATTTGCCCGAGCTAAGCGAATGGAGTATACCTACATTGTTATTTTATTGTTTTGGAAATAAACATTTTATTACAAAAATCATATCCAATTTTAAATATTCAGAGCTAATAAAAAAGTAAACTTTATTATAGGTTGTGTTTTAAATATCAAAAATATCTCTAATAATGATGAACTATATACAATGGACTGAATAGATTGGTTGGTATTTATTTTCGAATAACGAACAAAGGAAATCATATCCTAGGTTTATGGCATTTTACTGATGAAAAACAAAACGGTTGCACATTCTCTGGACAGAATATTTTATATATTGTTTGTACCGAATTGTAATCTCTAATAAAATCAATACAAATGCAGAATATTCGGAATTTTTACACAAAGCCTACCCCAAAAGGTCAAACGTGACAACTATTTTTGTTCATAGTACTATAAAAAAAACAAAAAATATATTTTTATATCTAATTTAATTTAAAAAAAACAGACAAAAAACCGGAATATGTATTAAAACTAGTTTTTACTTATTTTCTTACAGGCTGATAGGAAAGTTCAAAACTTTTATATCGCGTATTATACAGTATATTGTGCAACAAGTGCAGATAGGTTCTAATTTCTCAAAAGAATGAAAAATTACCAGTGCTGCTGGTCAACTTAACAAACGAGTTAAAAATTACCTTTTTACTCGTGTTACACACTATACCTTTTCTACAACTACACTTTTTGCCATGAACAAAAATCTTCTAAATTCATATTTTTCTATATGATGGATTCGACCGTTACTTAACGGAAGTTTATTTTATTAACAATAAAACAGTGAAAACTTCTGTTTTCAACGCTTCCAAAAAATTTAAATAAGTTGAGGAGGAGAAAACTACCTCAGGTTGGTCATTTAGAATTATATGTTTATTTTGTTATTTTTTTATTTTCATAGATTCTAATAATGATAGCTTAAGGCTTTTATTTTGAATAAGAATTATGTGAAATTGGTTATTAGAAGAATATTTATGATCTAGAAGGTAAATTGCGTGAGTAGAATTGTTTTTCTATTATTGAAAGCGCTTTTGTGTTCCGCTGTCCATTTGTTAAATATTCTACCTGTTTGACCAATGTAAGCTTCTGGCCAGTCGCCACATATAAGTTTTGTATACACTGTGTAACTGCTTTTTTTTGGCTATTGTTGTTCTTAATATATTTGCCTATAAAGTTATAAAGTTTTTGTTTGTCCTGAAAGCTGGTTATTTCTTTCTTTTTATGCATTCGGCTAGTTTTGATAATATCTTGCTTGTATGTGTAATCGAGCAGAAAGTACTGAGTCTTTTCTCTGTTGGTATAAAAACTAATTTTAGGGCTTGCTATGCAGTTTTTGGTTTAAAACTTTGTTTATTGTCTGTTCGTTATATGTAACCATTGTTTACTGCAACTTGTCTGGTGATATACAATTCTTGAAGCAATAAGTATCACTTCTAAATTGTTAAGCTTTGGCAGGGTTAATTATTGTTTTTTTATGTTTTTAAATAAATATGTTTAGTTAAAATGTGTCTTATTTTCTATCAACTAAGAATTCAGGTTCGATCTCTATTTTAAGACGAGACGAATTCACCCTTAAGATACTGAGCTAGGCAAGGTATAGACGATAAGCTCCTATGGTTGATCGAGGTATTATTTTTACAATAGTACTTGTTTTATTGGAGGAATTGTGCTCTGAATTTTTGGTTTGATGGCAAATAACATGCTTTAATAAATACTTTCTTATTTATTTTTATATGTTCACAAGGAAAAATTCCTGTATCTGGCTGTATACCACGTATAACAAAAAGAGGTTAATCTTTGTAAATGGGTATATTTATTTAAAAAAATTAAAAAATTAAATAAATATACCCATTTACAAAGATTAACCTCTTTTTATTTTTATATGTGTTCATATTGTCATTATTTGCAATTAGTTTTAATATTTCCATTCTTTTATTATTTTTTTTTATATATTTTCACATATTGGGTTAAAAAGTATTACCATTTTTATATATTTTAGCATATATTAATTATACTCAGATATTTTTACATGTTTTTTTATGGTTGGTAATTTTATATGTGGTCTGTTTTTTTTAGTTAACCAGTTTCTGTGGATAGTGTATTTTAATTACTTTCTTAAATTTTTTTTAAATTATTTTTTCAAGATGCTACCTAAACATTTAAAGACAGATGAATGATCATATGAAATTCTTATTAGGAATGTCTCTGTCCCAAATACAGTAGAGGAAAAACAAAAGATCTTTGCTGGACTTCTTTCTCAGGAAGCCAGTAACTGTAGTTTTTCTGATGTTTCTGTTAATTTATCTTTTGATGCTGAGTACCAACAAGCTTTAGCTTTTTATTCTGACCTATTAAGTCTTATACCTGATTATTCAGGTACAAAATCTGAGTGTAGATTCAAAGCTTTGAGTTCTCGTTTAACTCATTTGTCTGGTAGAACCTCCCGTCTACGGCCAACTTCTGTAGACGAAGAAAAATTGAAGAAAGCTATCCGCTATGATTTGTTAAATTTAGAGGGTACTTTGTTCGACATTGTAGATCAACCTGATATGGTAGACCAACCTGTTGCTTCTACTCCTGATAGAGTAAACCTTAATTATTCTCATTCTTCAGCCTCATCTGTTAAGTCTGTTCCTGTTTATAAATAGGGTATTAAAAAATTTTCTGGTAAACAACCTATAATTCCATTTCTCGAACAGCTTGAAACTTATAGTTTTCTAGGAACTGCACTGATGAAGATTTATTCATCTCTGCAGGAGATTTATTTGAAGGTGCTGCTTTTACTTGGTGGCATAATCACCACACAAAAAATCTTTTAATTATTGGTCTAAATTAGTTGTTTCCTTAAAGGAAACTTATTTACCCTATAATTATGAAAGAAATTTGTGGGAAAAAATACGTTCTTCAAAACAGTCTTTCAAACAACCGGTATCTGCATATATTTCTTATATGAAGTCTTTGATGCTTCGGTCTTCAAAATCAATTCCTGAGTTTAAAAAAGTGGATGAGATCATTAATGGTCTTCTTCCTGATGTCAAGGCTCTTGCTTTCCAGGATGTGGAATCAGTTGCAGACCTTACAAAGTATTGTAAGAGATTTGAAGCTGCTCTTACTATTTCGTCTCGCAGAAAATTTTCTGTTGAGTCTCTTTCTTCTTCTGCTACATATTGGAACTGCAACATGACGGGCCATACTTTTTAAGTATGTATTAAACCCAAGAGAAAATTTTGTTATGGTAGTGGATTCAAGGATATCACTACATATGAATGTAGAAAATGTTCAGAAAATGATTTTAAAGAACATCCCAGAAAAAACTTTTCGAAGACATTCAAACAACCCAAGTCAGTGAATGTTTCTAAGAAAGGTATATCTAAAACTGCTTCTTTTTTATCTTCTTCTTCTTAACATGCCATACACCAAAGTGCGTAGGCGACTATCTCATTACTAGAATTCTGTTCTTGGCGGCGTGACACAGCTCGCCTGTATTGTGTATTCCTGTCCATTCTTTAATATTCCCTAACCAGGATAATTATTTGCGGTCGGCTCCTTTCCTACCTTCGATCTTCCCTTGTAGGGGAGATGTAACTGTGGTATTTCATATTTTGCTCCTCTCGATATGTGCCCAAGGTAACCAATATTGCGTTTTTTAATTAATTCAAAGAGTTTCCTTTCCACACCGGCTCTCTTAAAGACGTAATCGTTTCGAACTCTATTTACCCAAGGTATCCGCATCATTCTTCTCAATGGCCACATTTCAAATGCTTCAAGTTTGTTGATAGATGTTTTTTCCAAAGTCCACGTATCCATGCCATAAAGCAAGATGGACCACTTGACCATTCCGTAGCGTATTTCGAAATTTAAGTTTTGATTACAAAGGAGCGGTCTGAATTTCACAAAAGCTTGTCTTGCCATTTGTATTCGGGTTTTTATCTCGTGTTGTGGATCCGATTGGTCATTGATTGTGGTGCCAAGGTATTTAGAAGTTTTCACGCGTTTTATACGATCGTCACCTATGCATATTATCGGGTTTTCTGGAGGGTTTCTGCTAATGACCATATATTTCGTTTTCAAAATGTTGGTTTTGAGGCCATCTTTTTTTATCTAATGATAATTTACGCACTTTTTTTTCAGTAAAATCTGAAACTTTACCTTCTTCTTGTAGTAATAGGCCACATGTAAAAGAAGAAGAGGCGTGGCACCATGAAGTTAGAGATAGACGTTAGGTTAGGTTAAGATAAAAAGATGTAACGTGTATATTGTTAATCTTATAGTTTTATTAAATATAACATTTAATAAATACCGAGTATTATTATTACATGGCGCAGTCAGTACAAGAGCCAAAAGTACAGTTATCCAGAATGGAAGGAAAAGTGCCAGAATCCATGAAATTCGAGGGGAACCTTCATGAAAATTTTAGGCGGTTTTACCAAAATTTTGAAATGTATCTTATTGCAACTGAGAAAGATGACAAAGCCGATAGAGTAAAAATTGCTTTGTTTTTAAATGTGATTGGACCAGAAGGAGTTGATATATATAACATTCTCAAAATACCAGAACCGAATAAATTTGATAGTGTCATATCAGAATTTAAGAAATATTGTGCTCCCAGAAGAAATAAAACATATGAACGTTTTGTATTTAATAAAAGAATTCAAGCTGCGGATGAACCTTTTGATAGTTATCTTAGTGATCTAAAAAAGTTGATACAAAGTTGTGAATATGACAAACAGGAAGACAGCATATTGACAGATAGGTTAGTTTTAGGAACAAATAGTCCATCAGTTCAAGAAAAATTATTAAATACTCAAAAGTTAACGCTTGAAACAGCAATAGAGATATGCAGAAACTCTGAAATAACAAAAAAGCAGTTAGAATCTGTAAGAAACAATGAAAGTTTGGAAGTAAGTGCAGTAAAAAATAGACAAGACAGTAGAAATACACAAAGTGAGTTAAAATTTTTGTGTAGAAAGTGCAAACGTAAACATGTAGCTGCCCAGTGCCCAGCGTTTGGAAAGAATTGCTTTAAATGTGGTGCAGCAAATCACTTTAAGTAATGCATGTTTTGCTGAAATGTCCAATCAGCAAAGATATAAAAGGCAAAATGTTAAAAAAGTTAAAGAAATTAGAAGACATGATGAGAACATTGATGACTCTTCAACAGATGATGACATGCATGTGCATACCGTGAAAGGAGTTGGGGCAATCAATAGTAGAAGTCGTAATCAGTGGATTGAGGTAGTCAACATAAACAACCAAGACATTGAGTTCAAGATGGACACTGGATCAGAAGTAAATATATTACCCAGTGATATTTTAAAAGTCGTATTCAGAAACAGTAAGTACAAAATTGAAAAGTGTAATACTATATTAGAAGCTTATGGAGGTACACATTTGAAAACTTTAGGGAAAATTACTTTAAATTGTAAGAGGCTGGATAGGAATTATAATTTAGAATTTGTAGTTGTAGATTTAAAAGTCTAGCCAATTTTAGGTTTAAAAACATGTTATTCTTTTGACTTAATTAAAAAAACACAGAGTGTAAATGTTGATGAGGAACTTACTAATAAGGAACAATTATTACTAGAATATAAAGATGTATTTGAGGGAATGGGCACATTCACAGGTTTTTGTAAAATACAATTAAAAAATGATAGTGTTCCAGTAGCTAGACCAGCTAGAAGAGTACCATTTACTATAAAAAATAAGCTAAAAGAGAAATTAGGTAAATTAGAAAGTAGAAATATTATATCCAAAGTAACAGAAGCGTGTGAATGGGTTAATAATATAGTTATAGTTGAGAAGCCAGATGGTTCACTGCGTCTGTGTCTAGACCCTCAAGAGCTTAATAAATGTATTGTCAGGGAATATTTTGAAATTCCTAGTTTAGAGGAAATAAGTTCGAAACTGTCAGGAAAAAAATATTTTTCAGTATTAGATTTCAAAGATGGCTTTTATCAAGTTAAATTAGATGAAAAATCTAGTTCCTTAACAACATTTGCAACTCCATTTGGGTGTTACAAATTTCTCAGATTACCATTCGGTCTAAATCTGGCCCCAGAATATTTTCAGAAATTAAATTGTAAAAATTTCGGTGACATTGAAAATGTTATTATATATTTTGATGATCTATTAATTGCATCTGATTCCATGGAGGAGCATGACAAGACACTTAAAATAGTGTTTAATAGAGCTAGGGAAATGGGTGTAAAGTTTAGGAAATCAAAATTTCAGTTTAGACAAATGACAGTGAAATACATGGGACACATTTTTAGTGAAGATGGTATGAAAATAGATAATGATAGATTGAGGGCTATAAATGACCTAAAAAACCCGTCAAACAAGAAAGAGCTTCAAAAACTGCTGGGTGTGGTAAATTATGTACGAAAATTTGTTCCAAAATTGGGTGAGATTGCAAGCCCACTGTATCAATTACTGAAAAAGAATGTTATTTTTCAGTGGCTTGGAGTTCACAGTAAAGCACTGGATGTGATAAAACAGGAACTTGCTAAAAATATATCTCTAAAGAATTTTGATTCTAGTAAAGATATTGTAATTCAAACAGATGCGTCTCAGTTTGGTTTAGGATGTTGTCTAATGCAAGGTGGAAGACCTGTTGCTTATGCTTCTAGAGGTTTAACAGGTACTGAGGAAAATTATGCTGTCATAGAGAAAGAGTTATTAGCTGTAGTGTTTGCATGTCAAAAATTCCACAATTATATTTATGGTCGCTCTGTAAAATTCATAACAGATCATAAACCTAATGTAAGTATCATGAGTAAGCAAATAAGTCAAATTAGTTCTCCTAGGTTGCAGAGGCTAAAACTGAAGCTACTGAAATATGATATACAAATTCAGTATGTACCTGGTAAATATTTACATATTGCTGATTATTTGTCTAGAAATGTAAGTGATGAAAGTGCAGAGAATGATGCTGATATGAATGAAATGGTGCATTCACTAGAAAAGCATTTAAGAATGAGTGATACTAGAAAGATTCAGTTTAAAGCAGAAACAGTAAAAGATCATGTACTGAGCAAAGTCATTGAGTGTTGTCTGAGAGGGTGGAAGAATACAAAGTATGAAGGAGAGATAAAAGTTTTTCACCAGTTAAGAAATGAGTTGTTTGTTAATGATAATCTTTTATTTTTCAATGATAGAATTGTTGTACCTAAAGTTTTGCGAAAAGAAATGCTTCAAATTGTACATGAAGGTCATTTTGGTATAAATCGTTCAAGAGATCGAGCAAAAGATGTCTTATTTTGGCCAGGGATGAGTGTGGATATTGCGAATGAGATACAGAGTTGCAAAATTTGTGAAAAGTATAGGTATGCAAATAGTAAAGAGCCATTAATATCTCATGATGTCCCGGAATTGCCATTTCAAAAATTGGGTGCTGATATTATGGAACATGGTGGCAAAGCTTATTTGGTTGTTGCTGATTATTTAACGAAGTGGCTAGAAATAATCCCTATAAGAGGTAAACAATCGTCTGATGTTATAAATGCACTCAAGCAGATATTTGCAACACATGGTATACCAGATGTAATTATAGCTGATAATATGCCTTTTGGATCATATGAATGCAAAAAGTTTGCAGATAAATTTGATTTTAAATTTCAAACTAGTAGCCCCCATTACCCTCGATCGAATGGTTTAGCTGAGAGGTTTGTACAGATATCTAAAAATATTATTAGAAAATCAGATGACATGTGGGTTGCTCTAATGAACTATCGTAATACTCCTGTTACTGATCTCAAGAGGTCACCAGCTCAACTTCTATTTGGCAGAAAACTAAAAACTAAATTACCAGTTGTTGAAAAACAAAATGATAATATCAAAGAAGTTAGGTCAAAATTAGAAGAAAGAAATAATACTTATAAGGAATATTATGATAGACAGACAAGAAATAGGCCCGGATATAAGCAAGGTGAAAATGTGGTATACAAAGATAATAATCAATGGAGTCCGGCTGTTATTGTCAATAAACATGAGTCTCCAAGGTCTTATTTAATTGATAATGGTAAAAATGTCTTACGTAGAAACAGCTATCACCTGCGTAGGTCAAAAGTTGATCATGATATTAGGCAGACTCAGAATTTAAGTGATGACAATGATAATACACCTAGTTGTAGTAAAACTCAGAGTTCTAGCAGTTCAGAGTGTGATACTGACATGAGCTTGAGACCATCACTTACTATCATACAGCCTGCCAAGTATTCTGATTATATTTTATATTAGTATAATTTACTCTGTTTGTATTTTGTATTAGCATAGTTTTTTTTTTGTATGATTAAAGTTTGTGTAAAAAAAAAAAAAAATGTAAAAGGGGGAGATGTAGTAATAGGCCACATGTAAAAGAAGAAGAGGCGTGGCACCATGAAGTTAGAGATAGACGTTAGGTTAGGTTAAGATAAAAAGATGTAACGTGTATATTGTTAATCTTATAGTTTTATTAAATATAACATTTAATAAATACCGAGTATTATTATTACACTTCTAGTACTTCTGTTCTTTCTAGTGGTCCTTTAAATTCTAAGGTACATTTAAATTCTACTTCATTACTAGATGTTCATACTAATGATAATAGACCATATATTTCTATTTCTGTAGGTAGTGAAACAATTTCTGTACTTCTTAACACTGGCAGTAATGTTAGTATTATTGGTTTTCTTTCTTTATTTTTACTTACAACTCACTACTGCTGATGGAAACATTTAGAGTATTTTAGGATATGTTTGGTTACTTGTTACTTTATTAAGTAAAACTCAATCACTTAAAGTGTTAATAGTTCCTTCTATTTCACATAAGATGATATTAGGTATGGATTTTATTCATTTGTTTCAACTTTTTAAAATTTTTTCGTTTAAGGCTAAAGATTTATCTACTTGTGTTGTAAATACTGTTGTAAAAAGCAGTGCTGAAAATCTTTCGGACATTCAGCAATTACAGCTCAACTTTGCTCATCGTAGTGATTCTTTAAATGTAGTAGCTGATTCTCATTCAAGAAGTCATGAAGCATCTCAAGTTTCTCTCTTGAGTTTATCCAATTTAAAAAGAGATGCTTGTTATAGAAATATGATAGCAAAAGTTGTATATAATCATAAACGTTACAAAATATTATTTTAAGTTTACTTAAATTTAACAAAAATCCAATCAAAAATTAAAAGATATGTATATTGTTTTAATCCAACTTGACTCTTGACTTGGATATAAAAAAACTGCAACTTAAAATATTTGAAAATAAGACAGAAAGTTATTCCTTTAAAAGGAAAAGAACCTGTACGTCCCAAAATGATAAAAAACTAAGTGCTTATAAAATAGGTCTCACATTTTAACTTTTTAGAGTGCAATATATGTATCATCTGTAAAAGATATATAACAAATAAACTATATAAAACTCATATAATGTGTGGCACTATACAAAGAATAATGTGATAGCAGCACCAATATTGACATACGGAAGTAAAATTTGGGCACCTCAAAAACAAAACAATCACGGTATACAAACAAAAGGGATGTTTAAAGGATTGCACTTTGAGAGATTACATAGGAAATTATAACATAAGAGCCCAATTGAACTTCTCCTCAATGACCGACAGAATTAAGAAAAACTATTAAAACACATTAAAATAATTAACAAAGGCAGATAAGACAAACAAGTTAACTAAAAACTACGAGGAAGAAGAGTCGTGAGTATGCGCAGAAGAAGATGGCTAGAAAGAAGACGGAACAGGCTGCAATTCTAATCTTTGAAGTGTCAAAAAAGAGGAAGATTATTTGAGGAGCAGACTTTCAAATCGCACTTTGTCCATATTTTCACATTCTGACTCCGAGGTGGCGTTGGATTCATCAAAACATCATTTATTAATTTACATACTCCTAGATATTTTAAAAGTAATATTTCACGTATATTTTTGGCTTCAAAAATCACCTAGACAAACAAAACGCATTTTGTCCAGTAGCGAGAGACAAACAAATAGCGGTATTTTGCTTGCAATGCTTTTTTACCATGTACCGACTTTATTTTGTTGTTAGACATTGTAGGAATCAAAAGTATATGATATTATTAGTGGTTAATAAGTTGTTTTTGATTTTAATTACAATAATATTATTAAAATGAGTGGAGGTCAACATGTTGTGGGTGATACAAATAGAGACACGAGAAAAACTAAGGTCTTAACTATTGACAAGAGGCAGTTTTTTTAATCAATTAAGGAGGAATCTGCTGTTAACGTGGCATATTGCTTTGATCTGCAACAGGTCCAAAATCTCCCAAAAGCGGAAGCATTCTATGCTCAGTAACTATTTTTTATGCATTTCGTGTGACAGATATTGTAACAAGAACTCCTGTTTTTTATACATGGCTTGACCATGAAGCAGGAAGAGGTGTGGTGGAAATAAGTTTCATCCACGTTGACTGATTTTCTAAAAAATGCTGATTTTGACACATATATTAAACATCTAAGATTGTTTTCGGATGGATGTGGGGATCAGAATAAAAGTTCCCACATGGTATATGCACGCACCTTGAGGCTTTCGGATAATGCCCCAAAAGCTTTTAAAATAATTACGATGTCGTTTCCTGTTTGCGGCCATTCGTTTATGCCATCTGATCGAGTTTTTTGTCAAGTTAAGCTAGACTTACGCCCATGCTTTTATAAAGTCACCAGACAAATATGAAATCTATTCTAAGAAAGGACAAGTACGCAAGCTGGGCTCTGATTGGACTTTGTATGACATAAAACGTGCAGCACTTTCACTCAAAAAATTATAAGTAGTCATTATCATAGTTATAAAAAGTCATAACTCGTCATAAGTCATACCTCTAGGGAAATAAAAATTTGTATAAAGCAGAGGTATTGTATACAAATAATGACTCTTCTAAAAAGTTTTAAAGACTAATTTAACCACAGAAAAAACTAAGTAACATAGTACTGCCGGAATTGCAAATGAAGCATGCTGTTAAGAAGAAAAATTTGGATAGCTTCACAACAATTTTTTAATTGGTTTATCAGGCAAAGAATGGGCATTAGATCCAGAGTTAACTTGGTTAGATCCAATTTTAAAAGAGCACTGTGAAAATACAATTGAAAAAGATCAGACCTAATTTTTATTTTTATCATTTAGGGACTATTAAAACACATTTTGTCATTTAAAGACAACCAAATGGCGTTTTGTCCATCAATATTGTTTTTTGAAAAAACTAATAAAGCTTGATAAAACTTATAAATAGGATAAATTCATAATAAAAAAGTACATTTATTCATATTTTGTGTTTTTATTTTAACTTTATTAATAATTAAGTAGTAGTTTTTCTTATTTTCTGAAAAATGTTAAAAATGGACAAAGTGCTATGTGAAATTCTGCTCCTCATTTGTTTTATTTAAAAAATATTCTTGTGTATTTTTAACTTTATTTTTAATAAAGTTTATAAATCCAGCCCTTAAGCTTATAAAAATGAATTTAATATTTATTAGCTAGCTTTTTGTTTTCTTTTTGAAACAAAACAATTTGTTAGACAATTCCTTGATTGTTTAAGCCCAAATTGTCATTTTAGCGAATAGTAGAGTCCGAGTGTTTCTGACTAATTGTGCAAAAGTTCATTAACTTTCCCGATGTATCGCAGATTATATTGGAATAGTGGGTTTTTCGATGGATATTGGAATATTAAATAGCTCTATTAATCAAAGCCACAGTAAGGCCATATGGGAATAACTATCGGTTTGAATTGAAATATTTAGTATTTTTGTAACCACCAATGTGGTGATTTAAACAAATGTGTATACAAATATTTTTTAGCACAAAGTCAATTGATGTATTTTAGTATGTTCAAATAAATTGTTTTATTTTAACAGCAGCATTAGTTATTTGTATATATACAGTGAAAAATAAATAATACATTATTACTCGAGACTAACAAAAGCAGCGCCATATGAAGGCCTGCATAGCAAAAATTCGAAATCATTGCCATTCTTTGCTCGTACATATGTACATAATTTTTTTTCGACCGCGTAATAAAATGTGGTTTTCAACAAAAATAAAATTAAACCCGAGGAAAAAGAATAGCTCAAATTGCAAGAAGCAAATATTACACAACTTGAGCATATATTTTTTCAGATTTAAATGTAGGTGATAATTAAGACGACGTCTGTTTAGATAAAGTGGCGGCGCCTTCCCCTATTGGACGATTATTAGAGTGGAGTGTCGACGAGCCATTTGATGATCCTGAAAGTGACTACCTCCCGTCTGACCAAAATAATACTAGTTCAGCTTCGTCAATACATGACACAGACATTCGTTAACTACTTTATAGTTTACAATATAGTTTACAATATAGACGGTTCAGCATAAAGAGAAAAAATCTCAGGCTTGTAGCCAAGCCAAAATTCTAAAGAAGAATAAGATAAAGTTCTGACGAGTTGCTGGCACAGAATATGTAAAGAGAAAAGGAAAAACAGTAACAGCTAAGCCACCACGTATTGTTAATTGCGACAACAGTAAACATAAATGTAGCAATAATATACCTAGTCCATTCTAAGAATATTGGAACCTTACTTATTTAACGAAGCAAACAATTTTTATTTGCTCTTTAGTCGAAGAGAAAAACACTGACGTAGAAAAAATTTGAAAAACACACTCGTTTTTATTATAGTCTGGTATGTGTATTATAGAGTGGTTCTAACGAACATTTAAAGATCTGCAAAGAATATTTTTGCGCTACATTTACATTTATTTTTTAATTAGTTGGAACTGCATTGAAGTATCGTCCGGACAGTGGTGTTTATGTCGGCTTTCACCATCACAAAGGAAAACCAACTCGGAATATAACATCCACTCGTAAGTTCGTCATAAGTTCGTTATATTAAGACTCATATTGACATATGTTGGTGTACAATTCGGTACTCTAATTATTTTATGTACATTGGTAATACTTTTTATTTTTATTGATGTCTGATGACCTATTTGTCACTTGTCACTGGTCTCTGGACACCTTACACTTGTACTTGTAAAACAATACAACTTATTTCTTTTTTAATTAAATATAATAATAGTGTTATTATTATTACCTTGAGTAAACATCGAGGGAGGGTGGTTATTTAGAAAATCACTAAAAGGAGATCATCATCAGACATACCAGAAAACCAAAGACAAGATGGGAGAACCAAATCAGTGCGGACCTTAATAAGATGTGAGTTAGAGATTGGAAACCCATAAGCAGAAACGGGAAGGAATGGAGAAATATATTATTACGAGATATCTTTTTTTAATCATTTTATAGTCTTTGTTTTGTCCCCGGAGGCGTGTCAGGCAGAAGCTGACAGCGGTGCCGGACGCATTTAGAAATTCGGAGAAATACTTGGAAATTCCAAGTTTGGGCAAATCCGAATTTCTAATTGACTCGATGCAGGGAAATTCCACTTTTGCTACGTAAAACAAAGGATTTGTTTTATATAAAAGCAGATGGAATTTGTCTCATCGGTCAGTCGAGCTTGCCTCTTCTACTGTAGACCTAGTCGGTGCTATTATTGTTCCAACTAAGTTATTGTTTTATTTCTGATTTCCTATATACCATTTTTATTTTAGCATTATTGTATATTCAGACCTTTTCAGGTTAGAATATTACACATTGTTCATGTACTTATTGTTTGATATTTTATTTGATTATTTTGATTGATTATTTTCTTGTATTTGTATCTAAGCTGTTCTTTCCGGTAAGTCAAAGAACTCTTAGAAATATTGCTTTGCTATTTTATCCGACTTGTTAATTTGTGTGTGTGTCTAAGTCGTTCTTTTCCGGTGAGTCAAAAGAACACTTAGAAGTATTTTCATATTTGCATTATTATTTCTGATACTTTTATCTAAGATATTATTTCATATTATTGACTATTTTATTTTCTATTTTTCGTTAAGTTGTTTCTTCCGTAAGTCAAGAAACACTTAGCAATATTTTCACATCTTTTCTGTATTTGATTTTCTTGTTTCTATTATAAGTTGTTCTTCCGTAAGTTAAGAAACACTTATAAATATTTGTACATCTATTTTACCATATTCTCTTGTTTATTTTCTGCTCTAAGTTGTTTCTTCCGTAAGTCAAGAAACACTTAGACATATTTCTATAATCTATTTCCCTTTTGCATTTCTTGTTTTATACTTTGAATGTTTTATTTTCTAAGCCGTTTCTTCCGTAAGTCAAGAAACACTTAGAAATATTTCCATATTTTATTTTCACATTTGCATATTTTTCACTTTCTTTTATATTTCTGTCCTAAGTTGTTTCTTCCGTAAGTCAAGAAACACTTAGGAGCATTTATCTTGTATTATATTTTTATACCGTTTGATTTGTTTTGATTTACTAAGCTATTTCTTCCGTAAGTCAAGGAATACTTAGATTATTGTACCTGTTCTGTTTTCTATCTTTGATCTGTTATTTCGTAACCGTTCCTTGGAACTGTTACCTATAACCGATACTTGTCACGGTAACTGTTACTTTATACCAGTAGCGATTATTAACCCTTTTGATAGCGACAAATAAAGATGGTCAACACCCGATCAAATTCCGGGGACAGGAAGAAGTCCGAAGAGCCGGCGATGGTTCCCACAGGCCCAAATGCCCCCTCTTGGCAACAGTTTATTTCCCTGATATCTTCAAAAACCAAGAAAACAGACAGTTTTATTTTAATGGAAAGCAAACTATTGTAGACATGGGCATGTGCAAACCAGAACTGGTACGAGTCAAACAACCGAATTTTTAGAGAAATCCAACTGATCCGAATCTTAAAATTAAATTTAATGGTTCATGGGTCAGTATCAAAGAGACGACGTCGTTCCTCAGTTATTTTGTGGCCTTTTTTCTTTTTCGTAGCCTGACAATGTGTGCCTAAACCGTTAAGCCGAATCTAAAAGATGAATTGAAATTCACATCTCGAAATGACAGCTGCGCGCTTTGGACAGTTTGGTTCTTTAAGCATTATCTTTGTATTACTTTTATTGTTGTTTATTTAAAATATGGAATGGGTTAGAACAAGTCAGCGATGAATCTGTTTAAGCGGTAACATTATATTTTGTTTTAAAGTTTCGTTCACTCTTGTTAAGTTAGTACTAAGTTAGTTTTAAGCTCGCTTAAGCTCATTTAAAACACATGTTATAGAATAAAACCATTTATGTTTTTATCTACGTATATAAGATATCAAAAGAAATTTAAAAAAATGCCTAAAGTCGAAGTTTGAGTCAACCTTTGCCCAACAGTGTTTTATAATAAATATGGACGCTGCAAAAGAAGCAATTGAATATCACAACCAGTTAAGCACATCGAAGGAAAAGAAAAGAAGTTTTATACAGAATTTTTAAAAGCAGGAAATAAGCCAATTATAAACCAAGCAATTTGGAGACCTTCTGTCACTGTTACCTACTCTTCAGAGCACAGACGTTCCTTATCGAATATTTTTAGTGTCCATTCCCCAAAATAGCATCCCATTATTGTCCCTGTGTTACTATGAGGTATTATCTAAATGAATTAAAATAAAAATGAATTACAAAGTAAGTGGGAGGAACTTAAAGCAAAATAAAAAATTGGAATCAAAATAAAAGTATCTGACAAACAGAAATCAGTCGATAATAAAGGTAAAACGTTTCTAGCAATAACATTTGACTTAAATCATCATCATTAATTAGCCTATATTTGTCCACTGCTGAACGTAGGCCTCCTGTATAATTTTCCACCTATTTCTATCTTGAGCTTCTTGCATCCAGTTTGTGGTGATGCGTTTGATATCACCCGTCCATCTAGTCGGCGGTCGTCCTCTGCTTCGATATGCCTCTTG
Organism: Diabrotica balteata; assembly: GCA_918026665.1. NCBI lineage: Eukaryota > Metazoa > Arthropoda > Insecta > Coleoptera > Chrysomelidae > Diabrotica > Diabrotica balteata. The sequence continues at coordinate 149,035,517 of OU898278.1, read as the reverse complement.
CCTTGGTCGCCATTCCAAAATCTTTCTGGTCCATCTATCATCGGTTAATCTGGCAACATGTCCGGCCCAAGCCCATTTAGCCATGGCTATTTTTTCAACTGCATCTGTGACTTTTGCTCTTCTTCCTATTTCTAGGTTTGTTACTTTATCTCTGATGGTAATACCTATTACAGATCTTTCCATAGTGCGTTGTGTAACTCTTATGTTGTCTATTGTTCTTTTTATCAGAGACGGTGTTTCTGCACCATTTGACTTACAAATAATACTAAATGTGCTTTATGCTGATAATAGCCAAATTTTCTACAAACGTAAATATTGTTGCTTTCAATGCAGATTGAGAAAATTGATTATTCATATCTATGGGACAAGACACTGGGCAAAAAGGATCAGTTGAAAGTGGAAGGTGTTTGCTGAAATATTTATAATCTTCACCCATTACTGTTACAAATATTTCTGATAATCTATATATTTCTATACATTAGATAATCTTCAAATAATGGATCCCAAATATTTGGAACCAGGACATACATACTAAGAAGTGCATTCGATACATATAGCTACCATAGAATGTGCTAAATAAAATTAGAGAGTGCACTCCTTCCGCCAATGGGGTAATTTAATACAAATGACAAGGCTAAGACCTCGTCCGTACCATCTCACATACTGTGATTTTTTTAATTGTAAGGAGGTAGCGTCTAAAATTATAGTAAATACTACCTGTAACACTAACGAAAATCTAATGAAATGGTTGCAAATTAAATGGTTATTCTTCACAAAGACAAATCGGTCAACGATTTTTTTAAGTATAATGTTGCAAGTAAATATGTCTTAAAATTAAACACACACGACAAAGACACTATTAAATCAGCGGACATACACAAAAAATGTGAAAATGTTTATGATTTACATCTTAAGCAACAGTGGAGCAGTATTTTGCAAATATCCGATGCAAAAAAGAGTAACATCCTGAGCCTCTTACGTGAGAAGGTAATTCCGAAAGACTACAGAAACTTTATGAAGACATTAACTACATCTGTAGAGGCTAAAGATATTGTTCCCAGTGATTCGGAGAACAAAACAAAACAAAGTTTAATTGTGTTTGACTTGATGCATGTTTGTTCTGTTAATAAAAATTTCATTTGTAATACTAGTACTATTTTAAACATGCTTTTATGATATTCTCACAATTGTTGTATGAAAATATTTTTTATTGTTGTTTATATATTTTTATTATTAAGTTAATGCCTCGACAACTAAGATCATTGGCATGGTATAGTCAGGTATCTAGTGTAGTGTGTAAAAACATCAATTTTGGAGATACAATATTTACCATCTTAGCCATCGGAATGGAGAATCCTATAGGCAAACGTAGAATAAAAACAGCTTTCAGATATTTTAATAAATCTTCGCAAATAAAAGTCAAAAATGATCATAGAAAAGTTGTTTGGGTACTATTAATTGACAATGAATCCCTACAATCCAAGCATATACAAAAGTACTAAATATCACAAAAAGTATATATAGTCCCAAGATTCCTAAGAGGAACATAGGGCTTCCACAAAGTGTCTCCAGCGAACTCTATTTCTGGCTAGTGCTTTGATTTCAAGCCAGGATTTTCCCATTTTTCTCCCTTCGTCCAGTACTGTCCTTCTCCAAGTTCCCTTAGGTCTGCCTACTTTCCGTCGGCCTTGGGGATTCCAATCCAGCGCTGTCCTGGCAATGTCATTTGGCGGTCTACGGAGTGTGTGGCCCAGCCATCTCCATTTTCTTCGCCTTATTTGCTTTATGACATTTTCTTGGTTGCTTTGGTTCCATAAATTTTCTTTGGAGATTCGGTTAGGCCAAAATATACGAAGGATTTTTCGTAACGCTCTATTGATGAAAACTTGTAATTGGTGTACTATGGGTGCTGATATCTTCCACGTTTCGCAGCCATACAGTAATACAGCTTTTACATTTGTGTTGAAGATTTTTAATTTCGTTTTAGTTGGGTAAATCCTGGATTTCCATATGTTGTTAAGCATGTTGTAGGCGTTGCGAGCCTTATTTATTCTTTCATGTACATCACGCTCTGTACCCCCATTACAGTCAATTATGCTGCCCAGATACAAATTCCGCTACTCTCTTAATTTTCTGGTCGTTGATCATAATGGGTTGGTTGTTGCTGGTACCAAATCGCATTTCTTTGGTTTTGTTGATGTTTATTTCTAGACAAACCTTCTTTGATTCTTCTTGTACTTTGTTTACTTGGAGTTGCCTGTTTTGTATGTGCTAGGAGGCATATATCATCAGCGTAATCTAGGTCTTCCAGTCTGTTTGTTAATCCCCAGTAAATTCCTCCATTAGAGTTTACCTTTGTTAGTACGGAGCCCAGTACAATGTTAAATAGTATGGGGGATAAAACATGCCGTTTAGCATAGCTATTGGGTCAGATGTTATGCCGTTGTGTAGGATTTTGCTTTCTGTGTCACTGTAGAGTTCTTTGATGAGATTTACTATTTTTTCTGGTATTCCTTTTTCCTGCAGTGCTTTCCATATGGCCGTATGTGTGAGCGTGTCAAAAGCTCTCTTGAAGTCCACAAAGCACACAAAGAAAGGAGAGTTGAATTCCTGTGACTGTTCTACAATTATTATTAGTGTGTTAATTTGGTCCACGCATGATCTGTTTGGTCTGAAACCGGCTTGTTCCTTCCTCAACATTGGTTCTACACTGTTTATTAGTTGGTTGTTTATAATTATTGCTGTTAATTTATTTATAGTATTCAGAAGTGTGATTCCTCTCCAGTTTTCGCAATATCTTCTGTCACCCTTTTTTGGTACCTTTATTAATAATCCCGTTTTCCATTCTTTGGGGAACTTTTCCTCTCTCCAAGCCCTTTTCAAGAGTGGTTGGATTAGCTCTGCCACTGTACCTGGGCAAGCTTTTAAGAACTCTGGTGTAATATTGTCAGGGCCGGCTGCTTTGTGTGCTTTCAGTTTTTCTATGGCCATTTCTATTTCTTGTGTTGTTGGTTCGTTGGTGTTAATTCTCAGTTGGATATTGGGTATTAGGTTTTCTGCGTCTTCTGGTGGTGTTGGGACTGCACTTAGAGATTCGCTAAAATATTCATGCCATCTTTTGACTTGTTCCTGTGGCGTTGTAATATCTTCACCTGTAGCACTTTTTACAATTGGTTGGTGGGTAGTATATCTTATCACAAAAAGTGCCTGTCCTGTATTACTATGCAAAATATATAGCTTGAAAACATTAAAATCACTAAAAATAAAAGCCATTTGTTATATTCAGTTTTTGTTATTAAATTTATTAAGCAAAATTAAACATTAATAATTAGATTAAAACTACAAAGAAATCCGTCCCTGTAAAAAAGTAGGAATTGTTAAGAACTTGAAAATCTGTTTCAATTAAACAGCCAACAACGTGATTTGTGTCCGCTCCTCTTCATTTGCAGACTTGCTGATTATGCAAATAAAAACTCCTCAGAAAATACCTCCACCCACACTTCCCGTCTCTGCAATTAAAATTATTTCAGAGGGATGGAAATTACTACGAACACCCTTACAATACCCAATTAAATCTTATTTCATATTATTTTTGCTACAGTTGGCGCTCTCAGCTTCACCCCACAACTCTCCTTTGTTGACTTCGCTGTGCTGATAATTTTAGGATCAAAATTTGAACAAAGCGTTCAAACAATAAATTATTACAACTTTAGTCGAAAAAATTATATACAAATTAAGCCTCTTCATTATTTCCAGATCGTTTAAAAATTGAAAACATTTACAATCGGACAAGCGTTGATAAGCGTTGATTAAAATTAACCATAAAACAATATATTATTCAGGAAGACGGTTCACATAGATATGGTGTCGGGATAATATTAAACAAAAACAATGATGAAGCTGTAATAAATTCCACTTCATACTCCAACAGAATTATACTCTTACAATTAAACCAGAACAAATCCAAAATAAACATCCAGAAGTTTATGCTCCAACTGCAGACAAAACAGAGAGCGATATTGAAACTTTCTACGAAGACCTAGACAACATTTTAAAATACATTAAAACGCAAGATGTAACAATTATAATGGAAGAGGTAAAGAAATAATAAATAAGACTTACAATCAATTAAATCTAACTATCAGACGACCGGTTTCGCTTTCTACAATATGCAATAGATTGCCAATAGAACTTTATCAAAGAAGTTTGATAATTACAAGTTAAAAAATAATTGCACACCCATACAATTTGTACATCTAAACTTATTCATTGTCATAAAACTGTCACTTTATAAAACAATTACTCAATAAATAACACACATTTCATAAATATATCTCTCGAATAAGTATAAATAACTTTTAAATAATAAAATGGTATATAACATCACTTTCATTTAGCAAACAATCACACACATATCTCTGCTTCATTGTATCAAATCTATCTCCTCAAGAACTACCCGTTTACTGTCAAACAACCACAATAGCAGAATTGAGTTCTTCATTCAACAATACATAGTAGTTTTAACCATGTTCTACCATCCATCAATTAATAGAGTACCGGCATGTAAGTAATATTGGCATAATTATTGTAATTTACAACATCTAATTTGTTTATCTTTATTAGACAACACCCTAATATAGGTTTTTATCATTTCAGCATGTATTTAAGTTTGTATCGAGACACGAAGATGCTTTGCATATTGTAGAAAGCGAAACCGGTCGTCTGATAGTTAAATTAAATTGATTGTGAGTAAGTCTTATTAATTATCTCTTTACCTATTTGAAATGTACTCACACAAGCAACACATTCATGATTTGTATAATGGAAGACTTTAATGCAAAGGTTGGGGAAGAAAAAGTAATAGACTGTACAGAAGGATATGGTCTGGGCAACAGAAACGAAAGGGGTGACAGGCTTATCGAATTTTGCCAAAACAATAATTTTGTTATAGCTAATACATTGTTCAAAATGACAAAGAATTGTAAGAAACCAAATAGACTTTTTATTAGTTAGACAAAGATACTATTGTAAGAAAATAATCTTCCACCTAAAAACTTCTAATCGAAGGAATGTTTATTGCACAGCCTGCTCTAATTAATTTTTTTGGAGGATATCAGGGCATTTTAACATGTATCTATTAATTAGGTAATTTACCTTTATATAGCTCTTTTAAAAATACACAAAATAATAAATTGAAGAATATTTTTACAATGGAAAGGCCCAAAACAAAAATATATCAGAAAATCCCTCGAGTTCTATTTAAAGTTATCTGTAATCAATAGTAATGCTGTTACCAATGGAATTGCCAATTATTTTCCGTTTCCTGGTAGCTGCAATTTCAGGCGAAATTGTATTTAGCCGCAAATTGTACTGAAAAATGTTTACCAAGAAATATATATAGTTTACAGCACTTTAGAAAACAGAGGTGTGTATTTATATTTATATATAGTTCTAAAATATAACAATTTTATAAAAAAATAGAAGGTATCAGAATAAGTTGTTTTGTTAAAAACCCCAATAAATAAAATGAATAATGGTTTTTGCTATAAATTCCAAAAGGTAAAAAGATTATGGGTAAATTCTTTGAATGCCTAAATAAAAAGTAAAAATCTTTGTATACAAAAATTCAACATTCAAGACAATAATTTATACGAAAGCATTTTGGTTGATAAACCATATCGATTTTTAGATTCTTTTATTTGATAAGGATGTACATGAAAACAGAGATTTGTTTATGGGAATTGGAAATTCCTAACGATATAATTTGTGACGTTCAAAGAGTTGTCTACTAAATAAGTTGAAATGTGATTGATTGGCAATACTGACGAGGTGTAAATTATGCTCGGTGATGATTGGTCAAAAGTGAACAAAAGGGACCTGAGAGACGCCGAGGGATTTTTACTGGGATGATAGCGACATTGTCGCTATCAAATCAATCGCGTAAAAATTAAAGAGTCATAGCCTGCAGTAACAATAAAAAAAGTTTACTTGTGAAAGATAATAATAATTTTGTATACTGTTTTAAAGTGTCTTTCTAACGTGCCGCAAGAAGTGCATAATTGTTCACAGGGAAGTACAGCCTGAAAAATTTTAAACAGGTGTAGCATAGATTTGTAATGCTAATTGAGAGAGTGAAAGTCCTTTCAATGAATAAGGAAGTGTGTCCTATGGTATAGAACAGGGGTGTCCAACTTGCAATGCCTCAAGGGCCAAAACTAAAACCTTGCATGTTGTCGCGGGCCATATAATAATTTTGTTACAAGTAATAACAAAATAAAGTGAGGTATAAAAATAATTAAAACAAAAAAGAGTAATATTTCTTTTATTGCTCAATAACTATATTTTTTTATAAACGGAAAATTTATTGATAACACTTTTCAATAATCAAGACAAACATTGCAAAAGCAACGAAAAAGATGTATCCAATTAGTGTGAGGACTGTGGTCGATCGGCTTTATCCACCATTGAAGAAATGTCCACCTCCAGTTCAGTTGTAGATACTCTCATAAGATGACTTAAGGAAGAATCGGTTGCTTCTGTTTTTATTTATTATGTATTTCATGAAGGAAAAGGCACTTTCACATGTACAAGTGCTTCCAAACATTGACGTCATTTTCAGTCCAAAATCTCGCAGGTTTGGGAATTTCTCCTTTGACAATAATTTGAAAAATTCAGGTCCCTTTTCTTGTCTGGTGATTAGGAATATGTCTGCTTGAAGATCACATAACTCAAGCTGTAAGTTGGGTGGTTGATCATCAATGGTTGCTCCAAGAGGGTTATTATAAAGTAGTACACTACTTTTGAGACTTTCAATTTCTTCAAATCTTGTATTGAATTCATCAATAACTTGTTCAATTTGTGAAATGCAGAATGAGAACTCAATATTTTCCTCACCGTTGAATTTTTCTGCTATTTTCAGACAGCTAGGGAAGTGTGTCAGGTTGTTATTTTCCAAAGCACGTTTAAACACGTTCAGCTTATTCCGGAATCCGTTTACCATTCCGATCAAATCTAAAACCGTCTGGTTTCTTCCTTGAAGACTCAAGTTTAACATGTTAAGATGATTAGTCAGATCTGTTATAAAAGCTAACTGTCTTAAGAATTCTAGATCCTTAAACTTCTCTTCCAGTTCAGTTGTGTCAGATGAAACGTATTTGTTGAGGAATGCAGGGATTTCCTTTCTTATGGCAAAAAATCGTTCCATGCACTTTCCTGCACTCAGCCACCTTACATGGTTGTACATTGGCAAGTCTCCATACTCAGCCTCTGTTTCCACCAAAAACTGCTTAAGTTGCCTGTGTAAAAGAGATCGATTTCCACCTCTAATCATATTTATAATCTTAATCACGGTTTGGAAAACTTGATCTTCCTTGACTGATTTTCCACATAAAGCTCCCTGGTGTATAATACAATGAATTGTTGGGCAAGTGACACCATTCTCTCGAAGCAGACCCACTAATCCAATTTTTTTACCTGTCATTGATGGGGCCCCGTCTGTTGCTATGGCTGAACATTTATCAAAGCCTCCAATTCTGTCAACTGTTTTCTTCACAGCCTCATAGATGTCTTTTCCTTTCGTTGTTCCATAAAGAGGACAAATATCAAATAACTCCTCTTTACTGGTAAAATCATCAAAAGTAGTGCGCACAAATATTAACAGCTGACTAACATCGGTTTGATCAGTGCTTTCATCCAAACAAAGTGAGAAATATGAACTTTTCTTAACCAGGCTAAGCATAGATTTTTCTACTTGTTCACCCATAGCAACAATCCTTCTTTGTATGGTTTGATGTGAAAGTGGCACTGATTCAAATTTCTCCGCCATTTTAGAATCACCGAAAGTTTTGGCCATTTCAGCAGCACATTTTTTTAACAAATTGCCATCAGTGAAAGGTTTTCTTGCCTTTGCCAGCTCAAGCGACACGGCATAAGATGCATGCAAAGAATGCGTTTGAGAGTGTAATATTTTACTGAACATACCAGTTTGCTGTTTAAGCTTTTTCTTCAAATTTGCAACTAGCGCACGCCGACTTTCATTTGTGTACGTAGCATACTTATTTTCATGCACTGTTGTGTAATGTCTTCTCACATTATATTCTTTAGACACTGAAACGACATTCATGCACACTAAGCACTGCAACTTTCCATTATTGTTAGCAATCAAGTAATCACTCTCCCAACTTTCTTTATAAATTCTGTTCTCACTATCAATTTTCCGTTTTATTGGTTTTACGCTCATTATTGTATAAGAGGAAGCAAGACAAATAATTAATCAAGTTCACTGTTAGTAGCACACTGGCACGATAGCAGAGAACTACGAACACTGCGTTCGTAGTTCTCTGACGATAGCGGCTGCCGACGGATGGTAAGCAGTGGGAGGTGTGGCCTGCGTGAACTGTGATGCACAGTAACCAGTGTAGTTCTCATAGCGGTGGAGGACGATTGTGTTCGGTACACGTCCGCAAAGCGGCACGCTGTACAGTACTTGTGATGTAAAAACACAGCTAAACCATAAAATATAAAATAAATTAAAAAATCTTTTTTGACAGTGGCATTTAAAGAAAAAATATGCTTTTCGAAAATCTTACGTGGGCCACAACAAATAGCCTCGCGGACCGGATACGGCCCGCGAGCCGCCAGTTGGACAACCCTGGTATAGAATTATCCAGAAAGTATTGGATATACTGTAGGGGCGTTAGTGAGGTAGTGAGAGACTGTCAAACAGCTGAGCAGAACGAGTTTTTGCACAGCTTACAAGGATACAACAGCTAGCCGGGAGAACAAAATCAAGTAGCCATTAGAAAGAGTATGTGAATTGAAAAAGGTCATTCTGATTTAAAATAGAACAACGATTTTCAACCACTTTCATAACGATCACACAATTATTCTAAATTTTATCATTTTATTTAATTTGTTTGTTTTCATAAGATATATTAAAATAATTTCTGAGATGTTCTTCTTTTGTGTACAAATCAAAATTAATATTGATAATTGGTGTATAAACATTAACGAATTTTAGATTTAATTACATGTAGTAGAGCATAGGGTATATGTTTATGTTTTAATTAAAATTTGTATTTGATTTGGTAATTTAATAAATGGTACGATAATTTATTGTCATAAACTTATTGAATTTCATTTATCTTTCCATTTGTTTATTTTCTTCTCAAAGGACACATCATAGATATTACTTGGAACTTACGTAGAGTAATTAGAAATAAAAAAAAAATTAACCCTGAGATCAATAATTTATTAAAACAATTTTTAATTTTCTTCCAAATTAAGTCTTAAGCAAAATTAAAAATTTTATTTAAGACAACAAAAAAGGGTATAGTATGCAATTCATATTAATAACACACATATAAAGTATAAAATATAAAATAATGGACAAAATATATTTTAAAATTTTTAAAAATTATGTAAAGATAGTAAAACCTAGTTTATGTCATATTTTAATGGTGTGTTTTAACTCTAATACATAGAGAACAGAAAGAAAAAAAAAACAATGTGATTAAAATGTAATTAGGTGTTTTTAATGTTATATTTCTTTAAAAGGAACAAGAGGCCCATCTTGGGTATTTTAATTTTTAAACCTGTCTTAATGGTATTAAACATGTTATGCATACAGGTGTTGGCGTGTATATGTAGAGGTTTATATTTATTTTATTTTTAATGTTTTTCCAATAAATAACAATAAATGTTGTTCAGTTTATCTATGTCAGACTTTTTATTAATGCAAGACGTACTAGATTTTATCATACTAGTACTACGTACTAGACGTACTAGTTTTTTAGACGTAACACATTTTCAAGTAAACAAGTTTTGAATGCTTTTTTTATTTTGCCAAAATACAGGAATCTTCGAAATTAAATTCATGTTTTAACGTTAATGCATGTTCTGTAAGTGCACATGCATTTATTTTTTTGGTTTTTATGTCTCTACGTTGTGAGATCACTCTACTGTGAAAATTACGAGAATATTCTCCGATACATAATTTGTTACGATTAGTACACGATGTAGAATAAAGAACATTCGATTACTCTTGCATTGTGAAAATATCTTTTGTTTTTGTGTATAACTTCGATACTGTTTTCAGATTCTTAGTTGTAATTTTTAAGCCACTAATATTTTTGAAAATGTTCATTAGCTTAGGTCTAAGAAGTGAAATATAGGGTAGGACCCCATAAGTTATTTTAGATGGTATCACTGATGCGTTGTATGTCAACGTAAATTGTCGGACCTCATTATTATGAAAATTTTGGTTATCAGAAAATTGCAAAAGGAAAAGGAGAACCGAAAATGAGTTTATTTAAAAGTCCTATGGGATACGTGTTCTCTTGTAGTATAGATCTCAACTTTATTAGTCTCTTGTCAGTGAACTCGATCTGTGACAAGTTGATAACCCTAGTTTTTAAGGCCAAAACCAAAATTGCTTTTATCTTAGATGGATGTTGAGTTGTTGGATATTAAGCAAATATCAGAGAGAGTGATATACATAATAATTTCACTGAATAATAGATCCAAATGAAAGTTGTACAATGTTATGCTCCAACATCAGCACATGAAGAAGAAAAAATCGAAAACTTCTATGAAGATTTAACAACAGCATTATCGGAAACAAAATGTCATTTTACTTTTCTTATGGGGGATTTCAATGCCAAGGTAGGAACTCAAATTGATGATGCAGAGACGGCAATAGGAAAACACGGTTTAGAAGGTCGAAATGAGAGAGGCCAGACACTATTAAATTTTCTTCATAACCATCAGTTATATTTGATGAATAGCTTTTTCCAAAAGAAACCACATAGACACAAGGCTCCGGGAGATGACCAAATAGTAATAGAAGCTGTTAAAGTAGGAGGCAAGAAACTGCTGGAAGTAGTAACTGAACTATTCAACCTATGTCTAAACCAAGGTATTGTCCCTACAAAATGGAACAATGCAATTACTATCCTAATACACAAAAAAGGAGATATATCCGACCTAGAGAATTATAGACCGATAAGTCTGTTGTCACATCTCTACAAATGGTTTACCAAGATCATCACAAAACGTTTAGAACGAAAATTAGATTTCTATCAGTCTAAGGAGCAAGCTGGGTTTAGGAAGGGTTATGAAACAAATGACCACCTACAAGCACTTAAAATACTAATTGAATGTGTTGAATATAATAAACCACTCACGTTGATTTTCATAGACTACTCCGTCCTTAGCATGCCATCACTGCCACGATGGATAAGCATCTCTAAAAAAGGAATCATATTATTAGCCTCTCTCTTAGCCGTAAACTTTAGCAACCTAACAACAAAAGTTACATGTTTGCAGCATTATAGTTAAATACCAGTAACATAAAACTATAATTATTGAGTTTGATACAAAAAAAAATGTTACTTCCAATTGTTTTAAAATGGTTTAAGGCATAAAATTTAAAATGATGAACTAGAATCAGATTGTTACATAGCTGTGTAAAATATTTTGTTCAATCTTTTTTGTAAGACAAAAAACTAATCAAATTAATTAATTTATTAATTATTTATTAATAACTTATTTATTAATCAAATCGATTATTTCGGAAGCTATGTCCGAGTTCCTTCTTCAAGAAAATGTCATCTCTCACCAACAGCATGGATTTATCAAAGGTCGTTCAACGATCACAAACTTACTTCATTGTGTAAATGATTGGTCATTATCTTTAAACAATCGGAATCCTGTCGATGTAGTTTACTTAGACTTCTCCAAAGCTTTCGATCGTGTTCCAAAACGTCGATTACTAGCTAAATTGGATAAATATGGCATCCGCGGAAAATTAAACATTTGGATACAAGATTTTCTATCCGACAGATACTTCAGGGTTCGTGTTGGGGAAGACCACTCATAAGATAAGCCAGTCAAGAGTGGAGTTCCACAAGGATCAGTACTTGGACCGCTACTTTTTTGTGTCTACACTAGTGATCTTCCGCTCATTGTATCCAGTAAGGTTTCCATTTACGCTGATGACACTAAGTTATATGTGAATCCAACTATTAACCAACATATTCTTCAACAAGATCTTGACGCAATATTCAAATGGTCCTCAGAATGGTTACTTCCGCTTAACATTGAAAAATGCGTTGTTTTACATATCGGCAAAAATAACCCATTACTTCCGTACTTTATTAATGGACATCCTTTAAACTCTGTAACCTCACACAACGATCTCGGAGTGATAATTAATAGTGACTTAAATTGGTCTGATCACATAGTGTCGGTGTGTAAACGTGCTAACTCGAAACTGTTTTTGATTCGTAAGTGTTTTGCACGCATATCTCTAACCTCTGTTAGTAAACTTTACTCAATATACGTTAGACCTATTCTTGAGTTTGCCGGACCAGTGTGGAATCCAGATCTTAGTCGCGATAAAATCCTACTTGAAAACGTTCAGCGTAAAGCCACAAGACTGGCATACGGCCGTGTAAGACCTAACTATGAAGATAGACTATTCATGGCTCATCTTACAACATTCGAGCAGCGACGTCTTCGAGGTGACCTAATTATGTCTTTCCGTATTTTAAAACATAATTTTGGGAACCTAAACAACATATTTACTTTGAATGAAGACGATAGATTAAGAGGCCATCAATACAAATTAAAGAGGGAACAAACTACTGCAAGGTCCAGGGCGAACTTCTTGCCAAACAGAATTTTTAATATATGGAACAATTTGGATCAAAACACCATATCGGCAGCTAGTGTTAACATCTTTAAAAATAAACTTGACAGCACTTTATTTTTTTTATAGGATAGGATATTGTTTCTCGGACAGCATTATTTATTTATTTATTGTGTCACAATTCAATTTTCGTTAATTGTTTAACTACTTAACTTTATAATTAGTATTAGTTTTATAAGGATCTATTTTATTTTTGTTTATTTTTGCTTTTTGGGCATAATAGGAGCTCGCTCCTCTGCCCTTATTTGTTATATAATAATAATAATAATAATAAATTGCAAGTGAAAATCATTTCTTAAAACCTATTGGTATATAAAAAAAAACAAAAAATTTTTCCAACAAGAGATTCTTCTTAACTTTGTTCTATTTTTAAACAAGCTGTATATTTTTCATTCGCCAAGAAGTAAGACTAAGAATTAGGTTAGTAATAACCTGTTTAAAGCTTAAGTTCCTGGAAAAGGGCGTGGTATAAATCATTTCAATCGCAATTATTCTCAGCTATATTATTTCACTGTTTCGTCCCTGATGTTTATTCTGCAAAGATGAAGTGCTTTTCCTTAAGGAAATTATATTACCGTAGCAATGAATGTTTCCTTTGAGAAAACAAAATGAGCAATAAGTAAATAACCGAAACTAAGCTATAATCTGTCATTAAAAAACCAATTATTTTATATAATTTCATAAATATCGTTTTTATTTGTTTTCAATTTGATGTCGTACATTAAACAAAACCTTTCTCATTAAGGCAGTATAGTAAATATATAGTTTCTGTAATGTTTACTGCATTTATCTGGTATTGTAACACAATTGTGAATATGAAACAAGCCTACTGCATGGTGGCCAGGGCCAAAGACTTTGAAAATGGTAAAAGGTAACAAATAGTAAACTTATTAGTTATAGCGGGAAAATCGCGATTTTTGGACTCTTATAGGGCACAGCGACTTCAAACATATAAAAAAAATTTGCCATTTGTTTCGCATTTTGTGGCTTTACATGACGTCGTATGGCAATTTTGACACCGGGATCGTGTTCAGCGGGAAATTTTACATTGGGAACCATATAGTGGATATTTGTTTAAGCATATTTAGCTCGCTGTACTAAAAAAATCGGCGAAACACGAAAAAAAAATTGATAAAAAGCGTGAAATTTCAATAGCGCGCCACGGCCGCCATTTTGAATATTAAGGTCTGTAGATTTGACAATCATGTTCTTTTGTCTAGTACAACATGTGTGTAAAATTTCAGCCAAATCGGAGAGTTCACCCACCGACTTGTGTCGATTATTGGTGGCATTACCCAGTCAATATTTTAAAGCAAATATAAGTCGTGATTACTTCTGTTGTGGTGTTAAAAGCCTGCGTGTTTTTCGTTACAGTTCGGTATCTGGGACGTGATGCTTTAATTCTGCATTAAGTTGTTGTTTTTCTGCCGGAAACTGTGTCATAATTCTTACAGTTTTTGCATCTACACCAGGATTTTCTTCTAATCTCTCCAAAAACGCACGATCTTCATGAGCGCTAGATATTTTTGGTCTTATAGAACTTTGCTTTTTTTCGAGAGTTTCTTTTTCTCTACATATTTCATTAATATTAAAAACTGTTATTTTGCTTACGTTATAGTTTATTTTTATGAACAAGAGAGTAATTAGCATAATTTTAACTGGTACCTTCGACTACTCCATGGGCGTGCTCAAGATTAATTGAAAAATTACTTTGAATAATTGTAAAAAATAAATGAATTATTTCAGTGTTATAAAGTGTTATGTGTATGTAAACAAAAGTGACCTCTTTTATCATACACTATATTAGAACTGACTGGCCAACATTAAAAAGGGTTTTAAAAAATTCACATTTTTTTTTAATTTTTCTTCTTCTTCTTAACATGCCATACACCAAAGTGCGTAGGCGACTATCTCATTACTAGAATTCTGTTCTTGGCGGCGTGACACAGCTCACCTGTATTGTGTATTCCTGTCCATTCTTTAATATTCCTTAACCAGGACAATTGTTTGCGGCCAGCTCCTCTCCTACCTTCGATCGTCCCTTGTAGGATTATTAATTTTTAAAAATTACAAAAGAGAAAAAGAATTTTTAAAACCGTCGAAGGTATGTTAAATAGATAAATAAAAATATTAATATAAAACTTACAGCTACTTGTTACAAATCCAAATCAGATTCAGAAGATGAACTTTCAGAACCAAGATTTATAATAACTGGCTCGATCATTTTATCAGTAATATTGTCCAGCTTCCACAGTTTTTCCTCTTCTTTAATAGTGTGATTTACTGCCTTTTCCCAGTTTTCAGGTTTTACATTATTTACGGCCTCCAAAAACAACTGTTTAACATCATGAATTTTAAAAGTGGTATTTTTTCTTGAAACTTCACTCTTTATCTGTGCCCATACCAGTTCAATCGGGTTTAATTCACAATGATATGGTGGGGATCTAAGTACTGTCATTCCACGGTTTTTGGCAATTTCATCAATTTCGTATTTTTTAAATTTTTCTTTATGAAGGGCATACAACGAATAAAGTTCCTTTCTTATAGATCCGGGATGGTACGTAATTTTTTTTGAACTCAGCCAATTCTGCAAGTCTTTTTTTAACCACTTGGTTGTGGGCAGTCCTTCTATAAGTCTGGAGTGATAACTTGCATTATCCATTACTATTACACAGTTCTTAGGAAGAAAATCTACCATTTGTTCGAACCATTCTTGAAAGACATCAGCGTTCATGTCTTCATGGTAGTCACCGGTACGAGTTGATTCAAAAGTTAATAAACCACCTTCAACAAAACCGTCTGAACTGCCAATGTGTACTATTATCAGCCTGCGTCCCTTTTCTGATGGTGGGTTTAAACCAGTAGATAAGTTATTTACAAAAGCGTGCCTTTGACCTGTAACAGTTTCATCCTGCCAAAATTTATTTGGTGTATGACCCTCGTTGATCCATGTTTCATCAAGATAAAATATTTTTCTTTTTTGGTTTCTCATTTCCTTTATGGTTCTTAGAAAATGTCTCCTCCATATGACAATATCGCTTCTTTCTAATAAAATAGACTTTCTGGGATTCTTTTTCCAGCGGAAGCCTATTTCTTTTAAAAGTTTCCATAACGTACTTCGACTCATTTCTGGGTAATCATTATCATCTCGAACTGAGACAAGAACTTTATCCAATGTTGGAAATCCTTGTCTAAAGAAGAATTCATGCACTTTCCGTCGAAATCCTTCTTTAAAATGATATTCTATTTGAAATTTTGGTTTCCCTGGAGCATTACGTGGCATTTGAAAACTACCACATTTCTCTTCTTTAATAACTCTGTAAATCGTAGATTTCCCAACACCAAGTGTACTGCTAACTAACTCAACGGTCTCATCAACACTTTCACATAAACGTTTGTCTGTAAATGATTTAAAACAATTAAATATTAAAGTTATTTCATTAACTGTTAAAGGACCAATTTTTCGGCTTTTACACGGCACTTCCAAATTTTCCATAACCCTAGTATACACAATAAACTGCACCTTGCAACTGAAGTACCTACTTTTAGTGAACTGTTAAGAATTTTAAATACGCCACTTGGACCTTCCTACAAAATGGAAAAACCCACTATCACATTTTCTGTGGAATAAGTTTAGATGGTAATTATCTAGTCAATTACTGTCGTAGATTCCTGGAATTAAAGAATTAAATGTTTGATTGTTGAAACCCTTACTTCGTGGAATGCACTCATTTCAGATAAAATAAAACGTTTTATTTTATCTAAAGAATTAAACTTTATTTTGCAAATAGGTAGGTACTTATTAAACTTTTATTGGTTATATATAACCAAGAAAATAAACATCTTACATTTCTTGCAAATTCGTTAGTACCTGTTAACCTCCATCACTCCGACACTGGCAACCTTATTTAGGGATTAGTAACCCTCACAACTATTGTATTCTATTCTGCTCCAACCTTTATACCTGGTGGTCATACTCAATTTAAAATTGTTTTCCTATATACTTCTGTAAACTTGTTGACAAATATATGTTTTTCATTGAGTCACCCGTATCAACAGTTTAGGGATTTGCATACATAATTTATTGTTTTATTACTCTCTCATACATAAAAATACACTATAAAATGGTCCAGTTTGGCAGATAGTGACGAACCATCTTCTAATTTCATTACAATTGTTGCTTTTAGTTCTTTGCTAGCATGTTGCTAACAGAATAAGTTATCTGACAAATTTTGACAACATTTGGCAGTGACAGTGCTACTATGTAAATAATGAGTATTTATCCTTTAAAATACAGTGCTCAGTGTTTTATAAAATATGCTTAAGACTCGTATTAGTTTTTTTAGGAACCAGCCCTATAACAAATCACCATTTAATAATACACGTATTATTACGTGTAGATCCTGCCTGCATATAAGTTATTACACGACAATCCTGCCAGTATTTAAGTAAGTACGTTATATTACGTTTAGTTTTAATACTATTAAGGTCAGTTGCTAAGCACAGGAACATAAAAAAATAAAAGATGGTTTAAAAGTCTACTTTAAAATTTAAATTCTCCTGATAAGTTCACAGTATTTTTGACAAAGAAGGAAAAATGTCGTACACCATTGGTTAAAATCACTTTCTACTTATAGACTTTCAGCTATCTCTTACAATGTGTCCCGTCTGTACGACTTACAAGATGGGATTTTTGGGAAGTTTATAAGTTCTATAAAAAAGGAGAGCATAACAACGACAGAAAGTGATATCATTCGGATACTGATATCGTTCTGACGTTGCCTTTAGTGCGTATAATTGAATGGGTCTCTGTGGTTCTCGAAATAAAAAATATCACTTTTTTCGAGAGCATTAAATCCGACATTTATATTGAAGATAATCGTGATCTGAACACATCGGGAGATTGTACCGTGATATATTAGAAACCTGTCAATATTTTTTGATACTAAAAAAACAAAGAGGGACGTTTCAACTCTGAGATCGCCCATACCTTATCTGGCCGATACTACATTTTTTATTACACGTCATGTGGATTTAGGATATACGTATTAAAAAACTATTGATCTTTATACACTGCTCAAAAAAAGAAAAATATTATTGACACTTTCTAGATACAAACAATATATACAGCCATTGAAAAAATTTGTATTTGAAGAAGGCTACGAATTCAATTTATAAATAAGGAATCTTCTCAAATTGTTCTCTTGTTCTTTTGTGATAAAAGTATAAAATCAGGAAAACTAAATTTCCGTCTTAAACTAAATAATAAGATTTAAACATATTAAATGTTTTTGTTTTGCTTAATAAAAACAGTTTTATTTATAATTTAATTAAGTTTTATTTAATTCACAATCTGGAAAAACCGTGAAAAGATTAGATTAAGTATTGTTTGCCGCAAAGAAGATTTAGTACGTATTTATACCTAATTGTACCATATATTAACCAATTTTTGTTAGGTTTTAATAATTATCAGTCTTAATAAGTTACCTTTTCTAAATGCATTACTTTTTCATTACTACCCACCCTTTTCCAGTATTTTTTAAACTTCATCTCTGATCTTTATGACTAATGGTTTTTAACCACCAACACAAATAAGCCACGAAGAAATAGAAATGCAGTAAAAGAAATAAAATAGAATAAACCTCCTAAAAGCGATGAAATCCTAGCAGAAATGCTGAAGGAAGGCGGAGAAGAAGCCATCACATATCTAAAAATACTATTTAATAAATGTCTATTCCAAGTCAACATACCCGAACAATGGAATACTGCTACAACAAATATAATACACAAAAAGAGAGATAGCACAGACCCGAAAAATTATCGACCAATTTCACTTCTGTCACAACTTCACAAAACCTTTACAAAGATTATTACAAACAGGTTAACCATTAAATTTGAGGGATATCAGCCAGTAGAACAAGCCGTATTTAGGAAAGGGTACAGCACCTGTGACCATTTATATACTATGAAAATCCTAATAGAAAAGACTAACGAATATAATCTCCCATTATATCTGGCTTTTATAGATTATGAAAAAGCTTTTGATAGCGGAGAACTGTGGCAATAGAAGAAGCATTATTCAACAACCTGCTAGACTTCAGGTACAGAATATTAATACATAATATTTACGAACAAGCTGAAATGATAGTGACGGGTAATGGAATCGAAACAAAACCAGTAAAAATCAACCGAGGAGTAAGACAAGGAGACACAATATCTCCAAAATTATTTACCGCTACCCTAGAAGATATTTTTAAGTCAATAGACTGGGAAAATAAGGGAATCCCTATTAACGGAAAATACTTGAACCATCTTAGATGTGCAGATGATCTAGTACTAATAGCCGACACGTGGAATGCATTAAATACGATGATTGAGGAGCTACACACAAGATCCATAAAAAGGGACTAAAAATGAATTTCAGCAAAACTAAACTCATGTCAAACAAAGATGACAAACCTATGATCAACATCGAAGGGGCAGATCTATGTCAAAATGTAAAAGTGAGCACAGAAAATGAGACTACCGAAATAAGCAGACTTGTAAAAATAGGATGGGCAGCATTCGGAAGACTGTCATACGTACTTAAAAATAAAAATATACAAACAAATTTCCTAATTAAATATTAAAATTTCATAATTTTCTAGTTATATTTCCGCCAAAAACAAAGATCAGGCAATATGATAAGTGTGTGGTCTTCATTTCAGTTCATTTGCCCATAGTTATATTTTGCCCAATTCTATCTCTACCTCCTGTGCAGCGGATGAAAGTATATTTTTTTCCTTGTTGCTTACTTCTACTTTTTTTGCTTTCTTTGCGATTATTATAAACATGTCCTCTATTTTAAAGGTGCTTTTCTCTAACATGTCGATGTCGTTGGTATACGCTAAAATAATTTGGGTCCTGCTTAGAAAACACGACCGGTTATATTATTACCTTTTTCATGGCCATATCTAACACTATGGTGAATAGTAATGACGATAGCAATTCGCCCAAATTTAAGCCAATGGTAATAGAGAATATGTCCGTGGTATGTTTTTATATTCTGATCTAAATTGTCGAGATATGGCTTTATAAAAGAAAGGAGTCACGAATGATGTAGTTTTGCAAATAATTATAAAAACAAAACTAAACAATAAAATGTAGACACGAAAACTATAATACTTTGACACGTTATGAGAGGAGCAAAATACAAGCTTCTCTAGAATATCACGCAGGGAAAGATTTTTGGTAAGCGTAGCGTTCGAAGGAGACTAATGTCATGGATGCCCAATCACAGATAATTTAAATAATCATGTTGCTTGCTAAGTGTAGAAAGAAGAACAAGCCTGATTATTAATGTTCGCTCTATTGTTAATATTTTTTTTCGCGTGGTTGATCTGATGGGCACAATTTTTGCATCTGCCATTACTAGAGCCAAACTTTTCAAATTGATAAATAATGGCCAATACAGTTTTCCAGGTATTGGTCCATTTCCAAAAGCCATAATAAACAAATTAATAGTTTGTTGTACTGAATTGCCCCTATAGTACTATTTCATTAGTATTTGTACCCGTTTTACTTGCCTCGTATGCAGCGTACCATTGAAGAAAACTGACGAATAGCGATGTTGGCAAAATTATCTTGTTTTATTGGAAATTAGGTTACAAATATTTGTAATTTTTTAAATAAATTCAATGTTTTAATTCAAGTATGTAATAAGACAACCCTGCCGCTGTTCCTTACGTATAAGCTGGATGGGAAATGATCGTCTGGCGTTAACTAAAGGGCTTGCATAAGGCATGTGAAGGGATACCAAGGGAAAATATGATTATTATTATGGTCTATTCGCTGAAAATATGATTTTATATATGTGTTAGATATCCTGTTCAATTATACTATACCGACCATAAATTTTTACCTACATCGTATTTGATAATACTTTGTATGCTATATTAGCAGCATTTTACCTCTATCTCAAACTTTAAGAGGAAAAAATATAAGTCACTCAATAGAAAAAGATCAGCATTTAGGTTTAAGAACTCTATTAAAAATACAGAGACAGATAGAGTTCTTTTAATGATAGAAGAGGAGCATAATAAATTATAATATACAAAAATTTTAGGTAATCTCACTAATTTAAAATCTGCAAAGTATCATTTCACCTAATACTCTTTTTACTTCCATATATTAATACAGGCAGATTGAAAATGTGGAAAACTTTACGTATCTTGGAAGTGTCATAACAGAAAGCGGAGGTACAGAAGACGATATTCGTATGAGGATACGAAAAGCGCAACAAGCTTTCAGCATGCTCAACCCTGTTTGGAGGTCTGGAGACTACACTACGAGGACAAAGATCCGCATATTCCAGTCAAATGGCATGTCTGTACTACTTTACGGATGTGAAACCTGGAAAGCGACAAAAACCCTTACAGACAAACTGCAGGTCTTTGTTAATAAATGTCTACGAAGAATTGTTCGTATTTTCTGGCCTAACATCATCAGAAACGAAGATTTACTACACCTGACCAAACAAAAGAGGGTAGTAAATGAAATAAAGTCCAGAAAGTGGGGTTGGATCGGTCACACACTCCGAAAAAATAACTCCAGTATTGCAAAGACTGCCCCAGAGTGAAATCCCCAAGGAAAACGAAAAAAAGGTCGCCCAGTACAAACTTGGAGAAGATCCATCATGGACGAGATAAGAAAACAAGGAAAGTCTTGGAATGAGGTGAAGGCCTTAGCGCAAAATAGAACCCGATGGCGCGTTTTCACTGAAGCTCTATGCTCCACTTAGGAGTTCAAGAACCCTATATATATATATATATATATATATATATATATATATATATATATATATATATATATATATATTAATACAAAGAGTTTTTACAAAATACTACCACAAAATTTGGATATCTCCGAAAATGACCTATTCTAAAGGGAAGTTGTCATACCCTTAGAAATAAATACGTATATGTATTATTTAATTCGAATGAATATCATTCATAGTTCTAGTGACAGTTCCAACAGTGCATAAAGGGATTGTTTAGTTATAATGGAATATCGAGATGCGCAGAGCAAAGCTATAGAAGTGATGGAAGCTTATAAGGCAACCATTAATCTTACATTCTATTAAGTGTAATTAATTTTAACATTTCCGAGATTTCGAGCTAAACACCTTGGTATCTACTACCGATTTATTTGAACAAAGGAGACTTTACTCGTATAATAGGATGTCGGATGTAGGCTACGGTTACCAATCAGAAATGGATAAATATTTTAAACGTGGACTGCTTACACATTCTATTTTAACGGCACTGCTAAATATCGTCATATGATTAATGGTTTTTATAAATGCTTTATTAAAATTATTTTAATGAAAATGTATCCAGTTTTCTTTTAAACAAGTTTCACGAATGTGTGGGTCGAAATAAGACCCACACAATTCAATTAAAATTGAGCGGAAAACGGGCAAAATTGTTAAGTTGTTTTAAGAAAATTTTAATTCTAATTCTAATTCTGGCTGAAATGTCTCATAGTTTCAGTCAAACATTTTTTAAAAGTTTGTTTAACCGTTATACACTTGTTTAATCGGTATACACCTAAGGGGGTGTGTCACAAGCCATATTATATAAACATTAATTTTAATTTGTAGTTTTTAGATACAACTATCTAACTAAAGGATGAGAATTCAATAGAACTATCCATAATTTCTTCATAGATTTCTATTGTTCTTTAGTGCATACAGTATTTCTTCCTTTGTAATTTCTACACTTGTTTCTCTGTCGTCAAAAGACAAGTCTTGTAGGTTTAGTCTTTCGTCGTCGAAGAGCTCTTCCATATACTCTTCCCATCGTTTTAGTTTTTCGTCAGTCGTTATCATAGTATTTCCATTTTTATCTAAAAGAGTTGTGTTGTGGTTTCTTTTTTGAAGCCCGGCCATTTCTTTAACCTTTTTATGTATAATTCCACGAGGAAACTAAGTTCCTGTAGCTGGCTGTATACCATATATCACAAAAAAATTTTGTTAAAATCCTTTATAAAAGGTATATAAAATTGCCTCAAACGGGCTATCACAAACACATTGCAAAACGTTTTCGGATTAAACAATCCATCATCAGTGCAAACGGTTGTACATACTAGTAGCCACCAAAATATATGGGTAAAAACCCCTTAAAAGTTATAAATTTAACATTATTTTACATTATTAGTTTTTATAGTTTGTGATGGTTAAGTTACCGTTGGATAGGTAACATGGCGGCGTATGACTCTACATGAGTAAAATGGTCCTGAGACGAAGTGCCTACGAGGACCTGTTGATAACAACTACAAGTTGTTATCAACAGGTCCTCGTAGGCACTTCGTCTCAGGACCATTTTACTCATGTAGAGTCATACGCCGCCATGTTACCTATCCAACGGTAACTTAACCATCACAAACTATAAAAACTAATAATGTAAAATAATGTTAAATTTATAACTTTTAAGGGGTTTTTACCCATATATTTTGGTGGCTACTAGTATGTACAACCGTTTGCACTGATGATGGATTGTTTAATCCGAAAACGTTTTGCAATGTGTTTGTGATAGCCCGTTTGAGGCAATTTTATATACCTTTTATAAAGGATTTTAACAAAATTTTTTTTCTTTTTATGTATGTCGAATGGGTCGTATTTGTTCTGAAAATCCTGTATCTCTTTACATTTTTCCTAATAATAAGTTTGTTTTGTCTCTCTTATCTTTTTTCTGATTTCATTGTTTATGATTTTGTAACTCGAGAAAACTCAAGGCATTCGAGATGTGGTGTTACAGACGTATCTTAAGAATTTCATGGGTGGATCGTGTGACTAATGTTGAGGTTCTACGTAGAATAGGCAAGGAATGCGAGAATATTAACACCATCAAAGAGCGCAAACTAGAATATCTTGGCCATGTTATGAGGAATGAACAGAGATACGACTTGTTGCAACTCATTCTTCAGGGCAACGTATTTGAAAAGAGAGGACCAGGGAGAAGAAGAATATCTTGGCTTCAAAACCTGAGAAAGTGGTTTAATACATCGACAACCGGACTATTCAAAATAGCAGCAAACAAAGTTATGATAGCCATATTGATCGTCAACATCCGGAACGGATAGACACCGTAAGAAGAAGAATGATTTTGTAATTGTGACTGTCTTTGTTTTTGGCTTGTTTTCGTTGTTCCATCATGTCGAGTATCTCGTCGGTCATCCAATTGTCTTTCTTTCGTGTCGATTCTTTTAATGTCTCTTTGGATGGAGTGAGGAGGCAGTTTTTTAGTGTTTCCCATTGTTCGTTTATCTCGTAAGTGTTAGTATCTAATTAGTATCTAATATAGAGTTACTAGTTTGCAATTTGGTAAATTTAACTAAAGCAAAAGCAGATTTTAACTGAAGCTAAATAAAGCAAACTTAAATATTTATTAATAGGAACTAAGATTTAATTTAGAATAAAACATAATACAGCCACAAGCCTCCAGATTATTATTAAGCAGAAGACAGTCACACTAATACCAATATTCCAATAAAATTTTAATTTTATAGTGACTTAGAAATATTAGGCCTAGTAAGATATTTAGATCACCGGTAGAGGAATAAAGCTTTCACAAGATTTTATTTTTAAAATCCTACTCTTAATACCGCGTTGTTGATTTGTGTTAGTAAGAGGATCGCATTTTGTCGTAATTGACATACGACGAATCCAGTAATCAGCTCATAACCAGGAGCTTTCTTTTTATTAGTATTAATTATTTCATCAATAATTTCGGTTTTTCTAAAATATTTAATAGGCAGAGATTTCTGGTATGGGCAGTCAACATATCTATGAATATTTTCCTCTTTCTCTGGTTGTAACGATTCTGCAGAAAATAAACGATTTAATCTATCGCACCTAGTTTATGGCTAGAACTTAACCCAACTTCAGTTGATATCGAGAGATAAGCTCAACATTATTGAAATAATCTATTCTGATGGACCAGATATTTCAGTCGAATAACTGTAAAGGAAAGAGCAGTGTTATAACAGTTTCGTCTGGTTTATTCCATATAGAAAAATTCCCTTAAGAAAACAGACTAAGAAATAAAAAACTAAAATGTCCTAGATGTTAACTAAATTTCTCGAAATGTTTCGTAAGGTTCGAATGGTAAAAAATACATATAAACAGAACTTATTTAGAGTTTTTACCAAATATTTCAATATGGTTTGTTGTTTTGAATAAAAGTAATAAAAAAGAAGTTCAACAATAAATTTTGCTTTAATTTAGACAAATTTTAAACACATTAGTGGAACTTTTTTATTAAGTTATTATATTAGATTGACAATTTTGTTGTTTGTTGTTTGTTTGCGTTTATATCACTTAATGCATAAAAGTGAAATAATTTTATTTGCTTAAATCTATGCTATTTTATTTTGTTAATTTGGTTTTTTGTTAAATTTTGTCATTTACTATAAATAACGCTAATTATACCGAAGACTTTATGAATGCTCAAAGTAAAATTCTACAAGCAAATAACTTCAAAACAATGTTAGGATTTTCAACGTTTACAAAGTTCCAATTTTCATTGAAACAAAAAATAATTCAAACGAATACTTATTGGACGGCTCCAACAGCCCATTTTAAATTCAAAACCTATTAATGAACGTATTCAGTGAACCTAAACGTCCTATATACGAACTACATTGCATTTTTCATAGCACACTCGGGCATACGTTTGCTACATACCTTGATTTATTATCTTCAATAGCAATCGATGTTTGTCCCATATTCAACGAGAATTTATCATCGTTATTATCTCTTTGTATATGTTTGCGTCCCTTTTTATATTTCTCGTGTAACGTACTTGAAATTGGAACGTATATATTTTTAACTGTACGAAGAACTTTTAATTACAGATGCAAACATACCTACTATTTTCATTTCATTATATATTTGATCGTTATTCAAATTATTGATATAGAACGGCGTAAAAATATAATCTGAAATTAATTAACGAAATTAACAAATAAAAATATATGAATTGCAAGCCCATCAAATCAATTATATAATCTATATATAAGCGGTCACTACTAAAAGCGATCACAGTAATTTCTAATAGTTTCTGTAAAATCATGATTCTAAGGTTTAAAGTCAAATTTTTTAAGTCGATTTAAAAATATATACAAATTATATTGCAGAATTTGAAGTCGGAAGATTTATTGATAACTACAATACAAAATAAACAATTACAACATAATACAAACTAGGAATGAAAAAAATTAAAATATGTATAAAAGGATACAGACTGGCCATTCTGGGAATATATGCAATTAATGGCGATGCTATTGTAAATGTGAAAGATAACGTTTTCGAACAACTGAATGAAAAAATCACAAAGGTGGGTAACACAAGAAAAATAATACTCTTCTTCTTCTTCTTTTTGTGCCACTCCTATCGGAGATTGGAAATCATCAAGGCTATTCTGACCTTGTTTACGGCTGACCTAAAGAGTTCATTAGTGGTGCAGCCAAACCACTCTCTCAAATTCCGCAACCATGACATTCTTCTACGGCCTGGATTCCGTTTTCCTTCTATTTTTCCCTGCATTATATTTTGAAGTAATGCGTATTTATGTCCTCTCATCAGGTGACCAAAATATTCGAGTTTTCTTCGCTTTAGCGTTAACAAAATCTCTGGGTCTTTTCCTATTCTTCGTATTACTTCACAGTTTGTTATTCTTTCAACCCAACTAATCTTCAGCATTCGACGGTAGCACCACATCTCGAAATGTTCAATATTTTTCATGTTGTTCTGTTTGAGAGTCCAGGCCTCTACACCGTATAATAGCGTGTTAAATACATAGCCTCTCAGCATTCTTAATCATAGAGGGATGCTTATATTTCTGTTGCAGAAGAATTTTCTCATCTTTATGAAGGTGGCCCTGGCAATTTCGATACGTCTTTTTATTTCACTGTTTTGGTCTCCAGTTTCGTTTATTAAAGTTCCCAAGTATTTGTAATTTGATACTCTTTCAACTTGAGTGCCGTTTATACTAATATACGCTGCTCTTTGTATCATGTTTTTACTGAAGACCATATACTTGGTTTTTTTAATATTGATATTTATACCATAATTGTTGCAAGCAATATTTATGTCTGTAAGTAATCTTTGTAATTCTTCCACTGTTCTTGCAACTAGTACAGTGTCGTCCGCGTATCGAATATTATTTACAATCTCTCCATTAATTACGATTCTTCCGTTTGCTTGTAAAAAGGCTTCCTGACAGATGCTTTCACTATATACATTAAATAACAGAGGTGACAAAATGCAACCCTGTCATACTCCTCTACGTATTTCTATTGCTTGTGATGTTTCAGTTTCTATTTTGATGTTAGCTTTCTGATTCCAATATAGATTGAGAATTATTCGCAGATCTTTATTTTCTATGTCCTTCCTTTCAAGAATCTCTCTAAGCTTATCGTGGCGTACTCTGTCAAACGCTTTTTCAAAGTCGATAAAACACGTATGTACCTCGTGATTAACGTCTAGGCATCTTTGTGTGAGAACATTCAAACCGAAGAGAGCTTCTTGAGCACCAAGCCCTTTTCTGAACCCCATCTGTGTATTACTAATATCTGACTCCAACTTTTGATAAACTCGGTTGTGGATGATTTTTAGAAATATCTTTAGTAGGTGGCTCATTAAAGATATTGTTCGATGTTCTGAACATTCTTTAGCATTAGATTTCTTTGGCAGTGTAACGAATGTAGACAACAGCCACTCTTGAGGTATAATGCCAGTAATGTATATTGTATTAAATAAGTGCAATATTATACCTATTGATTCATCAATAATACTCTTGGGAGACCTCAACAGCAGAGTCGGAAAAAAGAACAACGATAAAGTAGTAGGTAGATATGGAGAAGATAACATGAACAATAACGGAGGAAGGTTAGGTTAGGTTAGGTTAGGTTCTAAAAGAACTTTTCCAGGAATGCATAAATAAACATGAAATACCTGAGGAGTGGAAAGAATCGCATATGAGCACCATCCATAAAAAGGGAGATAAAACCAAACACGGAAACTATAGAGGAATTGCAGTTAATAGTAGTATTAGCAGAATATATGGTAAAATAATAAAAAATCGAATATAAGAAGAATACAAAAATATGGAAGCCGAAGTACAGGTGGTTTTTGTGCAGGTCGATCTACAATAGACCATGTCTTCTCTATTACTTAGATAATTGAAAAGAAAGTTGCTCGTGACCAAGAAGTCCAACTGACGCTTATAGACCTTAGGAAAGCATATGATAGTGTCCCGCTTGATAAATTACGGGAGGCACTGGGGAAAACAAATATAAATATAGAATTAATTGAAGTTGTAAAAACATTGTAATACCAACAAACAACCAGAATTAAAACACAAACAATGGATAAAAAAATGTACGAATATGAGCATACCACTAATGGACTTAACTTTGTACACTCTGTGCTGAGCGGATGACAGGCGGAGATCAGGAAGACCTAGAAGAAGTTGAAGAGAAGAAGTTGATAAAGAAATCAGGGAAAGAGAACTGGAGGACGATCTATGGAACGATAGAATGAGATGGAGATTGGAAATTACTATAACAAAACACAAAATATTTCTCTTAGCAGTGTCATAACATTGATCCTTTTTTCCTCAATCGATGTCGAGTCGTTGGCAAATTCGATGTCTTTCTTATAATAACCCTATTCGGTTATTGTCCGAAATCAAAGATTTATAAAAATTTAAACACTATGGTTTGTTCATAATTGACTCAGGTGAAAAATATCTTTTAGTTTGGCAGTTTTTATAGGCCTCTTGTACAATTTACTTAATATCGTGAAATTAGATTCCAAGCTTTTTTTTTCTTGCTGCGACTTTTTGTCAAAACAATAAAGCTTTTTAGGTAACATCCATAATAATAATTTTCTTTGTGTAAAAAATCTTGGTTGATTTTTTCAATTTACATGATTCTCGTTGGTCTCGTCGGCATAGAACATTTTGTCGCATATGGATGTGATAAAAACTCGGTCCATGTATGAGAGTTCACATCATGTGCACAGTCCATCACTTAAAAGGCTTAGAATTTGATTTTGTTGTTTATTAGGATGTCTCTTCAGTCATCTGGTATTTCGGTATAAGATTTTGCGTTAACAAAGCCTGTTTTTTTATCACACTCCAAATAAGAAAGCCCACGTAGAGGGAATATAACTCTTATACTGTTAACCTAACACAGTATAATTTTTATTTTGATCGTCACAAGAGTTATCAGCACTTTCTGAGCCACACTTTCATTGTACTTGTGAAAAACTGATGTAGAGTCTGAAAAACATGGATAATAAATGAGACAAAATAAAGCTGATGTTGGTAATAAACATCAGACGTTGTTCTGTTAGGTGATCTTTTTTTCAATAAATAAAATTTTTCACTTTTTGCCAAATAAAGGTTCCTTTCTGTCTGTTTTGTTTTTAACTGTACACTTAATGATTGTTTTGTTTCGTTGTCCCTCTCGTACTTATCTTTTTCTCTAAGACACAAAGTTCGGCCTGCAATAAATCATAAAAACTGCATGTCTCTTTTCGTAGGAAAACTAAAAGAGATATTGAAATTTCCTTGAAAGATATATAGCTTACTTTGTTTTCATCTTTTGAATCGTTGTTCATTTGATGGAGCTTGGCAATATTAAGTTATTTCCAAATTAATTTTAAATGTGTCTTTCAAGGAATATTAAGACTTTCTATACCTAACTACTTGTATAAAATCCATCACTTTTGATTTTGTTTAAGGAGGCAACTTATGCGGTCGATTAAAATGTTTCCTTTTGTCATCCACCTTTAAAATAACAAGTTCACATAGATTTTTCTTTATAGTTTGCAGACTACGATTTGTAATGCCGTGCGAAGATAAAAAGCCTTAAAGCAAACAGCTACATCTTTCATTTCTAATCTTTTCAGTTCATCTTTTATTTGTTCACCCACTTAGTGCGAACTCAATAACGATAAGGTGATGTATGATATTTTGCTTCATATTCATCCTTCGTTTGAGACATTCACTTTATGAATACCTCAAAGACTGTAGATTGTAGACTTCCATAAAGAATGAATCAATGAACTCGGTGATATCTGATACGTTCCATAAATTTCTAAAAATCTATTCTCAGTATTAATTATTCAAAACAAAAATCCAAACAGAGTTTTTAAATCTACTGTTATACACTGTCAACTAGAAATTAATAAAAATATGTCATTACTAAAGCAAGAAAAGTAAGAGTTACTTTATTCAAATGTGCCATTGAAGCAATGATTCCATAACAGCAAAGATTAAATAAGATTAACATTGCAGAACACAATGCAGGTTTCCTCCAAGAGTGACCTTAAGATAAATGACAAGCTTTAAAGATATGCTTGTGAGCCCTATATTTATGGCAAAGCGCACCATTTTCCTGTTGGTACAAGAGATGCTGTAATTTTACCTGGAGAATTAATGTTACCTGACATTTGTGGTCTATGTGAAATGCCATATAAGAAATTTTGGTATTTGATTGTATTTAAAGATTTTTACACCAAATTTCGTTATGGATCCTATTACGCCACAAATCAGAAGCAAAAATTGTTTTAAACACTATAATCGACCATGCTAAAATTCAAGTACACAAGATTAATGAACCACTTAGTGGTAATGTAGGATAATTCGACAATCAACACATTGGAACGCTTTTAAGAGAATAAGGAATCACTCAGAGAATCACTCCGTTCAAAAGTGTACCGCTCTGTACACTCCTGAGCAAAATGGTTGCAGTGAACAAGAAAATCATAACATTGTTAAAATGACCACAATATATAGGTTCTGAATTACAATTTTCTAAATCGTTATGTGCACAATAATAATTTATATCCTAAATGGAACAGGAAAAACAATAGTGAAAGGGAAAAGTCCACAAGAGCTATGGATAGTACAAACAAGAAAAAATATACACAATTTTGGTAAAGCAAGAGAATAGGGTAAAAGAGATGTTAAATTTTTTGAAAAACTAATTGATTATTAAGTTCAATTGCTTCTAAAAGAAAATACCTCCTTATCTGTCACAGGAGATTTTAAAAATGACAATGGAAATATAGCAGAAGAGGTCAGGAGAAGAACCAAGGTGGCTGACGTCATCGAAAAGATAGGTAGAATAAAATGTAGAAGAACCGGACACATAGCTAGAATAACCGATAGGCGACCGACAAAGAGTTTATTAGAATGTAGACCAAGGGAAGACAAGGGAAGCGTCGGTCAACCACC
Organism: Diabrotica balteata; assembly: GCA_918026665.1. Lineage (NCBI taxonomy): Eukaryota > Metazoa > Arthropoda > Insecta > Coleoptera > Chrysomelidae > Diabrotica > Diabrotica balteata. The sequence goes on along the minus strand of OU898278.1, from coordinate 149,004,521 downwards.
CACACGATGCGATGACGATGTAAGAAAAAAAATAGACATGTAGACATCTAAAAAAGATGCCTATGTTTAGTAGTGGACTTTTAAGGCTAGATGATCATAATGACTACATTATTCCTGCAGAGTGTTTCACTATAATGTATGTTTTGAAGAACAGTTGTGTATCTATGATTAATGATATACTCTGTAGGAGCTCTTAACATATAGGTATTCTGAAGTAAGTCAAATATTTGGGGAAGTCCACACATATAATTTTTTATTTTTTAATACTTGTACGGATTTTATTACTTGTAGTGGTCCTGTGTTCCAAACCCAGTCCTAAATCCTATTTGCTCTAGTAATTGGTAAAAGTCTAGCTTAGGTTCCAGTTTGTTAGTAATTTTTTTCATAAAGAGCTTATATAAACGAGATAACAAGATGTTAGGTCTGTCGTTTCCAATTTCTCGTACATCTCCTTTTTATACAATATTTTCCTAATGCTACTATTCCATTTTTCTGGCGTAATATCTTTAAAGTGGCAGCCATTATAAAGAGTTTTTAAAGCGTTTATAAAACATTCTCTTCCTAGTTTTATTTTTTTACTTACAATACCATCTTCTAGAAAAAAGTTCCTAGATTTCTCTACTTTTAAAGTTCCTTAAGTCTTTCCTAACTGATTTTAAAATGGTTTTATTTATATACTGTTATTATAAACAGTTTAGATTTTAAAACTTCTTTGTGTCTATGATTTTTGATATGATACAGTACTAAGTGGCATATGATTCGCTAAAAAAATTGCTACAAAAGAATACAAATACTACTCATAATCAGGCCCGGAATAATTAAAAAATCGATTCCTCATCTCTCCGTAAGGAGTCACTTATTCAATAATAAGTAACTAGAAGCTTGTCGCACGTTCGTGTGTATGAGATTAAATCAGATGAAAGGGATTTAATGTGTCTGTCGCCCTAAGTAACAACAGCCGAGTGCCGAGTGGACATTCTCAGATTAGCCTAATTTGGAGAACGGGAGATTTTGCATCAGCCGACAGAGCTGAATTGGATATATGCAGAAATTGTCTTACCTAAGGGATACCATACTATATGGAAATCTACTTAGTTTCTACTGCGAGACCGTTGAGAGAGGGAGCAGTTAGTTTCTTAGTGAAAATTAAACGAGAAGATATTCAGTCGGATTAATCTTCCACGTCCTCTCTTATAAGTTACATTTGCAGTAAAATATATGCTACTACATTACAACCATTAAAATGCACGAATGTGGAGAATTTGATGTTAAAATGACACTCAGGTGTAATCATAGGTCACGCATATTTTATAGTGTCTGTGATAGCATGACTATATATAGTCAACTTAAAAATGTGGTATCACAAAAAATCAGAAAATCAAATATATTTTAGGAATTAAGTTTAATCTTGCCAGTGTTTTGGCACTTGATAAATGGGAGAAAAAACTATATTTATTAAATATAAAAAGTACATATATGCCTATCATAAAATGCCCTCTAACATAGCCTTCAGAATACTTCTAAAATAGTATTGCCATCTAAACATTAATAGCATTTTTTTATAAAAATTATAAAGTTAGTAATCATTGAGCCAATGACTGTTTTAAATCATATTTTTATCACATACAGATATATTGAAAGATTGGCTTTCATATGCTTTATATGCTTAAGTTATTGTTGTATACGTTATTGTTGTTTGTATAATACGTGTTGGGCTATGTTGTAATATAGGCTACTATGGTACGTGAAACATAAAATAGCCCATACTTGTAACATTCAGATTGTAATCTACAGATTCTTTTTATCTTCAGAATGCTTCAAAAAAGTGTTGTAAGCCCAAACCAATACTTAAAACCAATGAAAGTTGCAAAATCCCATAATGTTTAGGGATCTACGATCAAATGTTTAACAAAAAATTTGTGAGTTATATTTAGATAAACCTGTACTTGTAAAGTTTGTAGATATACTATACTTGTCACAAAATTAAACAAAATCTTTACTGGATTGCTTTTTTAAATATAAGCAAAATAGTATGGTATCCCATTCTGATATCAATTGGATGGCATTTAATTAAAAACAAATTGTTTAAATCATTCTTTTTTTGAGCAATACTATAAGGGTAACTGGTATTAGAACGATATAGCAAAAGGGTATAAAAAATACAATTTATTCTGTAATCACGTTCATGAAGTAGATGATGTGGATCTAGGAATTATACAGAATAAAATTGCAGAATTACTGAGGTATAACGACAAAAGAAAACTCGCGTTTTAGATGTCTGCTAAGCAAGGATCGTTGATTACTTGGATCATTGCATGTATGAGTGCTGTGAATCCTAGTAGCTTTTTGAAATTTAATGTATGTACTCTTCTTTAGGTATCTTTTTATGTACTCTAGTTTATTTTGTAATTTACGTGCAGTCGTCAATCCTCCTAAATACTTTCATTATTCAGCTGACAGTGCCCTGTAATCAGACTTACTATGGCTTTGAATGTTTTCCTGTCTTTGCTTAACTTTCTTATTTCAAAAGAGGGTACCATTTGTACTTTCTGAAGCTATTCTCGAGATACACAATCTATTGGTAAGGTCCACAAAACCGCTTTGTCTGCAGTTTTGCTACCCTAGACTCTCCATAGATGTCATGGTTACTTATTCTTGGTGTACTAAGAATTCATTTGGACTCAAAACATTTTCATCCTGTATAAACACAGTTCATTAGAGCGGCTTGTGTATATCTTACCACACCAAATATTATCCATATCCATCTTGTCTTCTGCGAATCCTGTTAGTATTGCAGCAACCTAAACAGATGCGGCAGCTTCACGAAAAGTCACTCTAGGTTCTGAGCCTTTTCACTTTCGGGTGGTATGATTCAGTCTGACCTTGTCCTTTTTGGGTCTTTAAAGATATATTTTTGACATTTTAATGGTTCCGACAGAATTATCTTTGATTACCGATCTTTTGGCTTACATGTAATTTTAGCCTTGTTTCAGTAGCTTATTGAGTTTACCTTGGGAAATTTAAAAAGCTTTGCAGCCTTAATATCTGTTATAAGGTCAGCGGCTTCCAACGCTGTTACTCTGGTAAACTTTGTGGTTTCCTTTATTGTATTTTAGCTTGGACATTTTTTTTAACTTCCTGGCTATTCGACGTTGTAATCTCTAGAAGTTCTCTGTCCTTCAGCTTAAGGAATCGTGGTTTTGGCTTTGGAGATATTTTCTTCTTTTTATTTCACCATATTAGTCCTAGAAGTAGCTAAAGAAATCCAGTCCTTACTTTCACTAATTGCGGTAGTAAGTTCTTAATACGATGGGATGCGACCTGTTTCCCTAAAGGAACCGATTGCAATACTGTCACCCTAGTGCATTATAGCTTTTGCCACGTTGAATCACTGCTTAGCTTGGGATGATTTATTGACTATCTTCGGTGTGGATTTACGGGGTTCAGTTTCAACAGAGCTACCTCGAGAAAGGTACAATCTCACACTCCAAATCATTGGTAGGAGTATCCAGCAGTCTTGGGACAATTTAAAGAGCTAAGACTCTATATATATATATATATAATATATATATATATATATATATATATATATATATATATATATATATATATATATATATATATATATATATATATATATATATATATATATATATATATATATATATATATATATATATATATATGTATCCTTTTCCATTTGTTTTTAAACGTTTTAACGTTTGGCATTCCTTTCCCCAGGTAGTTGTAGCTTTCTCCGTGGTTAGTGTTGGTTGTTGCCATCGAAACCATCAGGATCTTCTAACTCTAATGCCACAAATTGGTTGCATTGCTCCTATAATGATCCTTTCCCAAGTTAATATGTTCCTTTTCTAACTTGGCTGCACCGTACTGAAGACGACCAATAGTCAGAAATACGTATATACGGTTGCCTTCCATCGATATACCATTTTTGGTTATATATATAATATATATATATATATATATATATATATATATATATATATATATATATTTATATATATATATATATATATTTATATATATATATATATACATTGAGATTATATTAAATATCAAAGAAAGGAAGGTAATCAATATGTTTAGAAACCTAGAATGAACTTAAATGGCGATTAAAGAAATAATTTATGAGTTATATACTAGAGAATATTATAAAAAGTATTTATATGAGGGCATCGTTAAGAAATTAGGATAATAGTTTGTTTAAAAAATTTTTATTTTGCAATGTATGTGGTTATTTTGATAGTTGTGATGTTATAAATAGATTAAGATGAGTCAATTTGTTATATTGGGACATTTTGTGAATGAAAGTGATATGGGACAGTGAATCCAGGTGAAGTTTAACAATAAAGAAGAAATTATATTTTACTCATATTTTAATAAGAAGAAAAATAATTTGAAATGGTGGAAGCTGGTAATTGAAACATTGTGGTCGATTTTGGAAAGCATTTTCATAAAAAGAAGGATAACCAGAGGCTGATAATTAAAATATTAAGTGGCGATTAAAACCTTTATTTTGGAAATCAATTTCATTTAGGCATTCAGTGATAGAAAGGTACCAAATTTTTGTTAGTATAATTTAATTATTGCATTAAGAAATGTTATATAAAAATACTTATTGCTCATAATACAATCAAACAAAATATCATAGCAACATATATATATATATATATATATATATATATATATATATATATATATATATATATATATATATATATATATATATATATATATATAAATTTAAATATGTGTGTCTGTATGTATGTGTGAGTGTGTGTGTGTGTCTGAGTGTCTATAAACAGTGTATAATTAAATTAAATTTGAATCTAATTCTGTTATATTTGAATTATAATTGGTATATTACAGGCCGAAAATCTGCATATAATTCCTATCAATTAATTTAACGGTGATATATAGCACGGTAATTAGATTTTGTTTATGTCAATACTAATAAACAGATATGACAATCATGGATAATAATTTGATAATAATGAAAATGTTCACTTATAATGGCAGCTGTTGTTATACATCGACATTGAAAATATGTTTTAGTTTTTTTATATGTCTTCTAATCATGTCCCAGAATATTCAGAGATTAATTTATAGAAATGTTTGTAAATGAATATGAATGAATATAAAAAGCAAAACGATGTCGAATGTTACTAGAACATCTGAGGCTTACACTATATAGTTGACATGCTAAAAAGGAAAATTCGATGATGTAGGTATCACATATGATCAGTTTGGGTAGGTTTTCTAAAAATTGAAAATTCCAATGTAGAAAAAAAAAAGAGAAAAAACTCCTATTAATGGTTAAATCTAAAATGTTTAAGGTAACTTTAAGGTAAAATTATTTGCAGAATGTAAATTAATAATTAATAACAAAATGTTGTGTGATTCTCAGGATCTTTTATAAAGGCTAAATATAATCTGCATATCTACACCATACAATTATTTGTGGTTGGAAATGGACAAAAGTATTTTCAAGAGGGTCTAAATGATCTGCAAGTAGGGAAGAAAGTGGATTTCCCATTGCTAAACCTGGTTGTCTATAAATTTTATCGTTAAAGATGAGAAAGTCTGAAAAAAGGGAGAAGTGGAATGGAGGGGTAAATGAACATTTATTGGAGTCGATGGTTTTGCAGGTAATAGGATATTGATTATTGATATGGTATCTAATATGGGAACATTGGTGAAAAAACTTAGTACATCGATAGAAAACATATTAAAATTATTTGAAAGAGTAGTTGAACAAATTTTGGAAGTTAAATCTAAAGTATTTATGACAGTATATTTGGAACTGTAATTAATTAGATCTTCGAGAAAAGTGTTAACTAATTTTGCTAGAAAAGCTAGTGAAGTATTGAGAAAACTAATTACCGGTTTTATTGGAACATTAACTTGAATTTTAGAAGAGGATATGGTCTTGAACCGCTAAAAATGGAAAACTAAATGGATCTGATAAAATTCCTACAGAACTGTTGAAGCTTTTGAATGATATATCCGTAATCATAATATTACATCTATTCAATACAATATACAGTACTGGTATAATACCTTAAGAATGGTTGCTGTCTACGTTTGTTACCATAGCATACATACTGTACACAGTAGTGATAGCGTAGTGATCAGTGAACAGTGTAGTAGTGTCTGGGGGCTCGGAAGACTGAGACCTCCTAAGCCTGAGGAAGGCATCAGAGAGGATGCCGAAAGCTCGGCAAAATGGATTACGACGCGGTTCAACCCGGAAGACTGGTGAGTTTGATATTAATTTTAGTAATAATATTAATCTTAGCTCTAGGTTTTATTGTACTAACCGCGGAAATCTTTCCGAACATTATATATATGGTTCTCAAAGAAGAAAATTATTTCTTAAAGGATTTTTACTTAGTATATATTTTTTTAGTAGATATTTTTTTATTTAGTATTTACTTGTATGCTATTGTTTAAATTCAGTTTACTTTTCTTTTGTACATAACTTATTTCGTTCTTATATTCTCACTATTTTCACATTTTTAAAATAAATAATATAACAATGAAAAGTCGGTCTTTTGTAAAGGATGTTTCTATCCGTGTTTTAATAATATAAGGCTAGCTTTTGTACAAAAGCCAGTTTGCTTCATATTATTCCATATTTAATTCAAAATAGGTATTGTTGGTATATCTTCAACAATACATAACGAAAAGTTTTCTATATAATTTTTATTTTCCCTTAAAAACATAATTTACATGCACAAAGTTGAATGTAGCTTAGAAAATCTCCTAAAGGTGATTGTTTGCGAACGAGTTGGGTTGTTATAAAATTGGATTTGCGGTAAAATAAAAATCGTGCAATATATGTTTTATTTTCATGTTAACTGATTATTTCAGCGACGAACACACCAGTGTCGGGTGTTATTTATTCATTTAAAATCATTTTATACTGAAACTACTAAAACTAATCAACATATTGATTGGTTGTCATAAAATGCAATATTTTATACACAAATGCAAAAATTACTACGTAAGAAAATACATACAGATTTCAGATAAATACTTATACGTGCTAAACCATTATAAAATGGTATTTTACAATTTATTCGCATTAACAGTTGACTAATAAAATGTTTACCAATAGATACTTAAGAAAAAAAAAAAAATTGAAATTAATAGTTCTGATAATAAAAAATCTAACGAACAAATCAAACAGTATCAATGTAAAAACAGAAAATCTTAGTGGTTGGCTGTATACCATAGTTTAAAAAAATTACGTAGAAGTAGAGACCATGTAATGGTATATTTTAATAAAAAACAATTTAAAATTTATCCACAAGGATTCCAAATCTTCAAAACCTTTTTGTTAAAGTCGGATTATCATCAGTGGAAATCCTGCCAGAATATTTCCACTTCAAAATGCCAAAAATTTAAGGTAAAATTTTGACTAGTTCATTATAAAATATGTGAAAAGTACTTTCATTTAAAGTAGTTGAATTTAGAAATTTAAAGTAGTTGAAATCAGATGTAAAAACCCTTATATTACATTAAAATTATGGTTAATTATAATATTGGTATGACACAGGTTGATGTTACATGAATATAATAAGGTTAAACATAAATGGGGCATACATCTTTCCTATTTGAAAGGGGGAAAACTTTGTCCAAATATTTGAACCAGTCAACTGACTATCGCCCCGCCAACCGATGCGCATTGCTCCGCCTCAAAACATCTACAATTTTTACTATTAATACAGTTTTAAGTCACAGACTAGCCTTACTCCGGCTCCCTTATGGGATCTCTTCCTTAAGAGCCCCTTTGTTGGGGCTCTGCTCCCGTTTTACAAACCTAGATCCGTGGCTGGACATTTTCCACCTTTAAAAATGTATTTCATTATCTATGTGAGAAATATCGATTATCCATCGAAGATTAAATCTACGCAGAGGTCATTTCGAATTGACTGATCAAAGTCCCTCTGTAAGGCACCGTGGGAATGGATAAGCCGTAACACTGGATAAGTTTCTGTAGTTTTACAGGTCCTTCCTTTACTCTTAATGATATGGCGTGCAACATAAAAATCTAGCTTCTTCCACTGAGCTATTCTACAAGCCACACACCAGCAGCTAACGTATAGTTAAGCTGCTCTGCAGTTTCTGACACTGTTCATTGCCAAAGATTTTGACAATCGAGAAATACCCGAAATATCCACGAAGACGCAAGCATACCCCTACTAAGGAAAGCGGCTGGCAAATGATTATGGACTCCTGATGGTCTAGAGGGGGACAAAGTCTTCGAGGGCAAGGGTGCTCGGTGACCGAAGAGGTACCTGCAAAATAAGAAAATGACCACCGGAAGCTGCTGTGCCGTATTGTGTCTTATATATAAAATATTACAGACTTTTTATGGACTTGCTTTTGTAAACTGTATGAACCTTTCTTGTGTAAATGTAATTGTATTCTTATTTTATAAATGTTTCCTAATAAATTTCTTTTTAGCCACAGAGTCATTAAAAGAGGGAGTATGTTATTGCATACCTTACTTGTGAACTAATACGGACTCCGAAGCGCATCGCTATACCTCAAAACATCTACAATTGGCCTTACTATTGTCCAACTGAGCTGAAAATGCCCACATTAAAATATGCGAGAACAGACGTTATTGGAGTCAGCTAGACTCAACGTCACCGTTAGTTACTTTTTATCGAGCGTTTTATATTTCTTCGTATAAACTATAATGGATCATCCACCAAGTATGTCACGATTGGTTAGTGTTACAGATCCAAAGTTTGAAGAAAAAGCGTTACATTGGTTCAATGATTTGGACTTTGAGTATAGTGATATTAATGATATTGACAGTGATGCGGTAATAGAAAGCAGTCATGGGTCGGCATCTGAGCAGTCTGATAGTGAATCTGATCCAGAAGACAGTATTTCAGACACTTTAAACCAAGACTTGCCCTGAGATGATGAAAATAATATGTTGGCGTCAAGATCTTCAAACTACTTTTATGGTAAAACCAGATTTAAGTGGTCAGCTAGTGCACCAAAATATATTTGTACTCAAAAGCATAATATTATTGTACATTTACCGGGGCTGCAAGGAAAGGCTGAGTTTCTTTTTCTTTAGGCACATCCAAAGGAAATTTGGGACTGTTTATTTACAAATCAAATATTAAATGTTGTAGTTGAATGGACAAACGTAAAATTGGCGAGTGTTAGGGTCAAATACAAAAATAAAACTAGGCCGGAATTAAAAAATGTCGACCAGATCAAACTGAAACCATTTTTAGGCGGACTGATTTACACCTCAGTAAGTCCAAGGATGAAGACATATAATGACTATTTGCTACAGATAAAAAGGGAAGAGAATTTTTCGGTCCGTAATGAGTGCTAAGAGATTTGCAGGTTTGTTGACTTGTTTACGTTTTGATGACCCTTTCACAAGAGAACAACGAAAAGCGGTAAATTCACTAGTACCAATTCAAGAACTATTTAAATCTTTTATTCAAAACTGCTGAACGAAGTTTTCTGTTGGTGAATATGTATGTATTAATGAAATGTTGGTTGGTTTCCGGAGTAGATCACGCTTTAGAATGTAAATTCCAAACAAACCACGAAAATATGGACTTAAAATTATAATATTAACAGATGCAAGAAACAACTATGTGTACAGTGCGTATGTATATACAGGTCAAGATTCAGATGGAATGGGCCTTGCAGTAACTGAGAAAAAACTTGCTAAACCTACTCAATCTATGTTACGGCTTGCTAAGCCATTATTTAGCAGTAATCGTAATATGTAACAACTGACAATTGGTTCACGTCTATAGAAATAGTTCATTTGGTGAAATCTAATGGCCTAACATATGTGGAAACAATGAAAAAAGTTAAAAGACATATTCCTTCTGAGTTTCTTTCTCAAAGGCATAGAGAGATTGGTTTGGTTAGATACGGTTTTACAAAAGACATTACCCGTCTTTCGTATGTTACTAAAAAAAAAGCCGTCATACTAGTATCCTCCATGCACCATAGTATTTTAGCTGTAGATGAAAAAACACAAAAATCAGATATAACTAGTCTGTATAATATGACAAAAGGCGGCGTTGATGCTTTGGATTAAAAATGTGCGTTTACAGTTCGTCCAGAAGAACGCAACGTTGGCCAATGGCTATATTTTACAAAATACTAGATATGAGTACAGTTAACGCTTTCAATATGTATCAGTGTTATAGAGAATCCAAACCCTTGGACGGGAAAGATTTTATGAAAGTACTGCCTAAAAGCTTAATTGAAGCACAATTAAGCTTTTAGGCAGTATGAAACAACGAATTTGTAACAGCAGAATCCCGACAGAAATACAAGAAAACATAAAGCGAATACTGTGCGTGGTTAGAACTCCATCTATTCAAGAAGATCGGTTAGCAGTTCAAAAATATTGCTATATTTGCCCATCGAAACTTAATAGGAAGACATCTTATTTATGCGCCTGTTGTAAAAAAGAATAAAAAAAAAAATAATCCCTTTTTTTTGTCCTTATTTACGCCGTGCACGTCCCGTTACGTTTGGACTACTGATGATAATTTTTACTACCATAGATTGTTCAATATTTATTATACCTAATATTAAAACCATTTGTACATACTAAAGTTAAAATGTCTAAAGAACAGATTATCATAAACAATATGATAAACTAATTATTTAAATTTGAATGAGACCAACATATTTATGATAAGACCCAGAGATTCCATGTCACCTGTTATGTTCCTAAAATCGGACATATATATATATATTATATATATATATATATATTAATATATATATATATATATATATATATATATATATATATATATATATATATATATATATATCTATGTATATATATAGATATATATATATATATATATATATATGTATATATATATATATATATATATATATATATATATATATATATATATATAGATTAGCTACAACTGTACAGAAGAAAGTAGTCTCCAGATTTTCAAGTTTAAGGCGATGTCCACGTAAAGCACCCTGTAGAATTTCATATCTTTTTATCATACCGAAACTTTTACTGTAAAAATATATTATTCAGTATTTCATACATTCGTATCATATTTTTCAGATCTAGGTTATAATTTTAGAAATATAAAACTTTACAAATATCTCTACAGTTGGACGATATTTTAAATTTAATATTTTCTTTTGTGCTATTCGATACGGTCTGTGGTAAAAGGTTTTTCCAGCCATCACACATTATCCCGAAAGGTTCAAATAATATACATACTACTTTTTGTTACATCCAAAATAGGGATATTACGTGAACAGAATATAATGACTGGGAAGAAAAGTTCTCGGGTAACGGGGTATAATGATGGAGCAATTTTTTATTTTTTTCTCCATCATTACACTTCGGTGTATACCAGAGTGGATGCATTCAATGAAGTACGGCAACAAAAGGAAATCATAGAGGCGGTCCAGTGAGTTTGTTGTGTTCACTAAAAACGTGATTTTTTACTAATTACAGCAAACAAATTAAATCCTCTCGTTTGGCTTAAACGTATTTTAAATAGAATGAATAATAGTCTCGTATATTGTAAAATGTAAATAGCTATTGACGTAATTATCAGATTAACCTAACGGACTAGAATAATTACTTTGTCGAACTCGAATATAAAGACGAAAATAAATAAAAAATAGTTGAATATTTGTTTAATTAACCTTTAACAGTTTCTATGCTTTGTTTTTTATGAGCATATCTATATCTCTTCTACTATCTTCGAGAACATATTCAGCTTCATTATTATCTTCTGCTAAAACCACTTTCCCGTCGGTGAAAAGTGAAGGGCGTTTTTTTTAGAGCTACAGAACTTTGAGAGGGATTAAACCAAAGACGATTTTTATTAATAAACACGACATTGACTTTATTTGAAAGATATGGTAAGTTTACCATAATATGCCAGTGGTTCATTATCATCGTAAGTTGGCGCTACAGCCCTTCGTGAGTCCTGGCCTGCCTTAAAATATTTTTCCATCCTTCTTAGTCGAGTGTCTCTCTTTACTTTAACCTCCCTTTAAATCGTCTTGCACATCGTCCAGATATCTGAATTTATATCACTTTCTTCTTCTTCTTCTTCTTCCGATGTTCCTACTTAGCATGGGTATTTTAAAAGAATCACTTACATTCATACACAAAACGTGACTCACCAATCTTAGGAGGTTTATTTTGATGGTTTACACGATATCTGCATCACCAAAAATTTTATAGAGTTCGAAATTATGTCGCCTTCACCTCAGACGCTTTTCAATAACTCCGTTATATATAGTCCTCAATACTTTCCCTTCAAATATTTGTATTAACTTTTTATCTCGGGTCGGCATTATCCCACGTTTTTGATCCGTAAGTGAGCAATGTTTTTGTTATCGTAGTGTATTGCCATGATAACTATTCGGTTAACAAGGTACGTTGGTTACGTACCTTGGCACCAACGTAAATGCAAAATGGGAACACACCATAAAAATTAAGGCGAGAATAGAACGAGCTAGAGCAGCATTTAGCATTATGAAAAAGCTCCTCATAAGCAAGGATTTGTCTCTTCCCCTAAAACTAAGTATAGTTAAATGATACATTTTTCCGATCTTGTTGTATGGCGTGGAGGCCTAGACGTTGACGGAGACGCTAACAAGAAAACTAGAAGCATTCGAAATGTGGGTGTACCGACGCATTCATCGTATATCTTGGACCGAACATGTCACCAACATAGAGTTACTCCAAAGAATCGGAAAGGAGAAAGAAATCGTGAATACAATTAAACAAAGGAAGCTTGAATATCTAGGCCACATATTGAGACAGGATAAGTACCGTCTGCTACAATTAATTGTCCAAGAAAAAATAGACAGTAAGCTAGGGCCAGGTAGGAGAAGACACTCCAAAATCTGTGGTTCAGGCTCACATCGGTCGAACTATTCAGAAGCGCCGCAAACAAGATTAAAATTGCCATGTTAATAGCCAACGTTCGCAATGGACAGGGCACTTGAAGAAGAAGTGAGCACTGAGCGTATAATTGTTTGACACAGGTAATACTTTGTTGATCTTAATATCTTTCTTGCTCGGTCTATCTTCTTCTTGTAGTGCCTATCCGTTTTGGACGTTGGCGAGCATCATGGCAATCTGTATTTTGCAAACTGCTGCTCTAAAAAGATTTGTCTTTGTTGTGTTAAACCACGTACGTAGATTTTTCAGCCAGAAAATCCTTTGCATTTCTGGTTCACATATCCCTGCTACTTTTTCTTGTAAGCAGCTACCCATATCTTCCGCTCTTCCTCATGATGTGATCAAGGTATTCGATTTGGGCTGTTTTTATTGTGGTTAACAAATCTTTTCCTTTTTGAACGCTTAATAAAACGTTAGTAACGTGGTCGGTATAGAATATCTTTAGCATTCGAAGATAAGGCCACATTTCGAAAGCCTCAATTTTCTTACAGATAGCGTCTGTGGGAGGCTGCGACTCAACTCCATACAACAGCGGTTAGCTACGTAGGTATATTCGTTTTCTTATTTCCTTGGTAAATCTTGTGGCATCTTCTGGTAAAACGCGTTCTTGTTATACCTGTATAAATAGTTTGTAAAAGAAGGGTACAAATATTTGACCGCCACATATAAAGATTTCTGCAAGTAGGTTATTGGCTCCGAATGATTTGTTTTTGACAAGATGAGACTGAATTGTTTTATTTATGTCTCCTTGATTTATTGTTTTATTTATAAAGTTGATAAATATGGTGGTTCAATTTTCTTCTGTTCTAGTTTCATATCATCTCTACTTTCTTGATTTAGTAGCATACTAAAGTGTTCCTGCCACCCTTTTAATATTGTCGTTGTAGTATTAGTACTTTCAGTATTAGTCTGTGGGCCAAAAAATTTTTATTATGAGCCTATAGACCTAAAGTACATAAAGATTTATTTGAACTCTTTATGTATTTGTCGTCCCTTCTTCTGTGTGCGCTTTTGTTTTTGACCTCAATTCTTTACTCGATATTTTTCAACATTGCTTCTAGTCCTTTTTAGATAGGCTTTGGTTACTTGTTTTTATTCCTTATCAAACCAGTTGTCTTACTGCCCTTTGGATACCTCACCCAACACTTTATCTGTGGTCTTTTGCAGCCTAGTTTTTATAAACTCTCAATGTGTTATTTTCAGTGGAATCTACTTTACTTCTGCAATGTTCTGATAGAAGTTATATTTGATTATTTTTGGCTTAATCTTATTATTCCCGGCGTTTGATATACGACTCTCAGCTATAAGATAATGATCGGAGTCAATACTAGCACCTCCATAAATTTTGTAGTCTGCAGCTATATAACTGATTATATATATATATATATATATATATATATATATATATATTATATAATATATATATATTTCAGTAATTATTATATAAGTCCTGGAAATTATTTTAATTCAGTTCTTTAGGTGTTTGTACCCAATAGACTCTTTATTGGATCCTCATATACCAGGGCTTTTGTATTAAGACGATATAAAACCTTGTCATAAAAACATATAGTTTTGCATGCTGCTGAACAGAGTGCGAGAGATAGAAATCGCCTATTAAACCTTGTATCTTTGTACTTTTATTTGTAAACTCCGAACATCAGTCATTTCTAAGTTTTCTTCTGGGCCATCTCTTTATGTATGCATATGCATTTTATTCCACGACTTGGGAAAAAATGCTTGAAGGTAACTAGATAGTTAGCTTTAGTATTGCTTCTTTTTCTACAGTGCTTTATCTGGTCCCAATATTGGCGATCATCAAGGCTATCATGGTTTTGTTGACCGTTGTTCAAAACAGTTTAGCAGAGGTCATTCCAAACCATTATCGAAGGTTTTTGAGCCACGAGATACGACGGCATCCTGATTTTCTTTTGCCAAATACTTTATACTGTATGACAAGATGAAAAATTCCATAGCTTACGTTTGTGGTATAGGACTTCCGCTGCATTAGCTCATTTTAATTTATTGCATAACTTAACATATATAAAGTTGACCAAAGTCGGGTTTCTTACTACATTACAAAAATGTATCAGTAAGTTTAACTAATTGATTTTTCTATATCAACTGTTCGTTTTAAACATCCAATTGCAATAAATATGTTAAAATGATTTCAATATGTTAAAAAGGATACAACTTAAATGGATTTTTATATGAGTTTGTTGTTCATGAATTTCATGAAGCCATCACAATGTGGGTTCGACTCTGAAATAAAAGAGAGAAATAGATTAGTAAATTGTTAAATAAATTAATTTTGACTTACCTGGTATAGTGTTAATAATTTTTGAATAATATAGTTACCTAGTGTATAGGTGAATCGTCTAAACCTTAAAAAGAACAAAAAAGAAGAATTCTTTAAAAATATTTAAACATAGAAATTTTAAAAAAACGTCAGAAATTAAACTGTCAAGCTAGTCTGTGGGAGCTAAATTAATAGGGGTTTTGTTAAATAAGAAATTACAATGATGTGGAGATGAAAAGAATAAATTGTATTAGCATTGTAATAGAATAAGTTTTATATCTGAACATTTTTTTTTATAAATTCCCAAATTAGATGTGATTAAAGTGATTATGAGAAATTAATGTTCATTGACAAATGTGTCAGAACAGGACAGTTTTATGGTTTAAAAAAAAATAGAAGACGAAAAGAAAAAAGAACGTTGGTTGCTGTTAGCAACGGATAATTGGTTTTTTGGGGAAGCCGACGAGGATTTTTCGACGAAGGGGAGCCCTGAAACTGTGGAATAGGTCGGGAGTGTTTTTGAACTCGTCTAATAAGAATTTTAGTTTTTCCACAGTTTCCACAGCAGAGATATCCAGAATTTGTTCCAGAGAGTAAGAGAAACAATTTGACTTATAAATTATTATTGGAGTACAGAAATGTCATTTAAATTGAGAAAATTAAAATTCATGAATTAACATAATTGCGATAGGCCTTAAAAATTGAAAATATTAATGATCATTAAATTAAAAATAGAATAGTACGTACCTTAACTTCCGAAGAGAGGATTGATATTCCAGTTTCACCGATTATTTTGCGAGTAGTTAGTTTTCTTTAAATAAATCAGAACTGTTAAAGTGTGGTTGGATAATAATTTTGGGGATCATTTGAAATTTTCATAATATTTAAATGCAAGTTAAAAGTCAGCAGAATAAAGTGTTCATTTTCTTTTTCTTTATAGTTTATTTAAACACTTTATAAAGTTGCAATATTTATTTAGTTTTTAGGTACTTGTAGAGAGTCTCCATATTTTGTAATAAATTTTTATTGTCACGACACTAAACCACATTAAGATTTATACGATTCCTATTTTTGTGAATTTTTAAAGGCAACCCAATTTGCAGACGAATTTTATTGTATGTATTAAATTTGTTCAATATTAATAAATAACGTGCATCATTTGGGTTAATTTATCAAAAGTCTAAAGTAAATTTTGGTTTAATTTCTTTTTGAACTCTACCAGGAGACTACAGAGTCGACGTCAAACAGTGACAGATTGCTTAGAACACATACTTGAGCTAGCCGAGTATTAAATTAAATATTAAACGAATATTAAAATAAACAAAGAACCAATATTTTAAAAATTACAACATTTATTATAAATAAAAATAAAATTAATAAAATACTACTTTTTCAATATACTTTATTCAAATAGAATTTTATCCTCGTAATTAATAATATCTTTTCCTAATATCACGTTTTGACATTGAAGTTAATTTGAATCGAATACACTTATAGTCGATTTTAACTTGAATCTCTAAAATTTTTGTGGATCCTTATACCACACGTGGTTTTACTATGTTAAGAACTTCTTTTGCCATGAGCTGTAGGTTACCTGAACCAACTTGAACGTTAGTGCCATGGTTTACATAAGATATCTTTAATATCCTCCTTTAGATCAATATTTTAAAGGCTTAGATCCCTTTTTACTGGCTTGCGTCAGTGTCCAGGCTTCTACTCCATATAGTAGCATCGGAAGAACGCAGTACCTCATTATCCGCATTTTAGTTTCTAGACTCAGGCCACTGCAGCACAGTAAGGATCTTATCTTAGAAAATTAGAAAATATGAAACTGTAAATGTCCAGTAAGGTCTGTAAATCATTTAAGCTAATTGGTAGTAGTACGGTGTCGTCAGTGTAGTGGGGATTGTTAATGTATTCTGGGTAACTTTTAATTTTCATGTCTTTTCATTCTTTAGAGTATGTATTGAAAAGAGCACACAGCCCTTTATTACTCATCGGGCGATCTTCACTTGATCAATCAACTTGCCTTCGAGCCTATCTTGAGCACACTGGTCCTAGTTCAATTATTTGAGGTTATTTAAATGTTGTCACCCATTCCTATTCTTTGAATTGGCAGCGATCATCTTTTGATGGTCAAACAATCAAACGCTTTATAGTAGTAAATAAAGCAAATGAAGACGTTGTCTTACGGCATTAACAGTCACAGGACTTTTTCTTCTTGTACCTTTACCTTCTATTAAACTTATTAAATTTATAAAAATACAAGAAAAAATTCTAGTAAACTCTGACCAAAAAATACGTTGCCTAAAAGAAAAAAAAGTTCCCTTATTTGACAAATATTTATAAATACAAGATTAAAAAAATTTGAGAATCCGATAGCAAAGTTAAAACGATTATGATTTAATGTGATATTATCTTAAAAAATTGTTTATTTTTTTGTCTTTGTGCTAAAGTATTTTTTTTTATTTCAGGTAAGCGTTGTCCATAAATATTCCATGTTAGTAAAATTTGTGGACTAAAATAATTGTACCAGTATTTCCAGTAAGTAAAACTACTCACATTTATTAATAGAGTTTTCTGACAATTCTACTTTCAATATTTGTATTGATTTAATTTCAGATTAAATTAGATTATTCGAACAATTAATATTAGTCCCAATATTAGATAATATCCTTATCAATTTAACTTTCCATTACGGCATTTGTTATAACTAAAGAGCGGTTAAAATGGAAAGAAAATCTTTAAAAATGCCTCTTTTATTGCACATTTTTTTTGTAAAAAAGCTTTTAATTAAAATATGCAAACAATATTTGAAATATGCAGATGATGAAAATTGTTTGTTTTAATATTTGAACCACATTTAGAATATATAAACACTAAAACTACTTTTTGAGGATTTAAAATTATATTTATTTATTATAAAGAATCAATTACTACAACAAAAAAGGAGATTGGAACTTAAAATCTAAAATATGCATATTTAATATTACTATACAGTGCTTTTCAGATAAAACTATCCACCCTAAATAACTTTTGAACTTCTAAATTTTAGGAAACACGCAAAAACACGTCAATTAATATTTGAAGGGGAAGACATTATATCATATTTAAGATTACTGGAAATGCACCCTTTCACCCCTCGTATCATCCCTTAATTGTTTTTAAATTACTTTCCCCTTTTTTTATTTGATATTTGGATTCTCCTCTTTGTACTGATTTCAGAAATGTATATTACATGATGCTTGAAGTGATTAGTTTGTGAGAAAAATAAATACAAAAGCTAGAAAATTGGATTAAAAAAAAATTATTTTTTAACAGTTTTATTACATACATTTAGAATGAACATTTCACTACTAAAAATTTTCACAATAATTGTTCAAAATTACTGCCCTTCACTTCCATACATTAGTATAATCTATTTTAAAATTCTTCTTTGACATTGCTTGACAACGTCTGCATTTAAGTGTCGACATTCATCCTCTATTCTTTGTCGTATATCATCTAGAGATTCTGGTTGAGTAGCATAAATTTTTGTTTTTAAATGCCCTTTAAAGAAGAAGTCTAGGGGTGTTCATTCCGGTGACCTAGGTGTTTAATCGATCATCTATCGTCTTTACCCTATCCAAGGACCAAAAAACGTTTCGTTAAAAAATTATCGCACAGGTAAAGCAAAGTGTGGAGAAGCTCCATCATGTTGAAATACAACCAAATCTTCGGAAAGGTTATTCTTAACCTTTGATAAAACTTTAATAAAAAGTGAATTTTTTTATTTCTTGGTTTTTAAAGGTACTACAAATAGTAAGGTTAAATAATTAAAAAGTTTAAATTATGCTACAACCTATTTTGTTACAGTCATTTAAGGTGAGAGAGATACTATTCTTGTTAATAGGAAAATTCTCTATCTCATAAACTAATCACTTCAAGCCAAAGGTATTCTACATTTTTGAAATCAACACAAAAAGGAGAATCCAAATATAAAATAAAAAAAGGGGGAAATAATTTAAAAAAATTAAGGGTTGATACCGGGGGTGAAAGGGTTCATTTCCAAGCAACCTTTAATATGATATAACGTCTCTCCCTTCAAATATTAATTGACTATAAGGTTAGATAAAAGGGACGATAAGGCATACATTAGACGTAGACATGGCAGCCGTACAATTTCATTGTTATGTCAGCACTTAAAGATAACTGTCCGGAGGTAGTGAGGAATTTCAACAAGAAAGTACTTCTCCGCCTGGAAGAGTTGTAGGACATATTTTGTGGCCGATGATGCTTTCCCTTTGTCAAAAAACAATATGAAACTATTTCCAGGTGTTGAAAATAAGCATTCCAAGGAAAGAGTGTTTAACTATCGGTTAAGTAGAGCGCGTAGAGTGTCACAGAATGCGTTTGACATAATATCCTCTGTGTACCGCATACTACGAAGACCTATGCTATTACAACCAGAGCGGGCTACGATGGTTGTGTTGGCAGTACTTTATCTGCATAACTACTTGAGGAAAAGTAACTCCAAATCAGTGTACACTCCCCCCGGAACATTAGACTCTGAGTACTCAACCACAGGTGAGATAAATCCAGGAACTTGAAGACAATCCCGTTTAAATCAAGCCTTAATCAACGTTCCTCGAACTTCAAAAAGAAGCGCTGCTGACACACAAGTCGTTAGAAATGAATTTACAGATTTTTTTACTTCCCCGGCTGGAATAGTATCCTTCCAACATGACAAATAATAAACCCTAAACTATGTCATGTGTGTTGTATATTCATGTAAAATATAATTACTAATAATTTTATGAACTTACTGTGTTAATATATATTTACCTACGTGCTTGTGTCCGTAATTTCTTTTGGTGTATTTCGATCCTTGAGAAATAGTATGATGTTAAAGCAAAACCATTTACTCTTACACATCAGAATTTCCGGCACCAGATTTACTTGTGTCTCTCTCCATCTTTGTTTCGCGTCAAAAATGACACACTAGGTTCTTGATTTTCCTTTCCACAACTTCTTTAGCAACACCAATATATCTGCGATTTCTTGTTTTTTATTTCTATCTTTGTACACTTTAAAACGACAATCCCACAGAACAGGACGATCACTGTAAAGCTCAATAAGTTCACATACTTTCACGTTGGTTCACTCCATGACTGCATACAGCGCTGTCTCATCCCCAACTGAACCACGTGCGTGCCGCGTGAAGAGAACGGTTGGCTTGTCCTCACTACCGGCTCTCGCTGGCTTCCTTTGATGAAGACCGACACTAGAGCGATGAGCGATTTTCGTTGTCAAACCATTGGCTCAGCGGCACATGCCAACGGCTACGTCTACATTGTATTGGCTTTTCCAACCCGGCTTTGCCAACAAACAACCAAGGCACAGTGAGGACGCCGTTTAAAAGCAAGGAAAAATCGCGCCACTTTTAATTTACCACTTTAAGAAAATCTGACTTTATTTGTGGCACGATACAACAATTTCGCACGAAAGCTAAAGTTTTTATTTTTAAAACGCATCGTAATTTTTGTCGATAGGATACTTAAATCAAGAGGTCTCAAATTTTTACCGTCGAGCTGGTACAAATTTTATTGGACATTGGTTTCGTGCATGTAAGTGACATTCAAAATCGACGGTAACTTTAAGCTTTTCAAACATTTTTTTGTACGGCGTACAGATTCTTGGTAAATCGATTTTTTTTGCGTTTTCACCCTCCTACAAGTGGATTTTACAGGATAGCCCGAACGTAAAAGTAGTAAACTTTTTTCATCTTTTTATGGGTTCCAAAATTAATATTTTCGATAAAATTTAGTTTGTTCGTATAATTTTTAGAAGTTCAGCGGCATGTTCGTCTTTGACGACTGGAGTATAAGTTTATTAAATAAATTTTCTTTGTTCTAATCTATTATATTAGGTAGTGGAATATATTTAGCGACTTTATCAATTTTTATTTTCTTTAATCTTAATATTTAATTGGAACTTGCAGTTATGTATTTTGATTTGTATCCTGCGCCACTGCTTAAGTGCACTGTCATGATTCGAAACTTGTTGGAAATTCAACAGCCCTGTTGGTTCGATACAGAGCCCAAGCGATTACCATGAAAAACGTCCAAGAGTTAAGCTTCCTCGGTATTCTGCATCATTACTCCCGTTACAAGGCCCTAATCTCGAAATATTGGAAACTCTATATATGTTTCCAACTTCCAAACTGAACTATCATAGACGTACTATAAAAAATATCAAATAAGAGTCAATACTGAAATTTATATTAAAGCTGCAGTGTTGGAGAAATACAGGATATATGATTTTAAACTTTTAGTTTATTAGTCATATGTTCATTTTGGTTATATATTTTCAAATTTACTTATATATGGAACTCAATAAATAAAGAGACGTGTGACGTAAAGCTATGCACGGCATACGGCGTTCATTGGAGACCACCGCCTTAAATATCCAATATTTTTTTTTTATTTAGGTGTAATTTACTTTAATAATAATTTTATTAGTGCCTGCGAATAATATTTTAAATTTTTTTTCTGTTTAACAATCGGGCGTGTGCGCACAAAAGTGATTTTTAAAAGCGCTGACAAGCGGTGGCACTTTATACGTGAGTTCCAAATAATTATCTGAAAATATTAACAGTACAAACTTTTTTTCTAAAAAAACTAAAAGCAGTGTAATATTTTTTTACTTGAATAACCACATATATATAATATATATATATATATTTATATATATATATATATATATATATATATATATATTATATTTTATATATATATATATATATATATATATATATATATATATATATATATATATATATATATATATATATATATTTCCCACACAGTTTTCGTCAGTTTTTATCACAATTCCTACCAAAACAAAGAGAAGAGACCAACGTAGCGAATATCATAACAACAACATATAAAGTGGAATACAATAAAGACGATGAAATACCAGTACAGGAAGTCAAATATGCAATATGAAGTCTAAAAGATCGAACAATGTGCGGACCACAAAGTATACCGAACGACTTATTAAAACACAGCCCACAAGTATTGCGGGAATTACTAACGTATGTCTTTACCCTATTCTATAAAGGACATGGCTTACCACCGGAGTGGATAAAAGAACATATTAACAAACTATACAAAAAAAAAAGATAGAGAGAATTGTTCAAACTACAAGGGGCTACTACATAAATTCATTCCCAAGACGTAAACAAATAATAAAAAATAAAATTGAAAAAGAGATGACAGATGTAGAATAATAAAATCAACAACCTTTTAACTTATGTAGTCTTTATAGATCTTATAAATATATGAGGGTAAACATTAAAACTGGATACAAATTAACTAGAGTAATTCCTGATAATAAGGGTCTTGCAAGGCAATAAATTTGAACGAGGAATTCTCAGCGTGGAGAAGAAAATGCTGCAATATGGGCATTCCAATCGAAGACGAGAGATTATACACTATACACTTTGCAAATGACCAAGTTATCTAGCTGAAGACGAGAACGATCTTATAAACTAAAAGGCTAAGCCCTTTTCTTGTGCGCAATACTTTTCCTAAACGGTGATAGATAGGAGAATAATTTTTTTGAATAATTAAACAGATTGTTGAGTAGATTCCTCCTAAGGTTTCAAATTTAAAAAATTCGAACCGGTTTTAAAGTGGCGGCCATATAATGAATTTTTCCTATAGTAAAGTATAGGAATTTTACAGGTTTTATTCTTCAAAATTTACAGTCCTAATTTTCAATGTATTTTTAAAATATGACCGCGTCTACTTTTTTCTTATACTTACTGATTGAACTCAGAATTATGAAACCGGAAGTATTTACTTCCCTATTTCCGGATTTAGTTTTGAAAATTATGGTTTCTTTCACGGTGTTTCAGAGCATATAGACGGGGCCGCGAGATCTCAAACCGAGTTATTTTTCTTAAACGTGGCATTTTACAATCTAAAATATGCAAAATAAAAGTTACTTCCGGTTTTACTTCCGTTTTTTATTTAAGGGGGGCGGAGTTTAACAATCATATTGTTTCCGTTTCCTAATGTAAATCTTCCTGAAAATCCTAAAAAACTACTGTATCGATTTTCAATTTAAAAAAATTGGCGTCGATACAGTTAATTTCTAGGATTTTTGGAACAATTACACCAGGCGACGGAAACGATGGATCTACTCCGCCCCTCTTAAATATCAGCAAAACTTACATCAAAACTCGATGTCGAGTTGGTCCGCTAGTATAGACTATATGCTAAGAAAACTTGAGGAGGAGTACACCAAGCGGAGCCTTACAATATACAAAAAAATCGATTGTCTAGTTACAGAAGAAAAATCAAGGTTTGCAAATTAAAATGAGAACTAATTGATGAATTCGACCGTTAGTTGATGAAAATTTATTTTATGTAACAATTAAACACTAAAAACTTTGTTTTCAAACTTCCACAAAATTTATTTTAATCTCTTATCACTACAGCTGTTTCGGCTGATTGCCTTTCAGTTTGAAAACATAGTTTTTAGTGTTTTATTGTTACATAAAATAAGAACTATAAAATTAACTAAAATCTTCAAATACTTTGGAGTCCAAATAACATCAAAAGCAGAGTAACGACAAAATATATTTTAGGATTTTCCAAGCAAGATCAGTCATTAAACAATTACACGGACTATTGTGAAATAATAAAATAATAACAGAAAATAAAAAAAGGATTTATAAAACAATAAAAGAAAGTATTAGATTGTACGGAGCGGAACTTTAGGAGATCAATCAAAAAACAAATAAAAAAATTAAGGCAATGGAAAGGGACTATTCTAGGCGATGGTGAAGGTACCCTATACTTGATAGGGTGAGAAACGTAGACATTAGGATAAAAATGAAAATTGACTTAGACATAACAGAAGCTATTGAAGCCAAAATACTAAACTGGTAAGGAAACTTAAGGATTTCAAAAGTAGTCAAGTCAATTAGAAAAAATGGCTTCTAGGGGATCAGTTTAATGCTTTCTATTATTGTTAATATTATAAGAATAAATTCGAACAATATCAAACAATTCAAAACAATAGCAAAGAAGCCATATTCTAGTGACTCTTTGCGTTGTGATTAATTTAAATTTCTGATTATCCACAGTATGAATACCAGATTTTGGTCTATTGTTGTATAAAATGGTTTAATTTTCAGAGGTTTCGTCAATGTCACAAATGATGCATGGTTGATAATAGAATTGTTTTGATAATATAATAAAGTCAATCTAACCTGACGTGAATTATCGGGTGAAATATACAGTGGGATTGCTGCTTTGGTTTTTTGTTTCATAGAATCACTAAATTTAGTGCTGTGGGATAAGAACATTACGATAAAGACAAAAAAGAGAATATATAATACCCTGACAAGAAGTATCCTGACATATGAGTCCGAAAACTGGACAATAAATAAGAGAAATAGAGGTAGAATAAGAGCAGTAAAAATGGAGTTCATGAGGAGAAGCTATAGACTTACAAAAAGAGACAGAATTGAAAACGCAGAGATTAAGCGGAGAATGGAATTGCAAACAGACATAATCGACTATATAGAGGAGAAAAGACTATCCTGGTACGGCCACGTCAGAAGAGCGGGCAGAGGACGATAGATAAACAAAATCACAGAATGGAGCCCGATCGGAAGAAGAAAGAGAGGAAGACCCCGAAGGTCATTCAGAGACAAAATCGACGAGGCTATGGAGAAAAGAACCCTGCGAGATGGAGACTGGAATGACAGGGAGAATTGGAAAAAACGGTTGAGTGAAGGAAGACAGTGAAAACTGTGGAAATCCTTAGTAGTAGTAGTAGTAGTAGTAGTGGAATTAATTATTGTTAATCTAATTTGGAGATCTTTAACTAATAATAGATTATTGTTGTCATATTTGGATTGAAACTTTTGACAGGATCCACCAATCTTTGTACAATATAAAATGTCTTATAATATGTCTTGTAAGGTCCATCAAATTGTTTAGTACAGTATATTTTAAAATTTTAGATATCGTACATACTGCTGTCACAGGGCATATATAACGCTTACTATATTTAGCCTAATTTTGCGGAACATAATTGCGCTTAGAATACTACTAATTCAACAACTCCAAATAAGAAGGAGATATCTCTTTTAACTGAAAAGTTCTTAATATTACAATTTCAGTTTATATTTTGCAAACATATACATGATTCACATTTTTGACTGCAATTTAAGAAAGAACTTCAAATAAAATCTGAATTTTAATACGGGACAACAAACTACACTGTCAAACTTTGGTTCGATGAATTTTATAATGTCCATATATCTACATTGAATAAAAAACATACTGGACGTCCCTCCCTTCATGCAGTTTCACCAAAAAACGTAAAGAAAGTCTCTGAAATGGTCTTAGCGATCGTAAAGTGAAGATGCGGAATTCTCACAAGCCTAATTATATGTATTAGCACTAGAGAGATAAAAGGTTTATTCTTTCGTGATATTCAAATAAGAGTTGAAATATGTTCAAGTAGAAGTAACTTCGCGAACTGAACGCATTTAAAAAAATTATCCGTGGTCACTGTATTTCTTGTTCTCCAAATCCGTTTGCAGAGGCAAGATAAAAGTAACATATTTGGCGTATCAACAAAAAATTATTATAGTAGGCTATCTACAAACATATATTTCCATTTATGATGTATAATAAATGTTATATGTATATAATAAATGTATAATAAATGAGTTTTTTAAAGCATATAGTTATATTTATATGCCACAACGATTTGATTTATTTTGCATATATCTTCTGAATGAACATTTGCCGTAAAAGGCGTGTAACTTTTTATCTATAGTAGAAAGATTTTAGTGTTTCGAAATATTAGAATTAAGTGCAAAAAAATCTTACGTATTGGGGCCAACTTGTCGAATTCTTGTCTTTTTATTCTAGTACTTTTATCATTGAGCCGAACCTATAATAAACTGTAGCCTCTTTAGCGACATCAAATGGCGATAAATCTTTATGGACTCTTAAATAAATCTTGAGCATTCTGATGATTCCTTCTGTTAAAGTCGGATAGGTACAACAGACCCAACAAAACTATTAATTTTATGGGACCAATAAAACTAGCCGTTCTATAATTAATATAAACCTTTTCATATTGTTTTCTGTATTTTTTGTATTTTTAAAATTTAAACAATACATTTAAAATTAAATAAAGTAATTTCATTATTTCTTTAATTTTAATATTTTAAGCAAATTCAATAAATAATGAAGCATGGAGATCTATCCTAATCCAAAGAAGAACTTTTGATTGATATTTATGGGAGAGAAAGATTATAGAGAGACAAGCAAATAGTAACATAAATACTACTGACAACGAGGTCCATACTGCGTTAAATTAATTGGAAAACGGGCGATCTCCAGGACTTAAATAGCTGTAGAGTTACTTAAAGCAAGAGGTACACTCCTAATAGAACAAATAACTTTTCTAATGAATCAATACTGCCAACAAAGTAAATTACCATCTCACCAAGTGTCCCTCTTTAAACATGGTAATCGAAAAGATCCTAACTGCTACAGAAAATTTAGTATCCTACCTACTTTCGGGAAATTGTTTGAAAACTTAATAAAAGGAAAAATACAATACGATAAAGGACAGTTAATTCGAAGGAAAAGACTGGAATTGGATTTACGCCTGGTATATCTTGCACTAATAACTTGTTTATATTTCAACAATTAATAGAAAAAATAGCGGTTTGTCTTCTTCTTAAGGTTCCATCTTCTAACGAAGGTTGGATATCAACATGGCAATTCTTATTTTACTTTACATAGCAGCTCTAAATAGTTGGCTAGAGCTCAGACTAAACCATTCCCTTAGATTTCGTAGCCAGGAGGTTCGTCTTCTTCCTACATCTCTTTTACCTTTTATTTTGCCCTCTATAATCAAACGTAGTAGCCCATAACGAGGACCTCTTAATATATGACCGAAATATTCAAGTTTCCGCCTCTTAATTGTCTGTACAATTTCTTCCCTCTTATTAACCCTATCAAGGATTTCAATATTGGTAATTTTGTCTACCCATGCTATTCGTAGCATCCTTCGATAACACCACCGCTCAAAAGCTTCCAATTTCTTAATCTCCAGTTGGTTCAATGTCCATGCCTCAGATCCGTAGAGCAAAGTTGTAAAAATGTAGCAGCGCAATAACCTTATCCTTAGATCCATTCTTAGGTCTCTACTACACAATAGATGTTTCATTTTTACAAATTTTGCCCTTGCTATTTCTATACGGCGGTTTGTACCGAAGTACATTTAGCCTTTATCGACCTAGAAAAGGCGTATGATACAGTTCCAAGACTTAAATTGTGACAAGCTTTACAACCACTCGACATTACTCCATACCTTTTAGGAATATTCACAGAAGTATACAGGGATAAAACTACTTACTTAAAAATCAGAAATCAGAGCAAATAAAATCGGGAAATCAGACTATCAGAGCAAATAAAAGTAACTAAGGACTAAGACACGGATGCAGTATGTCACCATTACTGTTTAATTTATATATTGAGGCAACCCTCCAAAATTTGAAAAACCAACTGCTCCTCGTCCTAGCTCAAAATTCGTATAATCTAGAATTTATGATAAAGCGTCTATACAGAGAGTATGTAAAATGGAGGTTACAAGTCAGCATGAAGAAAACAGAATATTTTAGTTATCAATTCAGATGCAATATTGTTCTGAAGCTATTTTCTTGTGGCATTGTAAATTAATTACTATTAAACTGGGAATAAGCCACAATTAAAGATAAAAATACGTTTATTGACGTTTCAATTTCCACTTCGGAAATCGTTCTCAAAATACAAACATTTTCGAATGTTTTCGATTTCCGAAGTGGAAATTGAAACGTCAATAAACGTATTTTTATCTTTAATTGTGGCTTATTCCCATTTTAATAGTAATTAATTCAGATGCAAGGTTTGAAGTGTTGATAGACAAGGACGTGAACCATGGTTAAATCAGTTCTTTGTTATGGCTATGAAGTATAGACAATTAATGCAGACCTGAAGAGAAGATTGTTGGCAGTTGAAATGGTTTATTTGAGAAGAAGTGCTAGAGCATCAAAGCTGGAAAGGAAGACCAACGAATCTATAAGAAATACCATGAATGCTACAGAAATGGTCATTGACATAATAGAAAAAAGAGGTTTAAAAGGATTTGGACACCTATTGAGAATGCTTAACGAAAGTTGGCCACAAAAACTTCATAGACAGGAAGCCCGCTGAAAGAAGAAAAGGGATAGTCCTTGACACTCATGGAATGAAGGAATTAGAGGAACGATGAAATCGAGAGGTTTGGAGGAGCTGCTTTGGGTCGGAAGGAATGGTGGAGGTGAAGGGTAATACAGCGAAACTGTCTCCAAAATGTATAATACATACGATTCCGCTGTATTACCCTTCACCTCCACCATTCCTTTCGACCCAAAGCGGCTCCTCAATACAATAATTGTATTTTTGCACCTGTTTCGCTGCTGCAGATAAGATAAAGATTGCCATGATGATCGCCAACATTCGTAACGGATAGGCACATCAAGAAGAAGAATTTAAATTTATTGCTGATCAAAGTTATCGTTAGATAGAACAGAAATGGTAACACCGATTTACTACAACGTTGGGATGGATAACATAATATAAACTACAAAATTCTGGTGAAGGATTTAAATTTAAAATAATAATTTAAAATCAAAATATGTTTTACGGCTGTATTTTTTTTACTTTGTTAAACTTTATAGTTAAAAATCTACATAAAAGTTTGACTATAAAGTTTAATTTTTTTTAGTCTAACTTAATCCCGTAACATTTTTTTTGTCGAACTTGAAAATATAGTACAACATTTGTTCTCCTAATTCACATATAAATTGTATGTTATTCTAGCTTACATTTAAACGACCGAACCAAACTATAAAATCCCATTTAACGCCCAACACTAAAATATTTTCCAGCTCGGAACAGTATTTTGAAAGTCGCTGGAGAGTCACCAATGTGCGAAATACCCCCAAAAGCGTTTTTATATCCCCACAACTACTATAGTATTCAGTTCAGAATAGTATGTATAGGGAGCGAATTGATGTGACATGTGAGAAATAAAAAATGGAAACGGTGGCGATATTCACGTCAATTTAATGGAAAATATTAACGCGGCCAGTTGAACTTTCCCTCATCAATATCCCTGTCGATATGTCGTAGCGGCGAATGGCTGTGCGTCCAAGGGTGTCGAGACAAGTCCCACATGTTTTTGATACAATTCTAACGGTTTTTGGAAACCAGATGAAAAAATGTGCGGTTATTTTTAAACCAAATATATTTACCGTACGGCCACAGATTTTAAATTGTATATAGATTGCAATTACAAAAAATCAAAACATGTAATTATTATACACAAAAAATATCTCCTCTGTGTTACTTCATAAGGAATTTGAGTATTGGAGTTGGATTATTATGAAAAGCTAGATATTAACCTATACTAGCGATTTGTTTTTGTTAGTTAAATATGTTTCAATAACAATATAGATTATCTTAAAAACAAACTTACAAATCTAGTTCCTTTTTGGATTTTTTTTTAACATTAAGAGAAAACATACTATAGTCTCGAACATAATAGCTGACGTGACCTTTGTATTCCAAAAGAGGTTCTCCTTTTTTGCTTTCGTAATAAATAATAATATCCTTTTACATAGCTTTTCCACGCGAAAATTCTTTTAGATATTAAAACATATGAAACTAGTTAGGACCCAAATCTGATAAATGCGATGGATTCTTTACCACTTCGTACTTCAATTCAATAATTTCAGCCATTTTCAAAATGCTCATACGAAGCGTATGTCCTTATAAAAAAATATTTTTATTTCTAATTATGAATGTGTTGCTTGTGTGAGTCCATTTCAAATAGGTAAAGAAATAATAAATAAGACTTACTCATAATCAATTTAATTTAACTATCAGATGACCGGTTTCGCTTTCTACAATATGCAAAGCATCTTCAGGTCTCGATACAAAGTTAAATAAATGCTGAAATGATAAAAACCCATATTATGGTGTTGTCTAATAAAGATAAACAAAGTAGATGTTGGAAATTACAATAATTATGCCAATATTACATGTTTGTGGTTTTATTTCAAAAAGAGTAAGTTGAATAAAAAGGTATAAAAGTTTTAAAAAGTTTAAACAGACAAGGTAAGGCCAATAAATTGTCATAAAATAGTATATTAGATTGTATTAAATTAATAAATGAGCAAATAAATAAACATAACTTTTAATGCCGGTACTCTATTAATTGATGGATGATAGAACATGGTTGAAACTACTATGTATTGTTGAATGGAGAACTCAATTTTGCTATTGTAGTTGTATGACAGTAAATGGGAAGTTCTTAAGGAGTTAGATTTGCTCCAATGAAGCAGAGATATGTGTATGAATGTTTGTTAAATGAAAGTGATGTAATATACTATTGTATTATTAAAAGTTATTTATACTTATTCGAGAGATATATTTATGAAATATGTGTTATTTATTGAGTAATTGTTTTATGAAGGTGACAGTTTTATGACAATAAATAAGTTTAGATGTACAAATTGTGTGGGTGTGCAATTATTTTTTAACTTGTAGTTATTAAATCTCTTTGATAAAGTTCTATTGGCGAAATAGTAGATTATTGTAAAGTCAAGTAAATAAAATATTCGAACTAAAACAATTAAGGACAATTTAAAACACACTAAAACAGAAAAGACTTAGAAGGGACAAAACAAACATTAAATTTAAAAGGGGGAAGGACTTTTATGCACTACATTTCAGTCTTGGGCACAATGAGTTTTTTATGTGTTATTTACTAGATTTTAGTGGTAAATTTGACAGATGTAGGTTAGCATGTGACAGTTCTTCTTCTGTTTCTCAATACTGCAAGTTAAGTTATCTAGTTTTATGAAATATGCTGATATTAATGAATGTCTATAAATACTATGCACTATACTTAATGTTTTCCATTGTAAAAAATACTGTTACACGTCAATACTAAGTGGATTGCCAACAAAGAATAAATTAAGAGATTGAAATAAAACTTCACATACGTTTATTTGAAGAGTGTACCTACATAACAAAAGAAATTTGGCTAGTAGCAACGTCCTCTCTTATCAAACGGCAAAACTTATTGAACAGTTGTTACTATTTTGATTAGGAATAAGCACCAATTTAAGTTTAAAATTAGTTTATTTGTGACGTTTTGATTTCTACTTTGATTTGTATTTTAAGAACTATTTTTTAAGTGGAAATTGAAACATTAAATATGCCACAGAAAAATTTAAAACAGTAACTATTTATTACTAGAAAAAAAAATAAATCAAGAAAGTAAGAATATATTACACTTTTCAATTATCCGATGCAGTCCCAATACAGAGAGGAGTACGACAAGGTTGCATACTCTCGCCTTTGTTGTTTAATGCTTACTCTGAACATCTATTACGAGAATCTTTGGGAGAAACGACGATGGCGTGATTGTTAACGGTGAAGTAATAAATAATCTAAGATACGCAGATGACACTGTCCTTACATAGGTCAAGTAGTTAACATCGGTAGGAAATAAAGAATGAAACTTAATAATAAGAAGACAAAAATTATGATTATAAGCCAAAAACCAAGATATAAATGCAAAGTTTATGGCAGACAATAAGGTATTTAATTGAACAGAAAAAATAACATACCTAGGATGCAACATCACAGACAGCTGGGATCACTCATACGAGATTAAATGTAGGATCGAAAAAGCAAGGCGTGCCTTCCAACAGATGAAGAAAGCTCTCTGCAATTTAACCTTGAACTTACATATCTGACTCAAAATCCTTAATTGTTATGTGTTTTTTGTTTTTATGTATGGAGAAGAGGCATGGACACTCACTGATGCGTCTTAGTCTTTCGAGATGTGATGCTGTCGTCGCATGCTCAGAATATCATATGTATATACATCATATAACGCAGTAATGCAACGTTTACAAAAAGAACCTGAAGTCTTGAAATCCATTAAGGAGAGAAAGTTAGCATACTTCGGATATATAGTGAGAAACGAAAATAAATACAGAATCCTACTATTGATATTAGAAGAGAAAATAGAAGGAAATAGAGGACCAGGACGCCGCCGAATATCCTGGCTTAAGAATTTGAGACAGTGGAAAGTTATGACAACCACAGGCCTATTTCGAACAGCTGCTAATAAAATACGATGGGCCACTGTGGTAGCCAACATCCATAGAGGATAGGCACTAGCAGAAGAAAAAGAACACTTTAATTTATTCGTTTAAGGCCGAATTATATACAAATTCAAACAGTTTCAGCATTATTATGTTTTTTTTATTTTATTGATAACAGCATCAACCACTTTTCGTTATTAGCTACACTAAAATAATTGATATATAGATATTTAAATCTAAACAGTATTTTTGATTAATTATTAGGTTCCAAATTCTTACAAGTAATTTAACATATTTGTGGATTTACAATATGCTCCCAAGACTGTTTTTATATTGTTAGATAGTGAGTGTTTTTGTCTTTCACTAATATTTTTAGGACACTATTAAGATATGTGTTATAATAATGTTGCACTTACATAGGGCACAAATCGGACGATTTGATTTGAATGTTAGGTAGCTCTTCGTTAGTCTGCTTTGACCTATACGTAAATGGGTTAAGTTAACAAACAGCTGGCGATTTAAATTCGCTTTGCACCAAAATTCGGTTAAAGGCTTTACGATGTGTAGAAATCATTTTGATAGATTCCATTCGTTTTCCCATTAATTTTCCACTTTTTCTTTAAGGACCGATTTGTAGTAGGAAACAGACACTAGTTCTCTAAAACTGAAAAGGCACTGTGTATTGCTTCTCTGGCATGAAAATCTGCTTTTTCGTTTACTTGAAATCCGAATGTATGATGGGATCCATATAAAGCGTACTTGTTGCCTCGCGTTGTTTAACAAATGTTGTTTAAAAAATTGTTCTTCTATTAAAATACTTATAGGATTACTTGTATATAACTTTGTTATTGTATGTAATGCACTGATAGAGTCGGTAATTATGACAGATTTTGACTTTTTTTTGGGTACGTATATAAATGAGAATTATTATAAAAAACGACGTTATGGAAGCGGTGAACAAATCTGTATACCTGGAAAAGCTCCTTAACACTGTATATAATACTATCGCAGAGATAAACCGCAAAATTTACACGGCCAACAGAGGCTTTTTTGAACTTAATATCTCCTCCTTTAATCCACAATTTTATCGAAAAATACAAAAATAAAATTTTACGAAACAATAACACTCCCAGACCTATACTTTTAACAAAAAGTAATGAGAACATCTTTCAAAAGAAAAATATTAAGGCAAATCTATGTAGCAGTAAATTACAATGGAGGAATATACCAGGAACCAGATATCGTAAAACATATTAAGATAGGACATCTGAGGTAGATTATGCATGTAATGCGGTTGGAACAAAATGGCCCAGCTAGAAAAACGTTCCTTAATAGATCCATTGATCAGAAAAGAGGAGAATGATCTAGAACAAGGTTCCTTGATAACACCGATTATGGTAAATTATGGTAAATTAGCTCCGCTTATGGTATCGTATGGTAAATAACGTAGTTATGGTGTCAGATGATACATTTATTTGAATTACTAACTGCACACTCTTACGATATTACTTATGCTAAATGTAATTAGTACTTAGTTGACGTTGCACCAAGACTACTTCATAATTACCAACACTTGGTGTATCGACTTGCCATCCTGACAAGTCGTATGCCATCTTGAGTAGTCGTTCATAAGTGGGTCAAGTTTGTTTTGTCAGCCGACGACAACAAGGTCGCACTCCAACACTTTGATAACTTGTACATTCCGACCGACGCTGTTTCTTGTGTATGTCCTCAATTTGATTGATTAAAAACATATTTTATATTGTAGCGTTTTAAATTTTATAATACGTCGCTGTTCGTTTATCTCGTCAGTACGCATAAAGATTGCCATAAAATCTGTGTTTGTCTTTTACGAAAATCTTAAATGCGTAAATAACGCTGGATATATTTTTTGTCTATGTGTACTTTCAAATCCCATAACCTTTTGTTACAAAGTCAGGTAGAACTCCGGTTTAAAAACTACGTGCTATTTTGGTAATTTGTATTATGTTATATCTATTTCGACAAGGTTTTTTTGTATATAAAGGGATTGTAATTTATGATGCCCCCTAATAAAAAAAGAGGTTTTATTTGTCTTTCATCGTTAGGAACGAATAACAAGGGGAAGATTGTTTGTTTTAAGTTTGTGGACGACAGGCTAGCTGTAAGACGGAAGGGAAATTATTTGGCTTTAAATTTGTAAAAATGTAACGCGGATGGAGAGTCGACATTAAGGTTCCAAGCAGGGCAGACGTCTTAATTTGTCGGTAAAGAGACCGGCAAAAATTGGTTGAAAATAGCAGACTCTATGTAATATGTCAGTTTAGAAAAGAGTTACCACGATTTCTATTTTTTTAAATACATTAGAAGATTTGTATAGATACCGTTTTGAAAAGTATTATATAGGATGTCCCACAGCTTTGTTGTCGTTTTTCTTGTTTTATCCAGCCCATCTACGTCAGATCGGCGTTCCAAATTATGGAGATGGTCTTCTTTTGTTCCTGAGTATGGAAATGGTCCCCTTGTTCGAGAGTTTCACCCTTGCAGTTTCGGTACGAGAGATGTAGCAAGTTTCAAAGTTCAAGTGCGAAATATGTAAATTTTAAGGTAACAATTCAATATATTAATTTTTTAAAGTAAAGACAGACATTTTTTTGGCTAAAGTAATAATTGTTTTCATAACTATTTAAAATTTTAATAATAAATATTGTAAATCTTATGGTGTGGTCTTAACTGTCATTTTATTTGTTCAGTTTTTAAAATTCAATATTGACCTGTGACAGCTAGTTTTATTATTCTTTTTTGACATAAGCTGGTTTTGGATTTTTAAATAAGGTTAACTTCAATAATTTTTTCAGAAAACGGATATCCATAAAATTTTGATAATCTAAATTGGCCATATATAACCTAGGAACTATTTCAAAATATTTGTAGCAATCTTTTATGTAAAAAAAACATGTAAGTTTTTGTTATTTTGTATTATTTTATATGATATGTTTCTTTTATAATCTGTATTTTTGATAACTGTTTGTTTGAGACAAAAATAAATGTTTAATTTGTTTCTCTGATCCATTTTGAGATTTATTTGAAAAAGATATTTTTTTTCTATGTTTTTGATGTTCTATAATTATTTCCCTAGTTACAACTAGTGGTTATAATAAGTATAATTAGGCACCTCAAGTGGTGCCCTATATTAAATTTCTTGAGGTGTTTCCGGTTTTTCATTCTGTTTGTCCCAAGAGATTTGTATAAGTACCCCTTTATTTCTTTTTTTTTGTAGTTGCCCCAATCTAACCCCCATATCTTCAACTTATTCACGACCCAGCTCTCCACCAACCAACTGACTGCCGTACGCACTAGTTCCGATTATTTTGTTTGCATAATCTTGTCCCCATATTCTTACTGTGGTAAGCAAAATAGTCGTTACGATATAAACAAATGCAAAATGTGATACACGTTTCTATTAACTTATTCTTTATATGAAATGTAATATTTTAGGGATATTACCACACGACAAAGACATGACAAATACGGGAATACGTTCTTGAGAAGACTTGGACCCTCGCAGGAGTGTAAAACCAGATTGATGATGATATCAATAAGGGTTTTCAGAATTGAGTATAGTTCTCCAGAGTAAATATTGCAACTGGAAGATAATTTAAAATGTAAAACACTGTTCGGAGCTATAACTGCTAATCCCACACAATGAATAGTTTTGGATGAATTTGTATAGATATGACAATGATCTGGAAAAGAAGTAAGTATGTTGTAAAACAATTGAATAATTGTTGCATAAGGATTCTCAAACAATTATTGTATTTAAAAAGAGATCACATATTGCAGGAGCAAAGGTCCAGAGGAATGGTGTGACTGTATTTGTCTCATGAAAAATTTTATGAATTGATTATTATGGAGAGAAAGATATCTTGTAAAAGGATTCTCTTGTAAAAGAGAAGTTTTGTCCTTTTTGTATTTATGTAAGTTGCCTAACAATCTAAAACGTTTAAAAAGGTTTTTTGTTCAATTACACTATTGTATAATATTCAAAATAATCCAACTTTTACTACAAATTAAACCAAAAATTGTTTTCTTGAAGGCATTTTCCGTGATGTGCGACCGTTTGTAATAAAAAGGTTTTAGCTCTGTATTTTTTAGTCATATTTTAAAAGCTTCATATTTGTTGCCACAACTTAAAATTAAAATTTCATGTTATAGGTTTTAAAGACCGGTCAATAAAAGTAATAAGTTTTATTGATCTAGCGAGAGATCAATAAAACTTAAATAATCATAAAAGATAAGAAAAATGACGCAACGTTTTTTTATTAAACGGCATTATCATTTGGATTTTTATTGACAAAATATTCGATCTTCTATCGAATCAAAGAATATCGAATTTTTACCGTCAAGTTGATATAAGTTTTATTTAACATTGATTTTAAAATCGCCGGTTGCTTCAAGCGTTGTTTCTGAGAGAACGGTTTACTGTACACAAAAAGTGTTAATAAACAATTTTTTAAATTATCTTAGTTGCATCTTTAATTAGAAAATGTTTTTCTTTATGCCACCGTACAGATTCTTGGTAAATTTATTTATTTGCCTTTCTGTCGTTCTACAAGGGGGATTTAGGGGAAAAAACATGAGTAAAAGTGGTAAACTTTCTTGCATTTTTTTTGTATTGCCAAAATTGATATTTTTGGCAAAATTCAGCTTGATCGTATGATTTTTAGAAATCAAATCTGTGACGACTGGACTAATGTCAAATTTTTGTTCAGAAAAAAATAAAAATACTAATTTCAGGACAGCTTTTTTATAGCATGAGATTTCCTTTTACCTTGTAGAATTTTCCATTCCAACAAACAAAAGGTCGACAAAAAAATCGATGTGTATTAAAATAAACCAATTTTTTTCAACATTAAGAGGAAATCTACTGCAGTCACTCGAACATAATAGCTGACGTGAATACTGTATCCCAAATGGGCTTCTCCTTTTTTATTCCCGTCGTATTCTGTTTACATCCTCTTTGCATAATCTTGCCTGGATCGATAGACGATTGCTGGTAAATATTTCGAGACATAGATATTTGTCATTTAAACGGAAATCCTAAAAATGCTAGATTAAAATTTCAGAAACCTATTTTAATAGATAGATAAAAATATTCTATTAAAATAATAGATATTTTAATAGAAAAACGACGAAAAAAAAATAGACTCAAAATTGTTTTGCAAAGTACGTCTCCTGTTTCAATAAAAAAAAATTGTAAATTTAAAAATAGTTAGTGTACAATTATTAACCTCATTATTGAGTTTGAAAAAGTTTTGATTTTTGGTAAATCGGGTGACGTATTACAAATAAATAATGCAACACGTAGAAAGGGGGTCATAATTTGACTCATTGAAATCGACACGCACTCACTTAACACATTTGGTTAACATCGTAAGCATCAATTTCCATAGCAACCCACTAATATATCAGTCAATTAAGTTCGCAACTTCATAACAAATGGATACTACATCCTTCAAAATAGCTCAAGCAGTAGCATTATTGAGAGAAGACCTGAGTCAGAGAGCCGTGGCAAATCGACTAAATTTAAGCCAATCTGCTGTGTCCCGAGTGTATCGTCGGTACTAAGATACTGGTGATTATGTTCGCCGACAAGGAGGAGGTCGTAAACAGAGAGAGATGATCGATTTCTTGTATCTAAATCTCTGAGAAATCAACATTTGACTGGTGCTAACCTCAAAGAAGAGCTTAGAGAGGTCCGAGGTGTGATAACCAGCGTTTGGACAGTCAGAAGGAGGCTAAAAGCAGCCAACCTGACACCAAAAAGAGCAGCTATTGGTCCCAAGCTAACTGCAGCTTAGAAGCAAAGACGACTAGAATTTGCTCGCGAACATCTGAATTCCGACGACTATCAATGGAGTCAGGTTTTATTCTCCGACGAAAGTAGGATCTGCCTACATGGCAACGACAAGAGGAGTTGAGTCTATAGAAGGCCAGGGAAACGATTTGCTCAATGTTATATACGAAAAATTGTGTCATATAGAGGCGGTTCTTGTATGTTTTGGGAGGGCGTTTCCTTGGATGGGAAAAACGAGCTGGTTTTCGTGCCTGGTGGGGGACGTGGAGGAGGTTTAACGGCGGATCGTTACATCAGAGATATTTTGAAGGATGTGGTTCCATACGCGGGATTAATTGGTAATGCCTTTATTTTGTTGAATATTATTGCACGATGTCATACCGCACGAGTCACCATCACCTGACTGAGATCGGTATAACTATAATAAATTGGCCTGCTTTGAGTATGGATATAAATCCAATAGAACATGTTTGGGATGAGCTTAAACGAAGGGTCCAGAGCAGAAATCCTGCACCAATGAATTGAGAGCTGCACTTAATGATGAATAGGAAGGAATGACTCAAGAATTTATTAGAAAAGTCATCCGATCTAAGAGAAATCTGTTGGAAAGTGTAATTGGGAATAGGAATGGTAATATCAGATACTGAAAAACAAAAAAATTCATTTTGTAATTGATGATTTCTCTGTTTATTACGTCTTTCTTGAGATAGTTCCAATGATGAATATTTGAGAAATTCTGTTTGTATTGCATATTGTTTTTATATTGCGTCTTCCGAATAATGAAATAGCAGTTTTTGAAGTTCAATAATAAAAGTACTGTTTGTACATTACATCTTGTTATTTTTATACTTTTTACATTAAAACAGAAGGTGTAATCCCAAATATCGCTTTTAAGTCGATTGTTTTGCACTCAAGTGTAGTTTTTTTAATAATTTGGATAATTTTAAAAGTAAAGTGGTAACTTTAAGAATAAAATGCAAATTAACAATTAAAAATAACGAAAAAATCCAATTATAGCGATTTTCGAGGGTATTTTTCGATAGGATGAACATTGAATATAAAAATACAAAAAATATGCGATGAAAGCTTAAGTAAAGTGTTTTGAGAATAAGCAATTTCATTTTAATTTTAAATTGCAAAAATTAATTTATAAAATCGATAAAAAATTATAATAATATGCAAGCTAAATCATATTTTAATTAAAATAATAAAATGATTTTTTAACATTACAATAAAAACTTTACACAAAGTTTATTCCGGGAACCTAATTATAACAATTTTTCAACAAATAAAAAATTTCTTTTATATTTGAATCAAATTTATTCTTTCGTTTTTGGTAAGCAAATTTTCGTAGTAGACCTTGGGTAAACTTTTTATAAAATATAGCATTATACTCTTTCGTTTAAAATAGGATTCAGCTTTTGGGTAAAAAGTAAACAATGTTTTTAGAATGTTAAACATTAGACATTCATTAATATATACTTCTATCCTAAAACACAACTGTATATCAATTTATTTATGAATATTTTTAACTTATTTCTGTAACAAACATTAAAATAAAATTGCTTATTTTGAAACTACCTGAGATAGGCTTTGATCTCATATGCTTTAGCTTTCTAAATTCGATGTACAACTTATTGAAAAATGGCTTCAAAAAACGCTATATTTGCTTTTTTTGGTATATTTATTCGTTTACTTGAATTTTACGGTAAAAGTTAACCCAAATTATTAAACAACTAGCTTTAGAGCAAAATAAGCAATTTATATAATTTAAATTGCTAAAGGAGATATAAATAGGTTACGGATAGTTATGGAAAATTTTTGGTAACCTTTTAAACATGATCATCAAATTCAATATATACTGCGCGGCATAAGTTAGGGATATTGCCAATATAACGGTACGGCTAAAATGGGATATTGCCAATATAATGGTAATGGTAAAAATTATTATAGTTGTAATCCTAGATTCTTGGACTTGTTTAGCCGCACGTGATTACCGAACTATTGTAAATTTTACTACCTATAAAAAATGCCTTGTAATTACAAAACCTATACTCAACATCTAAACAGAAGATAATAATATAGCTTATATAATAACATAGTTTAAACGAATAAAGAATCACATTGATTAATGTTTTAAATACTCGATGCAATTTTTTCTGCGATACTCACCGCATATCGCATGCTTGCATACTTGGCATTACATAGTTGTCATTCACCGATTTTGGCATGGACAATAAAAGCAAATTTTTCTTTTTCTTTCTTGATATGTAGAAACTTCTTCTGCAGAAGGTATCTTTAAAATGTGAGCTACATCGTGAGAGAGACTTTGTCTCATCCACGGCTAGACAAGAGACTGGCTCAATTCAATCATATAGTGGTACCGAATGACGAGTTTTTTACCTCGCTTTAACGTGTTGTA
This sequence comes from Diabrotica balteata, assembly GCA_918026665.1. Taxonomy (NCBI): domain Eukaryota; kingdom Metazoa; phylum Arthropoda; class Insecta; order Coleoptera; family Chrysomelidae; genus Diabrotica; species Diabrotica balteata. The sequence continues at coordinate 148,963,746 of OU898278.1, read as the reverse complement.
TGTGTAAATGATATAGCAATTATTACTGGCTATATTAACCATATCATAAAATACACCCAACGGCCATCTTCGGGTTTTCCTGTTACAGCTCATGTTGGAACACTTCTTCTTCTTAACGTGTCCTATCAAGTCCCCTTGACGTTTGCGATTAACATGGCGAAACTGTCTCTGTTTCGAGCTATTCTAAATAGTTGCTCAGCTTTCTTTATTCCTGTCCACTCCCTGATATTCTTCAACCAAGAGGCCTGCTTTCTACCAATTCCTCTGCGTCCTTCGATTTTGCCCATTATAATAAGTTGAAGAATATTATATCGGTCTCCCCTTACTACGTGTCCAAAAAAGGCCATCTTTCTACATTTGATGTTATCAAGTAGCTCACGAGCAGCATTTGCTCTCTCAAGGACTGCCACATTTGTCAGCATAGCCGTCCATGAAATTTTTAGTATACGTCTGTGCTTCGACACCGTATAAGTCTGTGTATTTTGGTATACGTCTGTGCAGCCACATTCCAAAGGCCTCCAGACGATTAATGGTGGATATTTTTAATGTCCATGCTTTGAGACCGTATAAGAGGACTGACCAAATGTAGCATTTAACCATGCGCTTTCGAAGTTGAAGTTGCAAGTTATCATTACAGAAGAATGACCTCATTTTTAAAAATGTCGTGCGGGCTATCTCGATTCTACATTTTATGTCTTGATCTGGATCTAGTTGTTCGGTAATATGTCAACCAAGATATTTAAAACTGGACACTCTTTGAATTATATGACCATCAACATTATATCGTGTATCTTGATGTGCTAAACGGCTAAACACCATGTGTTTTGTTTTTGCACAGTTTATGTTTAGGTCAAACTCTCTTCCCACTGTATCAATGGACCACTGTTGGAACACATTTGGTCAAAATCATCTACGCCTGATTTTGTGTTATTGTAATTTTTTATAATTACAGGCTTGCCTGTTTCATCTGATACTTCTGCCATTTCGTGCAAAGTTAAAAGCACTAACACTAATTTTTGTTTTTTGGGTACGTAAGATAACAAAGTTTTCTTCTGACCAAAACAGAAGATCGAAAAGGACAGAACATATATTTCGATCCTCTATTGCCAACATATCTGTGGGATTTTTTTTTGTATTTGCGGTACAGTAGGGTACCTAATGCTGTTAATTTATATGGCTCTTGCAACAGTTTATCGACTATTTTCACTGATGCAAACCAGTTGTCCATGGATACTTTTTAATTTGATACATGGATAAATTTTGGTACGTCTTTGACATAATACTCTGCCAGTGGCAAACTATTGGTATTAGTTTTCTTTTTAAATAGGGACTTGCATTCAACATATATTTACTGGAGGAATCACATAAGATAACAATCTTAATCCTCTACTTTGAGGGTTTATTGAAGATGTAGACCCTGAAAGGGTATCTTCCGGGAATCCTAACTAGCCGAGGGAAATAAGCATTTTTTCATGACACTCGCCCGGCCAGGCAAACGACAGTTGTTTTAAGTAGTACGGACCTCTGTAACAAAAACCTATATGTTTCCTGTAGTCGTTTTTTGGACCTAATTAGTTATTAACAAATTAAGGTCAAACAACATAAAATTTTTGGGTTTTTTCGTCTATCGGCAAAAAGTGAAGCAATTCATACAAATTTTAGAAGAAAGGAAACTTATAAGTTATATAAAAACCTTCAAAATGGCGTTTTCTAATGTTTCTATCCTTATTTGTTCCTTAGAAAGTTGCAAAATTTGATTAATTTATTAATATTCTGCATTCTGAGAGAGATTTCTGAAGTAGAAATCGAAACATCAAAAATAAACTTATTATAAACTTAAATTGTGGCTTAGTCCCAAAATATAGGAAATGACAAATACTTCTGTTTTACATTCAAACTTACCTTAAATACTATTAAACAAAATAAAAAAAAATGTTTTAAACAAATTAGGTGGTTTATTTGACAATTTATTTATTGAAATAATGCATATTCGTAATGTACGCAAAAATTACATACAAGTTCAAAAAGCAACATTGAAATACATAAAAAAGGAACAGAGATACAGTTAACAGCGCCTTCCCTCTCCCTTCAGCTCCCGAGAGTTTCAAAGCCGACCGATTTTACATACATTTTAAAGCTTTGTGGACGATTCCATGAAAGGGCAATATTTTTAAAATTTAGTATTTTAAAACTATAAAGTATATTCTTTCAAATGGCGCTAATTAGATTTCTTAAGTGTTATAAACAAATGTGCTTTGTTTATAACACTTTTTTTTACTTAAATTGGTAAAAAAATTGAGGCTTTTTAAATATATAAAAATAATATTTTTACAATTAATGGTTAAAAAGTTATTCTAATTGTTTTTAAGCAAAAAAAAAGACATGTTTTTGCAAAATTATTTTGCGGTATTTTTTTTAATGTAAATAATAAAACAAGTCTTCTTCTACCATAAACTACCCCTTGAATTACTAAAACTGTATAAATTTCTGACTTATATTGTTGCAAAAAATTTGGGATAAACGAATAAAATAACTTTTAAACTATTGGACCGATCACTTTGAAATTTTAACTCTATTTTAAGCACTGCAGGACACATCATTCATGAAATGTAAATATTATAAGTTTATTTTCAAAAAAGTTATTAACATTTATAAGAAACCGAAATTTTTGACTTATTTTGCAACTTTTTAAGCAAGAAATAAGGATAGAAACATTTTGAAGGTTTTTATATAACTTATAAGTTTCCTCTCTTTTAAAAGTTCTTTAAATTGCTTTACTTTTTGCTGATAGACGGAAAAAGCAAAAATTTTCCGTTTTTTTGACCTTAATTTGTTAATAACTAATTAAGTCCAAAAAATCGACTGCAGGAAACATATAGGTTTTTGTTACAGAGGTCCATACTACTTAAAACAACTGTCGTTTGCCTGGCTGGACGAGTGTGAAAAACAGGGTACTTTTTTTGCTTATTTCCTGGCCTAAACAGTTGCTCATCAATTGTAAGATATAATGATGGAGTATATGAAGTGCCGCATATTTCAATGAAAATATCCCATATTTCGCTGATATGAGTGAAAGGATCATTTACTCTCTGGGTCTCTGCTGCCTTGTTTACTTTTTGTCTAATCTTATACAATTTAGTAAAAATATAAAGCAACTACAACTCATACAAGCTATGTAAAACGTTCGTAAAATGGAGTTAAACATATATTTTGCTGATAAATGGTTATCTTTTTTTGCATCAAGTAAAGATCTTAATTCTTAGTTGATATTAGAGACACCTTTTCATGATTATTATGTTTGTTAGCCTGTCTTACAATTTCCACATTTGTATGTTGCAAATAATTTAAAGTAGCGTGTTTGGAATGAAATGTAAGAAGTGTTTATTAAAAGTATTACAGTTTTTAGCGGTACCTCTGGGACCTAATACGGGACGGTGCATAAACGTTAACTGAGACATATACGCATGTCTGGTTAATTACAAGAAAGCTTTTAATTAAGTACAGTACGCCAATATGATGCAAATACTAATAGAAGCAAGAATTAACAACCAAGATCTCAAAAAAAAATAAGATATCTTTACTATAATCTGACAGCAAATCTCAGAGTTGAAGGTGGACACACTGACTATGTAAAAATCATGCTTGGAGTGAGGCAAGGCTGTATTTTATCTCCTATAATCTTCAATCTGTCTAAAAGAATATTTATCGAAGCTTTGCACGAAACTGAAAAATTATTCTACTAAATGGTTACCGGCTAAATAACATCAGATATGCAGATGACACCATAGTATTTGCGGACAACTTAGAAGACCTATAAGTTCTTATGAAAACAATCACGTATTACAGTCAACAATATGGACCCAATATAAAGGTTAAGAAGACAAAACTCATGATAATTAGCGAGAAAAGGATAACAGAAGGTCAACTCTACGTCAACCAATTCCCTGTAGAAAGAGTGACGCACTACAACTACCTCGGCACCATAATGAATAAAGAATGGACCAACAACCAGGAGATTAGAGCACGCATCGAAAAATCTAGATCCATTTTTAATCGGATGGGGGCCTTCTTCAAGAGTCAAAACCTCTCTCTTGATAGAAAAGTAATAATGCTGCGAGGCTACGTCTTTTCTGACGTTTTTTATGTGGTTGAATCGTGGACCTTGAACGAACATATCGCACCTCCAAATCTATAAGGGCACAACTCAAAAAGTATAGTTTTGAGTAAATCACTTTATTCAGTAGAATAAAGTTTATTCTATGAAATCACATATACTGTAAATACAAATAATTTTACTACAGCTAACTATTTTTATTCACCAGTATTTCACACCAGTATTATTAAAAAAACTTAACACTGAATATTTAAATTGTTTTTTGACATGTGCCTATATTACCACTCAAAAAATGTACATCTGATACATGTCAATCCTAAAAGTGCCTGTTTTGCCATTAATAAAACGGATATGACACTAAAGGTCATCTTCAGGTTTGTTAATAATACAATACAAGACAACTAAAAGATTCATTTCACTACAAAATAATACTTGAATTGGAATCAAAAACAATCTTACTGTCTAAAGTTATTTAATTATATTCTATTAACTTATTCTCATTACTCTATTGACAAAAATAATGATAATACATTTAATACAATGTTGGTAATTATTGGACTTGTACTATTAAAATATTATGTATTTCAACAGTGTAAATTGCTTTAGTAATATTTAAACAGATAATTAATTTTTGTGAAATTAACATCATCTGTAACTGCATCATTAAATATCATCTGCATCGTAATCATTAAGATAAGCTGATGAATTCAAATTTTTATAAAAATTATGGTAGGGCTTTGTAGTAAGATTTGCTTCGCAGAGTGATAGCAAATCATTTTTCTTTGCATCTGATATAGAGGGTGGATGGGAGAATGTTTTTTCAAGCATCAAGTTACTTAATTTTCCATGATTACCTGATCTGACATTTATTGTTAAAAACTGAGAAAAATTTGATTTATTTAATATTTTGATACCTAACTCCTGGCATATGATAAATGCATGATTATTACTTCTATTGCTCCCCTCCCTTATATACATATACCTGGGATCAATTATTGTTACATGCATCACAATAAATTCTTTTTGGCGATTAATATCATACATGCCCCAGTAATTATTAAAAATATCTTTTCTATCATCGTGGGTAACCTTGGTAGTACACTTTAATCTCTAATTTTTATTCATTACAAGGAGGGTTAATACTTCTACTGGCTGCTTGATTTTCTTTAGCATTTATGTATGACTTACCAGCATTGCGGTTTTCTTTGGCTTGAGCTGACTTCCAGCGTCTGATATTGCGTTTTCGTGTTCTTGTCTTGTTTTACGAAAATAAAATTGTTGAATAACATAACCTAATTTTCATTCAGTCTGATTACAATTAGAAATTAGCTGTAACTTTCTTTGTGGTAATACAGGCCCAACTAAAAATTTAATTGTTTACCTATTACTTCAAAGGGCACAACTCAAAAAGTGCCTATGTTTACGGTACAAAGGAACAATAAAATATTGTTAAAAAGACACATCTAAAAAAGTGCCTCTATATTGTTTTAAAAATCTAACATGACAGATAAAAAATAGGGGTATAACTCAAAAATAAAATTATTGGACAAGATTAGAGACGTGACGATATTATCATCAAAAAGATCGTTCAAAACTACATATAAATAAAGGCCTAACTCAAAATGTTGAATTTTTGAGTTGTGCCTCTATAGATCTGGAGGTGCGATATGTGCAGAAAACTAAAAGCATTTGAGATGTGACGATATCGGAGAATGTTTAAGATCCCGTGGACTGATTAAGTCACAAATGAGTAGGTCCTCAGGAGAATAAATAAGAAGTGAGAGGTACTGACCACCATCAAATCCCGAAAGTTACAGTTCTTCGGACATATTATGCGTAATGAATCCAGATATGCGGTCCTTTAAGCCGTTCTTCAAGGAAAAATATTTGAAAAACGATGTCCAGGAAGAAGAAGAACATATTGGTTAAAGAATCTCAGAATCTGGCTCAATACAACATCTGTACAGCTTTTCCGCGCTGCTGCAGATAAAATAGAGTTTGCTGTGATAATTGCTAACATTCGTAATGGATAGGCACTTCAAGAAGAAGACCTTTGGTATTTAAAATCAAATACCGATCTTATCTTGTTTATATATTTTTTGCAAATAGAAAATGTTTACTATTTTACATATTTTGTTTATTACGTATTGTTTATCACCAAATTTATCAAAATTAGTTGTTCGATATTTGTATTAACGAGTGTCCCAAAAAGCTATTATTTTGCTCCTTTCTCTGTTATTAAGATATTTTCAGCTAGTGTTATTAAGAATTTTCAGAACTGTTTCAGTAGTTCTTCCATTTTTTATTAATTAAAATGTTCCATGAGAAAATTAAAAAAAAACTAATTATTTTTTAAAGAATAAATTATTTTTTTTTTTATTTTCTGGTTGGTGTATTCTTAAAACAAAAAGTATCTAAACACGCTTAAAGCACTGCGAATTGATTTTTTATTGCAGCATCTGTAGGGAACGTCCCCATAAAACTTTATTTCCTTTAACGAAATGTTAATTCTTACGATATATTTTAAAATCCAGCACATTTAGGAAATTTTCTTTACGTTGAACAGTTTTAGATTTTACGGGGAACTTAAACTTTATGATTCACGGAATCGCTTGAGTTAAGATGAGCCCTTCGATTCTGTTCGTAAAGCTTTAAAAATGTTCAATAACCTATACTAATTAATTGATCATAAAAAAAATGTTTGTAAAGTTTTTTGTATTTACAACCAACTATGCCAACTACTAACTAAATACTAGTAAAAAACTTATTATAGAAGAAAGACATTATACGATGACCACCGTAAGTACCTACTACATTTCGGTGATAATTTTTCGATTGTTCTAACAACCATTCAAATTTCGTCATTTTGTGTCATGTGGAACAATTTCACCCAATCATGTCAACATTAGACTGATAATTGCATTCAGTGCAATTTTCAATCCCTATGACAACACGATCGAGTTTGACAACTTCATCCAAATACATTTTAAAATATCACGTTTCGGCAATGAGAATGTTTAAAGTATAAATGCGCTAATCCACTAACTGTACTTTTAATAAATAAATGTTTCGTTATGTTGAGTTATGATTTTTTTTTTTTTCGAAAAATTATCCGCCGAATATCCCTCGGACATTGATGAATGCCTCATAATTTCATGACAAATTTCTCAAGCTCGTTGCTTGGTAGCTTGTAGTTGCTTGTTACCAAGAAACGAGCTTTCGATCCTTGTTCGAGATGTCATAAAATTATCTCGTCTGTTATCAATGTCATAGGGATATTACTACTGAAAATAAAATTGATCTATACGATGAGGTAAAATGCAAAACCGGTTAAGTCACAAATTAATTATTTTCAAGGAGGGCAAAAAACTTGTAGCCTTGCTCTAAAAAATGATAATGTGTTCTAATTAGGGACGGCGGTTTTTGACAAAACACCGGTTTTCGGTTATACCGGTTATTTTTGCCAAACCTGATTTTTTTTATAACCAGGCGGTTATAAAAAAATAAACCGGTTTTGCAAAAACCGGTTTTCGGTTTTTTTTTTAATCCAATAGGTTACAAAGTTACATTTACAGTGGACTTTAGTTTGCGATAGTTCATTCGACTCGATATTAACCTGGCAACGCCCTTAATTATTTTTTTTTGTGTATGTTTGCGTTTGTTTCAAAAACTACTTAAAATGGTTTAGAAAACACTAGAAAAATATTGAAAAAATTTTTTGACAGTGCTAAATATTGAATTTACCCCGTATCCATATGGATCCCGTGGGCATTAAAAGAATAAACCTATTAAATCACAGAACAAATATGACAAAAAAATTATTGCATTTTTATTGAATAAAAAACCTATAAATACAAGTATAAGAAAGTACAAACTAAGTATAAAAACTAACTAATTCATTTTTAGTGTGATAGGTTACAAAACATGGTACACATAATCCAACATTGGATTGACAATTTGATGCATATTGTTCTCACTTTACTTTTACAACTTTCTAACCCACATCTTCGTCTTTTACCATCTTTAGTAGAATCTACCAAATGTCCAATGTTATCGTATCGTATGTCAGGTATTACTTTCTCGAGTTAGTTTGAGGGATTAGATTTGGTCCTGGCCGTAAAGTAATAGTTTGGTTTTTGTCAAATATCCTTGTACTAAAGTGCGCCTAAATGTTAACTGGGACATTTTTGGGTCTTGATGGCGATACATTAACCAAGCATTAATGACACACAAATCAATAAGATATGTAAAGAGATTCCACCACCACTTTTTTCCTCGTATGTTTATCCTATACTCAGTTAAATTTCGGTCCATTTGGTCTGTTCACCCCATATACTCATTATATTTACCTATCACAAACGGCCTCGGTACTTGAATATTTTTATGTTGCTCCTTGGAATATCGCTTTACAGGGCGTACAGGTTGAAGACCATGACAAGTTGAAACTACAGAATTGTCCTCTGGTTTTTAATTAACTGTGAATCAAGTGCCTGTGGAAAGAATTTTTTTTAATTTCGATTTAGTTTTTGTTTGTTTCCTTTTTCTTTAACCAGCTGCTTCGATTTTTTTAACAGGAGCATTCGATTTTCTTACTTCTAGTTTAGGAATTCTGTTACTTCTCATTGTTCCAGTAGCGTGGTAGCCTCTGAATCTAAGGAAGTTAAATAGATTTACTGAAGTAAAGAGATTGTCAAAGTAAAAATGATATTTTAAATTCCTTTTTTGTGCAGGAAATTCGCTTTAGAAGTTTAACAAAGGAGAAGCAGCCTTTCCAAAACTTATGCTATAAAACATCAGGAATTGTAGCATTTTTCCCTTGATACATATCAAACGTCACACAATAACCTTCTTTCGTGTTAATACACCAAGCCTTATAGCCAAACCGGATCGGTTTTCCTTTAATAAATTGTTTAGCGCTATGTTTTCCAAAATACTTTATCATACTTTCGTCAAAGTTTAAATTTTCTTCTGGCACAAAAAGTTCAAGGAATCTTTTTTTTATCATATTCATTAGAGGTCTAATTTTCGCAAACTTGTCGGTCGTATCCAGTTTATTGTTGTCGAAACAGTGAATGAACTTCATGAGGACAGGAATCTATTTCTTCTCATAGCTCTCGATACCAAGTCATTTCTAATATCTTCGGACTTCTCCCAATAGTGACGTTTAGATGGGACTGAATTGTAACCACTCAAAATAAGGATTCCTATGAAGCATTTTATTTCATCATGTGTTAATATTTAGATTCTCTTGATTTTTAAAGCTGTATATTTAGTAGTTTCCTGAGCCAAGCGTTCAATAATTTCATTGGTAAAAACATTTCAAATACTTCGATAGGGGTTTTATTTTTAAAAAGTTCATAACTCGATGTAGGAAAATCTCCTTTTACATATTTCAATATATCACCTTCAATATATTCTACGTTTTGTACATTATCTCTTTGATAGTCCAACCAAGAACCAATAAATTCTGGAATTTTATTTACATTACGTTGGTCAAAATTTTCTGAATAACTATTAGTTTTGTCGTTTGTAACTGAAGAGCTACTGGGCCTGGTGTAAACTGTTGAGAAACACATGAAGAAATGGTTGAAAGTTCTTGAATAGCATCATCTGAATTACCACCAATGCGACCGTTAGTAAAAACAAGCTCTGCAGGTGCTAAAAGTTGCTTGCCAGGTAAATGTAAAAAGTTCCGCCTTCATCCTAGTCTCCAGATTCTTCATCAGTAAGTATGTTACTTGTGGAGGTTCAACAAAGATTTTTTCTAGGGCTATATTATCATCGTTTTTTAAAATAAGCTCTATTGCTTCCTGTAGCAAAAATCCAGGACTGAAACAAAAAAAAATTTAGGTGCCCACGGGGTCCATATGGGTACGGCATGAAAAAGCTTCAAATAAATGCAACGTGCACAAACATAAATTCATCAAACTATACATTCTTATAAACTTTCAGCTGTTAGTAACGTAATAAAACAAAATTAAAATAATAACTCAGAGCCTACCACAAAATATCGTTTAGTGCTTAAACATCGATAAGGTCATCCATTTTAAAAATTGAAATAAAACGTACACGTTCACTCTACTGAAATAATTTCAATACTAAGAAGAATTTACACTTCCTAAAAACGTGCCAATGCACTGATATCCCCTCCATTTAAAAACGATAAGATATAAGAGGCTTGAAAATATAGCGTACCCATGTGGACCCCAGGGGCGGTCCCAGGTATGATCAAAATTATTACTATCGAACTAACATCAATATCAATATAAATAAAACACAATTTTTAATAAAACCATTTTATTCTATTAATTATTATATTTATTTATTATTTTATTATTATTATATATTTATTGATTATTATTAAATATATTATAGCGTAAGATTAATATAATACATATTGCAATAATATACAATTAAAGTATAATGTAATACAATTTAAGTAGAATGAAGTAATATTTTAAGTAAAAAAAGTATAGGTTAGAAGGTTACAACTAGGTTATATTATATGAAATGGATTTAGCATTATGTTGGCCAGTATTTTTCATAAGGCCTATTGCGAAAAACTTGTTCATATATATGTTGGTCGGTTAAGCGGCTTCTCTCATCTGACACAATATTATTCAATGATGCCATCGAACTTCCGACCAACAACATGTATTTTTTAGGTATAAAATCCAAGTCTGGCATACAGGTTTTGTTCTGCTCCCAGAATGAAACGGATCACTTAATCTCGACAACAAAGGCTGCTGCAGATATAGAATTAGTTTATTTGGAAAAAAACTTTGAATCCATGTGTCCTGGGAACTTGAACTGGAACCACTGTTCACTAACTCCAGACCGTATGAAGACCAAAGAGGGTTTGATTTTAAACTCGCTTTGGCTTTATTATTCTGGAAGGAGCAGGAAGGAGAAAGTTTTTCGTTTTCGGTAAGGTACGCCCTAACTTTCGAGCCTAAATTGGACGTGACTGTCTCCGCTATAGATGGATTCAGATATAGTTTTTTAAACCTCATGTCCGTGATTGTAGCATGGCAAAGCAGAGGGTATCGTAAAAGCTTAGTGTCCCTCTCCTGAAGGCTAGTTATAAGCTTTTGTAAAATTTTTGGGCTGCACTAAGGTTTCGCTTGAGGTTTTTTAAAGATCTTTCGATAACAGACACAAGGGGGATAACAAGGCTAGCAGTAATACACTGGGAATCCAAGATCTCCTTTGTGACCTCATCGAAAGGCGATAAAATGGTTACAATTTTAGTGATTCGTTTTATATTTGGACCGAAAATCATCCTTTGTGCTTTTTTAATTGAGGGATCTGCCAATATTGCAGATATATATATATATATATATATATATATATATATATATATATATCATCACATATTTCATCTGGTTGGTACGGATTGTACCAACAGCTTCACTTCACCCTCTGAGTTGCCCTCCTGTTCCTGCACCATCCTTATCCTTTCCATGAAGAGATTGCTGTGCCTAGCGAAAGTGACTATGGCTTTTATTTCTTTTATTAAATGTTTTAATGCTATATTGTTTATATCTTTTAGGCCATCTGTATAACTAAATTTAATATGTGTGTAAAACAATGTAAATTTTTGCCCTCTCCTAGTAACTTCTTCACTGCAGCCAGCATGTTCCCTCCACCATCCGTGCAGGCGCCAACAACCCTAGCCAAAGGGATACCAAATTGATACAGTGATGAGCACGCTAATAACCGGCAAAATATCGCAAAAATGGTAAACATATTAAGCTGTGAGATAAAAAGAAACGAAACGAAACTAGTAGAGTTAAGAAATTTGGCGATAAAAACCTATAAATTTATACTTTATTTATTGTTTCCACCTTTAGACGTATCGGATGAGTTTGTCAACTGCCGTTGTGACAATTTTAGTTGAAATACTCCTCTGATACCTCTAAAGCTGGGAAACAATGAAAATAATATAAATTTATAGTTTTTTATCGCTAAATTTACTCTAATAGCTTCATTTATTTTTATCTGTAATACCTTAACACAAATACCTTTTTAACGAAATATTATAATAAAACCTAATTATTTCTGGTTGATGTGAGTTTGCACTTTCAGTTTGCTTCTGTATTTATAAGATAAAATAATATTTGAATTATGGTTTTGTTTGAAATAATTACTTCTAAATAATAATTATAATTGAGATCCAAAATAATACCTTACCTAATCCTAATCACCGTAAGAACCTGATAACCGGTTTTTACTTTAAAAATAAAAAACCGGTTATAACCGGGACAAAAAACCAACCAAAAAAACCAGTTAGTGCGAAGTAAAAAAACCGGTTTTCGGTTAAAACCGGTAGGTTTTTCCCATCCCTAGTTCTAATCAATTATATGCGATAGTATTAGTTTCAAACATGTGACTAAAACGCTCATTTTAGTTAGGGTAGCTAAAAATAGTTTAAAAAATTGATTTTGTTTTGGCAGTAAGATCTTTTGCACGAACTCAGTAAAAATAAGTCGTTTTGAATGTAAAATGTTGTGCACATAAGCTCATTTACATGTAAGTATAGTTATACAAATTTACCATAAATCTGTACATTGTAAAAACGTCTTATTTTTATTTAAATATTTCCCTTATTTTTAAACTTGGCTAGTCCCTTAAAACCAGTTCATTCTCGGCCCTAAACAATTAACAACGAAAGACAAACAATAAGTTCCTCAAATATAACACAGCCGTCAAGCAACCTTCGTAAGAAAAGGTCCGACAAGCAAGAACTTGCGACCATTCAGTTCATTTCTTAATACACTATTTCTCTATTACCTAGTTTTGCGGCCAGCATTGTTAGCAGTAAGTAAATGTGCTTAAACGAATTAGATGCTGTCACTATTGTTAGTAATAATCAAACTTGTATCTACTTATTCAACTTCTCAATTGTTCTCAAGTCGCCGTGTTGCCATCACGTGTCGCAAGTGTATAGAAAACGATTTGCCAATTCAACAACGGTGTGAATATCACATAAACCTTTACTGGTCTTATCTGATCAATAAAAACTGATATTTTCTACAGTGCCATAGGCCATTATTTCTTTTAATAAAGATACATTTTGACTAATCTTAATTAAGACTTCTACCAATTTAATGTTTACCCCTATTCCTTATCAAGGGAACAATCTTTTAGATACTGAATTCTCCAACTGGTCCTTTGGAGCTATGGAGTACATCAGGAGCTTTGTGCGGTAAGAAAAAATCTTCCATCGGACCAGCAAAGTTCGCTACGGAGAACTTCTTATTCGTACAATAGTAATAAACCAATAAAGTAAAGGATATATAGATTTATAAATAAACTTTAATTTTTTTAAAATAATAATACAGGTTTTACCTAAGTGACAAACATTATCATAATAGATAGTTATTCCAACAAACAAACAGTTTTTTTCTTCCAGCTCTTCACAAGCATTTGCTATAGTAAGTTCATCAAAAATCAAACTCTTGTACCAACCAAAAGCTTGTCAACATCTTTGGGCTTTTCTTTGGTTAACACATGATGAAGTGGTAGTTCTTTTAGTCTCACTTGTCCAAGATTCTTCTTCCCTTTCTTTTTTAAAGATACAAAAGATTCTTCTCCTTCACACCTGTAGTTTTTTAAAACACTTACCAACAAAATTTTTTGTAAGACTTTCCTTTTTTTCAGAAGTGATCAATTTCGTCTTATTTTTGGTAGCGTATTTAAATTCTTTTTAGTTTACTAATTGATTGGATCAAGCCCTAAGAAGTTGTTTTCTTAGTATCAAGTAGTGGCTAATCCCTAGGTAAGTAGGTGTCATGGTATTACTGTTTATTGGATTTATTGTGTTACAATAAAATTTATTGGTTTGATATTTTCTGTGTTTCTAATAGATATACAGTGTTCACAGGACAGTATTATTTTTATTTTGAGAAACGCAACCTTCGCTAAAGAACCTTGGTACAGAACAGCCCTGAAAATCAACTTCTGCAAAAATTTTAAACGGAGCCGAAGATATTTCGACACTGCCTTTTCTTACCTGCTCCTCTGTACAAATATAAAACATGGGATTTTGTGTTTTGTTATATTTTTTTAGATCAGTAAACCAAAAGTTATAAAATCCAATTTTTCTCTCGTATTAAGCTTCTTAAATTGGACTTTTCGGTAGTTTCCGAATTTGTTGAAAATAAGTAATATCCCGTTTCATGTACTTATAAAACGCTTTTGTTTTTCTTGAATGAACCCATTTTGAACCATTATCTGCACCTTTTTAGCAGACCGTGCAGGTGCAGATTTAATTTGTTCTTTGAGGAAGGAGCACGCACTGCAAGTATCGAAGGTAGGTGACTTAAAACTTATGTTAAACTCGTTTACAAAAATTCTCTTAAACATGCTGCATTTCACTTTTAACTCCTCTTTACACTGATCATTATACACTTTACTTAGTTTACCAGTACTTAACTAACTACTCAGATACAATCTTTTGAACTTCTTTCTATTGTAACGTGATTCAGTTTCTGTAAGCTTTTCTTATGTACTTTCTAACACTTTTCTTCTTCCGATAGTTCTTATTTTTGGTAGTGTAACCTCATCTTTTCTCTTCTAACAGCAAACCCAAAATGCACTTTTTTGGCTATGTTTTCTATTCTAGTTTCTCCAACACCAAAAACAGTTCAAAAAAACTTAAAATATACAGAAGTTTTAGCGCCAGAGAGAGTTGGAAAGAAATAGTGTATTAAGTACTTTCGCTCTTCTCTAAAAGTTTTAAAGTATTTAGGCCCTTTTATGCACGTAAAACGTTTATTGTTATGCTTGTATAGTAAAAAAACGAGAGCTTTTTTAAGAGCTGCATACTTTGTAATTTGTTTACTTTTCTTTTTTCCTACTGTAACTCTTCTCTTTCTAGTTCCTTCATTTCCTTCACCAATACTTACACGTTCATCTACGCCATCCATTATCCCTTAAATATTACCGTAATTACTAACTATTTCTAAATACGTTGACAATCTAAACAGTATTAATAAAAACTTTTACTACAGAACCCTTATTAGCATTACCTCAAATTTGTAAGACTTACTGGGTCAGCTGAGTGGCAGTTGCAGCGCTCCCATTGGTTTGTGGCTTTGCGTAGACCTGCACAGTGGAAATAAGTTGTTTTGCATGTAAAGGTGGTTTTAACATGCTGCTACATGGATGCAGTCCACAAACGACAACACAAAGACAATAATTATCCAAAATCTCTGTAACACAAATCCGAATGACTATTCGTTAACAGCTGATCAGATTATTGCATTCCTCGAGAACTCATTTAGCAACGGCAACTTAATAATCGAAGCTCTGCAAATTACCACAGATATACAGGTTCAATTGGACGATATGTAAAGATATATCCTTCTTTAACAGAAAGATCTGTTAAGGGAGAGTTACTAGAACAACGAAAAAATTAAAAAAAAAATCTACCATTTAATTACTTAGTTACCTTTCAAATATTTTCTCCTTATCTTCTTCTGGGTGATTTTAATGCACATAATATTATGTGGGACTCTGATAAAACATTTGGAATGGGAAAAGTAATTGAAAATGTATTAAATTGTTTTAGCACTTGCTATATTAAATACCGGATCAAGTACATACTGCAATATATCTTCTAGTACATTTTCAGCAATTGATTGAGCTTTTCTGACCCAAAGTCATCATCTGTATTAAACTGGCATGTCCTCGACAGTCTCTTTGATAGCAATCACTTTCCAATTCTGATTTCAAATATCGTGAATAAATCTAGCAATTATAATATATCCAAATGGCGAATTGCCAATGCAGATTGGATTGGCTTCTGCTCGTATCTCGAAAAAAAAAACTTCCACTTCTGTCTCTTTCTGATGACGTAGACGAATCTCTGAACCTTCTTATCCACTGCATTATCTCTGCAGCTGAACTACATAGTGGCAAAACTTCTACAACCTATACACGGAAGAAAGTACCATGGTGGAATAAGGACTGTGAATATGCAGTTCGTCAATGCAAAAAAGCATTAAATACATATCGAAGAAATCGAAATAACGAAGATTTTGTGCAATTAAAAAAACTAAAGGCCTAAGCAAAATACGTGCTAAAAGCAAGCAAGAAAATATCATGGAAAGAATATACTTCATCACTAAAAACCAACTGCCCAAGCATGGACGAAAATACGACAAATGCAGGTCCGCAAGACAAGTTTTGGTATTCAAAGTATAAGTTATCAAAATATCGTTATCAATGACATACAACGCATTGCCAATTTACTAGTTGATACGTTTGAACAAAAATCCAAAAAACAATACTCACCTAACATATCATCAGGCTCATTAACTGGAAACGCCTCCACAATAAAAACTGTTCAAGAAATCGATCCTATTAACACACCATTTACCTTAGAGGAACTAATGATGGCACTTGATTTGTGTAAAAACACAGCCTCTGGTCCAGATGACATTCCTTTCATATTCTTAAAGAAATTATCGACTCCTTGCATTATTGTTTTATTAAAATTTTACAACGGTATTTGGAACAGTTATAATTTTCCTAAGCAGTGGCTAGAAGCATATATTATACTACTTAAAAAAGTTTACAACCAAACACAAAGTTTATCTAATTCATATAGGCCAATGTCGCTGACGTACACCATGTGCAAATTAATGGAGAAAATGGTAAACAAAAGATTGGTCTGGTTTTTGGAAAAAAATAGAGTTACTTCACCGGCACAATCCGGTTTTAGATCTCATCGTTCTACATCAGATAATTTGGTAATTTTACAATCACCTATTTTCGACTCTATGACCTGTAAACAAGATTTATTAGCAGCTTTTTTAATGTAGATTGAGCCTTTGATACTGTTGAAAAATCTGTAATACTCCAAAATCTTCAACAATGTGGACTTGGTGAAAACATATAGTACTTTGTGCAGAATTTTTTAGAGGATAAAACTTTTAAAATTATTTTAACCGGAAAGCTACCATTTACACGTATTCAACATAATGGAGTACCACAAGGTTCTGTTATAAGCACAACTCTATTTAGGTTGGCATTTAATGATGTAGGCAAAAGTATTAATCTTCCAGTTAAACACGCATTATACGCTGATGACCTTGTACTCTTTTGCAGAGGAAAGAATACCGAAACAACCTGTCGACTAATCCAAACAGCCATTGATAATATAGAAGGTTGGTCGAGGCATATTGGGCTTTCCTTCTCATCTCACAAAACTAAAATCATGAAATTAAGCAGAAAAACGACAAAAGATAATCCAATTTTGACATACAATGGAGTATTACTAGATATTGTTATTGATCATCATAAAGTCTTAGGACTGATTTTCGACTCCAGACTTACTTGGAATACACACATACAGGAAACTAAAGGCAACTGCTTAAAAAATATTAATATCCTAAAAAGTTTAGCACATTTTCAATGGGGAGCCGACGAAGAGGTATTGCTTACAGTTTACAGATCCATTATCCGCTCCAAAATAGACTATGATAGTTTTGTATATATGTCTGCCTTCAAGTCACATCTGAAAGTTCTTGACTCCGTACACAATTCGGGTCTTAGGATCTGCTTAGGTGCCTTGAGATCTAGCCCAGCTCAAAGTATGTACTGTGAAGCTAACAAACCACCACTTTGGTTAAGGAGACAACATCTTCTTTTGTCATATGCAGCTAGCTTATCAGCCAATCCACAAAATCCAGTATATCAACTACAACCAAATAATCTCATTCATCATTCTCAGACCACTAGAGCTGCACAACCCTCTCTTGTATACTAAATTATATTCTTGACGGTTTTGATCTTTCTGAAACTTCACCCTTACATATCTCTACACATCCTCCGTGGCATTAGCAACTTCCGAATGTCAACACCTCCCTTTACTCTTTCAATAAACATGATACTCCTAAAGCTATAATTAAACAATTGTTCCTAGACATACTTAATCGAAATTAGTTTTATAAAGTTCTTTATACAGATGCCTCTAAAAATGATGTAGGGGTGGGTAGTGCTGTTGTTTCCTCTTTCAGCACTACAAAACTAATCAAACTTCCTGCCGTTTGTAGTGTATACACTACAGAACTATACGGTATCGTCGAGGCTTTTCATATGTTGGAACCAACTTACCGCAATATAGTGATTTGCACATACTCCTTATCATCAATACAAGTAATTAAAAACATGTTCTCAGATCATCCTCTGTTAAATTTAATACATGACATATATAATAAACTTACGGATCATGGAGCAATTGTCACTATTGTCTGGGTACCTTTACATGTAGAAGTTGTAGGAAATGAGGCTGCAGATGTAGCCACAAAAGAAGCTTCTACTTTGGATATACCTATATCAAATATATACAGTTGCATAACGATATGAAAAAAAAGTTTAAAAAGCGTATATATGATAAATGGCAAGCTAATTGGAACACAACTCCGAGTGACTTACACGATATACAACCAGTTATACCTTCCATAGAGCTACCACCTATGCCCAGAAGACACAAGGTTATTCTAAGAAGATTAAGACTTGGACACACTCGTCCTACACATGGCTTTCTAATGGCATCTACCGATTCACCTGCATGCGGCCATTGCAGCAATCCCTTAACAGTCAGACATTTCCTTAAAGAATGTCCGCATCTTTCTGCTAAAAGAAAACACCAGTTGGGAGATAATGTTAAAGAAATGTTGAGTGAAATTCAGAAATTTGTAAACCTGTTTAAATATCTATAAGACATTAAAGTGCTTAGTAAACTCTAAATTTTAATAACTATGTGTACGGTTAAATTTGCAATTTGTGTGTCTTTTTGTACCGTTATTGTCAAATGTAAAACTGTGTATACATTATATTGTATTATACTGTCATCGTGTCAATGACCTCGTAGTCGAGACACGTTAATTAAAAAAAAAAAATTATTTTAGTTGACTGTGATTATGTCAAATTTAAAATATAAAATGTTTAATTTTTAAAATTTTATTTTTTATAAGAAAATGTCTAATATATATTTTTCTCCTTAACATACAAACATGTAGAATAAAATATATCAGTATAATTAAGGCATTGTTGCCATTTTATATTATTCCATAAAATGTCAATCATCCCCTAATTTCTGTCGTACTTACAACCATTTGGAATTTATCTCGCAATCCTCTTACACAAAAAAATCATTAGAAGACTCTCCGTAGCGTCGCGACGCCTAAAAAGTAGCAGGATTACGCGTAATTCAGCTTAAAAATCCCTGACAATCCCGACGACAAATTTCATTCGTTTTATCAAATCTCCATTGGCATTTCCCTTTTTAAGATCTCATTGTCGTAGAAATGAGAAAGCTGCATAGGACAACATTGCAGAGATTTTATTATATATTATTATTGTTTATTTATACTGCTCTATTATTAAAATTATTAACTAATACTGGCAATTTGTTTTTTTTTTAATATTTAATAACTGAAGTTTTATTTAGGGAAAACTTCGAACTGATAATAACTAAAAAATAACAAAAAAAAATTATATATACACTACTGCCCAAAAATAACGCACCACCTTAAATTTACCATAAGTATGAAGCTATTTTCTGTTTCGCAGAGCAGTCAACAAAACCACGATAGCCTTGATGATCGCCAACATCCGGACCGGATAAGGCACTGACAAAGAAGAAGAATGGATCAGAGAAGAAAACAAAAAAAATCTCCAAGAATATAAGAGAATCCATACCATCGTCAAAAGAAAAATAAGAGAAGCCAAAGAGAAACAAAAAAACAGTGCAATATTAAGAAATAGAGGAGTATCACAGTCAATATGATAACTTCAATGTTCATCGAAAGATGAAGGAAATAGCTGGAAAGTTCCCAAAACGCAACGGTGGAAAAATTAACAGATGATGAAGGCAATCTTGCCATAACCAAAGAAGATAAAAAAAATTGGAAAGAATATTTGGATAAATTTTTTCCATGACCTTAGACCAATACCAGAGCCCACTATTGAGGAAAATCCAGGTCCCGAAATTCTACCAGAAGAAATAACGGCAGTCAGACAAATAAGGGATGTAAGGGCACCAAGTTTTAATGAAATTCCTGCAGAATTGTTAAAGCTATTAGATGCAGAACAAATAAAAATAAGAACTGAAATATAAAGGGAGGAAAAATACCAGTAAGCTCAAGGGTCATTGGCTTAAATCGTAGTTTGTACATGGCAAAATGTGCATTCTTGACTATGTGCTTTGTGTTCAAAAGCTCTGATCTCACCCTCAAAACAAAAATAAGACTCCTTAAATGTCACGTGTACTCAGTGCTTCTGTACGAAGTAAAAACGTGGAAGTTGAAGGCTTAAACTCTGTCAAAACTTTAGACTTTTGAGCTATGGTTATACAGAAAGATCCTAAAGATACCATGGACTAACAAAGTCACCATTGAAGAAATATTGCGGAGAATGAACAGAACTGTGGATTTGGTCAACATCGTGAAGGGCCGTAAGCTGCAGTGCTTGGGACATATAATGAGAAATCAAAACAGAGTCATCATAGCCAGAATGATCGCTAACGTTCGGAGCGGACAGGCACCTTAAGAAGAAAGAGCAATTAACTATTTATACAAAATTTAATTTTTGATCTATTCTATGGATGTTAATGTATTATGTCATTAACCCATCCCATCTGTGGTCTTCCCCTTGGTCGTTTACTTTCATAAGGTCTCCAATGTTGTAATGCAGTATTTCAATATTGCATATTCCATATTCCAATAAAAAAATTCCCCTCTTTCTGTCCAGCAGTGTTGCCCGCGAAGCTCCATTTAAGTTTGGCAATTTTTCTTGTTATGACCTCGACTGTTGTTTTGGATCTTACCCAGTCGTTCCTCTTTTTATCTGACAGTCAGACCTATATACCTAACATTGCTCTTTCCATTGTTCTTTCTGTTGTGGCTAGTTTATTCATGTTTGCCTTGGTTAGGGTCCAGGTTTGACATTCATATGTCTTGATAGGAAAGATGCATTGGTTGAACACTTTGCTTCTCAAGTATTGGGGTATTTTGCAGTTCTTAAGTATCCAACTAAGTTTTCCAAATCCTGCCCATGCTAGTCTTACTCTTCTTGTAATTTCCGCACTTTGGTTCGCTTTGTCAAGTCTCAGGATTTGGCCTTGGTTGATATATTCCCGGATTTGTTCTATCTTACTGCCGTTTATAGTTATATGTCTGGGGTCATCTGTGTTTGTCATTATTTTTGTGTTTTTTATATTCATTTTTAGGCCGACGTATTGGGAGCTGGCTGCTAGTTCCCCCAACATAATTTGCAGTTCCTCGAATGTGCTCGCTATATATATATTGTTGTATTTTTGAATGTCCACTAGCAAAAAAAACCGATATACAAATTTTATTACTTAAATAAAAATTAAAATTATTGATATTTCATAATGACACGGGCATATAAATTTTCAAACATCCTGTATAAGACAAAATATGTATTTTAAGTTGTTCAAAGAATTGTTCATTAGGCCTCAGAGACAAGACTTTCAAATATTATCGATAAGAAATTTAAATAAGTCGGTTATTGTGAAATGGATTTACCCGTAATAAAAGTGTATATAGAAAGTGTTTAAACAATAGACCGGGATGTGCGGTGGTTTTTCCCCCCGAAAGATTATATCGGTAAAAGTTTATTAACAAAAGACATTGAATTGAGAAACAGGTATCGTTTGTAGCTATTAGTAAGAAATATTTGTAAAGCAGATAGATTTAGTTAGAATAATTAAAGAATGTTGTTTTCTGGAATTACCGAATGACGTTTTATAGAGAGAGTTGGTTGGTAACAATATACGTGACAGAGGTAGAAGATTTTTATTGGTCAATTTTTGAATGCAAGGAGGGAGTGGTTTTAGCTATGAGATAGGAGAGAGGAGAGGAGTCAGTCAGTTTTCGTCGCCCAAGAAGGAAGGAGCTGTGTGATTTGTGTTTGTTTTGAAGTCCCGAAGACGTAATTTACCGGGTGTGTTTATTTGCTGTGTAAAAGCTGACCAGTGTGAGGAAAGGGGTACAGAGAGATAGAAAAACCAAAGGGTATAAGAATATTAATATCAGACGAAGCCGGAAACATTTGGAGTTATAAACAGGCGCGGAGATTGGCTCAAAAGGAGGCTGCATAGAATAAAACGAGTTGTTGGTTTGCAGATACAAGGACAGATAGGAGAAAGGTGTACGTCATCTGGACCACAATACAACCACAATAAACCACAGAGAAAGGTTTAAAGAAAGGTCAGTCAATTTTTTCATTGGAGCAGGAGTGTGGTTTTCATTTATTAATTAAATAAATTGAATACAAAATAGAGACAGTTAATTTTGCGATCATTTAAAAAAAAATTATTATAAAAAGAGTTTAGTTATAACACATATTAAAAATCAATGTAAAATAACATTTGGGTCCATGATAGAAAACAACTTCTCATATATTTAAAGTTAGTATATTGCAAATATTACAGGATTAATTGTTATATAAAATTTCATTAAAATAAAGTTTCTCACATATAGTTCAGTTGAAATTCTATGTATTTTATTCAGGTCATATTACCTATCCCAATTAGGAAGCCAATTGGAAAATATTTTGAATCCACGATCAAAGGTAAATAGTACAAGTTAAATAGCCTGAGATTGTAATTAATTAATGCTGATTTATTGTGATTAATTGGAGATTAGATCATTTAATAAATATAGACAGGATTTTTTTCTAAATAAGCAATAGAATACAATTTAAATAGCATAACAATATATATGTCGTCAGTGAATCTGAGGTGGTTTAACTTGTTGCCATTAACGTTAATGCCATAGGTTGGCCAATTTGTAGTTTTGAAGACGTCTTCTTGGGCTAGTTTGAGAAGCTTTGGCGATATTACGTCTCCTTGTCTCACTCCTCTCTTAATGGGAATGGGATTTGTATTTTCGTCTAGTTGTACTATCATAGTTACATTTTCATATATATTATGTATTAGTTGCCTATATCTCGAATCTCTTCTACAATTATAGCTTGTTCTATGGCCCACATCTCGATACTATCAAACGCGTTTTCATAGTCGACGAAGGCAAGAAATACTGGTAGTTGGTACTCATTTTTCTTCTAAATCAATGTTCTCATTGTCAGCAGATGGTCTGATGTACCATATCCTTTGCGGAAGCCAGCCTGTTCAACCGGTTGGTAATTATCCATTTTGTAGGTTAACCGGTAATTAATAATTCTCATAAATAGTTTGTATACTTGACTGAGCAACGATATAGGTCTATAATTATTTAGATCACATTTGTCCCCTTTTTTGTGTAAGAGTATTACTAGACTTCGTTCCAGTCTTTAGGAATCTGACTATTATGGAGACATCTATTAAATATCACTGTTAGAAAAGGGTTGTTAATGTCTTGATTGTTTTCAAGAGTTCGGCAATTATACCGTCGTGTCCTGGATCTTTATTATTTTTTAGTTCTTTTAAAGCTCTTTCTATTTCGTATCCCTTTATATTTGGTAGTACTTCTAATCCCACGTTTTTTATTTTTATTTTGACGTTTTCCTTTGTTGTTTCATTAGGCTGGCCTTGCGAGCTGTACAAGGATTTGTAGAAGTTTTATATAAGACGACAATATTTGTTATTTTATATTTGTCCTTCTCTACCTTATTGTTGGCGTCTTTAATTTTGATAATTTTTTGAACTCCCAGTGCGAGTCTTAGACATTTTAAGCCTCTGTTGTTTTCAATGACTAGCTTTATTAAGTTCTCGTTCCATTTTTATATGTCGCGTTTTAGTTCTTTTCTAATTTTTTTATTAAGTTCTCTATATTCTTGAGTATGGCGTTTGTTTTGCGCTAGTAGTTGTCTTTTTTCCATCATCAGCTGTTTAGTTTCATTTCTTATTTTATCTTCTTTAGTCCTTATTTTATTTGCGACCTGTAGTCCTGCTGCGAGAAGGTTTTTATTTACTTTTTTATTAATCTCGTCAATTTGATCTTGATTATGTAAAGGATCAGGTTCGAACTTATCCGCTAAGACCTCTCGGAATTGGTCTTCATTTGTTCTTAGTTTAAAGGCATCTATCCTTGTTGTTTTTTTTTTAACCTTTTTCTCTCGTCTTTTATGTTAATATTTATTTTTGCTTCAAATATTTCTTTGTAGTTTGAGAGAAAATAGTCTATTTTATTTTGGTAGTTCCGTTAGGTGCGACGCATATCCACTTTCTGTTAGGTTTTTTTGTAGAAGGTATTCATAACATACATGTTTTCTTGTTCCAGGAATTCCATGAGTTTTTCTCCGCTTGTGTTTCTTGTGCCGAATCCAAAATTTCCAATCTTGCTTTCAGAGTCTTCAATGTTACTTCCAATTTTAGCGTTAAAGTCTCCCATTATTATTATTATGGATTCTTTGTTCTTGTCTATAGTTTTTTTAACGTCTTCGTAAAAAGAATTTACTTCCTCATCGGTTGCTTTTTCAGTTGAAGCATAAACTTGCACGATCTTTATTTTAGTTTCTGGATTTAGTTTTAAGACCATGTATGTAACCCTGTCTGATATTCTGTCAAATATTTAAATTTGAGATTTTCTGTTCTTTTTGATTAAGAAACCTACTCCACCATATGTGTAGTCTTTCCTGCCTTTATAATAGAGTTTGTTGCCTAAATGTAAGTCCACATATCCTTCACCTCTTCTTTTAACTTCTGACAGTCCCAATATGTCCCAATTCAAGTTCCCCAATTCCTCTTTTAGTTCGTAGAGTTTTTCGTCTTATAGAGCATACACTATAAACCCAAGTAACAAAAAACAGTTTTTTATTGTTTTTTGAATTTTAGCTTAAAATAAACATTACTCTGTAACTATTTTTTTGTCTCTAGTAAAGCAGTTATAAATCTGAAGAGTATTAAAGCCAAATAAATAGGTATATAAATAAAACATTCGGTGTAAAAAACCTCGATAAAAGTTATTACTTGCGGTGGAACTATTTATTGAAAATTTAAATTGCGCCGAATCTCGGATCTGCTTTGTTGAGATAAGGGATCAGAACACAATGCTTCAAAGACGTTTCACACCCTCTTTAGATTCATGGAGGGTAAAAAGAAGGAAAGGCACAAGGCAGGAAGTAAAGAGAGCTCTGATATATCCGATGTAGAGTTAAAAGAGATCGAGCGTACATAGGTCAACATTTTTTCAAAGAGCACGAGTAGGCAGAGGGTGTGATGGAGAAAACGGCCCTGCTCTGCTTCGATGCTGCTGTTTGCATTTGACTTATAGCGAATATCTGCAGAATTTGCAAAAATTAGGGCAAAGGGAGATCAGTGACTTATAGCTTCTTTTTGGGACAGAAAAAGTAATTTTAGTGGCACAAAAGAAGTACGGATAAGTTAAAAGCTCTATGTGCATGACTATTAACAGTATTTCTACAAGTGCATGGTACAGATAAAAGAAATAAATAAAATATAATAATTTTCCGCCCGAGATTTCAGAACGGTCTTTTCATAACATGGAAAGTACAATTCCTAATGTAAGAACAAATTGAAAATACAAAGCAAAATGTATCTTTTAAATACTTTGAAGTGAAATGTTCTTTTGTTAATATACTTTATACAAAATTTAAAAAGAATTTACACAAAAAGTATACATTGAAATAAATCTCTTACAAAAATGAGTTCGCGGATTTCCCATTATAAATATATTTAGGGGAAAGTCGGGTAAAATGATCCCCTGGGTGAAATGGTCCCTTTATATATTTCTCATAATTTTCATAAAGTCGCCGTTTAGCTTACTTTGTTATATTCAGTACTACTACTACCACCTATATACCGTTCGCATCATAAAAAACTGGTACAACTCTTATAACCGAAAATCGTGTTTTTCAAGTTGTGTAAGTTGTTCTTGTTACATTTCTAATTTCTAGGGCAACATTGCCAGTTTAACGAAAATATTGTATCAAATCAACTAAAAGGAGGACTCTGCGACAGACACATTATAAAATTACAGTAGATGCATTCCAATGTTCCCTGTGCCAATACCCTACGTTGAAAGATCCTTTTAAACATTTTGGGCATTAACTCAACCCTCTCTCTAAATATTAAATTTAATAGATACGGTTGGTTGTTGTTAATGATAATAATAATACCTATATAAAAACTTTAAACGATTTTAAACGTTCTTTTTTTATTTAGATTTAGTGCAAATCTGTGATTGCAAAAACGAATTTATTCACCAAACTTTTGTGTCTAGTCTGAACACAGGTTTACATTGGGAAAAAAGTGTACCAGTTTTATACGACGGGAACTGTACGAAGCTGTGAGATGTGCCAAGCATAATAGGTTAGTTTTAATATAACCTAACCTTCTTCTTAACGTGCCCTATCAAGTCCCCTTGACGTTGGCGATTAACATGGCGAAACTGTCTCTGTCTCGAGCTATTCTAAAGAGTTGCTCAGCTTTCCTTATTCCTGTCCCTCCCTGATATTCTTCAACAAGAGGCCTGCTTTCTACCAATTCCTCTGCGTCCTTCGATTTTACCCATCATAATAAGTTGAAGAATATTATATCGGTCTCCCCTTACTACGTGTCCAAAATAGGCCATCTTTCTACATTTGATGTTATCAAGCAGCTTGCAAGCAGCATTTGCTCTCTCAAGGACTGCCACATTTGTCAGCATAGCCGTCCATGGAATTTTTAGTATATGTCTGTGAAGCCACATTTCAAAGGCCTTCAGACGATTAATGGTGGATATTTTTAGTGTCCATGCTTCGACACCGTATAAGAGGACTGACCAAATGTAGTATTTAACCATGAGCTTTCGAAGTTGAAGTTGTAAGTTATCATTACAGAAGAATGACCTCAGTTTTAAAAATGTCGTGCGGGCTATCTTGATTCTACATTTTATCTCTTGATACATAACCTAACCTATAAAACATAAATGTGGTGACTACTCAACAACTTTACTTGAGAAAGGCACTCCCGAAACGGCTGTAGTGATAAAATATTATATTAAATTTTGTGGAATTTTTGAAAACAAAGTTTTCAATGTTTTATTGCTATATTGGTGTTTTCCTTTATATTTGTTTTAATACAAGAGATATTAAAGTAGATCAGTAATCGTTATCTAAAATAAAAGGTAACTAAATTTTAGATTTTGTTCATTTATTGTATCTTGTATTGGATTAAAAGTTTTGAGATATCTAACATATTTCAACCATTTTCAACAATGTCGAATGCATCATCATACAGTATTATCAATGGTTTAGGCAGTAGTGCTAAAGTAAATTTTGATAACGAGAACTAAAAGAACTCATTTGTAGCTTTTTATTACAAAATCATAAACATTTAAATCATAACTACGTAAATACACGACTAGAAATGAGGAAAATATAGCAAACCTATTTAACCGTAAAAAAAACATTCCAAATCAAATATTTTAAATTTAATTTATCGAATTTTTATAATACTGGCCTAATTCACGCTGTAGCTATATAAAAACCGGTAAAAATTAATGAATATAAAAAAGAATTATGTAACACTCATTATAGAAATATAGGTGTCACATTTTAATATTAATAGCCGATTTGTTTTCACCAAAAAATGGGACTGATTTATGAATAGGTCTGACTAATCATAAGCCATAACTCCAGTACTGCTTTTAATTCGTTAATAGTACTTGTTTGATACTTGATAGGATTACTGTTCTAGCCAATGGCGTAACACTATTGTGCCTTTGTGAATAAATTCATGATTAGGCCAGTGACTAGAAGAAATTAATAATGATGTATTTAGACTCCCACATGTTTATGAAGGGCATAAATACTTTTATTTGAATAGATTATCAGAGCATTGCTTCCAAAAACAAAGTACATAATTATCGATATTTCCTTATTTTTTAGTTAGAATATTGTGTTCTTCAGCAATTTTACCTAGTTTTTAAACAATAATTACCAAAAGCACTGAAAAGAATTCCTTCTAAATGAAAAATTTGCACAAGTTCTTCAGTGAAGCCTGCGTATTTTTTAGTTTCGTATTACCCAGAAAGTTGCTACATACATAGTCAAAGACTGTTCTCGTCAGTATTTCTCTTGTAACCAAGTTTTTGTGCTTTTTAATTTTCTGTACCATTTAAAATTTTACATATACATGCTATGATCTCTACTAAGAGTGCATTAGAAAGATTTTTCAGATTGGTCGAAATGTTTTCAGGTGAAGACTATTATTTAACGACAAAATTTAGTTTTTCGCTCTTATTCGCATGATTAAGCACAAGTTACTATCTTTGTTTAGTTGTTTAATTTTTATAAAAGTTTATTTTAAGTAATTATTTGATTTCCTAGCTTTTAATACGTCAAACGGATTCTTCCATACTTTGTTCTGAAACAAAAAGTCTGTATCACAATTAGCAGCAAGTAAAATTAAAAACAAATTTCAAGAAACTTGTATAGCCAAAAATCCGTCTAAAACAGATCGTCCCTGTCTAACTAATACAAACAAAATTATTTTCCTTGCTTTTAAAGGATATACGCATACTTTTATTTGAAGGCTACACAACTACTCAATTGTATAATTCGTGAATATCATATCATGCAGAATATCTAAAATTGTAGAAAATATAATTATTGGACCATTATGTTTAAGAGCAAAATCAACGAGCCAGCCTATCTTCAATCTTTAACATAGTATCTTGTACCCACTTTATTAAATTTATTAACCAGAAGTTACAATTAATACTGAAAACAAGGAATAAGCAAAAAAATATACAAGCAGTACAAAGGTTTTACAAAAATATGACGGCAAACATTAAAATTGGAAATAGATTAAATAGAGAAATTCCTATGAGTAAGGGCCTAAAGCAAGGCTGCTGCATAGCAGCTACAGTCTTTAAAATATATCTAAATGAGGCACTCTCACTGTGGAGAAGAAAGATCTGCAATATAAGCATCCCAATCGAAAATGATAGATTATACACGATACACTTCGCTGACGACCAAGCCATTCTAGCTGAAGACGAGAGTGATGTAGTCTACAAGCTTAGAAAACTGGAAGATGAGTACACCAAATGGGGCCTCAGAATTAGTATACAAAAGACTAAGTACTTAGTTGTAGGAGAAAAACCAGAAAGCATACAAATCGAAATGGGAACTATAAAACCAACAGATAATTTTAAATACTCGGGAGTCCAAATAACATCAAAAGCAGGAAGTAGCGAAGAAATATATTCCAGGATTGGCCAAGCAAGATCAGCCACCAGACAGCTACACGAACTATTATGGAATATAAAAAAATAACAAAAGACAATAAAAGAAGAACTTATAAAACAATAAAAGAAAGTATTGGGCTGTACGGCGCCGAACTCTGGGAAATAAACCAAAGAAACCAATCAAAAATTAAGACCATGAAAATGAACTACTGGAGACGATCTTGCCAGCTCACTAGACTTGATAGGGTGAGAAACGAAGATATTCGGAGAGAAATGGAAATCGATCTAGTCATAATAGACACAATCGAAGCCAAAAGACTTTACTGGTATGGACACCTTCAAGAAGTGTCTAAAAATAGATGGCCAAAAAAAAATAGAAGAATGGACCAAGAAGTAGACCATAATGATCCTGGAAAGACGATGTTGACGATGCAATGACCGCCAGAGATCTAACAACTGAAGATTGCCTAATAACCAAGTTAAGGAAATCTCTACAAACAATGATTATAGAAAAATCTTAATCAAGAAGAATAAATGGATGAGAGACGACATATTGAAATTAATGGAACAACGTCGACTACTAAAATCTAATGTACCAGAATATAGACACCTGCACAGAAGAATAAAAAGGGAGAGAATGACTTAAACAAAACCCAATTTTTAGTGTTTAGTCGTGACCCACATCCCGAAGCCACAAAGCTTCAATTGAACGGAGTCCTAGCTGAGAAAGTTCACAAAATTAAATTATTGGGAACTGTGATAACGGACCAACTGGATCCAGACATAGAAATAAAACGTAACATAGCAATGACTAAAACTACTTTTATGAAAATGAAGTCATTTCTTTGCAATAACCATCTCAGTTTAGAACTAAGACAATGAATGGTTAAGTGCTATGTTTGGTTTATACTTTTGTATAGTTCAGAAAAGTAAACGCTAAAAGTATCGATCATAAACAAAATTGACGCATTGGAAATATGGGTTCATAGACGAATGCTGAAGATACCTTGAACAGAAAGAAAACTAATAAAGAAGTACTAAAGAGAGTCAACAAAGATAGAGAACTGCTAAAGACTGTTAAACATCGAAAAATATCTTATTTAGGACATATAGTAAGGGGAAGTCGATATAAAATTTTACAACTGATCCTTAAAGGAAAAATAGAAAGCTGAATAGGTGTAAAAAGGAAACAAGTTTCTTGGTTAAAAACATTCGTAATTGGACTCAGATACCAAATGAAGGACAATTATTCCATATTGCAGAAGGTCGGGAAGCCTTCGCAATGGTGATCGCCGACGTCGGATAATTTGATATGGCACGCCAAGAAGAAGATGTTTGCTTTCTCTGTCTATACAGCAGTTGTGGGTCTGCGTGTTACTTAGTTATCTGACCATCTCATTTGTGGCCTTCCTCTTTTTTGTTTGTAACTATATGGTCTCCAATTTATAATGATCTTATTCCATCTTTCGTCTTTCTGTCTTATGGCATGTCCATCGAACTTCCACTTAAGCTTTGCTATCTGCGTTGATACATCGGTCACTTTTGTTTTTTTTTTGCTAATCCAAGTATTTACCACATAGTTATTAGTCGCTCCTTAGAACTCGACATATTTGCCAAGCGGGAAAACATCACTGCCTGCATTTTTTTAAATAGGTTTTTTTTATATTCTGTATCATTATTGACAACGTCGTACTGAATACTTACTTACTTATTATATATATATATATATATATATATATATATATATATATATATATATATATATATATATAATATACAAAGTTAGACTCTATTTAGAAAAGCCAAATTTATTTGGGTTTACGAGTATTCTCCGCAGATTGTGTTTTGACAAGTCCCTGTACACTAATACGATTTGATGAAGCGAAAGACAAAGTAGATTAGCGCTCGTGAGTCAAACAGATCTTGGAATCTATAGCATATCTACTGAAGTGTTGATAACTAGGAGTTTATGCTTGCCCCAAATCCGTGCAACATACAGAATACACCTCAATGAATCGTATCTCAAGTTTCCATATGAGCTGCATCACAAATAGGAACAAGGGCTTGTCGGTCGCCTGGCCCCGAACGACAGACACACACATACCACAAACAAAACTTATTGTTCCCAGTTTCGGCTTCCGGATTATCCATCCATCCATCCATCGATCAAAAACGATACAACGCAAACAAACACTGATGTTGCTGCTTTTAAATTCAGGATCGTATATTTGTCATATTAATTAGTCTATAGCATTTATCTGGAAACATAATATTTGTTGTAGGTCCATAATAATACAAAGTATCAGAAATATTTTACCTTTACGAATTAGTTATTTCCCCTAATGAAAATATAATCATTTTATGGAAAATTAAATCTACTAACAAGAGATATATCCAATATTTGATCATAACTAGTGATTATGCATGGCTTAAGTATAAATAAGATTATTTAACATTAAAAAGATTTGGAATATTTTGATGAAGTAAAAACGTTAAAATAAATTGCTAGTTAAAGAACAATTTCACTAATTTTAAGCAACTCTCAAATTTAAGTCACTCTAGATTTAATACTGATTTAATAACACAATCTGATTTAAACATAATTCTATTCATATAATATATAATCTTCTAGGTCAAAAAAACTAAAGAACAATTGCAGGGATACATTTCAAAAAATAAAATAAATTGTTTAAACTTTTTCAAAAAGGTTTTAGTTTTTTGACCGCATTAGATAAAACGTTTATCTTCTAGTAGAAATGTTCCTCAGAAAGTCCTGCACCCAGAATACCAAGAAGTATATAAATTTTAGCCATTTTCACAGATAAAAAAAAGTGCAGATTCTTTAGCACACATCAGCACTTTGCCTAACCCATTACCAAATTATTGTTATTATT
This sequence comes from Diabrotica balteata, assembly GCA_918026665.1. Taxonomy (NCBI): domain Eukaryota; kingdom Metazoa; phylum Arthropoda; class Insecta; order Coleoptera; family Chrysomelidae; genus Diabrotica; species Diabrotica balteata. The sequence continues at coordinate 148,931,566 of OU898278.1, read as the reverse complement.
TCTAGTTTAAACATTTTACTTATATAGTACCTACTTTATCAGTAATAATGTTCTAAATATGGAACTATTTTTTAAATTGCTTTATATCTTTGCATTTTTGGATTTTAGCAACATCCTATAAATAGGATATTTAGAGGTTAGGGTATCAAAATTTTATTTCATTCACTTGGAACCAAATTCAATTAGCCAAGTCAAAGTTCCAGAAAAAGAAGAAAAGGGAACTATCATTATTTCCAGACAAATTTTGCAAGGCGTTATGGTACGAGAATCTCGTACCAATGCCGAAAACCACTTCGTTTGGACCGAAATTGTCAACTTCATGTCAGAACGCAATCATCTTTCCCTTGCGAAACCACTTGATACTAAGGAAATATATATTAAAGAATTGCAAATATATATCATGGAAACAACCTCATAACCAGAATGCAGGCAATATATCGAGCACTTGATTAAAACCGAATATCTCAACCAAGAAGAAGAGAAACAAGTTCGCCACCTGTGCCGAAAATTCTCTGATATATTTTACCAACCAGACACTCCTCTAAGCTTTACCAACGAAGTTAAAAACCACATTAAAACCAAAGATGAAAAGTCACTGTATACGAAATCGTACCGTTACCCATATGTACTTCAATGTTAAATCAAGGCATCATTAGATCAAGCCAAATACTATGGTCGTCACCCATGTGGATCGTGCAAAAAAAACAGATTATTTCGGTAAAATAAAGTGGAGAATAGTGGTAGATTATAGACAGGCCAAAGAGAAAACAATAGAAGATCGATACAAGATTCCTCATATTACCGATATCCTCAACAAATTGGTACGATGTCAGTATTTTACCTTCTACTTATAGAGCGAATTTGATCATATTGAGATAACTAAAGAAGACATTTCTAAAACAGCATGTAATGTGGAAAATGGACACTACGAATATGTGAGAATGCCATTTGGACTTAAGAATGCACCGTCCACGTTCCAACGCATGATGGACAACGCATTAAAAGGACTCCAAGTAGAGATCCTCTCGTCTACATGGACAAAGTAATTGTGTATTCAACATCCCTGCAAGAGTACATTGTAAACCTTACAAAATTATCTCAATGACTAAGAAAAGTCCGAAATAAACTACAACTCGATAAATGTAAGCTTTTGAAAAAGGAAGTTCATTTTTCTAGGACATAGTGTCGTACAAGAAGGAATAAAACCAAATCCAGCTAAAATAGAAGCGATCAAAAGTTACCTAATTATAAAAACAGCAAAGAAAATAAGAGGATTCCTGGACTTCTGGGATATTACAGAAAGTTTATTGAAGATTTTGCAAATATCACAAAACTTCTAACTAAAGACTTAAAAAAGGATACCAAAATCAAACATACAATCGAATTTGTAGAATGCTTAACACATGCAAAAAATTATTATTAAACGAGTCATTATTGCAATACCCAAAATTTTTCAAATCGTTTAATCTCACAACAGATTCCAGCAATTACGCTATTGGAGCAGTACTTCCCTAAGAACCAGTTGGCAGTGATAAACCGATTTCTTTCGCTTCCAGAACATTGAAAGAAACAGAAACCAACTACTCAATAATAGAAAAGGAAATTTTAGCAATAGTTTGGGCAACTAAGTATTTCCGACCGTACTTATTTGGAAGGAAATTTAAAATACTTTCAGATCACTGCACCTTGCAATACCTATTTTCCTTAAAGAAACCGAACTCCAAATTAGTATGTTGGAAACTACAATTAGAAGAATTTGTCTACGAGGTAATTTACAAAAAAGGCAAAGTCAACACAAAACAAAAAACAAAAAACACAAGAAAATCTCCTAGAATATAAAAAGGTAGGGGCTATTAGAAGAAAAGTGTAAAAGAAGCAAAAAAGGAATCGTGGAAAATTTTTTTTATCAACAATAAACAGTTCCACCCCAGCAGCAATAGTGTGGAAACATATTAACAAAATTTCGGGACGCCACAAAAACAGTCAATCGCTTTTAAAAGAGTTGCAAACAATTTAAAATGCTGTTATTGGAGCAGCCTTAGAAGCTTTTTGTACCACACCTACAGATAGCTTACTGTCTTATCCTAGCATATGCGGCAAACGTTTCAGCAAATAGTGAAAATCCCGTCAGAAACAATATCTTTGCTTCTTGTTTAACAAAAAAAGATCTAAACTATCTTTTTGTGAAAGACTTAATACATACATGACCAGCAATAATATTGTCTTTACTAAAATATACCAAATCACCCTTTTAACCGCTCTGATTTGGATGGTCAGAAAATCCTTTCTAGATTTCAGTTTAACAAAGACTAGTAATCAACTTAATGCTTCCTCTATGGTTAAACAATTTTACAGTAAGATTAATGTGTACCATAATTACCAACATATTTATACTGTTCTGAAGCTATTTTCTTGTGGCATTTTAAATTAATTACCATTTACCTGTTAATAAGCCACAATTAAAGATAAAAATACGCTAATTGACGTTTCAATTTCCACTTCGGAAATCGTTCTCAAAATACAAACAGTAAATTAAACAAATTTTGTTTTTTGTTACATAATGCAAAATTCTTCTAATAATTTAATTTTATCTGACTCATTTATATTGACAATTCAGACATACATTATGCATTTTAAAGTAGACGACTTTACTTATAAGATAGTTCATTCGATTACATGAAATCAAATTTAACTCGAGAATATCCGTCAGAAAAAATCAAAGCATGTAATTCGTCTCTAAAAAGACAAACACATGACATGATGACAGTAAAACTCTGCTGTTAGTGATTCCATAGTAAATTATGAGGGAAAAACCAGGAAAAAACCTCATAATACTATCCCGACATGGTAAGTATTTGTTCGTGCATTTAGTTTTCCTTCAATACACATTAAATTTCTGATTTTATATGTTTGGTTATTTAAAAAACATAAATGATGTATCCTCTATATGTTACTGACTTAATAATACTGGTATTTTCTTATTAATAACTTTCTCTTTCAATAATGGTAACCAGATCCTACTACATTCTGCCGAGGAATTTGCGACAGAATTGGCCTCATTTAGCATTATTAGAGCCGCTTCTTTGATTTTTCTATTTTTACCATCCGTTTCTTTTAGGACTACATTTGAATTATTAAATTGAAACCTATGTTCATTATCCCATGCGTGTTTACATATATGAGATCTATCAAATTCTTTATTTTTAATATAAGATTGATGTTCACTTATTCTAACATTTAATGGCCTTGATGTTTTACCTAAATAAAACTGATCGCATTTACAAGGTATTTTATAAATGCAATTCTTTGTCCTTTCTTGTTCATTGTTTGGTTTGGTTTTGGAAATAATAGATCTCAACGCGTTTGTTGTTTTGAATGTTGTGAAATGTTGAATTTATTTCCTATCCTTTTAGGGTTTTCTGATAATCCATTTATGTACGGTACTGTTATTTTCCTCGTATTATTTCTTATTTATGCTGTAGGATCTTGTTCTATGTTGTTCTGTTCTATTCGATCGATTGTTGAAAATTCCTTATTTATAAACACTAAAGGATAATCATTTTTTAATAAAACAGACGTTAGCAAATGTTTTTTTTTGTTTTTTTTTAAGATAAAAATACGTTTACTGACGTTTAAATTTCCATTTCGGAAATCGTTCTCAAAATACAAACAGTAAATTAAACAAATTTTGTTTTTTGTTACATAGTGCAAAATTCTTCTAATAATTTAATTTTATCTGACTCATTTATATTGACAATTTAGACATATATTGAATATTGAATAAGACGACTTTAAAATGGTATTGCCAATTTTGTTGAGTTGCGCTCCTGGACGACTTTGCTTATAAGATAGTTCATTCGATTACATGAAATCAACTTTAACTTGAGAATATGCGTCAAAAAAAAATCATAGCATGTAATTCGTCTTTAAAAAGATAAACACATGACATGATCACAGTAAAATTCTCCTGTTAGTGATTCCATAGTAAATTATGAGGGAAAAACCAGGAAAAAAACCTCATAATACTATCCCGACATGGTAAGTATTTGTTCGTGCATTTAGTTTACCTTCAATTAACACCAAAATTCTGGTTTTATATGTTTCATTATTTATAAAAACATAAATGATGTATTCTCTAGATGTTACTGACTTACTAATACTGGTATTTTCTTATTAATTCTTCCTCTTTCAATATTGGTAACCAGATCCTACTACGTTCTGCCGAGTAATTTGCGACACAAATGTATTAAATTTTAAAATGCATAATGTATGTCTGAATTGTCAATATAAATGAGTCAGATAAAATTAAATTATTAGAAGAATTTTTCACTATGTGACAAAAAACAAAATTTGTTTAATTTACTGTTTGTATTTTGAGAACGATTTCCGAAGTGGAAATTGAAACGTCAATAAACGTATGTTTATCTATAGTTGTGGCTTATTTCCAGTTAAATAGTTATTATATTTATACTGATACCTCCAAATCATAAAAACGAGTGAGATGTGCCCTCATACACAACTACACTGATTTATACAAAATCTCAAATTTTAGCACAGTATATACAGAAGAACTATTCGCAACCTATAAAGCATTAGAATATGAACTAAACGATAACTTCGATAGGTGTCTAATAATAACAGATTCCTTAAGTTCCATGACTAGCTTAGGCGCCATTTACTCAACTCATCCATTGTTGCGATTGATGACGAACCATTTGTACCAACTTCAGCAAAAGAATGCGTTTGTAAAATTTATGTGGATTACGTCACATATAGGTATACGTGGTAATGAAAGAGTAGATGCTGCCGCCAAATTGTCAGTCAACACCGAAGACCTAATAGAACCTACCTATAAGAAAGGTTTTCGTCACTGGATTAACTCGACGTTGAAAGAACGGTAGCTTCAAGAATGGAATCAATCTCAACAAAAACTACGAGATATATAAACAACAGTTACAAGATGGAAGAATATGTGTAGCAACAGAAAGGACCAAACTATAATAAACAGACTGGGATTAGGACATACACGCTTAACACATGAATACCATATTACTCAAAGTGTTCATCAAATGTGCAGTAAGTGTTTTAACAGTTTAAATATCCAACATTGCTAAATCGAATGCCCTTAATATTCAAATGAGTGTATAGAAGAAAACTTTGTCTATTCCTCTGTTTTAAGTTGTCTAAAATAAATGGGAATATACAATCAAATATAAACATCAGTGGGTGTACAAATAAATGTAAATGCTTCTATTAACCCATGTACTCAGTTTAACTCAGATTTATGTATTATGTCAAAATCTGTATAATATTAAGTATCCAAAAATGTAAAAAAATTGTAATACCGAGCGGCGCTAATAACCACTTAGATTGAAGCACCTTAAATGTAAATAGCAGAAAAAAAATAAAAAATAAGACTTCCCTATACCCTATTGCTAAATTTCCGATCACCTTCAGGCAAATCTAAATTCCAGACCCCCCTCTAACAACGATATTTTATCACTAGATTGTCTAACATTAAAAACAAAAATAAAAGTGTATATACTAATTGTATGAACTGGAATACCTAAGTAAAAGAGCACTTTCCAAACCAAAATACAAAATTAAAATGGTCTTCTTTAAAAGTTTTGTCTAATTATCTCTTAATTTTCATTTAAATTATACAAAATTACAGTACAAAGTCTCAAGCGTTATCAATTGTTAATCACAAAGCCTTCCATTCCATATGAGTTTTGGAGAGGTTTGTTGAAAATGATACAATGAGACTAAATGTCTCTCCGTTTCAAAGTTTTACTTACATTAAACGTGCCTCGAGCCGGAAAAACCTCGTAATTAAAGGGAAAACTTCTCATGTAGCGATTCACGTAAGCAGAATGAACAGAATGGTATTAGCGTTTTTGTTAATTTCCGCCAACGGAATGCTTGGGTTAAATGAAATTTAATCAGTTTTTATTTAAGGCTAGCTATAAACCTGAGAGATAAATTTCAACAAGTAAAAGAAGAACGGAGACATATTAAACTTTCATTTAATTTAAATATATGGTGAAAATTTAAAGACTTTACAATCTTTTACGAGAATATTACATAAATAAAAAAAATAACAATTTTATTCACGTTTTGACTTCGTAACATAAACCAATGCTGTAATTAATGCCCGTTAGGGTGGGCCGAAAAAAAAATTTTTTTTTTAGAAACGTTCTAGTGCGGAAAAGTTGCCTTTGGTAACGATAAAACATATTAAGCAAGAAAATATTTTTTTTATTTATTTTTCCGTTTGCGCATTGCACGTAAAATTACGGGAAAAAACAAAAAAACTCGATTTTTTCCATATTTTTTTTGAACCGTTTAACATGATATAAAAAACTCGTTCTAGCTTTTTTTTACTTATAATTGGTCCAAAAAGTCTTAAAAATTTAGTTTGCACCAAAATATATAGTTTTCTGTTCGCGCATCGAACTTAAAGTTTGTGATAAATAGCGAAAATATGGGTTTTTGCGATCATCTTTTTGTTGTATTTGAACATCTTATAATCAATATTTTCCAGTTTGTTTGCCTCTTTATGGTTCAAAACAATGGAAAATAAAGTATACAACTAATTAAATATATTGTTTTAATTTTTTTCAACATTCTTATGTGCAACACTTCGCTAGTTTTGTAATACAAAACTACCCAGGACTCACCACGTGGAGGTGGTTGCACTTTGAGCCCCACCCACACCCTACCCAACCAACCTTCCAAATGTAAGGTGTGTCATATCTAGATTACTATACAATTATTTACAAATTAGTTTGTATCTCAGTGTTTTTTTACTTGTTTATAACATTTTAAAATCAGATTTTTTTGAAAGCTGTGGAATAACTGAGCGAGACTTTAGAGTGGCCCTGATGTATCCCTCTCTGGCTTCTTTTCCGCAAACTTTAGACGAAGCCTCAGTTACTAGTTTCACACACCTTTCAACTGCCTGTGTGTGACAAGGAAACTTTAATACTTCTCTCATTGGTTTTGAATCTAAACTAATAACTGACCTAATGTCTTCTTCTTTAAGATTTCTCAGAATTGGAGGAGGGTACAGCACACATTCACTCCAATGTATTATTTCTGTGTAGTCACCTGCCAGAAAGTTAATCTTCGGAGGGACGAAGTTTCGTATGGTCTTCTTGTTAGGGATGGTCTGCTAGGATTTTAAAATTCTTCTGTAGGCAAGTTCCCGAATGTGGTCTCGCCCGTCAACAAGCATTGCTAAAAGTAAGTTTTCAGTGTGTGCAAAGAATGCGTTTCTTTCTATGACTGGGTCTACTACTTCACGCAACTCTTCGGACAAATATCGCGATGTTTGTATGGCTTGATATACATGTTTAGGCCCATCTGTAAAGTACTTACTTTTCTTTACTGAGAACCACACAGGCATGTAGGACTTTAGTATGAAATGAACGATCTCTTTAAGGTTTTCAGAGGGATCTGATGATCCTATGTACAGTCTAAGTACTCTATTTGCAGCAGTTAACCATCTGGAATGTGATAAAGGGCCAGGGTCCCAAACGGCTAAGTCTTCCGGACAATACCCTAGAGTTATTGCACTTGATATTTCCAACAAATATTGTTGATCTTTGCTTAATGTGCTTTTGTCTATTTCTGGAATAAAACAGTCTATTGGTTCATAATCAACCACAGGCAGTCGTTCACATGAAATCAGCTGCTGTCCGATTGGGCCATTAAAACTCTTAGGCCCTGTAGTTTGGCCATCAATGTGCTGGAAAATATGACGAAACGGAAGTTCGTTGAAATGAAGTAAACAAACACTCCATTGAAGAGGGCGCCCTATATGTTTTTCTAGCTGATGGATGACACCATTCTTCCAGCCAGTGTTGGTTACTGTACCATCGCACCCAACAACTTCTAAGTTTTCTAGTGGCATTGAGAGTTCTGTCAACTGAGAACTTATACTGTGAGTTATATCAGCGGAAGAACTGGATGATGGTGATACGTGCCCAATAAAATCTGAACCAGGCTCCATTATAAGAGAATAATGTTCTTCTTTTAAGGTTCTTCTGAATTGCTTGGCTTTTAGCTTCTCAATAAACAACTTGTCATCTTTTCTTCCGTCAAAGTACAGACCCCAGCTTTCTGTGGGAGGAGTGAACTCATTTTTTAACTCACTACTGACACGGCTCTTCTCCCTTCTGACTTTACTTTTATCTACAACAAAGGCAGATTCTGACTCTTTTATCATGCCAACATCTTGCAGAACGCTGGAAGCTATAAGAGCTGTAGCCCGATCTGCAACACCAAACCTGTAACTGTTTAGAGAGGTCGCATTAAGTTTTATCCTCATCTGCCAGGGAGGCTTTTTAGCGGATTCATCTTCGAAGTCTTGATCTTCCATTGTTTCTAGTTCTTCATCAGAACTACATTCAGAACGGGGTTTTGAACACTCTTCTTGTTTATCGACTTTTTTACTACTGGCAAGTCTCGAAGATCGCGAGCTTTCCGCTCGACCTTTGCAGTAAGTTTTTTTGTTACTATTTTATCAACAGCTCCAATTTTCCCTAGATTGAAGTGTCTTTGAAGATAAAAAAATCTCATTTCAAGAACAGGGATTTTGTTATTTTTTTCACATAAACATTCAATTGAAATCGCACACTGACATGCTTCTGGTGATTTTTTGCAAGTACAGATACACTTCATCGGGCATTTACAAGCAGCAACGTCAAACAGATTTTTAGCCTTAAGTTTAAATTCCTCCAACCTTGTTTTAAAAAAAGCCCTATCCTTATCTCGGTTGTATGACTTACTTAGGGTAGTGTAAGAACTGTAGTACGCATTAATAAGCGTTATGATTCTGCTATAAGACAAAGGGGGAATGGATGCTTTCTCATACAAATCAATTATTAGTTTCGCGACTGTGCAAGCTACTTTAGAAAAACTTACATTCCTCTTGTTGTTAGTCTCTAGTACAAATTTGTACCTCTCTTCTAAACAGCACCGAAAAACACACTCACCAGTTGGCAGTTTATTCTGTAGGAAGCTTCGAGGCTCACCAACTATAGGACAACAAAACTCCTGTCTAGACTTGGCAATTACAGCTCTAGTGAGAATAGTTTTCGACTCACTCTCCATTGCTTGATGTTAAATCACGTAATAAGCTTATAACGATCAAAAAACGAATAACGAAATATCATAACGAAGTAATAGTACAACACAAATTATAACACATTAAAGTCAAGACACAACTCTCAGACACTGAGACAAATCGTGACACTAGTGGCACTATGACAGACAGCGGTAGACTGGCGGCCGAGTTCTGGTGGAAGAAAGGAATATGGCCGACTAGTGAGAGAGGGGAGGGTTACGTGAGGCAACAGATCTAGTTCTAACCAGTTAAATCCACTTGCAGAAGCGAACTCAACTACTGTGCGGTGTGTTCTGGTGTGAAACCAGAAATTATCGCAAAAACCCATATTTTCGCTATTTATCACAAACTTTAAGGACGATGCGCGAACAGAAAACTATATATTTTGGTGCAAATTAAATTTTTTAAGACTTTTTGGACCAATTGTGAGTAAAAGAAAGCTAGAACGAGTTTTTTATATCATGTTAAACGGTTCAAAAAAAAATATGGAAAAAATCGAGTTTTTTTTGTTTTTTCCCGTAATTTTACGTGCAATGCGCGAACGGAAAAATAAATAAAAAAATATTTTCTTGCTTAATATGTTTTATTGTTACCAAAGGCAACTTTTCCGCACTAGAACGTTTCTAAAAAAAAAATATTTTTTTTCGACCCACCCTAATGCCCGTCTTTATGAACTGTTTTGTTTGTTGTTCAAATGTTTTGAATATTTTGTATGATGTTCCAAAATAATATAAAATTATATTTTTAGATTTTAATCACTATTGAATAAATTGTTGGGCCAACAGCAGGATTCTGGTCAGATAAATAAAGTACAAACATGTAAGTAAGATATGCGCAATAAAAGAGACTAGAGTAGGAAAAACAAAAAATTGTTCCCTAACTCTCATTACAAGATCATTTATAAATATGACAATTTGATGCCAGAATTAAACAGATGATTTTTTTATTTAAGGCTTGGTGTAGAACCTTTGGCCACGTAATTACATAGAAATATTAGTATTCATTAATTTAGGGTTGTACAGGGAGGGATACATGGTGCATTGCTGAGATTACTTTTAAATGGCCCCATACAAAAATGTCTAAGGGTGATAGGACAGGGGATCTTGGAGGCTGTCGGACGGGTCCGTTAGTTACACTCCATCTGTTTGAAAATTGGACATTAAGTGAATAAATTTCAACAACGCTGTTATGTGTGGATACGCCATTTTTGGAGGAGATGTGTCCTACCACAACTCCTCCTTCGCGTATAGAAATATTCTCCAGTAACAAGAAAGTTTAGATATCTCTTACCATTTCAATTTTCTTTAAAAAAGTATGGATCTATTAAATGCCCATTATGTAACCCAAACCAAACAATAATTTACTTGTAGTTTATAAGTAAGTTTTTCTTAAAAATTTGATTTGCAATCCCATTATTAACCCCCTCTGTGGCTCAGTGGTAAGGGCGCCTACCTTTGAACCTAAAGGTCGTGAGTTAGAATCTCACCTGTGTGGAGAAATTTTCGTTTATTAAAAATTAATTAATGAAAATAATTTCTATCCTCGTGCGATCGGTACTTACCGGAGGGACCGCAGACGTTCGGATACAATTAGCGTCTCTTAGCAAAGACAATGAGGTCGACTTTGCTAAGTATCAAGACAATTACTCTACACACACACTACACTCTACACTAGGTACCTGACTGTAAAATTCACTGTACCATGCCAATGACCATTAGTTGTCGATGCATTAAACTCAATTAAAAAAAAATCCCATTATTATGTAAACGAGCTTTATCCCTCCACAAAATTCTAGTTAAAAATTCATAAGTGTCTTGCATTTTCACTTGCATTATGGCGAGGAAGATTAGTCTTCGATCCAAATTGCCGAAATGCAATTCATGCAATTAACAGTACATCTGCAATGTGTTTTGAACAAATCAACGACGAATTTAAATCTGTAATAAAAGAGCTGATAACTGATAATTTTAACATATTTAAATTTCAGCAGATTTAAATTTAAGTTTGAATAGTAGGATTTGACAGAAAATAAACAGTAAAATTATAGGAGAAGTCAACAACAATGACAATGGTAAAAAAAATCCACAAGGAATCTACATTCCTGTAGTTGGCTGTATACCATATATTAAAAAATTTATTAAAAATCCTTTGTAAAAGGTATATATTTAAGAACCCAAACGGGCTAAGTTAAACAGACAAAACGTTTTCGGAATCCATATACCATCATCAGTGTCCTAGAAAATATGTAACCACTTAATTAAAAAGAACATAGGTTTAAAATTTTGACTAAGGTTAATACAAAGTGTGGTTAATACTTATTAGGAGTACATGAATATAGCCTCTAAATATATGGGTAAAAACCCGTTAACAAATAATTAATTACATTAAGATTACAAAATTTCTTATAATGATTTAAGATGTTAAAGTTACCGTTGGATTAGGTAACATGGCGACATATGACTCCACGTTGAAGTTGCTAGTCCTGAGACGGTGTGTCTACGAAGACCGTATGGGAGCAACTGAATGGCAATGAGATTTAATGACAATGTTGTTAAGTTATGACGGAAGTTGTAACAGAGCAGTCAATATAACTGTATGTTTCTACTTAAGACAAAAGCCAACGTTATTTAAAATTGTGAAAATAAAATAAATTAATATAACAATATCAACCATCAATGTTGTTGTTTTAAATTTATGTATATAAGATGAGATGTGGAAAGAAAAATATGTGGTTGTAGGTAGGCAACCAACTATACATGTGTGCAATAATGAAGTGAAAACTTATACTAAAACTATACTATAGTTTAGCTTATACTAAAACCTTTTTCACCACATTATTGCACACATATATAATTAACATGTATTAATAAGCTTACTGTGCCTTCCATTCGTCTGGTTATGTATCCAAAGTACCTAAATATATTTTATCGATGATTGTGGTAAGCTTAGTGATGATGTTAAATTCTGTTAATATTAAGATATTTGGCGGTGTGCTGATAGGGTTATGCGCATGACGGTTATTATGATAGAAATGTATTTTAAAGGCCACTACACGTAAGTCAGACTTTTTGATAATTTAAATATCTGCGGCGTATGTAGCGATATGTATGTAGAGATAAAAAAAAAGCAGTTTGGCTTTAAAAAAAAGGCTACTAGACTATTTTCTAGTAACAATATCCACGGGTCCCCCTTGGCTAAAAGCCTGTATGACGTGACCTTCCAGTCTTCTCGCCAGGGGTCAGGAAGGTCAACATCCTTCGACGAGATTCCAGATTAACGGTGCTTTATTTATAAAGACAAAATTTTATTGAAGACAGTTAGTTTTGGAATATCGAGTAAAATTTTATTGTCGTTAATATAATTTGTAATAAATGTAAATAAATTGTATAATTATAGTGTGAAAAAAATTAGTATATTGTATATAAAGTAAGTGTTAGAACATTTTATAATTAATAAATAAGGACAATAAATTAGATTAATAAAAACAGTTCAATATATTATAAAAGAGCCTTTTAAAAATAAAGTAAACTATCTTTATATTTAAATTGGAAGTAATTACAACAAGAAATTTTAACAACCGTATGATCCTATTAAACAGCGGTTTTAGAATTGCATTGTAATTGAGTTGGCTTTTCCATTTAAAAAGTTAAACTATCATTTAAAACGTTATTTTAATTTAACTTTAAAGTTCTTATTAACAAAAAAAAAACTACAGAACTTGTAGTATTTAATTTATTCAGTTTTATTTAAGTTGGAAATGTTTGAACATAAATTCTTTTAATTACCTATATGAAGAAATCGTACTTGACGATCGACTAACTGTTATATTTAGTAATGTTTATATTTTAAGAACGATTTTTGAAACGTCAATAAACTTACGCTAACCTTTAATTCTGGCTTATTCCCATTTAAATAATAATTAATTCAAAATCACACAGGAAAGTAGCTTCAAAACAATATAATTTATATATTAAGCAACAATCGAAATATTGAAAATTAAAATAAATTTTGTAAAATTAATTATTTGACAATTCTAAAACGAATTGGAATTTTTCAGAAACATATACATCGATTTCTATTATTTAGTAGATGTTGAAAGAACTCGAAGAATGTTAAGATACAGAATGCAATGGTGGGTAAAAAAATAATTTTCTTCCAGACTTTAATTATGGAAAGTATTTCTGATGAATAATTTTCCTGATATCTAATTTATTAAGATTATTGTCTGTTTGCTGTTTTTCTCGAAATCCAATTTGAACTAACAAAATAATCATTTGATGAAGCGGCCCTCCGGTATTCATGTTGATTTTCAGGTACAAGTTTTCAGATTTCATGTTGATTTTTAGGTAAAAATTTTCAGTTATTGGACCAATAATCTTAATTTTATCGTTAGCTATATAAGTCCCAGTTGATGTCATTAAAATATTATTGTCGGAAAGGGACTCACTCTGGAGAGAAAATAGTAATTGTTTATAACTAGACAGTAACTTCAAACACTTTAAACACCACAGTAAATTTTTGACAGCAGCTGCTGAGTAGATATAGTACACGGCTCACCCTGTAAATCGCATCCCTTAAATCTCAATTCGGCATAACTGCCAAACGGCTTAACGTAAGATGACGTGTAAGGTATCGCTGGAAAGGGGATGAAAATGGAGTTAAACGCATTATGTGCCGTGTACATTGGAGCATGCCAAAAGGGCATTACGTCGTATCTTCGTTTCTATTGGCCTGATCATGACGTACGAGAGCTCGTTGGAACGAGGAGGAGGTAACGAATACGTTGAGACAAAAAAAAAAGAAGCTTGTCAAAGCTGGGTTTAGGATGTTATGTATTCGTGTTATACTATCCATAATATTATTTAAACAATACGATTACGTTAAGTCAAAAAAAGCGTCTAAAATAAAGTAATAACAAATAGTTCAAATGGATTCAAAGTTAGAACACATATCGGATGGGATGCATAAAACGTAGTATCTGCTAATGCTTCAAGTAATTCTACATTTTTGTAGTACTTGCTACACTTATACAGCATTTTGCTTTCCTTCGTAGTATTTGCTACTATTTACCAGTTACATAGAAGGATGTACTACGCTTTTCAAGTATTTGCTAGTTTAGTAGAATTTGCTTTAGTTTAGTTTAAGTTGGTGGATAAACGACTTCGACAATGGTGTCTTTTGTTAAAAAATGGCAGCATTTATAAATATTCGTCGTAGAAAAATCTACAAACCAGAAAGAATATACAATGACGATATTAATCGTAAAATATTCAGGTAATTATCATAATGATGCAGTTTTATTCATACAGTGCGCTGGAATAAGTGTTAACCCCCATATGAACTCATTTATTTTTAGTATATAAGCAACACGCTCGGACAGATAGAATTTTAAAATAATCATAGTATATTATAGCATCAATGTTTCGAACTTCCTTCTTCAGGTGACAGTCATAACTTTGATTTTTTAAATGGGAAAGTAGGAAAGCGAGAGGGGGGGGGGGTAAAAGTTATTTAAGCGCACTCATATGTAGGTATATATATTTAGGTATTAATATATATTCTTTATAAAAGGCTACTTTTATACTTTATGTTTTAGATTCAACAGAGAAAACGTAGAGTGGCTTGCTAGTTATTTTTTTGACGATGACAATTCAGTAGAAACAAGAGGTGAAGCCTTGTCACCCCCTGGGAAAATGAAGATATTTTTGAGAAGTTTAGGTTAGTTTTAGAAATAAGTTGTAAAGTTTGAAAAATATAAATATTACCTTTTTAGGAGATCCTGGATATCAGCAAGGAGTTGCTGTTGATTTAAATGTTAACTAAAGTACTGCATCCAGAACCTTGGTTAGTGTTTGAGAAACAATTTACTTAAAAAGAAATAACTGGATACCATTTCCTAATACTAACGAGTTATTTGAAGTTTTTATCAATCAGTGGGCAAATACCAATAAGCAAATGACCAATGTTATATGTGTTATTGATCGTACCCACGTTAAAATAATAAAGCCACGTATCCATGGTGAAGAATATGTGAATAGAAAAGGAGTATATTCCATAAATGAACAAGCCACTTGTAACGCTTAAAAAATGTTTACCAGTGTTGATGCGAGTTGGCCAGGCTCCGTGCACGATAGTCAATCAGCGACTCCTTCTTCGCACTAGGATATTTGAAAGCTCTGCCAGTTAGTTTTGGGCAACCAGAATTGGCAATCTCCTCTGTTACACCGACCTGACAAGCACCTGGTACCCTGTGCAAGACTGGATTTTCTCCAATCTTCCATTACTCATAGAATTTTCTTTGCCAGTCAGTCCGATTTTTTGTGTTACCAGTTTTTTTACGTCAACAATTTTTTTAACCTTTGTTTTCATGTTGTTGAATTTCTTCAGATTTTTTCGATAATTTCATTAAAGGCAGCAGTTAATTTATTCAATACAGCTTCCTTTTATGTTTAATTTTTGGGATTATTCTTTTATCAAATAAAATTTGATAATTTTTAAGAAGATTAACAAACAATACTTGTTCATTTTCGTCCTCGCCTAACTTTTTTGTCGCTTCGGAATCTGAACCACTTATTTTTACTCACTACTCACTTATTCTAATAATAATTATTCACAAAACACAAGCATATGAAAAACCACATGAAAAACTAGTTCTGATGCGCACAAGGGCACTACGGCTGGCGTTACGTTTAGTAGTAGATCCTTCAGGTCAGTAGCAAGTACTTCGGTTGTGTCTTTTTAACAAAGCACCTCCTTTTATATAAAAGAAAATGCTACAAACTAAATACTATTTGCTGAAGCAATAGCATCTACTACGTTTTATGCATTCCACCCATCGTGTACTAATCTTAAGCGATATAAATGTGGGGCACGCGCTCGAAGACAATTTAGTTAGTTTTTTACTTGACACGTGATAAGTGTATAGACGGTCTTGGCCGTTAAAATGTGTAGTATCAGATAACACAAAAAGACTCTTATCTAGAGATTTATCAATTTTTTAATGGAAATATGTTCTTCTTCTTCTTCTTTTTATGTAGACATTATTCTATCTATTTTTTAATGTGCCTCCAGTTAGTTGTCGTTTTATACTTTTCGTAGTCTTCCTACTGATCGTCTTTCTATTCGCAACCGTCTTTACTACTCTATTTGTTGTCATTTAAATTCAGTGTTCAAGAAATGTAATATTAAACAGACAACAAAATTAATCGTGGATAAAAAAGACAAATTAAAAACTAGAGGATTTATAATAAGAACCAGCTATAAGAGATCAAAGTAGGGGGAACATATTTAAGACTACCACAAAAAAGCAAAATTTCTAGACAGTTTACTTGAATATTTTTAAAATCCTTGGATTTTTCGATTTTCAATAAGTAGAGGTCTTAATAAGCATCCAGTAAGAGTTACTACACATCAAAAGAGTTACTCGATCTTTGCTTTTTTTGTATCCAGATACAGTTTTTTCACTTTGGGCTGCTAGTGTTTTAGTTGGAAGCATTCTGGAATTAAGATTCGTTTCATCACAATTAAGGATTTAGCATGACATGAGGCTATGCTTCAAAATGGCGTCTTTCAATTTTAAATAAAATGGCTCAATTTGAGACGAATCGGCCAAAAGTTTTTCACCGGAAATGTTTACTTGTCTGATGCCATACCTCTTCTTCCATCTGTCGAGTCAACCATCACTTGTAGTAAAATGTTTCTCGTTATCCTTAAACCGTTTGTGAAATTTGACAGCCTTAGCTTAAAGCATGTGACCATTAATTGATCTTCCAGACCCCATAAAAATTAGAAAACCTTAAAATAAAGATTCAGAAGTCTGTTCGTATTCTCCTTTCTTTAACCCATTGTTTAATATCTTTTACGTTAACGTCTATCATCTCCCACAGTCTCTTCTCCATCACCTAGGTCATCAACCTTCTTTACTGACTCATTAAACTATATAAAGAGAAGCCATGAATGAATTTGTAAGAGCTTACAGTGGGACGAACACAAACAGCTAGCTGTGACGACTTAAACTAACAGGTGAGGAAGTAGGTGGGCCTACCATCTCTTTAGCGGACCAACAGCCAGCACACACTCTTTCACTTGATCTCGCTTTCCAAGCTATTTTATTACCTACATAATTTTGTTGTATAGTGGATAGACTACACAACAATCATCCACACATAACCACAATTGACCGGTTCGAGGTTGTGAGCTCATACTTATATCTGGGATCATTAATCACAAACACAGGGTCATTACAAGAAGAGATTAAACGTAGATCTGATCTAGCAAAAGTTGCCACAGCAAAAATGACCAAAATATGGAAGGACTGTCAAATTTCAAGAGCGATAAAGATGAGGTTAATCAGCTGCTTAATATTCCCAATACTGACCTACGGATGTGAATCTTGGACTCTGAGACAATCGGAGAGAAGAAAGATAGACGCCACTGAAATGTTCTGCTGGAGACGAATGTTACGAATTCCTTGGACTGACCACAGAACAAATAATTCAATTTTAAGAGAGCTAAAAGTTAGCTAACGACTCTCTAGTAAAGTCCATCTCCAACAATTAAAATATTTTGGGCATGAGAGCAAACACAGAAAACATGGAAAGACTCATAATACAAGGAAAGGTAGAAGGCCGAAGATCACGAGAAAGATCCCCAACAAGATGGATAGATCAAATTACAGGAATATGCCAAAGACCTATGCATAAATTAAAAGAAATGACCAGAGACAGAGATATCTGGAGACGGACAATACACGACATCACGTCGACCACTACACTCCCCCTGGGGGGTCAGGATTGAAGAGAGAGAATTTTGTTCTCTCCAATTACTAGCCTGGTTAATCCAGAGTCTTGGTTAGTCCGAACTCGGATAATCGCGAGTCTACTGTATTATATTCTTTTTAATGTTTTTCTACTTACAATTGAAGGGTTAACCTTCAATTTTTGCAACTATTTTTGTGAAAATATTTGGTTACTTAAATACATATTTATTTCCATTTCTGTGTTATGTTGTCTCTAATAAAATATATTTGTTTTTTAGCTCATCTATAAAACATACTGTAAATATATTTAAAAAGTTTTTATAAAATTTTTATGTTCCTAAATGGTTTTATATATTTTTCGACCACACTAGTGACAGAAAAACCGATATTAAGAAACTACTAAAAGCTCTAACAAAAATTCTCCATCTTTAGCCAGTAACAGTAACATAAAAGCCTGCAAGTGTTTTAGGATTCGTCGTAGAAAGTTTTTGTGTCTTCAATCGTCTGTAACTGGTGATGTCGGGCGTCTCGGTGCTCTACTTACTCTAGACGTTCAGGGTCTCTGGATAGGAACAGTTGCGGTTCACGATCTGCTTACGTGCCGTATACAAGGGATCTGATGGTTTTGTATTAAGGGTAAAGCATAATTGTCCTTCTCAACATCTTTCTTAGAGTAACATAAAGATGAAAGCTAGAACTTTTAATTAAATTTATCTGACCTACATTTTCTACAAACGTTTTTAAAAGTATTGAGTAGAAATATATTAACCGATAAAAGGAATAATAAAAAAAAACAAAACTTAATTAAAACAATAAAAAAACTAAAATAACTAGTGTGTTTTGTATAAAACTTAAGAGGTCGCTGGTTAAATAATATCTAATAAATAATTACAAGGAAAAAATGCGAAAACAATATTTTGTTGGTAAATAAACTTGCGAAAAATAGCAACTATAAATTGTGAATAAATTATAAAATTAACTGGTCTTACTCAGTATTGTTATTTGTATAAAGAACAAAGACTTACCCTTTGGTTCTCTTGATATATTCGTAACAGGCTAAAGACTGGGTCGCGGTAGCGACGCCCCAAACGCCGAGGCTATAGCACGAGAACCGTCCAAACTAGGTCCGTACCGTTCACTGTCTTTTTTTCACTGTCTGTTGACTGTCTGTCTGTTGATTTTGAATGGCGATAATTTAAGTTAATGGTCACGGTAATACAAAACCTTGCACTTGTGTGTATATTTTTGACCCAAAATACAAAAGAGAAGCCAAATTATCCGTACTTATAACATAATAAATGAGATAGCCAGTTTTACGAAATAGCAGAAAATAATATATTTAAAAAAGGTCGTTAGAATACACCTTTAAATGAGATCATATTACAATACAGCAACAGAAAAATATTAAATGTAAATGTAAAATTACGATACTTGGTTATTCAATAAAAATCATCTTGTTTTAGTGCAATACGATATTCCTTTGACCAAACAAACAAAGATAAGAATTAATTTATTATTTCGTCGATGCAATGTTACACCCACGAATGTGCAAAATAAGCGTTAGCAGATATCCAATTTTTAAACTTTTAAATAGTTGCCAAAACTCAGGATTTAATGCGATATTTTCTAGTACTTTTATATTATTATAGATAAATTTTAGAAATATTCAATTTTCGAAAAAAAAGTTACATACGTAGCGTTGTAGATTTTGTAATAAAATGCATTTAGCTGAAATTATATCACGAAATTATATAACCTTTATTATGGTAAAATTGAAACAAAAAGAACTTTAAAATATTGAAATTTACAAAGATAGAAATAATAATAAAATAAAACGCTTAAATCATATTTGAGAATAATTTAATTTTCAACTGACTACTCGCTTTGGCTACATTTGGTTCCGGCAAATTGTCTTTTATATTTTTATCTGCGTTTATAGAATTCTTATAAAAGTTATGATCATTCTTTGGAATTGATAAATCATTAGACATTTTCTGCAGATCTTTATATTTAGTAATCGCAATTAGCAACTGCTTAGCAGAAGCTTTGTTTAAGTCAACTTTTTTAGATCGCCTACGATTTTTAATGCTGTTTATTTTTTAAAATGCATTTTTAAAATTTTTTTATAGGACATTGTTACCACGGCATCGGTTTTGTTGTATTGTAATTATCAAACTTGTTGCCCGGGGATTTTGCTTACTTTATAGTTCTGTATTCCAAAGAACTTAAAATCAAAGATGTCATCAAACATTATGAATCTGACTTCAACAAGACGTGGATGTGTTCCAGCATTTCTTACCCTTTAAGCTCATTATCTGATAAATAAACAGGAACCTATTTTAATTTTTGTTTGATTTTCGAGTGGAGTAAATCACACTTCATCTCGGTTTGTCCTGATTCATAAAACTTGTGATCAATAGTTTTTAAGTAAGTTTCATCCGTAAGAACTTTCAAGCATATAGCAGCAAAATGTGAATTTTTTGTTGCTTGCCATTTCCGTTCGACATCATTTAAAACTCAGTAATGTTTAGTTAATTGACAATGTAATTGTAAATACACGTGGATATCTCGATTGACTCCATTTTTCCTTGGGTTTTGTTCCAAAGGTGACAGATTCCGTCCTAATTCCCAACTGAATTTGTAGACAGTCAGGTTGTAAATAAAGAATTTTCGTGGGTAAAATTTTTGTCTTGTTGGACTCTTTGGAGTCGTAAGCCCTGCTTCGATATCAAAGTTAAACAATAGTATCTCTGAATTATTCTTTTTATCTTCATCTCGAGCATCACCAGCTAATTGTTACCTTAGCATGTGTTTGTGATATGGTTGTTTGTGTATTTTTTTTTTCTCCTCTATCATATTTATATATCTTAAGCACTTTTTAACTGGTCTTGTTTGAGTTTATGAAACCAAAAGTTATAAGTTTTTAACACTCATCGATACTTTTCAAAAGAAACTGGATATAATTGACTACCTTTAATTCTGAGCAATTTGATTTATACAATTTGTGCATAATAGAGACGTTTACTGAAGAATCCAAATACTTTTAGTACTAGAGGCCCTACAATAATGAGACTTCACGGCTAAAAATAAAAAAATGTGCTCACAAATCAGCAGTTCATCATCATCATTAAATTTATTATGTGGGACATGTTTTCTATATTATGTGAGCATTTATTCTTACACACAAAACTGAGAATGTGTAGTTAAAACAAGTCAACGAATGTAAAACGAAGGTAAAATCCACACCGCCACAAACACGAAAGTATCACTTTCGCAATATCCATGTCGTAGTATAACTTAATCACTACTCTGCGACAAACACGAATTGATTTGCTAACTTGTAGCTTGGTGGTATTTAACATTTCTCTCATTTTATGTTGATGACTTCAAAGGCAACGTGTATCTTGCGAAAGTAATAACGTTGATCAAATTCTCCAGCACGAAGGCTTTTATATTTTTTTCCGTTTTTCTATTAGAGCAAAATCTCGGTCACCAGTCAAACTTATCAAAATTCTTTGCTTTATAAAATCGTATTAGAAACCAAAAACATCAACAATGACGTCCTTCTTAGTAGTAAAATCACTATTTAAGAAGCATAGCAATTATGACATAATTTCATTTGCGCCACGTCCCGAGAATCCTTCGTACGACAGTAACATGGAGGCATTATTTGTGTCCCCTACATGTATTCCAATGTTGAAACAGGAAAGATGTGACAAGTAGAATATATCTGAGTGTACTAACGTTGGCGCAAATATGACCTGTGTCAGACCTATGGATAAGCAGCAAACCTTTCTACCAGGTTGTTGTGAGTCTATTTTATCTTGATTAAGTAGTTCCGTTAGCTTTTGGGCTTTCTTTTGGTGAAGTTCTAGCTCACATTTTGGCTACTACTACACATAATGGCTACTGTCTTTGTTTATACGGATTTTAGAGAACAATCTATAACAGGTGTGACATGCATCCATTCGAGGTTGTCGAAAAGTCAAAATTATTATACAAATTACTTCAGTATCTGGATATTGCTTTTTATAAGCTTTGAACAGTCTATTAACCCTTCCGGTCACTCTTTTTTTTAGTGTAATGAAATATATTTTGCTAATAATTCCAAATTATTCCCAGTTAGGGTATTCTTTATATCTTTTGGTAGGAATAATAGCATTTTTTTATTAAAATGGGGCCCGTTTTTAATGTTGTCAATTAAAGACATTGTGATTAACCCAACGGTAATATTTATTTAAACGAAGTTCAAATTCTTGTGTCGTCAATTGACGACACAGTGACTGAAACCGGGCTTAGGTATTGTTTATATAAAAAATAGCAATTTTTTATAAGACATTTTATTCTCTGAGAAAAAAGTTTCGACAAGTTTCTTTTTATTTACACAAACTCAGAGCTTTTTTCTTGTTACCAAAAAGGTATCCATAAATGTATTCTTACACACTTGAGCGAAGGCCCCATCTTCATTGGGTCAGGTGTAGCTTACTGTTGTTTGACATTTACTATCTTCCGGAATCTGATAGGTATCATGTCGACAGCTCCTAACTTGTAGGAGCTGTATAACACCCATTAGATAAGTACCTTGAGTTTTAGTGTTCTTCCGGTGAAGCCTTTCTCCAGCGATAACTAATAGCTTTACAATTAAATTTGGACTCTAAAATCACCTAAAAATAAAACTATATAACGTAAGATGAAGTCCAACATAATAGGTTAAGTTACAAACCTCCTGTGTTGGCAACGGTTTTGCTGCTATATATCTTTACGTTTCCTAGCTTTATATGCTTTGTCAGCCTTGCTAAGTTGTGTTTGTACCTTGCCAAAGCTGCCAGGACCATTACTTCTTTGGTTTTTTACTTCACACACTGCAACAAACTGTACCCTTTAATCATAACAAAATTATTAATAATAAATTTGACAGTCTGAAACATAACCCTTTTCTAAAGCAACAGGCAAGGTTATCGAGTTAGAATCTATGGAGAGGGCATCACGTGACTAAAATCGACCTCACTTCGACCATATTGTTAATACTATTGTTAATATTGTTTTGACACTTTTGACAGATCGTATAAGTTTATTTACGTTTGTTGTTTTTCGAATATTTTAAGTTTTTTAATACTTTTATAGAAACTGTAATAATATATTGTGATAGTACATAATAATAGTTTCTTGTTCTCAACGTAGTTGCAGTAGCAGAAGCAATGCTAATAAAAAATCTTCAGGAATAACGTTGTACAGGTTAATATACAAATATGTAAACAAAGTAATAGCCCGTACTTCAGAGAATAAATTAATAGTATTTGACTGTATTAATTTATCGTTATGTATAATATATCGTGTTTTTAGTGTTTACCGCGGGATAAATCAATCATAGTTTATTAAAAATGTATTGCACTTTTTAGATTATGATTAAATCTTCTAAATAACTAGCCATATTTTTATAGTAGTTTTATTATTATTGAGTCCGGCCATGATCCCACCGCCATATTGGTATTATCGTTAGCCACACCTACCTACGCCGTTTTTAATACACACGTTAATATGCTCATAGCTTCTCCATAGATTCTAACTCGATGGGCAAGGCACATACTGCTGGTGCCATCTTACAGTCCCTATACACAGTTTAGTATGATAAATGGAACCTAGCGCCTTTGTTAGGATGTAGAGCATGGTACATACAACCTCTCTATAGCAATAACTTTAAATTAAAAGTTTTGGCACTTAGTAGCTTTGAAACGTCCACTCTTCATAGAGTAAGCTAGTTCAATCAAACAACCACATTATAGTTTATTCGTCTTCCGGGTTTGGACCGTGTCATTTGTGAGTGACCCAAAAGTGGGTTCATCTCGACGTTTCGCTACAATTATATGTAGCTTCTTCAGGAGAACAAAGAAAAGGAAAAAAGAAAACAAAAGAACAGGAAGATGGGTAGTTAGCAACGGTAACTCAGTTACTCAACGCAACCAGAGGCGAATACTAACTACCAAGATGGGCATTTGGTCACAGTAACTCAACTACTCAACGCAGCCAGAGGTGAAAACCAAATGCCAGGACAGGGATTCACGTCCAACAGCTCAGAACACTAACGCGTCGAGAGGCGGGGAGTGAATCCGACGATTACTCCGCTACCGCTCTATTTATAGTCGCGGTGCCTGTCGTGTCGGGACGTATCGGCACACTTCGTGGCGCGAACGTCAAGAAGCGCGCGCTGGCCAATCATGTGGCTGCATAGTGGTGGCGGGACCGGACGGTGGCTCTAGACTGAGATTCCAGATGGGAGACAAGTAGTATCCTTCCTCTCGATTGATATTATGGGGATTTTTTCGGATCTCTAGAGATTCGCGGATTTTCCTGGAATAAAAGAAGGGGCTCTTAGAAATAATATGGGTTTTTTCGAACAATATGGAATGACCGGTTTCTTGGCAGTGTTCGGCAACTGCAGAATGGGAGAAAAGACCTGATCGAATGCATCTTTGATGCTCTTGAATCCGAGTTTTGACGGAACGACCAGTTTCGCCAATATACACATGTCCACATGAACAAGGAATAGAATAGACACCACAGGAAGATAGGGGCGGTAATGAGTCCTTAGGAGAGGGTAGATATTGAGAGATTTTCTTGGGTGGTCGAAAAGTAGTCCTGATACCTTCTTTGCGAAGAATTTTGCCAATCCTATCAGTGACATTTCGAATATACGGAAGAAAAGCCACAGGAGTATTACCCGAAGATTCTGAATTTGTTGTCCTAGGGTGTAAAGGGGGATTTAGATGTCGGTGTGTAATATTTTGAATTGTGGACTTGGAGTAACCATTGGCGACAAGGGTTTTTTGCAGATGGCCAAGTTCTTCTCTAAGGTTGTCGGGTTCAGAAATCGAAATGGCCGATGGATGAGAGAGTTGATCACAGAATTCTTTTGGGCAGGATGGTGGTGTGATGAAGCATGTAGGTAACGATTCGTGTGAGTCTTTTTTCTATAAACAGAGTGACCCAATCTGCCATTGGGCTTGGAGGTGACTAACACATCGAGAAAGGGAAGGGACCGATTATTTTCTACTTCCATTGTGAATTTTATACTCGGATGTTGTGAGTTAAGATGATCTAGGAAGGAAGAAAGGGTATGTTGACCATGGGGCCAGATGATAAATGTATCATCAACGTAGCGGAACCAGACTTTTGGTTTTAAGGGGTAAGATTCTAGGGCTAAAGACTCAAAGGCTTCCATGAAAATGTCAGCAATGACAGGGGAAAGGGGAGAACCCATTGGTGTTCCAGATATTTGTTTGTAGAAATTGCCTCTAAAAGAAAAATATGTTGAAAGGAGGCATTTTTCGGCAAGATCTGCCAAAACCAAAGACTTGTTATCATTGGTCAAGTGATCTCGCAGAACAATAGAGAGTCATGTATGGGGATATTGGTAAATAGGGATGATACATGACTCTCTAGTTGTTCTGCGAGATCACTTGACCAATGATAACAAGTCTTTGGTTTTGGCAGATCTTGCCGAAAAATGCCTCCTTTCAACATATTTTTCTTTTAGAGGCAATTTCTACAAACAAATATCTGGAACACAATGGGTTCTCCCCTTTCCCCTGTCATTGCTGACATTTTCATGGAAGCCTTTGAGTCTTTAGCCCTAGAATCTTACCCCTTAAAACCAAAAGTCTGGTTCCGCTACGTTGATGATACATTTATCATCTGGCCCCATGGTCAACATACCCTTTCTTCCTTCTAGATCATCTTAACTCACAACATCCGAGTATAAAATTCACAATGGAAGTAGAAAATAATCGGTCCCTTCCCTTTCTCGATGTGTTAGTCACCTCCAAGCCCAATGGCAGATTGGGTCACTCTGTTTATAGAAAAAAGACTCACACGAATCGTTACCTACATGCTTCATCACACCACCATCCTGCCCAAAAGAATTCTGTGATCAACTCTCTCATCCATCGGGCCATTTCGATTTCTGAACCGACAACCTTAGAGAAGAACTTGGCCATCTGCAAAAAACCCTTGTCGCCAATGGTTACTCCAAGTCCACAATTCAAAATATTACACACCGACATCTAAATCCCCCTTTACACCCTAGGACAACAAATTCAGAATCTTCGGGTAATACTCCTGTGGCTTTTCTTCCGTATATTCGAAATGTCACTGATAGGATTGGCAAAATTCTTCGCAAAGAAGGTATCAGGACTACTTTTCGACCACCCAAGAAAATCTCTCAATATCTACCCTCTCCTAAGGACTCATTACCGCCCCTATCTTCCTGTGGTGTCTATTCTATTCCTTGTTCATGTGGACATGTGTATATTGGCGAAACTGGTCGTTCCGTCAAAACTCGGATTCAAGAGCATCAAAGATGCATTCGATCAGGTCTTTTCTCCCATTCTGCAGTTGCCGAACACTGCCAAGAAACGGTCATTCCATATTGTTCGAAAAAACCCATATTATTTCTAAGAGCCCCTTCTTTTATTCCAGGAAAATCCGCGAATCTCTAGAGATCCGAAAAAATCCCATAATATCAATCGAGAGGAAGGATACTACTTGTCTCCCATCTGGAATCTCAGTCTAGAGCCACCGTCCGGTCCCGCCACCACTATGCAGCCACATGATTGGCCAGCGCGCGCTTCTTGACGTTCGCGCCACGAAGTGTGCCGATACGTCCCGACACGACAGGCACCGCGACTATAAATAGAGCGGTAGCGGAGTAATCGTCGGATTCACTCCCCGCCTCTCGACGCGTTAGTGTTCTGAGCTGTTGGACGTGAATCCCTGTCCTGGCATTTGGTTTTCACCTCTGGCTGCGTTGAGTAGTTGAGTTACTGTGACCAAATGCCCATCTTGGTAGTTAGTATTCGCCTCTGGTTGCGTTGAGTAACTGAGTTACCGTTGCTAACTACCATCTTCCTGTTCTTTTGTTTTCTTTTTTCCTTTTCTTTGTTCTCCTGAAGAAGCTACATATAATTGTAGCGAAACGTCGAGATGAACCCACTTTTGGGTCACTCACAAATGACACGGTCCAAACCCGGAAGACGAATAAACTATAATTCTGACTCTGGCCGTGGAAGCCTACGATTTCATTTAACCACATTATATTTTTTTGGTTTTTTTTTTATTTGACATGAATATGATGTTCCCAATATTACAATCTAGTCTATAAGATTAATAAGCAATTTAATTTTAATCCAACTTAACTAACAAAATCTATTAATACCTTAAACAGGTTTAAGTTTACTCTTTAGCTTTCTTAATTTTAATATCTTTAGTTCCGTACTTTAACTTGTATTATACAGTTTACTCAACCACTCGTGACTTCCTCAATGTTAATATATATTTTTCAACGTAAAGAGGTACAAATTCGACTTTACACAGCTCATTTCAGGTCATTGTTTTTTAATTATTAAACATTTATAATAAAAGTTAAAACTTTAATTATTTAATATTGTAGGACTTTTTGCATTTAATGCTTAAGGGTTAAAACCTTACTCTATATTGACCCGATAAGTAGAGTGGATTAAGTCCAAGACTTAATATCACTATGCGTTATAAAAGATCGTTTATTTTAGATGTCAAACATCTGGTTATGTCAAAACTGGAAAAAATGACTTACACCATTGTTTTACAAACCATATTACATCAATTTGTGGTATTCGAGTAGTTAACAATTTTCAGCAATCTGATTTCCAATGACAATTTGATTTAATAGCATTATATTACTACGATATAACTCGTAGTTGGTGTCGTGAAAAAGAACGCAGAGTTATCTCGTAGTTAGCAGTTAACGTGTTAAGTCATACACTTAAGATTAATTGGGTTCTTACAGCACAGATTCAAATATTTTTGTATTTAGTATTTTAAAACATTAATTTGTAATTATTTTTATATCAATTTGAGCTTATGTTATGCAAGTTACATCAAAACAGTCGCTGAAATTTTTTTCATCTATTTGACTATCTAAATCATGTGTAATATCTGATCTCAGCTGATAATTATTAAGAATCTTTATTAATTAGTTTCTATGTTAAGTAAATGAGATCCATAAACTTTAACTAAAAGTTAATATCGCAGTGCTTTTGTAGAGAAAACAGTAAATTAACTTACATGTTAAATATTCTGCGATCATTTCTACAGTTCTCATTTATAATACATTTGCAATACATTTTTAGTAATACTTGTAGCTCTTCAACTTTAACGATAAAGAGAAACTGTTTGAAAGTGGTATACGTATTAAGAGCCTGGGAAGTAAACTATAAATCGACTCCTGGAAAATCTCAACCAACTTATAATTAATAGCAACATGAAAGCCACTTAAGCAACTTTCCTAGGGCACTGAAAATGGAATAAATCAACAACTTTATGCGCCGCTAAAAGCAGTTTAGTGGAGTTTTGTATCGTTCATAATTTGTTAGCCTTCTCATATCTAATATCTTGTATATGTTACATATATACACACACAAAATGTTTTTCATAATGTAATATTTTCAAAATTATCCAACACATATGGTGAAATCTATTTTATTTTAACAAAATACTTTATTATATATATAAAATTGTATGTTTTGAAAAAAACAATAAACAAAATTTAAGGGATTAACAATTTGTTATTATTATTTATAATATGTATTACAAATATTTTTTTTAATTTGTACAGGCATAGGAAATAATAGTTAATATACCGTATTTCCACCTCTTGCATCAATGCAAGACTGAAGGCGATGTCCCATGCTTCTTATAAGTGTATTATTGTAGTTCTGAATATAGTTCTGGATGTAATGGAGTTCTTGGGGTGGCTGCTGGACTGAATTTTTCTTTTGAGCATATCCCATCCATGCTCAATGGGATTGAGGTAGGCGAGGCACAAGGTGGCCATTGTAATCTGACGATATCTTCTGTCTCTAAAAAATCCGCCACATGTCTTGTACGATAGGGAGGTGCATTGTCGTCCATAAAAATAAATTCTGGATCAACAACTCCTCGCCACAGGCGTACAAAAGGCCTAAGAATGGTATCAATATAAATTTGTCCATTCATGTTACCAACAATAGGAATTAAAGGAGTTTTATTCATGGCATGATGCTGTACCAAAACATTATGAAGCCACCTAGATATTTGACTTTTTGGACAGCTTTGTTAAGTCTATCCTGTCAATATGGGTTTCTCCAAATCCTAATTCGGCGATTATCGGTTTTCCGGGACCAAAAACCTGGACAGCAACGTCGAATTGTGTGTGGCCTTTATACAAAATACATTATTTTAGTAGACAAAAAAAATCAGTACAAAAGATTTTAAATGAGTAACGTTCAGTGGCGTTACAGGTTAAGAAAATATCACCCCCTCAATCCTCGAATCAAAATCCCATAGTCGGAAATGTTCGCGCCAACTCTCGCGCCAACCCCAGCGCCAACTCTCGCGCCAACCCCCACCACAACCACCACCTAGGCCACGCCATCATCGACGATATAAATGAACCGTCCCCTGTTCCCAGCAGCCGTAGTAGTGATAGTGAAGTAGTGATCAGTGACCAGTGTAGTAGTGTCTGGGGGCTCGGGAGACTGAGACCTCGGAAGCCCTGAGGAAGACATCAGAGAGGATGTCGAAAGCTCGGCAAAATAGATATCGACGCGGTTCAACCCGGAAGACTGGTGAGTTTAATATTAATTTTTGTGAAAAAATGTGAGCTTCATCGCTAAACAAAATTCGCTTATGAAAATCAGGATCAACAGCAATCTTGCTTTGGGTCCATTTACAGAATCTATGCCTTGCTAGATAATCGTATAGCTTTAGTTCTTGCACCAGCTGGATTTTGTAAGCACTTAAATTACAACCGAAACGTAAGGGTTATATTTAAAAGTCTGCTGATAATACAGAGCCGGATTGGCACAAGTAAAAAATTGACTGTGATAAACATAATGAATAATGACATAACATACCCGTTGGGAGTGACCATTGGTTGGTTAGAGCAAAAATAATGATCAACATTAGACGAGAGAGGACAGCAATGATAACAGAGAGGCATTCTAATAAATGGAAATCGATAGAAGATAGAGTAGCTTAACAGAATCTCATAACTTCAGAATTGAAAGAAGTAAAACAACTAAATGAAAATGCATTAGATATAGAGGTGACAAATATGCGAATAAATAGTGCGATTCGAAACGCCCATAAAAAATATAAGGAAAAGGAAAAAACAAGATGGATAAACTCACACAAGCTACTAAATATCTTATAAACAAAAGAAGAGAATTGAAAGACAAATACACAGATGATTTTGTAACAATAAGCCAGTTAAACAAAGATATCACAAAATCCATTCGAAAAGATGTCAGAAATTACAACACTGAATACATAACTCAAGCCATTGATAAAAATAAAGTTTAAAGGTTCTGCGCCGATAAATGGCTGAATGATCAAAAAATATTTGTAAACTTGTGAATAATAAAGGAGTAACTACAATAAATAAGGAAGATATTTTAAAAATGGGCTCAAGAATTTTACTCAGAATTGTATAAGCGAGAAGAACTTCCAGATCCTGATCAAAATCAAATACCAAAAGTTAAAAATGTAGGGTCAGAAGATATCCCAGATATCACAACAAAGGAAATAAAATCAGCTCTCTTGGAGAAGAAAAATAATAAATCACCTGGAGAAGATGGGATAGTCATTGAACAAATCAAAAAAGGAGGAGAAACGTTACTAAATGTGTTGAAAAAGATGTTCAATGCTTGTTTGACAACAGGCATAACCCCCTCCCAGTGGCATAATGCAATAATAATCATAATGCACAAAAAAGGTGAAATTTCAGACCTAAAGAACTACAGACCTATTAGTTTCTCTCCCATATATACAATCTATTCATGAAGATAATAACAAAATGGCTTGTGTACAAACTGGATAGTTACCAACCTTGTGAACAGGCTGGGTTCCGCTCCAGATACGGAACAAATGATCATCTGCAAGTTGTAAAAACGCTAATAGAAAAGTGTACAGAGTATAACAAGCCTATCTTTCTTATATTCGTAGATTATGAAAAGGCGTTCGATACTACAGATCATCATAAAATGCTTCAAGGCATTGGCTGACTGCCGCATTGACTACCGATATATTGCTTTGATTAAAAGTATTTACGAAACTGGTGCAGCTTGTGTCCACGATCATGAAGATACCAAGAAGTTTCTAATAGAACGTGGAATTAGACAGGGTGATACTATCTCCCCTGAATTGTTTACAGCTGTTCTTGAATATATGTTCAAGCAAATTGAACGAGAGGATAATATGGGAATTAATATAAATGGTAAAGATCTGAACCACCTAAGATTTGCCGATGACATGGTTTTAATATCTGATACAGTTGATAAAGCTACAAAAATGCTGCACACGCTCTTTAAAGTGTCAAAAACAATTGGTCTTAAAATTAACACATTAAAAACAAAATTTATGACCAACCTTGTAGTCAGCGGTAAAATTCTGATTGAGAGCCATAGCATCGACCCAGTAATAGCTTACAAATATCTAGGGCATGAGATCCGCCTAGGCCGAGATAATCAGACAACTGAAATACAAAGAAGGATAGGTCTCACATAGGCTGCCTTTGTTAGATTGAATAACATTTTCAAGTCTAGTCTCCAGTTTGTTTAAAAAGAAAGGTTTTTAACCAGTGCGTTTTACCGGTTCTTACATATGGTGCAGAAACACTGACTCTGACAAAAAGAACAATAGATAAAATAAGAGTTACACTACGCACTATGGAAAGATTAATATTAGGTATTACCATCAGAAGAACTATTATACGCTATAAAAATAATGAAAAATGGTAAAATCACCGGGTCCAGACGGGCTCACATCAGAACTTCTTAAGCTTGTGGAAGGCGAATCAGTGAATATTCTACTCGACCTTTTTAACTGCATCTACAAAAGAGGAGAAATACCAAAGGAATGGCTACTTTCAACTTTTGTAACCTTACCAAAAAAGGCAAATGCAAAACAGTGCACTGACTACCGCACTATAAGCTTAATGGGTCATACATTAAAAGTATTCATCAAAGTAATCCACTCAAGAATTAACAGAAAACTAGATGCAGATATCAGTAATACTCAATTCGGATTTCGGAACGGGCTTGGAACAAGAGAAGCACTATTTGCACTTAACGTCATATGCCAAAGATGTCTAGATATAAACCAAGATATATATATGTGCTTCATTGATTACAACAAAGCGTTTGATAAAGTTCGTCACGATTACTTAATGAAACTGCTAGTAGAAAAAAGCTTGGATAAAAGGGACATTAGAATTATCTCTAAGATTTACTATAAGCAGAAAGCAAATATCCGAATAGAGCAAGAGACAACGGAGGAAATCGAGATCAAGAAAGGCGTAAGACAGGGTTGTATACTCTCACCGACCTTATTCAATCTATACTCCGAAGACATTATAAACACAGCACTTTCGGATCAAAATATAAGTATTAACATAAATGGCATCCGAATAAACAACTTGAGATATGCCGATGACACGGTACTAATCGCAGAAACTTGGGAAGATCTTCAAATACTAATTAACAAAATAGTAGAATGCAGTGAAGAACCGGATTATCACTTAACATAAGCAAAACAAAAATAATGCTAATATCTAAATCACCACAAAACTTCCCTGACATAACCGTGCATGATCAAAGAATCGAACGTGTAAGAAGATATAATTACCTGGGAACTGTTATCAACGAAAATAATGATTGCTCTGAAGAAATCAGAACCAGAATAGAGAAAGCTAGAGCCACATTTACTAAATTGAAAAAGGTGTTCTGCGGAAGAGATCTAAGTCTAAAACTTAAAATTCGCCTTTTGAGATGTTACGTTATGTCAGTTCTCCTCTACGGGATGGAAACATGGACATTGAAAAAGATCGATACCAAAAAGATAGAAGCATTTGAGTTGTGGATGTATCGTAGAATATTAAGAATACCCTGGACAGAGAAAGTAACAAATGTGGAGGTTTTGCGGAGAGTGCGGAAAGAGAATGAGCTGATACTTACTGTTAAAAAGCACAAACTACAATATTTGGGACATGTTATGAGGGGAGATAAATACCAGTTGCTGCAATTGATTATACAGGGAAAGATAATGGGAAAGAGATCTATAGGAAGAAGAAGGCATTCATGGTTGAAAAACTTGAGAGAATGGTACAATTGCACCAATTACCAACTGTTTAGATCTGCAGCATCAAAAATACGCATAGCTTTGATGATAGCCAAACTTCGGAACGAAGACGGCACTTGAAGAAGAAGATTACCATCAGAGATTAAGTACCAAACCTAAAAATAAGAAGAAGAACAGGAGTGACAGATGCAGTTGAAAAAATAGCCAGGGCTAAATGGGCTTGGGCCGGACATGTTTCCAGGTTAACGGATGACAGATGGACCAAAAAGATTCTGGAATGGAGACCAAGGCAAGATGCATATCGAAGCAGAGGACGACCACCGACTAGATGGACGGATGATATCAAGCGCATCACCACAAACTGGATGCAAGAGGCTCAAGACAGAAATAGATGGAAAATTTTACGCGAGACCAACGTTCAGCAGCGGACAAACATAGGCTAATTGATGATGATGATGTTTATGGCAGAAAAAAATATAATTTCTTTTAGCCAGCACTGTATATTTACTATAAAAGCATTGCAGTTGTAGTTATATTTAAAACATTTTATATTAAATTGTCACGATATGAAACAACAACAAAAATAATAATAATAAACCAAAAAATCCTTCGAAGCATAATGCGAAATTGTATAGATCCACAAAAACCGTACGTCCAAAGCCGGATGAATAGCGTAAACAGCTTTTTAAAATATAAAATGTGTAGGTAACATTATTAGAGCAAAAACATCGCTTTTCAGTAAACATGTAGTCTATATTCTATGGAAATATCTTTTTATAACTGTTTTTAATTAATATACACAACATAATAGATAGACAGTAACATTTCTAAAAAAAGTTGACTTCTGTAAATTAGGATAAAATAATGTTTTATTATATACAATATATACAGTCTTTAACAATTTATATTTTTATTATATTTTAATTTATTCTTTAGTATTACATTTCGCTTTTTACTACCAGAAATATACAGGCACAAAATGTAAACAAAAGTGCTCTAGATACACCTAAAAAAAATTACCAGTTCGTATCTATCGCCCCATTACTAAATATTTCTGGTTCCGATTTTCAAAAAATATGTTCATTTTTTACTTAAATTCAAGCCACCAAAATACAACAAATTCTGGAAAATACAATAAAAACAAAACTTTACAATTAAAACTTGAAGAATGACGAATTTCAATTAATATTACCTATATTTAAAAAAATTGAATTCTTTAATATTTGATGTAATGTGAAAACTTTAAACTATAGTATAGCTTTGACACTATTTTCTTGTACTTTTTTTTTGTTATGTTTACTTTGTTTAATACGAGTAAACAACAACCCTTGGCTGAAATTATGGATTAAATATTATTAATTATTTATTGATACGCACAATAGGGAACAGGACATTAAATCCTAGGGTATTTTTATTAAATATAATCATAAGATTATTTACTTACAAATATTTTACATGTAGACCTCTAAGTGGAATTTTTTCTCACCAACCGTTAGATGTAGGAGAATTCTGAGTATAGGAGAAGAACGAGCAACCAATAACAGTTTGACTCTAAATTTGCTTTCATACTTCTTTGCTTCTTTAGTATTTTTTTAACACTTTTTAATTAGGGTGGAACTCAAATTTATTTTTTAGAATTTTATTTTTCCGGGGTGCTGAATTGATGCGTCTTCCATTTTCGAATAAAAAACTTAAATGACATTTTTTCGAATTTTCAGTCTGAAAAGTGCCCCAAGGTGATTGAAATTTTGGAACTTTGTAAAAAAATTTTTAATTCGACAGAGTCAACGATAACGTTTTTTATTCATTTATTTAAGCTATTAGGATTATAAATAATACGAAGAACAAAAGAAAAAATAGTTAATACAAAATAAAAAAAATATGGTTACAAATTCAAGAATACCATAAAAAATCATTCATTATCAATGATAATCTTTCTTACTGTCAAATTTAGGCATCAAAAGGCATGATTTTAGCTTATTCTTAATAAATCCATCTATTCTCTGTGGTCCACAGACGGCAGCACTTGCTTCTGTAACTAATTTGACACACCTTTTAGTGGATTGTGTGTGAGACGGAATTTTTCTAATATTCTTCAGGATTTTATTTTCGACAAGCTGTGGCTCTATGATGACCTGAGATATTATTTCGGTACTGATACTCTTCGTTGGTGGGGGTACTGTCTTGGTTTTCCAATCTATCATATCGATATAGTTATGAGCATGTACAAAGTTTACAAGATGTTACGTGTGGTCTGTACTTTTGTGTGGATGTGAAACTTGGACTTTAAACGCCGATATCATGAATAAAATCGAGGCGTTTGAGATGTAGTTTTATCAAAGGATACTAAAAATTTTATGGACTAGCAGAACCAGAAACGAAGAAGTTCTTCGAAGAATGGGACATCAACGAACTCTATTAAATATTATTAAGAGGCATAAACTAGAATATCTTGGACATATAACGCCACGTTTGATTCGTGTGTTCATGGTAGTCCCATTACAACCAATAGCCATTATTTGATTTGCATTGATGGACTTGGAGGAAAGGAATGTCAGAATAGAGTTGCAAATCGTTTTGGAGTCACCAGTTTTTAAAGAAATATGGCCTAGGTATTCAGAGTCCGGTTCTTTCAATATGGTAATATGCTCCTCCTTAATCACTCTTCTATGACCATCTTCATGTATTAACGTTTTATCTTTTTTACCATCGTAAAATAATTCGATGATAGCACCAAAAATTATGGGTTCACCTGTCAATGTAGCCCTAGTTTAAAACGAGCTCGTCGAACTCTACTTCTGTCTATAACCCTTGATGAATCGTGTTCAGTAATGAGACCAATGTTTTGGAAAGCTGCAGAAATGATTGCAGCTCCAGCACGATCTAAAATCCCATAACGATCTAATGTTCTGGCAACAACTGGAAATGTGACATCAGTCATAGTGAGTAAAGAAGTGGAAATAATTGATTACGATTGATAGTCTTCACGGTCCTGTATAAAAGCGAAGCATCTGTTATGAACAAAAATCAGGAAAATATGAACATCTGGGAATGGAGTGTTTTAATAAAGAAATTTGGGGAAATAAAAGACATTTGGAGGAAATGACCAAATAAAGAGTTTGGAGAGCTGAACGAGAAACCAAAAATTAGCCAGATCGTCAGAACAGACTTAGATGGTAAGGCCATCTTGTGAGAATGGCAGATGGAAAGTGGCAACGGATTCGCTGCTTAGAGGAGAAGGATAGAATAGAAAAACTGGAACACGAATAAAGTGGCTAGAAGCATGTAAGTAATACCGAGAAACAATATTGGAGACAAATTGGAGTACTGCAGCCGTGATAGACGAAAATGGAGGAAAAGAGTGAAAGAATTGCAAAATTACAAGCCATGAGTCTCTAGCGATTTTTGATTAAGCTGTTTGGAAGCTATATATATATATATATATATATATATATATATATATATATATATATATATATATATATATATATATTTATATATATATATATATATATATATATATATATATATATATATATATATATATATATATATATATATATATATATATATATATATATATATATATATATATATATATATATAATTGCATCCAAAATAAATTTCCAATTCTTTGTTTAAAAAAGAAAATAAGACCAAAATCGGTAAAAATACGTGTCGGTAATCCTCGTAGTTAAGCCAATAAATTACTACAAAAAGTACGCTATCAAAAATTATTCAGGCTTTTCTCTAATTTCATTTCCGTTACGACTTATGTCGGGTCGATAGTCGGGTGGATCTTCACGGAATCTCGATTTATCCTTATTTTCGTTAAGATTCCGACAAAAGACCATAAATAATACATCAGCTGGCGTTAAGAAAGGCCATTAATTAATAAGATTACGGGCATTTAGAAATATTGAGTCGAACTCTACAAACGGTATCACTTTTGCTTTTGAATAATTGATAAGAGGGCGTTAAAGGAAGAGAATCGCAGGTTCGAGCGGGAATATGGAATCTAAAATCATTTTAATACCGGAACATTTTACCAGGCGCTCACGTGAGCTGAGTGGAAAATCGTTTAACCTTTGTACCTCTTTTAAAATATTGCACAGGTATTTGGTGTATATTGATTGTTTAAGTAAACAAATAAATACTAACAATATTTTTGTGTATTTTAAATTTAAAATGAAACGCAATACAAGAATAGTATCTTATTAGTATCTAAGAACAAAAATTTATGCATTTATTTACAGAATACCTTAATTAACGGCGTACAATTTAAAAGCTATATTGATAGCTTTGAAAAATAGACCTCAAATTGTAAAAAGTACAATTTAAAAGCTAAACATTATATCCGAGAAATTTTTTACTTCACAATAAAATAAAAGTAAGGTAGGTGACACAAATTCAGAGAGTGTCCTAAATTCAGACATATTTCTTCTAATTCCGTTAACACAAGAAATTTGGTATATTCCGATAAATGTTAAGACATCTATTGGTTTAACTTAGCATTGATTTTGTTATTTTAAAATTTGTTTCCTATCTTATCGACATTATTATTTTTTTTTTTTTTCGAGAATAATTCTCTCTCCTGTTGCCGACAAGATTGTAGCGTAGAATAATTTTAAAATAATTTTAAATTGTTTGTTTTTGTTAAGTGTAGTGTTATGTACAATTTATGTTCAATTTTATGTTTATTACATTTTGCGCTTGCTGGATAGCCCAAATTTGACGAAATGTCCCTGATGATGCTGTAGAAAGCGAAAGTACTTGGGAAATATTTTATTAATAAAATTGTGCTCGATATCTGCCTTTATTTTTTCATTTTCTTAAAGTTCATTTGTTCAAGCATTCAACCTTATATCAAATCATATGTGTTAGTTGAATGTGGCATTCCATAATCATATTTACCCATACTTGCATCGAACAAAATATTACTTGTAAGATGTTCTACAATATTTTGTGCGCAGGTGGTATTCAAATGACTAATTTTACATGCCATATATTCTCCAAATACATCGAATTTGTCTAGCTGTCGTTTATTTTTATTTATTTTTTTTTATTTAAACATACTAATCCTACATCAACTACCAAGGGATATTAGTGGGGGGACATACACAGTACTACAGTTTGATAAATTAAAGTTTATTATAAATGTTTATGTCTTTTAGAAACTGCAATAACTCCGAGATATTTGTCGTAAGCGCACTTCTCGGGTTTCCACTAATTCCTCGGCATGTTCTCTGAGGTTGGAACTGCGGCCGGCGACTATCAGATGCTTCAGTATCAGTTCAGTAGAGCAGTAGGTACAAATTGGAGCTGGTTCTTTATATGGATTTTAATGCCAATTGATCAACTTCCTCGTTGCCTTTAATGCCAATGTGTGAAGGTATCCAGATAAATGTAACCTTTTTATTTATATGGTGTAGTGCATTAAGTTCATTTCTTATATTTTGTGCAATAGAATGGCTAGGGTAAAGTTGAATTAATTCCATGAATTTGCGGTGAGTGAATCTGTGATGATTAAAACATTATTTTCAGTCGTTGAAGAAGAGTTTTTGATAGCTTCTAATATCGCTGTGGTTTCCCCGATGTAAATGCTGCAGTGCTCTGGAATTCTAATAACATATTTGTAATTTTTATTTGTGAAGGCTGCAGCATGACCATTTTCAGTTTTTAATGCATCTGTGTATATTATGTGGTGATTTGGATACTTCTCCATAATTTCTTTGAATACATTAATGATAAGGTTAGGATTTGTGGTATTTTTTGGGCAATTCATTGCAATTGAATCCTTTTTGATTGATTCTTTCCGTAAAAGGTTTATCTTTATATTGTTTGTACTTATACAAATTTGATGTAGGTGCGTTAATATTCTCAGAATATGATGGGTGCTTTTTATTGGAAGATATTCTTGCTGCGTAATTTAAACTAAGTAGATGGCGTCTTAGATGTAGAGGGGGTTCTCTTGATATTACTTGTAAGCTGCTTACAGGACTGGTTCTGAAGGCATCGACTAATCTTAGAGCTGTTGTTCGAATTGTGTTAAGGTTTTTTAGAAGCGTTTTATTTGCTGTATCGTAGCATATTGCATCGTAGTCTAGTTTACTGCGAATAATTGATTTGTAGAGGTTAAGCAGAATACTAGTATCAGCTCCCCATATATTATTGGATATAATTTTCAGCAAGTTTATTCTATTTTGACAAGTTAGTTGTAAAGTCGTAATGTGTGTTTTTCAGTTTAATTTGTAATCAAACGTTAGGCCCAAAACATTCGATCCCTCTGAATGAGATATATTTTGACCGCTAAATATTAACGAAACAGGAATGGTATTCTTGCGTTTGCTGAAAACTGTGTAATGTGTCTTATTAGTTGAAAAGAGGAAGCCTGTTTTGGAAGACCATTCTTCGATTTTGTATAAAAAATTCTGTAGTATTTTTGCCCCAGATGTAATATTTTTGCATTTAATATACACAACTAAATCATCAGCGTATAAGTTTGCTTTTATAGGAGGCTTAATTGTATTTATTACATCGTTAAATGCAATTAAAAATAAAGTTGGGCTTAAAATAGAACCTTGTGGAACACCGTTGTCGAGTATTCTAGTGTTAGAAGTGTATCCATTTACTCTTATTTGTATTTCCCTTTCATTCAGAAAGTTTTTTATAAACGCAAGCATATGTCCTTGAATTCCTTGAATTACGGGAAATATTGAAAAACGGCAATACAGCAAAGCCTCGAAAAGCTTGAGGTCTAGATGATTATAAAAGATAATGTAGAGATGATAAAACTTATAAATGAAAAAAATCTTGAGTCCTTAACACTACTATTTCACAAAATATATACCACTGAAATCTTCCCTTAAGAAATTCAACATTTATACCTATAACCAAGAAAAGTAAAGCAAATAAATGCTCACAGTTCAGATTACTTAGCCTGATTAGCCATTTTTTGAAAATTTTACTTAAAATTGTACATGAACGTATATACAGAGAATATGAAAGAAATCTGAGCCACAATCAATTTGGATTTCGTATAGGGCTTGGTACGGGGAAAGCATTATTTGGCTCCAAATATTACTACAAAAATGCCAAGATCAACGAAAAGAAGTGTTTCTCTGTTATATCGACTACAAAAAAGTGTTTGATCGAGTAAAACACACAGAACTTATATAAACCCTAACACAACATGGTATAGACCATAACACGGTGCTCCTTATTAAAAACCTGTACTGTCGAATAAAATAGACAAACGTATGACAGCAGAAATGTCAATAAAAAGAGGAGTTCGCCAGGGCTGTGTACTTCCTCTACTATTGTTCAATATATATATATATATATTATATATATATATATATATATATATATATATATATATATATATTTCGAAAAGATCTTACAAAGTGCCCTTGAAAATATTGAAGAAGGAATAAAAATCAATGAAGAATATGTAAACAATTTAATATGCGCAGACGAAATCGTCATTAGTCATGGCGAGGGAGATTCAGCTTGGGGCTGAATATAAACACAAATAAAACAAAAGTAATGGCCGTTGGACGTACACCAAATGCCGACATTAATATTCGTATGTACAACAAACAGATGGAACCCGTACAAAAATTTAAGTATCTTGCTTTCTGGATAACAAACGATCTTTACTACGAAGTTGAAATACGTGCTCGTATAGAGTATGCTAGGTCCGCTTTCCAAAGAATGAAACAATTCCTAATAAACTCTAACTTATCGTTGAATATCCAATACCAATTTGTAAAAAAACAATAATTTATTTCATATTGCTATATGGAGTGGAAACATAGACTTTTGGAATCTCAATGATGAGATGGGTAAAAGCCTTTGCGATGTCAGTTTTTTGAACGATTCTGAAGATCTCTTGGACAGAGCACGTGACCAACAACCATTTGCTGGGAAGAATGGGGACTAAGAGGGAACTCCTAAATATGGTAAAAACCAGAAAACTAGTTATTTAGGACATACTTACAGAGGAAAAAAATAAAACTTCCTACGACTGATAAGGGAAGGAAAAGTGGAAGGAAGAAGAGGTCCAGGAAAAAGAAGAGGTCCAGATTTTATACTACTAGGCCCTAGTAGTATAAAATCAAACATCAAAAATTAATGAAATTTTTTAACAGGTGAGGTCCAAAGGAATTGTTATTACTATTATCTGTACTAGGTATTGGAATTATAGAAGCTTCATTCAAACAAACAATGAAAATATTGAATTAGTTAACATTAAACGAGGGATACATCAAGGGTATGTTCTTTCCTTAAGTCTTTTGAAGTCTTCTATTGAAGTGGAGATTCTAATAAAAGTACAATATATAGGGGGTTGTGTTTAAAAAAAATGACTAATATTAATAGAAAAATGGTAATTTTAGCAACGTTACAAACATCAAATTTTAAATTTTCTTGTTTCCAAATACGTGCATATCTGTTTTTGTATTATTGAGACCATCCATGCGTTTCTGGACTTTTAGTCTACTTTTGTATATTGAACAATAAAGGAAATTGTATAAAATTTTGTCCATTACGTCTTAATTTACAATTACGGATCCTGCCTCTTTTCAATATATTTTTTTAAGAATTAAGCCCTTTTATGTCGAATTTTGAGAGTTAAAATGTTGTAAATAACCTGTGTTTACCTTATTATTATTTTGTTTTAACGGAAGTAGGTACCACCTAAAGGCAGTACAAATACCCATAAAAAGAACGATGTTAAAAAACTAAATCCAAATTTTAATTTGAAACATCAGGTAAAAAATGTTTATTTAGCTTGCCGTATCTGGCGGTAATGAATTTTACTGTTGCCGTAAAATTTAAGACTTAATTTTCCAGGGAAAAGCAACCTAAGCATAAGATTTTTCTCGCATCTTGATTAGCTTTTAATAAAATTACTTCTCCCTCAAGAAGCAACATTTTATAACTACAAGGTGTGTATATGAAGTTCTTTGGAAGAAATATGCAACTCGTCGTTTCTTTTTATTATAGCCGTAGAAGTGGTTACGTATTTCCGTATTTTATAAAATCCCTTTTAGAGATTAAAGTATTTCTTGCTTTTCGGTTTAATAATCCCGCAAAAAGCGCATTTAATTTTACGTTGCTTACTAGAGTTGTTAAGATGCGGTTTTCTTTTAAGGTGTTTGCTCAATAAAAAATAACAATTATTATTATTTTAATTTTGCACATAATTTGAGGAACATACATGCAAAAACCGATAAATCCACTTTTTCCAATTTTGAGATAAAAGCCAAAAACTTGTACATAAAAATCCCATAACAATTTAAAGAAACATTAAGTATATTGGAAATAAATAGTAGAAGTCGTGTGACAAAATTCTAGAATTTTAATAGATGTATTATCTTTTTTTACTGTTTTTATTTTTGATTTCTTTTTAATTTATCAGGTTTTGCTTGAAAACAGAAATTTATCGGTTTTTGCATGAAAGATTTTTGCAAGAGCATCATATTTTTGTTGTTAATAAAAGAAAATAAATAAACTAGAATGTGTAAAATTATTTATATTATAAGTATTTAACAATTTGAACAAAGTAAAATCAAATTTGAAGCGTTGGTCCCTCTTCCAGGCAGTCACATGTCTCCCCATCCTCTTCCTCCTCATCCTTTTCATTTGAACTTTTGCCATTAAGCAATTCCCGGTACCAGTCAAGTTCTTGTAATTTCTCCCAATCTTTATTGAACTGTTGATTTATTAAGTGTTTAGGGTTTTTTTTTTCTTTTCGGGAATACCCTGAGTCAATTCTTTTTCAGAGATGGTCAACTCAATATCGGAAAATTTTGGTTTCAAAAGTTTTTCTAAATTTTCCAATCCACTGGTAAAAAGTAGTTTTGAAATGATCGTGTTTTTATGAGTTTGCCATTGATAAATTTTTTATTACAATCTTTTTTGTATCAGCTAGCTAATTAACTTGTGCTCGATAATAGCTTTATTTTTCAAAGTTCATTTATTCGAGCATTCAACCTCATTTCAATTGTTAATTTTTCGATGGTGATTTTAAGAGCAGTAGCCGTTTCCGAAATTTGTGTTTTAGGAGCTACGGCTTCGAAAACTGTATCTATCTATCCATTGTAGAGAAAATAATCTTATCAGCTAGCGACAGTAGGGTAAACAGTAGGGTAAATCTCTCTACCTGCCTTTTCGATAATTAATTTTTGTAACAAACAAAAAATGTCATGTAAAATAGTTATAGTTTGTAATTAAATGTCATATAAAATTTCTTTGTCTCGTATGTTTTGTACAAAATTATGGAATTTGGAAGTCGTTTTTTGGGATATTTATACATTTTTTTGACATTGACCCATTCTAT
Organism: Diabrotica balteata; assembly: GCA_918026665.1. NCBI lineage: Eukaryota > Metazoa > Arthropoda > Insecta > Coleoptera > Chrysomelidae > Diabrotica > Diabrotica balteata. Next base: position 148,888,183 of record OU898278.1, on the reverse strand, counting down.
TACCTTCATAATATCTAATTTTGTTACCGTGGTACTCGTTTACGGTGCCACTCACATCTACTTTTTGTTATAGTTTATTTTTATGAACGATAGAGTAATTAGCATAATTTTAACTGGTACCTAAGACCACTCCATGGGCGTGCTCAAGATTAATTGAAAAATTACTTTGAATAATTGTAAAAAATAAATGAATTATTTCAGTGTTATAAAGTGTTATGTGTATGTAAACAAAAGTGACCTCTTTTATTACACACTATATTAGAACTGACTGGCCTACATTAAAAAGGGTTTTAAAAAATTCACATTTTTTTAATTTTTAAAAATTACAAAAGAGAAAAAGAGTTTTTAAAACCCTCTAAGGTATGTTGAATAGATGAATAAAAATATTAATATAAAACTTACAGTTACTTGTTACAAATCCAAATCAGATTCAGAAGATGAACTTTCAGAACCAAGATTTATAATAACTGGCTCGATCGTTTTATCAGTAATATTGTCCAGCTTCCACATTTTTTCCTCTTCTTTAATAGTGTGATTTACTGCCTTTTCCCAGTTTTCAGGTTTTACATTATTTATGTCCTCCAAAAACAACTGTTTAACATCACGAATTTTAAAAGTGGTATTTTTTCTCGAAACTTCACTCTTTATCTGTGCCCATACCAGTTCAATCGGGTTTAATTCACAATGATATGGTGGGGATCTAAGTACTGTCATTCCACGATTTTTGGCAATTTCATCAATTTCGTATTTTTAAAATTTTTCTTTATAAAGGGCACACAACGAATAAAGTTCCTTTCTTATAGATCCGGGATGGTACGTAATATTTTTTGAACTCAGCCAATTCTGCAAGTCTTTTTTTAACCACTTGGTTGTGGGCAGTCCTTCTATAAGTCTGGAGTTATAACTTGCATTATCCATTACTATTACACAGTTCTTAGGAAGAAGATCTATCATTTGTTCGAACCATTCTTGAAAGACATCAGCGTTCATGTCTTCATGGTAGTCACCGGTACGAGTTGATTCAAAAGTTAATAAACCACCTTCAACAAAACCGTCTGAACTGCCAATGTGTACTATTATCAGCCTGCGACCCTTTCCTGATGGTGGGTTTAAACCAGTAGATAAGTTATTTACAAAAGCGTGCCTTTGACTTGTAACAGTTTTATCCTGCCAAAATTTATTTGGTGTATGACCCTCGTTGATCCATGTTTCATCAAGATAAAAGATTTTTCTTTTTTGGTTTCTCATTTCCTTTATGGTTCTTAGAAAATGTCTTCTCCATATGACAATATCGCTTCTTTCTAATAAAATAGACTTTCTGGGATTCTTTTTCCAGCGGAAGCCTATTTTTTTTTAAGTTTCCATAACGTACTTCGACTCATTTCTGGGTAATCCTTATCATCTCGAACTGAGACAAGAACTTCATCCAATGTTGGAAATTCTTGTCTAAAGACGAATTTATGCACTTTCCGTCGAATTCCTTCTTTAAAATGATATTCTATGTGAAATTTTGGTTTTCCTGGAGCATTACGTGGCATTTGAAAACTACCACATTTTTCTTTTTTAATAACTCTGTAAATCGTAGATTTCCCAACACCAAGTGTACTGCTAACTAACTCAACGGTCTCATCAACACTTTCACATAAACGTTTGTCTGTAAATGATTTAAAACAATTAAATATTAAATAGGTAAAGAAATAATAATAAGACTTACTCACAATCAATTTAATTTAACAATCTGACGACCGGTTTCGCTTTCTACAATTTGCAAAGCATCCTCAGGTCCAGATACAAAGTTAAACTAATGCTGCAATAAAATAAACCCAATTAGGGTGGTGTCTAATAAAGATAAAATAAATAAATAAGTTAGTTCATACAAATTATAGTAATTATGCCAATATTACATGTCTGTGGTTTTCAAAATGAATAAATTTGAATATATAAAAGGTATTAACAGACAAGGTAAGACCCACAATTGGTATAAAGTAGTAATATTATATTGTAATAAATTAATAAATGAGCAGATAAATAAAACAAAACAAACATTACTTACATGCCGGTACTCTATTAATTAATGGATGGTAGGTCATGGTTGCAAAAATCATGTATTGTTGATTGGAGAACTTTAATGTGCTATTGCAGTTGTTTTGACAATAAACGGGAAGTTCTTGAGGAGAACAGATTTGATCCAATGAATTAGAGATAGGTATATTGTGGTTGTTTGTCAGATGAAAGTGATGTTCTTTACTATTGTATTATTTAAATTATTTACACTTATATCAGAGATATATTTTTGGAATATGTGTTATTTATTGAGTATTTATGTAATGAAGGAGACAGTTTTATGACAATGAATAAGAATAGCTGTACCGATTGTGTGGTTGTGCAATTATTTTGACTTGTAATTATCAAGTCTATTGGCAAAATTAATCAATTATTGTAGAGTCAATTATGTAAAATGTATATAAAAAGTATATAAAATTATTACAATTAAGACAATCTGGGACAAATTAAACACACATTAACAGGAACAGAAACACTAAATGACGGGACAAACATTGAATTTAAAACTTAAACTTTGGGGGGGAATGGAAGAGACTGCCAGCACTACATCTCACTGTTGGAAATAATGAGTTTTTTCATATTTAATCTATTAGATTTAAGAGGTAAATTTGACATATGTAGGTTGAAGTGTGACAGTTCTTCTTCTATTACTAAATACTGTAAGTTTAGTTATTCAGTATTATGGAGTATGTTGATATTAATGAATGTCTCAAAATTTGTTTTAATTTAGTAATCAAAAATTTAGTAATTGGAATGTGGAATAAGTTTAGAAGGTAATTATCTAGTCAATTACTGTAGTAGATTCCTGGAATTAAAGAATTAAATGTTTGATTGTTGAAACCCTTACTTCGTGGAATGCACTCATTTCAGATAAAACAAAACGTTTTATTTTATCTAAAGAATTAAACTTTATTTTGCAAATAGGTAGGTACTTATTAAACTTTTATTGGTTATATCTAACCAATAAAATAAACATCTTACATTTCTTGCAAATTCATTAGTACCTGTTAACCTCCATCACTCCGACACTGGCAACCTTATTTAGGGATTAGTAACCCTCACAACTATTGTATTCTATTCTGCTCCAACCTTTATACCTGGTGGTCATACTCAATTTAAAATTGTTTTCCTATATACTTCTGTAAACTTGTTGACAAATATCTGTTTTTCATTGAGTCACCCGTATCAACAGTTTAGGGATTTGCATACATAATTTATTGTTTTATTACTCTCTTATACATGAAAATACACTATAGAGTAGGATTTTTATAAAATACAATGAATATTGCCAAATAACTATCTTTGAGCGGCCAACCCTCTATTATTATAGTAATAATTTTAAAACCGTGTTAGAAATGCCTACCGTTAATGTATATTTTATATTAAAAAAGTCTTTTATTTAAAATCAGTACCTACTATATTTTTAAAATGGTTTTAATTTTTAAATTAAAAGTGCAATTCGCTTTTTTATCAAAATATAATGCTCTTTAAGCACTCTCTAAAGATTTTTATGCTCATAAATACGGTCTCTAGATATGACTTTATGCTCCGATCTCATTTTAGTTATACATAAATCTTGACTTGTTTAATTTTAAAGTTAATGGGAAAATGTATGGATTCAGTTACTATATTATCGAAAGTTCTGCAATTTATTAAATATAAGACCTGTAATATCGTTTAAAATCGCAGTGTGATTTTATTTCGCTGCCAACTTTTCGATCAAATCCATTTCAATAAAAAATCTTTCAGAAAATTTCGATATTTCCGAACTACTAGGGCGTTTTCCATTAAAAACTTTTCAAATAATACTTGTAGTTTAAGACTCACCAACTTCAGTTCGGTATTTATCAAATTCATCTATTTTTATTACTTTTTCAAGTCGGTGTGCAGAAATTATGAGATGAATAAATTTTGTTTACCTCTAAATAGATTTTTCTTGCTCTTCTGAATTTCTTTTTAATTCTATGCTTTGCGCACTTTTTATTATTTTATCTGCGTGTACTCGTTGATAAATATATTTTCTTGGGAGTTTCATACATTTTTCGATTGCGACGAATATTTCCATAAAATAAAATATTTTTAATTTGTCTTTATTTCTTTTAATATAGTTTAATGGTAGGTGATTGTTCTGTAAAGTTAGTACTCCGTATGTTTATAAAGTTTTATAAATACGATCAGAGGAAATTGTTGCTAAAGGCTATCGAAGAACCGTCTATGACCAACACATATTCTTACCGGAGACAGGAAGTACAATAACAACTTTAAAAATGAATAACTATTTCGTTGTAGATAAAATATAGTATGCAAATCTTCACGCTTTTTCCTTCTTTTTCATTTAACGTCTCGTACGTCAAAATCGGATTAATAACAACGAAGATATGATGTAATGGTGAAGACAATGGTGATGAATAAACATTTTGAATTTTACAATATTAACCCGGCGCCAGTATGGTCGAAAATTACAACATGTATGGTATGGTGGGGTATGAGATACCCCGTTTGAATATTTATTATATTCTTTTATATACTACAAAATTACCTGAATCAATGTATTATTTATATTATTAAAACAAAGTTGAGCATGAAAGGAGATTTAGTATTACAAAACATATCAGAATATGTTAAAAATATACCGATAATACTAGAGTAATCTTAACTTGGACACTAAACGTATATAAAAGCTGCTTGTAACATAAAAACTCTAATCTTATCTAAATCTAATCTGCGTCACTTATTTCACATTTGATACATATTTGCTCTGAATGTTCCATGCAAACCCACTGATCACAAGCAGAACAAGTTAGATGAGATTTTCTATCTTTTGACCGTGGACAGATACAACATCTTCCCATTCCTTTATTTTTTTTGGACGTTGATGGCTGAGGTTCATCTTCGTTCTTGCGCTTCTTTGATGATGTTATTATTTTCTTTCTCAAGACTCTGGGTAATTTTGAATTTTCTTTGTTCTCATGAAGGTGGTCTGTAATTAAAAATAGTCCCAACTCTTTCAAGAAAAAACGTCGCTTCATCCGTTTATCCACAGGATTGTTTGCATTAAAAATTACCATAGCATTAATTTCAGCGGTATTCAGCAATGAATAAAACATGGCTAGCAGCCATCTCCTAGTATTTCTACTCACACTATAGGTACCACTAAGCTCGTCCACCACGTCTACTCCTCCTTTAGTGAAGTTGTAAAAACTAATCATCTCTGGTTTTTCAGCTTCGCCAGTGGTTGGATCTATTTTGTCATCATGATGGAGAGAAGAAAGAAGTAAAACATGTATGACAGCAATGTTACATCATCCGTAAAACCGAAGAGTGAACTCCGTTCAGGTCTCTTCTTTGTTTGAACAAAGGCAGGAGGAAGCTCCCTTTTATTTTTACGTAAGGTGCAGACAGCTGTCAATCGATGCTCTTTTAGTAATGTGTATAGCAGAGGACAACTCGCAAACCAATTGTCAAAAGTAACGTTTCTGGCAGTGCCACTTATGGGTGCTATTAATCTATCAACAATGTCTTCTGGTTTGTTACTTATTTAAAACGAACCTTCGGGTTTTTTTCCGAGGTACGCCTCCATATTAAACAGGTAAAATGTTCTCGCATCTATAACGGCAAAAATTTTCAAGCCGTATTTTGCCGGTTTATTTGGCATGTATTGTTTGAACGGGCATCGCCCCCGAAAGGACTCCAGTTTTTCGTCTATAGTGACGTATTCTCCAGGAATGCCAGCTTTGTAATTTTCGGTAAAAAGGTCAAACATTACTCAAAATGGGGCAAACTTATCTAACTGGCGTCTTTCATTTCTGGACTCTTTATTATCAAATCGCATGGAAAATATAATGAACATCAAACGTTTCAGTGACATGGTTGTTCTAAAAATATCTAGGCCTAAGCCATCAGTACTCCATAAATCTTCTAAATTCATTTTATTGGCACGAAATACACCAGCCAAATACAGGAGTCCAAGCACCGCATTCATTTCTTGTATTGTTGTTGGTTTAACGAGATATTGCATATTCTTGTTATAAGCTGTTGCTTTCTGACCCATATTTAGATTCGTATACTTTACAATATCTGCCAACATCATATCGTTCAAAAATAAGTTAAAACACTCAAGAGGAGTTTTCGCATTTCGAGCAACGCCCTTTGGTCCCGGAAGATGGCTTACGATATTCTCGCGTCGTGTGCGTACTTTGAGGTTACCACAAGATTTTGACCACTTAGTTTTTCCATCACGTCCTATAAAATATTCTCTTGTATTTGAGGATTCATTGTCTATTGCTGAGTTGGTGGATATGTTTTCTGTCATTGCTTTAGGCACTTCTAGATTCACAATTTCAGAATCTGATTCTGACATTGAATTTTCGCTGATATGATCGGGAAGTTCTCCCTCAGATTCTGAACCAAAAGCGTGTTCATCTTGCGATTCTTCCCACAGTTGTAGGAGCCTTCTTTGTTCTTGTTCATAAGACATTCTGTAATAAAATATCACTAAAACCCTGCAAATATACAATAAATTTCAATACATTACCTTAAAAAATATATAACACTACCGGTATGGTGGGGTATACAACACCCCAACGTTGTTTACACGAAAATATTTTACTACTGCTTCATTCGACGGTCGCGAACAAACTGCTGAAGACAGTATATGACCTAACTCGAAGGTAGGTGGGGTTTAACTGTTTGATGTTTGAAGTTGCGCAAACGCGGGCGTTTTAAATTCTCGTGGGGTATGTGATACCCCACAATACCGTCGCCGGGTTGAAAAGGATTTAGTTATTATTTTTTTGTTTTTTTAATTATTTTGTATACAATAACGTAATCTGAAAATTTCCTCTGTAACTAAACAAAGAACTCTGTAGAACATGTCGTTCTACAAATCTAATGCCTCTTTGGGACTATACCCTGTATATTACAAAAAGTGATAGACGGAAAGAAGCAGTAGAGCGATAATACCTCGTAGTCTGTTCTTGATATGACGCTGGTAGTCAGCGTGATATCAGAGTGGAAGTGGAGAGAGGTGTAATTCGAAGATATTTTGTTTCCGTTACTTGTCCAATACGGATCCCATCAATTTTTGCTGACTACTATTGTTTAAATTTTTTGAGATAAGATTATCATATTCAATTATTTTGCTCTTATGTTAAGTCTGTGGACCAATTTTGCAGACTGTCTTCACCTTAAGCTATGCGCCGTCTGCGTTACAGAGTATTTTTATTTCTTTGTTTCCCATTCTGTATCATCTTCCTTTGTTCACTCTTTTGATGATTTTGTACATGAATAAATTGAAAAGCATGGGGCTCAATGAGTTTCCTTATCTTATTTAGCTGCTTATTTCTATAGTATCTGTTAGTTGTCCATTTACTCTGACTGCCATTTTTGGTAGATGTTTTTGATAGTTTTTATAATATTTAGGAGAACTTATCTATTATACAGAAGATGGATTACAACTTTTAGTCTTACTCTAGTTGTACTTTTTAACAACATTATAATAGCGGTAAAATCCCGGAGAACTGGCTGCAGTCAACATTTATTACAATCCCGAAGAAACCAAATGCCCAAATCTGTGATGACTACCGGCTTATAAGCTTAATCAATCATTTCACTAAAGCGTTCACTAAGATCGTTCATAGAAGAATATAATATGATAAATGTGAGTCAAATATTGATAGATCGCAGTTTGGTTTTCGAAAAGCACTAGGGAAGCAATTTTCGCTCTCCAGGTGCTTATACAGCGGTGTAGAGACGTTGATAAGGACGTGTATTTGTGCTTTGTAGATTTTAGAAAAGCATTTGACAATGTCAATCATGAACAATTGATAGATATTCTGCGAAAGACAGGTATTGACGACAAGGACATTTGAATTGTGGCAAACCTATACTGGGGTCAAACAGCAAGAGGAAAAATTGGCAACGAACTCACTGAAAGTGTGCAGATTAAAAGAGGTGTCCGTCAGGGATGTTAACGGCGAGTTAACGAACAATATAAGATATGCCGACCACACGGTGATCCTTGCCAGTACCATAGACGAATTACAACAGGTAATGGAAAGAGTTTATTCAGTTAGTGAGGAATACGGCCTGAGCCTCAACTTCAAGAAGACAAAGTGGATGCTGATAAGCAAAAAGCAACAACCTGCTCGACAATTACGGATAAGTAACATACTAATTGACCATGTAGAATCTTATGTGTATCTTGGCACCAACGTAAGTGCAAAATGGGAATAGGCCACAGAAATTAAAGCCAGAATAGAACGAGCTAGAGCAGCATTTAGCAATATAAAAAAGCTCCTCATAAGCAAGGATTTGTCTCTTCCCCTAAAATACGTCCAGTTAAATGCTACATTTTTCCAATCTTACTGTATGGTGTGGAGGCCTGGACGCTGATGGAGATGCTCACTAGAAAACTAGAAGCATTACAAATGTGGGTGTACCGACGCATTCTTCGTATATCCTGGACCGAACATGTCACCAACATAGAGGTACTCCAAAGAATCGGAAAGGAGAAAGAAATCGTGAATACAATTAAACAAAAAAACTTGAATATCTAGGCCACATATTGAGACACTATAAGTACGGTGTGCTGCAATTGATTGTCCAGGGAAAAATAGACAGTAAGCGAGGGCCAGACAGGAGAAGACACTCGTGGCTCCAAAATCTGCGGAAGTGGTTCGGGCTCACATCGGTCGAACTATTCAGAAGCGCCGCAAACAAGATAAGAATTGCCATGTTAATAGCCAACGTTCGCAACGGACAGGGCACTTGGAGAAGAAGAAGTCTTACTCTATCAAACGCTTTCTTTAGATCAATCATACACAGAAATTCTGGTCGATTATGCTTGATCGATTTCTAAGTAATTTGCTTTATAACGAATATTACATCTGTACACGATCTTCCACTACGAAAATCCTGTTATTTATCTGCTTAACTTATCCTCTGATCTATTAGTACTTGTAAAATTTTAATTGTAAGTTTTAGGGTAAGTATTTAATAAGACTATACCTCAGTTTTTTCCTGACTGTTTTTTATCTCCTTTTTTGTAGAGTAGAATTAGTTCGCTCGTTCTTCATTCCTCCGATATTTTATTCCACTTGCGTTTTTACCTTGTTTGGGCTTTATGCCTCTTTAACGGTGGTATTTTTAGGTTGGTGTGAGTCGCCAGCTGCCGTCCTCCAAAACAGGACGTGACCAATGTAAACCAGGAGTGTCAGAAGGGTTATTTCTGCCGTGTTAGAGCCGTGTGGACCAAGCCCACTACAAGTTCCGTAAAAAAATGGTCCTTTTCAGATTGTTGATCCTTTTGTTTGTTTGGGTTAAACGCGTGGAGGATGGCTGTGGCTATGTCCTTACCTAGAGATCATTTTTTTTTGCTTTTGTTCTTTCTTTCTTTATATTCATTTGATAAAGAAAATTTTATAAATGGAGGGGTATATATTCCCCATAATCCAAAACTCCACTAGTCCTAGTGAATTGTACTCAAAGTTCACATGCATTAGTTTTATGGTTTGTTGAATTTTTACCAAATGTTTCTTGAAGACTATGAAGGTCCCATAAACCCACTTTTTAAAGATACCTTGGAAAGACTATTTGGATTTGTTATATGTTGATGATGCTTTAATATAATTTTACAACATACTTAATGTTGTAAAATTTACAACAGTAAACAGGAACTTTAAAGGATCAGCAATAAGAAGAATTTCTGGGCTTCAAAACATAAAACCTGACTATTTTAATAGCTCAATATCAAAGTAAGAATAGATATTTAGATTGCTAATATTCGGAATGGATAGTTATAGTAAAAATAATATAAAACCATTTTTTTTTCTATACATATTATGTTACCAATTACTTTTTTATTTGCTTTGTTTATTCCTTTTTTTTACGTTGTTTCCTATCTCTCCCCTGTTGTTAATCACATAGTCAATGCGGTACGCGAAGTCAAAAATAGGGGAGACTGTGTAAAACGGGAAACACAATTACTCGAAGAATCTTAACATCCATAATAATTAAGCATATATTAAGATTCATAAATATATTGGAATGAAGTATTGTTTCAAAATTTCTTGTTACTTCAGTTGCATTCGCTTACTTATTTTTATTTTTAACCTTTTTAATATCTTTTAATCGGTTAAAATCTCCATTTGGTATTACCAATATTTTCCGAAGAAATTCTCTTGATAGCAGTATTATTATTTTTTTATTATATTAAAAAATAACCAATTTAAACAAAATCTTTTGTAATCCTTTGTAAATCTAAATGAAACCAAAAATAATAGAAATAACGAACTAATTTATTCCATTAATTTTTTATTTATAAACAATCTCAGACAACAGATATCTTCGAATCCTGTTTTAACAAATCAAACCAATCTTCCAACAATAGTAGTGTTATTTTATGTGAATGAGAAGCGACAACTGTTCTTGTTTTTATTTTTATTTGAAACGAAATGGACCATAAAAACCCGACGGGAGATTGATGAGATCACTTCTAAATGCTTTCATAGTAATTTGAGATACACATCATATTATATTTTATGACATAGTATTGATTCTGGCACATTTGGTGTATATTTTGTGGACTAAATTCGGAAATTACAATGGTTTGCTTTTTTGATGAATTGTGCACCTGGCGCAAGAAATTGGAAACTCCATTTTCAGGAAATATCTATGAATTCAATTTATATGTTACAAGTTATATTAAGGTTTTAAAAAATTTGTAATAGATATGTATAAGCGTTTATAAAAAATTAAAACGCTTTTATCTCTAGGCGTTATTGTTCTATAACTAGTTATGTTTTTCTGGTATATAGACAAATCGAAAAAAAAAATTGCTTCAACTTTACTTTTTCGTTACCAGAAAACTATAATTTCTGAGCCCAGTATTGGACATTATTTCTACTTTACGAAAAAAATGAAGATGTGTGTGAAATATTTATTAATAAGTATGAAGACAAAACGTTTATAGCACCTAAGACTGTATCTAAAATTATTCATAAATTTGAGGAAAGTTCACATTTACGAGAATCCCCACAAAGTAGTCACCCTAGTAATCCAAACAAAACAAAAACTGACATTTTTTTGTCGAATATTGAAGATCAAAATAAGGCTGCTAGAATAATTGCAACAAAAAATAAAATCTCTCAAACAAATGTTCGTAAATATTAAAAAAAAAGGAAATTGCATCCCTAGAAAGCACAAATTGGTACAGAAAGAGAATGAAGACGATCCAGAACGAAGAATGATTTATTGTCGTCTCGTCAGTAAAACATATCTGTCTTTGCCTCGTACACTCTGTTAAGGGTCTCGACTGTGTAACGTGAAGGATGCTCTGCTTTGAATCCATTTTAAAATGGATTTCTCAACGATGGCAGTAGCTAGTCTTAATAAAGACTACCTATTCTTACATCTAAAATAACCAATTGTTGCAACAAAAATCAACCTCAGAGTCTGGTAACTGGAGAAGAAGCAGAGCTTCAACAGGAGCGCTCTCAGATTGTAGACAACTCATATGCAAGTACGTAAAAGATTGATTTTCCTGACCTAAAAGTTACTCATAATTATACACGTATAAGGGCCGGTTTCACCAATAACAAATAAATCATTGAATAGTTAATCGCAGAATAAAATTTATTAGTAAAATAAATTTTATTCCGTTTCAATAACTATTTATAATCTTCTTCTTCTTCTTTTGTTTCTATGGCTTCCACGTCATGGTGATACGCCAGCTCAATTTGGTGGTGACCCCGATAAAGTCTGGCTCTAAACCAACTCGAGGCCACTTACTTGTGCCAAATAATTTTGTAGAAAAAAATTCATTAATAGTTAATAGGTTATAATTAGTAAACACTTCAAAAAGTATTGAGCATTGTCGATTACAAATTTAATTTATTTATTGAAAGGAATTTTATCAAAATGCTGACTGATTCTTCAGTAAGTTTATTTAATATAGAATATATAGTAATTGGTGAATTATAATTCATATAAATGAATTTTGTGTATAGGTCAAAACTTGGAATGATCCTTATGGGGCATTCAAAAAATATATGATTTAGGTTCTCTATTAGGCCACATTCACAGTAAGGGTTGTCCACCAAATTTAGTTTGAAAAGATGTTGACTTGTTAAACAATGGCCGGTTCGCATTCTTATAATAGTTGTAATGTGTCTCCTATCTTTATATGAAAAATTTTGAAACCATGTCTTATCAGGAAAAATATTTTGTACTCTATAATACTGATACGATTTTTTGCTAATTAAAGTTTTCCAGGTGTTTTTGAATTTGTTTTTAATTTTATTCTTAATTATGGGTAACACGTCTTGAGAATCTAGTTTCATATTCAAAGGAACATTAAGATCTCTTCCTATTTTGGCCAGTGTGTCAGCTTGTAGGTTGCCCGGTATATCGGAATGACCCGGTATCCATGCGATAAGTATTTCAAACCCGTTTCTATTTGCAGATGAAATAAGATTTTTTGTTTTAAGGCACCAATAATCTACTGAAGCAGAAATATTGCTATTATTAATTTTAGAAATTGCACTAAGAGAATCGGAGAAGATAATAACTTTATTGATTTGTCTATTAATGGACAAATTAACTGCTTGATATATAGCCATGTTTTCTGCTTTGCATATGCACAGTTCATCAGGTAGTCTAGATGAAAATTTGTAATTGATACTAGGAATATAAATGCCAAAACCTACTTTGTTACAATTTTTTGAGGCATCCGTATAAATGAAAGTAAAATCATTAATATATTTTTCAGTAAATATTGCAAATTTTTCTCTAATCATATATTCATTCTTTGTTATTTCACAATTTAGTGTTTTTACTGGACTGACTAATGTATCAAAATCCATCTCATAACATGGAAAATTATTACCTTTATATATTTTGTTAAAATATGAAAAAAAGTATTCTAGTGTTGAAACTAAGTAAGGAAAGTTATCTTCATTATAAAAATTAGGTTTCAGTATAAGTTTATTCCGTAAGTTAATAAGGGATAAAATCAAAGGATGGTTTTTGATATTAACGATCTTACTTAAAAATTTAGTAGCTAATATTAAACTTCTATGTTTTAAATCATATTGCGCCGATTCTGCTAGCAATGCCAAGTGAGGGGTAGATTTCATACAACCTAAAGAAATTCTTAGCCCTTCAAAAAATACTGTGTTAAGTTTATTAATGCATTTCTGAGATATGGGTCTGAATAAGAATGAACCATAGTCTAAGTGAGATCTTATTAAAGCATTAAATACTATTAAAAGAGTCCTAGGGTCTGCGCCCCACCATACTCTGCAAATTGCACGTAAAATATTAATATTTTTCTTTGTTTTAACTAAAATATTATCAATATGTTTGTCCCACTTGAGATGATTTTGAAAAATTATGCCTAAAAATTTAACTTGATCTTTTAATGGTATAATTGTGTTACTAAGTTTGATTTCTGGGGTAAAATTTTTGCGTTGTCCCTTCGAAAACCATACAGCCTCACATTTGTCTATAGAAAGAGATAGGTCATGTTCTAACAACCATTCTTGTACATTGTACAATGCCATATTAACTTTATTAACCATTTGTTGGATAACTGGTCCCTTAACATATAAAACCAAATCGTCAGCATACCCAATAATATTTATATCTTTAGGAAGAATGGAAAATAGATCCAATATGTATATATTAAATAAAATTGTGCTTAAAGGTGAACCCTGGGGTAAACCTTTAGTTGCTACAGACGGCCCAAAAAGTCACCGTTATTGGATCTAGTATATAAAAGCCTGTTTTGCAAAATTTTAAAAATAATATTAATTATAGGACAAGGGACATTTAAATTTTGTAATTTATTATAAAGTTTATATATATTCACATTATCATATGCTGATTTAATATCAATGAAGACGGCAAGGACTGAATGGGATGATTCAAAGGCTTCTGAAATGAAGGTATGAAGGAGGGCTAAATTGTTGGCAGTTCCTCTACCTCTTCTGAAACCTGCCTGGGTATTTTTGAAAACTAGATTATGTTCTAAAAACCAATCTAATCTATTTTTTATAATGATTTCTAATGTTTTTAGTATGCAAGATGATAAAACAATTGGTCTAAAACTATTCGGAAGAAGTGGGTCCTTTAAGGGTTTTAGGATGTTAAGAATATTAAATTTTTTCCAATCGCTAGGTAAGGGTTCTCCTTTAAGACATTCATTGTATATATTTAGGAGGATTTTTTTGGCTTTTAGAGGAAAATGTTTTATCATTGAGTACGAAATATCATCTATTCCTGGGGCAGAATTTCGTTTATTGAACAATGCAGTGTCAATTTCTGAAAGTGAGATAAGTTCAAATTCTTGGTTAGTGTGAAGTAACCGGAATTCAGGATTAATGGAAACTGATGACATATTATATAATATTTCTCTTTTAATGTTATCTGAAGGATTATAAAAATTTTTACAATTATTATGATTTGAAAATTTTTTTACTTTATTCCATACATATGTAATATTGGATCCTTTATTTAATGTTTCACAAAATTGTTTAAATTTATTTTTCTTTTTTAATCTAAGGTTACGCTTAGTTTGTGCAATTATATGTTTAACATACAAATAATTTTCTAGTGATGGTGATGAGTCAAATATGTGCAAAGCTTCCTTACGTTTCTTAACCCATAATGTACATTCCTCATCCCACCAAGGATTGAATGGTTTACCCTGTATCCTACAATTTTTATAAGGAATCGAAACATCTGCTGCTTTATTGATAACTGACATGAATTGTTTGTAATTTATTTTATTTATTGAGAAATTTACTAGGTTGTTTCTTATTTCATCATAAAAAAGATCCCAATCAGCTCTTGAAGAATTTCTCATTTTATAATTTTTTACGAAAGTTGTATCTGATAGTTCAATGTCATTGATTTTTATGTATGTGGGAAAATGGTTACTATTGCCGCAGTCTTTAATAATCCCCCATTTGGTACATAAAGCCAGATTACTACTCACGATTGTTAAATCAACAGCACTGATATTATTGTTGGGAAGCTGAAACAAGGTTGCTGAGCCATCATTTAGGATGGTCAACTCGTTATCAAATATAAAGTCAACTATTTGTTTACCACCTTTATTAATTAAACATTTATCCCAAATTGGATGATGAGAATTCATATCGCCCATAATGATTAATTTTTTTATGTTTAGGTTTTTTAACATGGAATTTAAAAAAGGCACTGATATTTCGTTATTTGAACTGGAATAGATATTTATAAGGAATATGTCATCAATCTTTGTTATAATATATTGGATTTTGTCTGAATTATATTTTTTAATAGTCTGAAATGAAATATGATTTTTGATACAGGTAGCTACTCCACCATAGCCATCATTCCTATCTTGTCTAATAATGTGATAAAATTTTAGAGTAAAATTGAAATCTTCTTTAAGCCAAGTTTCATTAATAACTACTATATCTGGATCTTCTTTAGAGACTAAATCTGTCAGAGTATCCCTATTTGAATTGATACTTCTGATGTTCCATTGAATGATTTTTATTTTTGATTTTAGGATCATTCTAAGTTTTAACCTATTAATCACTATCTGAATAATTGTCCAAGTCCATATAGGACCTAAGATTAGAATGGGAAAGTACAAGTTTTTTAACCATATTTAAATTATCTGGTGAAATGTTAATAAAGTTTAAACATGATTTTAGGAAATCATGTGAAGGTATTGTATCAAAATTATAATTACTATGCGATGCACTGGCATTCCAAGCTGAATTTGGTTTTACATTATGTGAATTAGAAGATTTCGATTCTGATTGAGAGGGTATCGGAGATTTAGATTGAGATAAGGCAGTTAAAGAGGAGTAATTCTCTTGTCTACCATTTGGAACATAAAGACATTCATCATGTGCATTTCTGTCATAACCTTGTTGGATTACTCTTCTTTTATTATTTGTATTTGAAACTACCTGCTGAAATGTCCTTTTTGAAGATTTGAAATTGTGTGTTCTTCTTTCTGATGGTGAAACGGTATTCTGTTGAATAGTTTTATTATTAACGGGTTTTACTCTAGTACTATTACTCGGAAGGGACGGAAAATCTTTGGAGTTGAAAATGAATTTGTCTTTTTCTATGTAATTTTTGGGAATGTATTCACTAGCTTCAAAAAATGTTAAATTTTCATAAGACATAAGTTCTTTAATATTTTTTTGACGTAAATATTCCGGACACGTACGCGCTGTTGAAACATGTGGACCTTTGCAAAAGAAACATTTTATAGTGCAATCATCGGTATGTTTAAGCTCACCACAATTCATACATTTTTCTTTTGCTTTACAATTCGTTTTGGTGTGTCCAAATCTTAAGCAGTTGTAACATTGTGTTACTGGGGGAATGAACACATTAACCAATTTTGGTAGATCGTAAAAATTTATTGATTTGGGCATTAAAACACCACTGAATGTGAACAAAACTGTACCTGTAGGTTCGTATGTAGTTGTATCCCCTTTGACTACTCTCCTGTTTAGCCTTTTAGCATTGAGAATTTTTATATCGCTGTTAGTAGAACAACATTCAATAAGTTCATTTTCATTTATTTCAACATCTATTTGACGTACAATACCTTTACAAGATATATAATTAAAAGGTATATAAATTTTGTAACCTTGATCTAATAAATTTTTGTTATTTAGGAAATTATTTGCAGATAGATAATTATTAAACTCTACAGAAATTCGGTTTGAACCTTTGCTTCTAATTTTATTAATATTATTTAATTTCAAATTAAAAATATCTCTCGCAATTTTTATATTATTGAAAGAACCAACTCTAATATTATTTATATTTGTTGACTCAATAAACACAAAAAACGGGCCAACATCTTTTTCAGAATACATATTGACAGTTGAATTTAATTTTTTATTTTCATTTTCATTGGGATCAGGGGGGGTAACCCCCCCCCCTCCACCTTATTCATAAAGAATCAGTCAGAAATGTCAAATTTTTGGTCACAAAAAATGAATAAAAAATTATTTTTATCAAAATAAAATTCAAAATAATATTACAAAAAAGTACAATGCTCAAAATACCTGTTCAATTTACAAGGATAGGTTTGATTTTGTTCTATTTGGCACAAGCACGCACCTCTTTTCTTCGTTGACAGTAAGTAGCTCTTTACTGCACGAACGACGACAGGGGAATGTATTTGTAATCCACTGTTAGTTATTTGTCGAATAAGTTCAAAGTGTAATGATTTTCCACAGACTGTACTCGTTGACACCTCTCTTGGCCTACACCTCTTAGGTGTTTGGCCAGGCACATCGCATTCTTTTTCACTGTAATCATATACATAACCTATAATATTTGATGTTGGTTGATTAATTTGTCAAAATAATAATAATTGTCAATGCCAGTGGCCAATACATATTTGAAACGATCCTGTTGCATAAAAACGAAGAGCAATTAACAATTGATTTCGCACATCTATGGGTCTATTTTTGTTGCTTACAGGATGCAATTGGTTACCGATTAAATTTAATAAATGATCTACTGAATTTTTTAAAAATCTAAACCTAGTTTTAAAGTCCACATCATCAAATTTAGCAAAAGGGTTTCTTCTTTGAAGCTGCCAGCAGCGTGGTCTTCTCCTTCGCTGCTTATTTTCGTCATCAGAGGATGATGATGATGAAAATAATATTCGAAAATAAATATATTTGTCTACAAAATGAAATTGTCTGATATAATTACGTTTACCTGCAATACATTGTTGATAGTGTCAAGTTAAACTAATGAATTTTCCTTATTATTGATATTTAATGTGAGGTTAGCTGTCCATTTATTCGTAGAATAAATATTTATTTGGCCGATATTGGACTAATAATTTATTTGGACTTTATTTATAGAATAAGTCTTACTTGACGTTGGTGAAACGCATATAAATATGTCAGTTTTATTGGTCGAATGACTTATAGCGATGCTATAAGCGTATGTAATAGTTCGCAACTAAAGTATGTGATAACATTACCAACAAATCAAAAACCTAATACTATTCAATATTACTTCTATACGAATATAAGTTGCAATATTAAGTTTCAAAATGTTAAACTATGTGATTCTGTATTATTTTTTTAGTGAATAGTGTTTATATTCAAAATAAGGAAATGTGAAAACTATAAATTTTTTTGAGCAACAAATTATTAAAGAAGAAACTGACAAACAGGAATCTAAAATAATAAACATGCAAGCTAAGTAAGTTAAATAATATATGGTGGCCCATACATGGCAACGATATCAGCAAAGAAAGGAAAAGATGTCTATTCTTTGTTTCACGTTAAGAAAATAACATTACGCTTATGGAGATCAGTGTTGCCAAAACTCTCAGACACTCTCTTTTGCACGGATGTCCAAGATATTCCCTTTGCTTAATTTTTGAATTTTCATTTTCTATTAATATTTAACTGTAAAGTCAGAATAACTACTAAATAAAAGTCTTATTATCATTATGTAGTCAGAGACGACATAAAATAGCTGACATACGCACATCGTATTATTTTAAGTTGCAATTAGTAATTAGATATACGCATTCCAAGCGGTCAATATTTTCTACTGATTTATATGATTCATGGCATATCGTATTCTCACCGAAAAACAAATAAACTGTCGTTACTATAATTAAAATAAGATAAAATAAAATTATCTTTTGTAAATACTATTTATCTAATTAAAATCATTTTCCCTACTTTTCATCTCTTGTTTCGAATGGGCACTTTTGGCCAATTACGTTAAAAAACAAAGCACGTGGTGTTCGTGTGTATTAAGGTATTAAGTTTTTATACCTTAATATACACGAACACCACGTGCTTTGTATTCAACAGGTATACTAGCCACTCCTGGATATCTCCACTTCATGGTTTGTTCCAGTTTCACTTTTAAAAACGTTAAAAAACATTAATTTAATTCATGTTTGTGGAAACGAAAATACAAATTATACAAACCAAAATTGTGCTTGTGTGTGTCGTGGCAACGCCGTGTTGCTATCGTCCATAAGAAATACATGGCCCTATCTTCGCAATGTTATTTTCTAAACGTGAAACGTAGTATAGTACGGTCATCAAAAATATCGCGCTTAATGATGATAATTATGAAGATCGGCATAATATAATAAAAAAAAACGTCATGACGACGGGTACCAGAGAGAGCGGCACCATTCGTCGATCGGTGTTTTTGGCGGCCAGATGATATCAACACCAGTCTACAGTAAAAAACCAATTTTTCAGATTTCGTAGAATTTTTTAGTAACACATGGATGATAGCTGTGGCTACAACCTCACCTAGATACAGGTATTATTGTGATATTAGATTGGAAATCACAGAAATCTTACAACTTTCCTTTTCGTTATTGATGATTAAACGGTAGTCATATGGAGTGTTTTCGAAGACATGGTAGTATTTGTCAGGAAGTTCTGGGCCAACAAAATTCAGTAAAATAGGTCTCCTGAACCTAAGAGGTACCCGAGGATATCTTAAGAACATTTTAAGACCGTGTTTTGGGGTCCGTATCCGCATTGCGTATCTCTTGCTGAAGGATTGGATAGGGGAGGAATGCCAGCTGTATTGGGATTTAAATCAGAGTGATAATGATATATCTTTCTGTAGAGTTTAAGAAGTATTTTTCTCTCTGCAGCAATAAGATGACCATATTGGAACAGCAATAAGAACCATATTGGCCTAATAAAACTTTGTAGGTATGAACATGCGTTGCTTTATTTGTGGCACCAAACTTTCAATAATAGTGCAGCTAGACTTTCAGGAAATCTTTCCAGAAGCGGTAAAAGATGTTAATGCCGGAATTCGAATTAACGGAAAATGGTATTTGCTAACATTTATGAAGCCCTTTAGGAGTTAATCAATAGAATCACAGAAGTGATTCAGAGATACGGAGTTTCACTAAACATTAAGAAAACAAAATATATGATGATCTCTAACAAGAAACAGCAAACTGAAAGAATCAGTATGAATGATGAACCAACAGAAACATACATCTACCTTGGTACGAACGTCAATGATAATTGGGACCATTCCCTAGAAATAAAATGTAGAATAGAGAAAACAAGATTTACATTTCAAAAAATGGTTCAGATATTTAAATGCTATGATTTATCAATATTCCTAAAACTTGGGTTATTACGATGATATATTTTTTCCTTTACTATTATACGCTGTTGAGTCGTGGACTCTTACAGAAACTAACCACCACCCCCCTTCGAAGATTGAGCTAAAGATATCTCATACCGACCACGTTAGTGTTAGTTAGTTACCGACCAGTAACCGTTACCTTGGTCACATCATTTAAAACATCAAAAGATATGTGTTGCTGCATTTAATTCTACAAGGGATGTCCTGGCTAAAAAATCTACGTGTGTGATTTAACACAACAGCCACAAATTTTTTCAGTGCAGCAGTTTGTAAAATACAGATTGCCATGATGGTCGACTACATCCGAAACCGATTGGCACTACAAGAAGAAAAATGCTGCGTATCTCATTAAAGGTAGTTTTACATAATTCATTCACACACTCTTTAACATAATTAAAAACATATATGAAAATGTCACCATGCATATAAAGCTGGACGAAAGCACAAAGACTAATCCCATAAGACTACAACGGGAAGTAAGACAAGGAGACACCATCTCTTCCAAACTATTTACCCTTACTCTAGAAGATATTTTTAAGAAACTGGAATGGAACAATAAGGGTATCAACGGATCATACTTAAACCACTTGAGATTCGCAGATGACATAGTTTTAACAGCCGATAATATCCAAGAACTAAATGATATGTTACAACAATTAAATGCATTTAATTTCAGGAGCGGTAGGCTTAAAAATGAACTACAGCAAAACAAAATACTGAGCCAAGACCAGACAAATATAACAATACAAAATCATACCATAGAAAATGTGGAACATGTATATCTAGGTCATGTTATCAAACTAGGAAAACCAAATCAAGATGCTGAAATTAAAAGAAGAACACAACTGACGGGACGCTTTCGGCAAACTAGCACATATCTTAAAAAACACCTCCATTCCTATAAACTTAAAGAAAAAGGTGTATAACACATCCATACTACCCGTTTGTACCTACGGCTTGGAGACAGTAGCTTACCAAAAAATTTGCCAAAAAATTAGAAACAACGCAAAGAGCAATGAAACGAATCATGCTTGGAATATCACTAAGAGACAAGATTAGAAACACCGAGATAAGACGTAGAACGAAGATTAGGGATATTGTGGAAGAAATTACAAAAATGAAACGGCGCCTGGCAAGTCACGTAGCCCGATATAAGGACAACAAGTGAACACGGAGAATTCTAGAATGGAGACCAAGGACGACAACAAGAAGCATGGGAAGACCTCAAAAAAGATGGGTAGATGACATAAGAGCAGTAGCAGGCAAACAGTGGATTAGATTGGAGCAAGATAGAGAAAGATGGAAGCAATTGGGAGAGACCTACATTCAGGAGTGGATGGAAAATGGTTGACAAAGAAGATTTATTACTATCTGCCATAACTTGGTATTAGGATACTTGAAATGGTTTTACAACATATAATTTTTTGTTTTCTACTACATTTTAGGACATGGCCTCGATATTTTTGTCCTCGATTATTCATCATAATATTTCTATTTGTTTGCATTAGATGGCGTGATTTTAATAACATTACTTATATAAATACATTCACAACTTTAAATAATGTAAATAATTATCAATAACTTAATTTTGAAATTTAGTTTAATTTTTTGTAATTTAAAATTATTTATAGTTATTTTCTTTACTAAATGTAATTTTTGGTTATTAATATAAATTTGGAAATTAATATTGGAAATGCAATCTTCCACTGTGTAACTTTTCCTGAAATAGGTAAACTTTTTAACATCTCGTATACGTCAAATTGAAGTAACAATGTATAAATGACATTAAGTAGACAAGTAAAAAGCCAAAACTACAACAAAATAATAGAAAAAGTAAAGTTTAATTTCTTCAAAAACTTCTCTGTACACCAAAAGAGTGATTAAACTAAAACCCAAATCTCAAGCAATTTACCTAAAACCTGCACTCTGCTTAATGTGTTGACTTAAAATTCGTTACCATTGAAACTTCTGAAAAGCCTTTATGTCCACACCTTTTGTGCGAGATGATTGTTGAAAATACCAAGTTTCCGCAGTATGTTTTGTCAAAGCTCAATAGGTTTTTATGACAAAACTTGTTTTCTTTGCTTTATAGCTCTTTATGAATCATCTAAACATTTTACATTGCTTTATATTACTTTTTTATTTTATTTAAAACAAAGGCATTTAAAAGTTACATGCTGTAATATAAACTATACATCAAAATAATAAAATTATACGAGCAGTTAGTTTCAATGTATTTAAAATAATATGCATAGGTTACTAATCAATCATACTGTTTAAGTGTATCTAATTTTATTGAATAAATAGTTCCTTTTAAAATAGTTACAATTATTAAGTGAATAATATGCGTTTTATTATTAAGGATGTGAAGTGGATGAAAAGTGATAAACACTTTCAAAATTTATTTTTCAGAATAACTTTCAACATCCATTCAATATAATTTAACCCTTCAGGGGATGGATGAGGCCTGTCAGACCTCACCCATATGAAAGTATACACAAACTTTGTAATTCTTTTTTGACAAAACGTTAATAATTCTGTTAATAAGGATTTTTTATTTTTTTTGTAACCTTCATCGTACGCTCTGTCATACGGTCGTAGCTCCTGATTTTTAGGGGTTTCCGGACGCTCAGAGACCGCCGCTCTCAAAGAGGATCTCAAGTTACGATAGTTCGTCGTCGCTACAAGAGCTATTGAGATTCCGGCTTTTTCGTCCGGCTTTCGAGCCTTTGTGGTAGGTGAGGAGACACCGGCAATCAGAATTCTCTAACAGTTTGAGTTTCTTACAGACTTAATTTTTATAATGACAATGTGTGTGTTAGAATTCTGTTGCGTGGTGTATGTCTCAAATCCACAGAGCTGCTGGCCTTCTCACTTGGAGTATCCGCGTTCCCTCTTCTTAAGAAAGGCACAAGAAAGCCGATCGTGACAACTCTACTAACTGCCTGTCGCTTTGTACACCACCTTTCACAAACAGTATATTTGCATCAGGTTTCAGGTGATGAAGCGTCGTCGTGGCTTGACTCTGTCGGAAACGCCATTACAAGTCCCCATCGGGTCTTTTATTCGTTCTTTACCGTCGTCGTCCAAAAGAACGCTCTGGGCAGTTCGACACAATTTAGAATAGTTATAAAACCACTGTCTTTCTATTCCAAAAAGATCGTGTTACTGACCAGGAGCCTCACAGTTAATATGTATCTCGTGCTCTGAAGTATACCTTCTTACTGTGGATGAAGTCTTCTTGTGCAAGAAGAAAAGGAGAGCAAAGGATGTAAGACTTAAGGTGACATAAGCTAGCGGACAAGGAGACAGCAAACACGTTTTAAAAACTACGTTAAAAACTACCTACAGCACGCTGAACACGACTGTGACTTAGACCAAAATTAGCAAATACTAAAAGAAGCACTCCTAAACGGTGGTAAACAAGCATGCGGAATAACAAGAAATAACAGAAGCAAAAAGTGTACAAACTGGTGGAACAATGAAATAAAAGCAGAAGCGAAGTCCAAGAAGATAGCTTGGAAAAATTATTTAAGGAACGGAACTGCAGACAACTACGAAATATATAAACTGCAAAGAATCAAATTTAAAGATATGGTACTAGCAGCGAAACGGAAAAGTTGGGAAGAATTCGGAAATAAGATGGAAGAAGACTACCACTCTAACGAAAAGTTATTCTTTAAAACCCTGAAGAATTTAAGAACCGAAAAGGTCGTCGTCTTTTACAAAAAGTCGTTTCTAAAATGGGACAATCACAGAGTGGATTTAGAAAAGGCAAAAGTATCCAAGATCACATTTTTATTATCAAGAAACTAATACAAAACGCACGGGACTCAAGCACTAAGTATGTTAAGCCTTTAAAGACTTAGCAAAGGCATTTGATAGTACTCCAAGGAAGGTGACATATGTTTAAAAAAGAAAGGTGTAAAAATTAAACGCAGGCAAGCCCTTATGAGTATTTATACACAAACAAGGAACATAATCAGAGCCGATAATATGGAATCCGAAGAGTTCACAGTAAATAAGGGTCTGCGTCAAGGAGGAGTACTAGGACCCATACTGTTTAACATTGTCTTAGATGACATAATTAAAGAAACTAGAGCAGAAACATTGAAATTATATGCCGGACATAGAAATCTAGATGCAGTGTGAATCTCAGAGTGTGCCTACGCAGACGATCTAGTGATATTTGGGATAAATGAAGAAGCACTCAATCGAAATTTACAAGTATGGAACGCTGTACTAATTAAACGAAATTTGAGGATCAATAATGAGAAGACGAAAGTAATGGTATGTGGAAAAAATAGAAAACAAACGAAGATAACACTTAACGGAAATACACTTGAACAAGTCGATACTTACAAATACTTAGGAGTACAAATAGAGAACATAGAAAAGTGCTGGTCGGATGTACCACGCAATTAAAAGTACGTTTCTGTAAAAAAAAGGGTATCCCAAAAAGCTAAAGTGACCAAATACAAGACGATGTTTGTGCCGATCTTAACTTTTGGTAGTAAAAGTTGGACGCTTACCGGTAAATTAAAATCGAAAATACAGAGCATAGAAATAAAGTTTCTTAGAAGAATAATGAAGTACATTTTAGACAGGGTTAGAAATTTAGAAATGAGGCAGTCAAAGAACATCTTAAAGTCCAAACAATTATTAAGAAAATTAAAGAGGCCCAACTAAGATGGTACGGACACATGGTTAAAATGAATCAAGAAGACAAACCAAGAGACCAAAGGGCAGGTCAATGAAGACATGGGATAATAATGTTACCTTAATTCTAGAGACACAAGGAATCAGCAAATAACAAGCAAGAATTTTTGAAGTGGTATTTTTGAAAATTGATCATAGGATTAAGTTTAAAAAGTTTTTTATTTTATTGTATTTTATAAATAAATATATTTAAGTGAGCCATGTGCATAGGCTACCAAATATACACTGTGTTATTTGACATTTGTTGTGTTGCGGATGAAAAATGGGGTTAAATATTAGTTTGGGATTTTAATTTAAATATAATTACGGATGTAAAATAGTAGTATATTAGTGTAAGACATTTAGTTTATATATATATAATAGTGAATTCTGATCTAAAAAGCCTAAATGTCAATAAGGTTCTCACTAGAATTTTCTGGAAAACGTCAATATACAAGGCAGTTAGGCCTATTTGCATAGTCGATTATTCCAGAACTTTCATACATTGATGAGATGAAGAGTTTCGAACATGGTTGATTGCTAGAAAAGTCTGGAAGGATAAAAGCATATAAATATCAGGTAATTTGGAGCAGGCAGGCATTAAGTTACAGTCAATTATTAAGTCACAGTCAATTATTAAGTTACAGTTACTAAGTCAGTTACAGTCAATTATTAAGTTAGTATAAGGCATTAATTAAGTAAGATGAAGTCAGTCAGTCAGTTACAATTGATTATATTGAAATAATTTATGAAGTGATTAAGTTAAATTAAGTTAGAAGAATTCATGAAGTGATTAAGTTAAATTAAGCTAGAAAAAAGGATTAAGTGAGATGAAGTCAGTCAGTCAGGTACTGAATTAAGTTATTAAATTAGATTTATCAAGAAAGTTAGTTCAAGACAGTTATAGTTAATTTAAATTAGAAGAAAGGATTAACTTAGAAGAATTCATTAAGTCAGATACAGTTGAATCGTATGAGAGTAAATTAATTCAATAGTTAAATACAATAGTATATTATATAAAATTACAAGAATTTTAAATTTTAATATCTATATGCAATTTCACAAATACAAGGATAACCGAGGCTGATTAAGAAGATATTTAGTGGTGGTTATAATTTTGATTTTGGAAAACTTTAGGCATTCAGTGATAGAAAGGTACCAAATTTTGTTAATATAATTTAATAATTGTAAGAATTTCAAAGTTTAGATAGGTTGTTTTAAATTTATATTGTTTATATTAGATATATATGTCTGTTTCATAATCGTTATAATATATTATAAGACAGTTATAGTTAATTTAAATTAGAAGAAAGGATTAACTTAGAAGAATTCATTAAGTCAGATACAGTTGAATCGTATGAGAGTAAATTAATTCAATAGTTAAATACAATAGTATATTATATAAAATTACAAGAATTTTAAATTTTAATATCTATATGCAATTTCACAAATACAAGGATAACCGAGGCTGATTAAGAAGATATTTAGTGGTGGTTATAATTTTGATTTTGGAAAACTTTAGGCATTCAGTGATAGAAAGGTACCAAATTTTGTTAATATAATTTAATAATTGTAAGAATTTCAAAGTTTAGATAGGTTGTTTTAAATTTATATTGTTTATATTAGATATATATGTCTGTTTCATAATCGTTATAATAAAGATAATTTAAAAAAGTACTTACAAACTAATTCTTTGAGAACCGCGATAAAAACCCTATACTCATATATTTTATTTTAAACACTCATCTCATATACAAACAAAAATCATAACAATATATATATATATATATATATATATATATATATATATATATATATATATATATTTATATATATATTATTTATTGTGCAAGAAAAATTATGATTGCCATCCCCATAGGGAGACAGCACTCTAACAAGAAGATATTATATTTTTAATTCTCTTGAAAAGACTTATTTTTTTATGAGGCTATTTTGAAACATTTAAGTTTAAGTAGGCGCATAGACTCTCAGTAACTATGTATGAAAACTATATACGATAATATTGAATAAACAATTGATGTCCCTTTTCTTAAAGCCATATATAAATTATAAAATATAAGCAGTTTTTTTACATTTGAAAATGTAAAATTTTTAATTGCATGAAGTCCCTTTGCGTCTAATCCTTAAAGGGACAAGATTCTGAATTATGTTTTTAATTTTCCTGGACGTTTTCTAGAAACGAATGGAAAAAATTATCTCGCATTCCCACAAAGGATGCTCAGTCGTGAATATCGGTAGGAGAAGTAAGCCAGGAATTCAGGTCCTCAGAGACCTCCGCTGAGAAGAAAGAAAAAGGTTTTTGTCGATGTGACATCTCAATGGATAAAAATGATAGCGAAAATGTATACATGTCAGTAAATTGAATAAATTTTGTGAGAAAACATCATTTACAATATTGCAAGAAAAAACAAGCAAATACTTTTATGTCAAAATTTGATATATTTGTAAGAAATCCAATTTAGATACAAAGAACTACTTTTCTCCATTGATCCCTTCCATAAAATATTATTTTGGTGAAGTTGTATAAAAGTTTTTTTGTGTAACAAAAGGCAGAAGTGTATATCAAGGTTTTGGTATTGTTGTTGCAAAATTTAGGTTAAGTATAAAAAACGGCGTATAAACAGGGTGTTCAGTAAAAAATGGGACATAAATTAACTGAAAATTATTTTTGTTAAAATAGTCTGATTTTACTAAATTAAAATTTAGACTAACCGGTTTTGGGGGTATCAAATTAAAAAAATTAATAAATTATACAGTAAAACTTCTCTTAACGAACAGTTGTTTACAACAGAAACCTCTACTGAACGTACCGTTTTAGGTCACCAAACATTTCATGTGCGTAAATAGGAAGACACCTTCGACCAAAGAAACCCTCCACAAATTTGCCATCAGTATTTCTAAGAAATTATTGTAATTTAACCTGTCAGCAATATTTCCTTACAGTAAGGAAATGACATTTCGGCGTGCATCGGTATGTAAATTAGATGAAGTATACTTATATAATTATGTGGCTACAGTAAGTTATGTATATATATATATATATATATATATATATATATATATATATTATATATATATATATATATATATATATATATATCTATCTATATATATATATATATATATATATATATATATATATATATATATATCTATCTATCTATATATATATATATATATCTATCTATATATATATATATATATATATATATATATATATATATATATATATATATATATATATATATATATATATATATATATATATATTTGGATTTCCAGAGCCCCAATTTTAAAACACGTTGCGTACGACATGAGACAATAAGTGTTTCACACTCGATTTGATCCTTGGATGGCGTGGCACAAATGGTGTACCACATGGTACACTTTCACTTTCACTGGCGTGTATTACAAAGCGGTTCATGCGACTGTGCTATTTAAGCAGGAATACAAAAAGAGCCGTCCTAGGAGAGGCTGATATGCGCCGGACATTTGTTTTGATTTTATGAACCTATTTTTGGTAAGGTGAATAAAACAATGTAAATAATAAAAATTCTGTTTAGTGGAAAGCTATAATAAGCATATGAAACATCGGAATATTAGTAAATTATAACAAAACCTGTAAAATTACGAAAAAAATATTGAATTATTTCAAGTTCAAGAGTTATTTAAATTGTTTTCTGTGTTACCTCCTTATATATTAGAAAGGAATTTACTAATACACACATAAAAATCAGTTCAACTGCTAATTTTTGGTACCACTTATTACCTCGTCTAAGGCAATGAGAGTAAGATTTGAGTTGATCTAAAAAATCAATGTAGCTCTTGCACCTGTTGTAACTAACAACAGCACTTGGTTTCTCTATTTCACCGCGTCTTTTCTTTATTTTAGTGCTGTCTGCTTGATGTTTTGTCGTAAGCATCATCACGTCACGTTTGCCTTTCCACTTTGGCATTACTATATCAGTAGAACTTCCGTCAATACCAATTTCAATTTTTTTTAATTTAATATTAACCACTTTGGGAGAGTTGAGTTTACGATTAGCTCTTACAATGTCAACTAGGTGTGTATTTCTTTCTAATAAATTGGTTGCAAGATTCACAAGTGTAATAGTTGTCGGTGTATAAAGTACGCCCACAGTCAAGTAGATTATCCATCAAATGCAACACAACTCCTGCGGAAGCACTACCATCATCAGTCTTATCATTAGCAGAATACACTTTAAGAACCATGAATATGCATTTGGCGCGAAATATAGCGTGTAGTACACGTAAGAAACCACACTGGCTGGAATAAACAAATTAATCCTTGGCCGGCGTGAAACAAACGTTGTGCCACAAAGTATATTCTAAAAAAACTTATGATATATCGAAAATCAAACAAGAAAAATTACTGCGGCATGTTAATTAGATAAAAATGAATCTAGATTTGTAGCCGTATGCAACGTGTTAATCTTTTAATTGCCTTTACCTGACTGTCCGTTGCTGACAGGTTAAATTACAATAATTTCTTAGAAATACTGATGGCAAATTTGTGGAGGGTTTCTTTGGTCGAAGGTGTCTTCCTATTTACGCACATGAAATGTTTGGTGACCTAAAACGGTACGTTCAGTAGAGGTTTCTGTTGTAAACAACTGTTCGTTAAGAGAAGTTTTACTGTATAATTTATTAATTTTTTTAATTTGATACCCCCAAAAACCGGTTAGTCTAAATTTTATAATTTAGTAAAATCAGACTATTTTAACAAAAATAATTTTCAGTTAATTTATGTCCCATTTTTTACTGAACACCCTGTTTATACGCCGTTTTTTATACTTAACCTAAATTTTGCAACAACAATACCAAAACCTTGATATACACTTCTGCCTTTTGTTACACAAAAAAACTTTTATACAACTTCACCAAAATAATATTTTATGGAAGGGATCAATGGAGAAAAGTAGTTCTTTGTATCTAAATTGGATTTCTTACAAATATATCAAATTTTGACATAAAAGTATTTGCTTGTTTTTTCTTGCAATATTGTAAATGATGTTTTCTCACAAAATTTATTCAATTTACTGACATGTATACATTTTCGCTATCATTTTTATCCATTGAGATGTCACATCGACAAAAACCTTTTTCTTTCTTCTCAGCGGAGGTCTCTGAGGACCTGAATTCCTGGCTTACTTCTCCTACCGATATTCACGACTGAGCATCCTTTGTGGGAATGCGAGATAATTTTTTCCATTCGTTTCTAGAAAACGTCCAGGAAAATTAAAAACATAATTCAGAATCTTGTCCCTTTAAGGATTAGACGCAAAGGGACTTCATGCAATTAAAAATTTTACATTTTCAAATGTAAAAAAACTGCTTATATTTTATAATTTATATATAGCTTTAAGAAAAGTGACATCAATTGTTTATTCAATATTATCGTATATAGTTTTCATACATAGTTACTGAGGGTCTATGCGCCTACTTGAACTTAAATGTTTCAAAATAGCCTCATAAAAAAATAAGTCTTTTCAAGAGAATTAAAAATATAATATCTTCTTTTTAGAGTGCTGTCTCCCTATGGGGATGGCAATTATAATATCTCTTGCACAATAAATAATATATATATATATATATATATATATATATATATATATATATATATATATATATAGATATATATTGTTATGATTGTTGTTTGTATATGAGCAATGAGTGTTTAAAATAAAATATATGAGTATAGGGTTTTTATCGCGGTTCTCAAAGAATTAGTTTGTAAGTACTTTTTTAAATTATCTTTATTATAACGATTATGAAACATACATATATATCTAATATAAACAATATAAATTTAAAACAACCTATCTAAACTTTGAAATTCTTACAATTATTAAATTATATTAACAAAATTTGGTACCTTTCTATCACTGAATGCCTAAAGTTTTCCAAAATCAAAGTTATAACCACCACTATATATCTTCTTAATCAGCCTCGGTTATCCTTGTATTTGTGAAATTGCATATAGATATTAAAATTTAAAATTCTTGTAATTTCCATATAATATACTATGCTATTGTATTTAACTATTGAATTAATTTACTCTCATACGATTCAACTGTATCTGACTTAATGAATTCTTCTAAGTTAATCCTTTCTTCTAATTTAAATTAACTATAACTGTCTTGAACTAACTTTCTTGATAAATCTAATTTAATAACTTAATTGTAACTGACTGACTGACTTCATCTCACTTAATCCTTTTTTCTAACTTAATTTAACTTAATCACTTCATAAATTCTTTCAACTTAATCAATTGTAACTGACTGACTGACTTCATCTTACTTAATTAATGCCTTCTACTAACTTAATAATTGACTGTAACTGACTTAGTAACTGTAACTTAATAATTGACTGTGACTTAATAATTGACTGTAACTTAATAATTGACTGTGACTTAATAATTGACTGTAACTTAATGCCTGCCTGCTCCAAATTACCTGGTATTTATATGCTTTTATCCTTCCAGACTTTTCTAGCAATCAACCATGTTCGAAACTCTTCATCTCATCAATGTATACAATATACTACTATTTTACATCCGTAATTACATATATTTAAATTAAAATCCCAAACTAATATTTAACCCCATTTTTCATCCGCAACCAAACAAATGTCAAATAACACAGTGTATATTTGGTTGCCTATGCACATGGCTCACTTAAATATATTTATTTATAAAATACAATAAAATAAAAAACTTTTTAAACTTAATCCTATGATAAATTTTCAAAAATACCACTTCAAAAATTCTTGCTTGTTATTTGCTGATTCCTTGTGTCTCTAGAATTAAGGTAACATTATTATCCCATGTCTTCATTGACCTGCCCTTTGGTCTCTTGGTTTGTCTTCTTGATTCATTCTAACCATGTGTCCGTACCATCTTAGTTGGGCCTCTTTAATTTTCTTAATAATTGTTTGGACTTTAAGATGTTCTTTTTACTGCCTCATTTCTAAATTACTAACCCTGTCTAAAATGTACTTCATTATTCTTCTAAGAAACTTTATTTCTATGCTCTGTATTTTCGATTTTAATTTACCGGTAAGCGTCCAACTTTTACTATCAAAAGTTAAGATCGGCACAAACATCGTCTTGTATTTGGTCACTTTAGCTTTTTGGGATACTTCTTTTTTTTTACAGAAACGTACTTTTAATTGCGTGGTACATCCGACCAGCACTTTTCTATGTTCTCTATTTGTACTCCTAAGTATTTGTAAGTATCGACTTGTCAAGTGTATTTCCGTTAAGTTTTATCTTCGTTTGTTTTCTATTTCTCCACATACCATTACTTTCGTCTTCTCATTATTGATCCTCAAATTTCGTTTAATTAGTACAGCGTTCCATACTTGTAAATTTCGATTGATTGCTTCTTCATTTATCCCAAATATCACTAGATCGTCTGCGTATGCACACTCTGAGATCCACACTGCATCTAGATTTCTATGTCCGGCATATAATTTCAATGTTTTTGCTCTAGTTTCTTTAATTAGGTCATCCAAGACAATGTTAAACAGTATGGGGCCTAGTACTCCTCCTTGAAGTAGCCCCTTATTTACTGTAAACTCTTTGGATTCCATATCATCGGATCTGATTATGTTCCTTGTATGTCTATATATACTCATAATGGCTTGCCCGAGTTTAATTTTCACACCTTTCTTTTTTAAACATATCTCAATCACCTTCCTTAAAGTACTATCAAATGCCTTTTCTAAGTCTATAAAGGCTTGGTTTAACTCAGTGCTTAAGTTTCGTGCGTTTTGTATGAGTTTCTTGATAGTAAAAATGTGATCTTGGATACTTCTGCCTTTTCTAAATCCACTCTGTGATTGTTCCATTTTAGAATCGACTTTTTGTAAAAGACGACGACCTTTTTGGGTCTTAGATTCTTCAGGGTTTTAAAGAACAACTTTTCTTAGTGTGGTAGTCTTCTTCCCAACTTTTCCGTTTCGCTGCTAGTACCATATCTTTGACTTTGAGTCTTTGCAGTTAGTTTATCTATTTGGTAGTTGTATGCAGTTCCGTTTTAAAATTAAATATTTTTCCAAGCTATCTTCTTGGACTTCACTTCTGCTTTTATTTCATTGTTCCACCAGTTTGTACACTTTTTGCTTCTGTTATTTCTTGTTATTCCGCATGCTTGTTTACCACCGTTTAGGAGTGTTTCTTTCAGTATTTGCTAATTTTGGTCTAAGTCACAGTCGTGTTCAGCATGCTGTAGGTAGTTTTTAACGTAGTTTTCAAACTTGTTTGCTATCTCCTTGTCCGCTAGCTTATGTGACCTTAAGTCTTACATCCTTTGCTCTCTCCTTTTCTTCTTGCACAAGAAGACTCCATCCACAGTAAGAATATATACTTCAGAGCACGAGAACCTACATATTGATTGTGAGGCTCCCGGACAGTAAGACGATCTTTTTGCAACAGAAAGACAGTGGTTTTATAACTATTCTAAATTGTGTCGAACTACCCACAGCGTTCTTTTGGACGACGACGGTAAAGAGCGAATAAAAGACCCGATGGGGACTTGTAATAGCTTTTCCAACAGAGTCAAGCCACGACGACGCTTCGTCACCTGAAACCTGATGCAAATATACTGTTTGTGAAAGGTGGTGTACAAAGCGACGGGTAGTTAGTAGAGTTGTCACGATCGGCTTTCTTGTGCCTCTCTTAAGGAGAGGGAACGCGGATACTCCTAGTGAGAAGGCCGGCATCTTTGTGGATTTGAGACATACACCACGCGACAGAATTCTAACACACACTGTGTCATTGTAAAAATTAAGTCTGTAAGAAACTCAAACTGTTAGAGAATTCTGATTGCCGGTGTCTCCTCACCTACCACAGAAGCTCAGCGGAGCTTCTCAGACGAATAAGCCGGAATCCCAATAACTCTTGTAGTGAAAATTGACTCTCGTAACTTGAGATCCTCTTCGAGAGCGGCGGTCTCTGAGCGTCCGGAAACCCCTAAAAATCAGGAGCTACGACCGTACGATAAAGCGTACGATGAAGGTTACAAAAAAAATAAAAAATCCTTATTAACAGAATTATTAACGTTTTGTCAAAAAAGAATTACAAAGTTTGTGTATACTTTCATATGGGTGAGGTCTGACAGGCCTCATCCATCCCCTGAAGGGTTAAATTATGTTGAATGGATGATGAAAGTTATTCTGAAAAATAAATTTTGAAAGTGTTTATCACTTTTCATCCACTTCACATCCTTAATAATAAAACACATATTATTCACTTAATAATTGTAACTATATTAAAAGGAACTATTCATTCAATAAAATTAGATACACTTAAACAGTATGATTGATTAGTAAGTAACCTATGCATATTATTTTAAATACATTGAAACTAACTACTCGTATAATTTTATTATTTTGATGTATAGTTTATCTTACAGCATGTATTTTTTAAATGCCTTTGTTTTAAATAAAATAAAAAAGTAATGTAAAGCAATGTAAAATGTTTAGATGATTCATAAAGAGCTATAAAGCAAAGAAAACAAGTTTTGTCATAAAAACCTATTGAGCTTTGACAAAACATACTGCGGAAACTTGGTATTTTCAACAATCATCTCGCACAAAAGGTGTGGACATAAAGGCTTTTCAGAAGTTTCAATGGTAACGAATTTTAAGTCAACACATTAAGCAGAGTGCAGGTTTTAGGTAAATTGCTTGAGATTTGGGTTTTAGTTTAATCACTCTTTTGGTGTACAGAGAAGTTTTTGAAGAAATTAAACTTTACTTTTTCTATTATTTTGTTGTAGTTTTGGTTTTTACTTGTCTACTTAATGTGATTTATACATTGTTACTTCAATTTGACGTATACGAGATGTTAAAAAGTTGACCTATTTCAGGAAAAGTTACACAGTGGAAGATTGCATTTCCAATATTAATTTCCAAATTTATATTAATAACCAAAAATTACATTTAGTAAAGAAAATAACTATAAATAATTTTAAATTACAAAAAATTAAACTAAATTACAAAATTAAATTATTGATAATTATTGACATTATTTAAAGTTGTGAATGTATTTATATAAGTAATGTTATTAAAATCACGCCATCTAAAATGCAAACAAATAGAAATATTATGATGAATAATCGAGGACAAAAATATCGAGGCCATGTCCTAAAATGTAGTAGAAAACAAAAAATTATATGTTGTAAAACCATTTCAAGTATCCTAATACCAAGTTATGGCAGATAGTAATAAATCTTCTTTGTCAACCATTTTCCATCCACTCCTGAATGTAGGTCTCTCCCAATTGCTTCCATCTTTCTCTATCTTGCTCCAATCTAATCCACTGTTTGCCTGCCACTGCTCTTATGTCATCTACTCATCTTTTATGAGGTCTCCCCATGCTTCTTGTTGTCGTCC
This sequence comes from Diabrotica balteata, assembly GCA_918026665.1. NCBI lineage: Eukaryota > Metazoa > Arthropoda > Insecta > Coleoptera > Chrysomelidae > Diabrotica > Diabrotica balteata. Next base: position 148,852,792 of record OU898278.1, on the reverse strand, counting down.
TTGGTCTCCATTCTAGAATTCTCCGTGTCCACCTGTTGTCATTATATCGGGCTACGTGACCTGCCCAGCGCCGTTTCATTTTTGTAATTTCTTCCACAATATCCCTAATCTTCGTTCTACGTCTTATCTCGGTGTTTCTAATTTTGTCTCTTAGTGATATTGCAAGCATGATTCGTTTCATTGCTGTTTGCGTTGTTTCTATTTTTTTGGCAAATTTTTTGGTAAGTGCTACTGTCTCCAAGCCGTAGGTACAATCTGGTAGTATGCATGTGTTATACACCTTTTTTTAAGTTTATAGAAATGGAGGTGTTTTTCAAGATATGTGCTAGTTTGCCGAAAGCGCCCAAAGTCAGTTGTGTTCTTCTTTTAATTTCAGCATCTTGATTTGGTTTTCCTAGTTTGATAACATGACTTAGATATACATAATGTTCCACATTTTCTATGGTATGATTTTGTATTGTTATATTTGTCTGGTCTCGGCTCAGTATTTTTGTTTTGCTGTAGTTCATTTTTAAGCTTAAATGCATTTAATTGTTGTAACATTTCATTTAGTTCTTGGATATTATCGGCAATTAAAACTATGTCATCTACGAATCTCAAATGGTTTAAGTATGATCCGTCGACATTGATACCCTTATTGTTTCATTCCAGTTTCTTAAAAATATCTTCTAGAGCAAGGGTAAATAGTTTGGGAGAGATAGTGTCTCCTTGTCTTACTCCCCGTTGTAGTCTTATGGGATTAGGTTTGGTGCTTTCGTCCAGCTTTATATGCATGGTGACATTTTCATATATGTTTTTGATTATGTTAATGAGTGTGTGAATGAATTATGTAAAACTACCCTTAATGAGATACGCAGTATTCTTCTTTTTGTAGTGCCAATCTGTTTCGGATGTCGTCGACCATCATGGCAATCTGTATTTTACAAACTGCTGCACTGAAAAAAATTGTGACTGTTGCGTTAAACCACACACGTAGATTTTTCAGCCAGGACATCCCTTGTAGAATTAAATGCAGAAATACATATCTTTTGATGTTTTAAATGATGTGACCAAGGTATTCGATTCCTACTGGTCGGTAACTAACTAACACTAACGTGGTCGGTATGAGATATCTTTAGCTCAATCTTCGGAGGGAAAGGGTAGTTAGTTTCTGTAAGAGTCCACGACTTAACTGCATATAATAGTAAAGGAAAAAATATATCATCGTAATAACCCAAATTTTAGGGGTATTGATAAATCATAGCATTTAAATAGCTTAACCATTTTTTGAAATGTAAATCTTGTTTTCTCTATTCTACATTTTATTTCTAGGGAATGATCCCAATTTTCATTGACGTTAGTACCAAGGTAGGTGTAAGTTTCTGTTGGTTGATCATTCATACTGATTCTTTCAATTTGCTGTTTCTTCTTAGAGATCATATATTTTGTTTTCTTTATGTTTAGTGAAAGTCCGTATCTCTTAATCACTTCTGTGATTCTATTGATTAACTCCTAAAGGGCTTCATAAATGTTAGCAAATACCACCGTGTCATCCGCTTGTCTGATATTATTGATACATTTTCCGTTAATTCGAATTCAGGCTTTAACATCTTCCACAGCTTCTGGAAAGATTTCCTGAAAGTCTAGCTGCACTATTATTGAAAGTTTTGTGCCATAAATAAAGCAACTCATGTTCATACCTACAAATTTTTGTTATGCCAATATTGAATACCTTGCCCTCTTGTTTACGTTGATTAAGCATAGACATAGGATAATCTTATTGCTGCAGAGAGAAAAATACCTTGTTAACTCTACAGAAAGATATATCATTATCACTCTGACTTAAATCCCAATACAGCTGGCATCTTTCCCCTATCCAATCCTTCAGCAAGAGATACGCAATGCGGATACGGACCCCAAAAACCCGGTCTCAAAATGTTCTTAAGATATCCTCGAGTAACTTTTAGGTTTAGGAGACCTATTTTACTGAATTTTGTTGGCCCAGAACTTCCTGACAAATACTTCCATGTCTTCAAAAACACTCCATATGAATACCGTTTAATCATCAATAACTAAAAGGATAGTGTAAGATTGGATTTCTGTGATTTGCAATCTAATTTCACAATAATACCTGTACCTAGGTGAGGTTGTAGCCACAACTATCATCCACGTGTTACTAAAAAAGTCTAAGAAAACTGAAAAATTATTTTTTTACTGCAAACTCTTGTTGATATCATCTGGTCGCCAAAAACACGAATGGTGTCGCTCTCTCTGGCACCTGTCGTCATGACGTTTTTTTTTATTATATTATGCCGATCTTCATAATTATCATCATTAAGTGCGATATTTTTGATGACCGTACTGACATGTTTTTCTTTCTTTGCTAATATCGTTACCATGTATGGGCCACCACAATATCACTACTTATTAAGTCTAATACGTGTATAATTATGAGTAATTTTTATGCCAGGAAAATCAATATTTCACGTGCTTGCATATGAGTTGTTTACACTCTGAGAGCGCTCCTGCTGAAGCTATGCTTCTTCTGCAGTTACCAGACTCTGAGGCTGATTTTTATTGCAAAAATTGGTTATTCTAAATGTAAGAATAGGTAGTCTTCATTAAGACTAGCTACTGCCATCATTGAGAAATCCATTCCAAAATGGATTCAAAGTAGAGGATCTTTCACGTTACCCAGTCGAGACCCTTAACAGAGTGTACGAGGCAAAGACAGAGATGTTTTACTGACGAGACGACAATAAATCATTCTTCGTTCTGGATCGTCCTCATTTTGTTTCTGTACCAATTTTTCTTTTCTAGGGATGCAATTTCCTTTTTTTTTAATATTAACGAACATTTGTTTGAGAGATTTTATTTTTTGTTGCAATTATTCTAGCAGCCTTATTTTGTTTGGAATACTAGGGTGACCACTTTGTGGGGATTCTCGTAAATGTATACTTTCCTCAAATTTATGAATAATTTTAGATACAGTCTCAGATGCCAGTTAGGATGAATAACACCCTACGAAAGGCTTTCTGACCAATTAGACTAACATTCTTTTTGTTGAAAACGATGAAAAGGATATGCGAGATGTACATAAGGGATGAAGTTCTGGTCCATAACCCACTTCACCTAAATCAGCAAGTACATACTTAGGGAAACTCTACACATTCTGCACTGCATCATGTAGTGGGAAGAATTGATGTCCATGAATACACCCTAGGTATATTCATGGACATTGAGAGAGCATTTAATAATACCCCATTTCCAATTATCACCCAACAGCTCAACGTCAGGAATGTTCCCCTGACCGTAAGTGGATGGATAATCAGTATGCTCTCGAATAGAGCAATAAGCATAAATGTAGAAGACGTTTCTGTTAGAGGCATGGATAGAGGCAGGGGGTGTCCACAGGGAGAAGTGCTATTACTACTCCTCTGGAACATAGTTCTAGATACCCTGGTTGACCAACTAAGCAGCAATGGTTTCTAAACAATAGCCTATGCAGACGATGTCCTGCAAAGAACACACTATGTGAGAGATTACAAGTTGCTCTCCGATGACTAGAAACATGGTGCAAGGTACACTCACTATCTATAAATCCTAAGAAAATAGAGATGATCCTTCTTACCAGAAAAAGAAAAATCATGGTCTTAATACCTCCAAGGATTCTAAACTACAACCTAATTTTTCTGACGAGATAAAGTACCTTGGTATTACCCTTGACAGAAAGTTAACATGGAACTTACACTTAGATATTCCTCTTCAAGTGCCATCTTCGCGGCGGAGGTCGGCAATCATCAAAGCTATTCGGACTTTTGAGACGGCTGCTCTGAAAAAATTCATCTGATGTACGTATGTGTCACTCTCTTAGGTTGCGCAGCCATGACATTCTATGCCTCTCTATGCTTCCCTTTGCTTGGATCTTTCCCTGCATAATCAGTTGGAGTAAGGTGTATTTCTCTCCACGTGTAATATGTTTCTTATTTTATTGTATTTAAAATTTCCATTTCTTTATTTATCTTTCTCAGAACCTTTTTTTTTGTAACGTGTTCTACTCGACATGATTTCTGCTAACAGCTCAAATGATTTCAGTTTTTTTTATTCATATCGCATTCAAGGTCCAAGATTCCATTCCATAAAATAAAGTCGAAAAACCACAGCACCTCGCCAACCTAACTCTTCCGGTTTAAGTTCCAGTTTTAAATCCCTGGTACATGGCACTCTTCTCATTTTGTTAAAAGTTACTTCAGACTTTTCTATTCTTATTTTGATCTCCCGACTGTAATCATTTGTGGAGTTTGTGTAGTTACACACTTAGATGGTAGAGCTAAAAGAGCATATATTGCATATGAGCAGTGTCGACGAACGGTTAAACACACCTAGGGCCTTTTGCCTAGGGTGATCGTCTAAGTCTACACTGCTGTCATTAAGTCAATGCTAACCTATGGAGCTATTGTTGGGTACCAAAAGTGCTACAGGCAACATCAATTAAGAAACTAAACCATATTTAGCGGATGGCTTGCATAAATATAACAGGTGTCATAAAAACAGCACCAACTGCTGCAATGGAGTTGATCATTGGCATCACGCCTCTAGATACATATGTCAAAGAGGTGGCGCTAGTGACAATGCGCTCAGCTGCTGAAAACCTTGTTGCAGCAATGCGACAATTGATAACTTGTTTCTGGCAGGACAGCTGGATGCGCTACCACTGCTACAGGCAGGCTGCGATTCAATTGAACCAAAGTTTGTCTTTAATAAACCCTACAAAATCAAAACAAGACAGTATAGTAAGACAAACGTGGCAAATACCTATTGTATATACACCAAAGATCCAAAATAAAAGAAGGCTCAGGATTTGGGATATACTCCAGATCACTGAACCTAAGAATAAAAGGGAGTATGGAAAAAAATGCCAGCGTAGTTCAGACAGAACTGGTTAGTATCTCCATAGGCGAAAAAGAGATAACTCAAAAATGTATAGCAATGAAAACTATAATGATCTGTACAGATAGCAGACAAGCACTACTAACCTTGAATAGACCACGTGTTACATTAGGATTAGTAATGGAGTGTCACGAGTTACTAACTCAAACTTCGGATGATAATACCATTATCCTGAGGTGGGTTAAAGGACACAATAGGAATAAAGGCAACCGCATTGCTGACCAATGGGCTAGAAGGTGGCAGGCCCAAGACTCTTAGGACCTGAGGATCTTTTTGGTTGGTCAAGTATAACAATCGCTAAAATTGTCAAATGTCACTCATACGCAAACCGTAAATAGATCGGAAGAAGGGCAAGGATGTAAATTTGCCAGGGTAACACTAAGTAACCTTGAAGAGTCAGCATCAAAAAAGTACTTAGGAATGACCAGGAAGAACCTACGCTTGACAGTTGATTTTTTAACTGGTCATTGTCAACTAAGCAAACACCTCCATAACACTGGAGCTAGCAGACACACCTCTATGTAGGAAGTGTCAACGAGAAGAAAAAACTAAGGAGCATGTCCTATGTGAATGCCCGGAGTCATCGTTAATACGAGAGTACGTGTTTGGCGAGTCCTGGCCCACACATGCCCACATAAGAGAGATATCTCCTGGTGACTTATCCACTTTATCCACTATATCCACTTATACAATGGGTCAAAGGTGGTCTAAGTGCTGTGAAACTTAACTCGCCCTCTTTACTCTACAGATATAGATACAGATCATATATCCAGTCCAGTTTTGCAATATAATTTTAAAAATCCTGAAACTTTTCTCATCACGTGGCATATTATGGTAGTTTTCTACATTTTTCTGCATTGGTCAGGTTTTGATTTTGACAAATTTTTTGCAAAATATTAGCTTTGATAACTTGATGTCCTTATAAGATACGTTATTCTACGATAACACCGTATTTCGAAAACTGTTATTTTCTTGGTGCTTTTTGACCTTCTCGTCCGCTCTATACAGCAGAGTAGAAAGACATAAAAATTATCTAACATATAAATAATATTTATAAATATAGATAAGGATATCGCATAAACAATCTGCTGCCTTAGCTGGTCAGAAGATACTAGGAATTCCCGCAAAGAAAGCTATGATCAATGCAAAATTAGAAAAAAACTTAAAATAAACCAATGATTCAGATCGATACCTGGAATATTACAAGCATGTTTGAGGCAGTAATCGACAATACCATCCAAGAAATGAACAGCTAAATATTGATATCCTCGGAATAAGCGAGATTTAGCCTAATTTAGAAAAATTGGACATTGACTATAATAAGATAATATATTACTTAGGTAATATCAAAAATAGCTCTGTTTATCACTTAGTTCGTACTTCTATTACTGTGAGGAAACTCAATAAACATTAATATTATGTGAGCATATGCTTCGACAGCCAATACAATAGATCATTGATGAAAATGGATTAAGCAGATATTCTCACCGACCATACCTTGCTTGTAGCAAAATTTAAAAATCAACCATAAATATTCAAAACAAAAAATAAAGAACCAAGACCAGCTATAAGCTTACTGAAGAAATAAAGAACGAAGCAAAAAGCCATGAATTATGGATTAAATATTAAAAATGATAAATGTGAGAATGTGAGAAAAATGATAAATGGGATAAATGAATTATCGATTAAATATTAAAAATGATAAATGTGAGAATACAACACAAGAATAAAGATAATAGTATATATAAGGAAATTCATCAAAAATGAGAAGAAAGTTCGTGGATGCCAAAGAAAGGTGGCTTACACAAATGTGTAACTAGATACAAGGCTTATGAAAAAAAAATACAATGATAAACTTTCCCATAAGAAAATAAAGAAAGTAACTAGAAAAAGAAAAAATAGATAGGAGCATGAATCATAGGTTAATGACAACATTGGAAGAAAGAAACAACGAACAGAAAACATATACAAAATCTATTCTCAGACAACAAAGAGCAAGATATAAACAGATTTATAAACATTGAAAGTAAGATCTAGAAATAAAATATGCATTGAAAATTGTGAGAAATGGAAAAGCCCCTTTTTCCGATGAAATTTACAGTGAAAAAAGCACTTGTTCTCTTTCAGACGAGGCGACTGGTGTCGGACACCGGTTTCCGCTACCGGTGTTCAGTTGCAGTAAAGAATTGTTTTAACTGAACGATTACAAATAAGCAACTTTGTGTCTACCGTCTAGCTACTTTTAGTGGCTCAGTGGTCACCGATTTGTTGTTTTTAATGAAAACGTTCACACGAGCTACTTCTGGTGTCTTATTTTTAGTTCTGTTTTCATAATTTATTAAATGTTAAGTATGAAAGTTAATGTTAATTTTCCATACGAAAGATTTTATAATTGCCTTTAGAGGGAAAATAGTTCTTTGAACCTGTAAATTGGAACAATTATCGATAAAATTGGTAAAAAAATCGTGAGAAAGGGTAATATCAAAATTTGAAAAATATTGTTTAAGTTTAATATTACCTTTTCTTTATTTGTCTCCTCATCCTGCGTCTCTGTCAAAGTATTAACCAATACATTTGTCGCTAATGTCATTTTACTAAAATTCATTTTAAAACTGATATGTTTATAATCGGTATCAGCCACTGGTGGTTCGTTTTTGCAGCTGGCAAACCAACTGTGGCTGACACTTTTGTCAATTGCTTTGTCTGAAATGGTACTTGAACAATTAAGATCTGCTTGCAAAAAAATCTTCAGTTATATATAAAAAACTTTATCTCACGCTTCTCAAATAGAACTAGACAAGTTGTCTTTTCTCTTCGCTTCTCAATTAGAAGCATATTATTTTTATGTTCCAATTTTATTTTGAAATTTATGTCAAGTTCCTGGAGACACGTTGAAAAACAGACAGAATCATGTCTACATAAAAAGAAAAGAAGAAGAAGAAGAATTTTATTTTGATTTAATAGTGAATGAGTACGTGCAATATTTTTTTAATGCACAAGAAATCAACAGTTTTTGTCCATGAATCAACATTTCATGAGCATATTTTTGAGCATATTCATTCTCTCCTTTCTTACCATCAGATTCGTCCTATAGATAACACAATCCATTACGTTTTCTTCTTTTGCAAAATGTAGAATTAAACATTGCGTATTTCCTTGAGTAATATAAAAGCATATTGTCACCATGAGGAGTATTCAAAATTGGTAGCCAAAGCAAGAAATCTCTTTCTCCAAAAGTGTTTGAAAAAGTTGTAGCAGTTGGCGAATTTATATTTGCTAGATGGTAGCAGTGCCAAAGTTATTGTTAACAGTATTTGTAAGTACCAATAGCTTATTACTGTGTCGGAAGAAGCTTAGCTTTAGGAGAATTGAGTGTCCAAGAGGATATAGGAATTTGGGTTAGGACGTGATATGGAGATTCGTTTTTCGCTCACCCAAAGAACTTAAAAAAAGAACGTCCTTACTATATACAAACAAATTAACTAATACAGAGAAATAAAAATGCAGTTTTATGATCTAATTTGTACGAGTAATTGTAGCAAGCCTTAACATCGTCGCACTATTAATATTTTCTTTGTTTTAAATCAGTGATATATATTTTTTTTAGATTTTCCTTGTAAATTATGTAAACCAAAGATGTAGTCATATTACTTCATATTTGGTATTTTTTTTTAATACATAGTTCTTTAAATTAAGGTGTACGAGTCGATGCGTTTTTACAATAGTTTCAAAGGTATGTTTTAGGAATATTTTCGTACAGTTGTTAGTGTTCTACATAAGGTTGACAATTCAACCTCAATACGTGTCCATAGTAACCCAAGTAATTTTATTAGGAATTTCAAAGCACCATTTATTTGGGAATAAAATTATCGCGTTTGCATCTGTCGAATTTTAAACGATTTGCGGAAAAATAGTATGTTTACCTCGTAGGAAAGGCCACATTCCTGGACTCTGTGTTACTAAGCAATCTTCAACAGTCGTCCAGGAATGTTAAGCTTTTCCTACCCGGTAAACAATGTACTATTATTTTGCGTATTTTTTGTTTTGTCATGTTAGGGTTCAAACCGGTTTATAAATTGAAAGTCCGAATTTTACCTTTTTTCCATTTATGTCTTTTTGTATCTAGAAACCAATTAAAAAAGTTTAAAACATTTTTACCGTTCTCTGTATTAAAACACAAAAATTCTGGTTAACACATTTATTCATAGGATTTATGAACAAATGTTTGCTTTTTCGAACCGGACTGACTGGATTAACAGTAGTGTTAAAACACTGTCCTCTAGTAAATAATAAAAATAACGGCTCAGGCAAACGGGAGTAAAGTACCCTAAATGCATTCAATTAGCAGAAATAACATTTGAAATTCCGACTAGGAGTGCAAGTAAACTTTACCGTTATTTTAACTGTTAAATCCAAATGCCAAATTGCCTCGGCAAATCCTCTTGTTGTAAGAATTTAATTTGAAATGCGAAATGCCTAATGGTTGAGACAAAATTTGCATAAAAAATACCTGGCAAAAGCAAATTATTTGTACAATTTATTCTCTATGCTGCTAGTCTTTGGTACACGTTAAGTGAATAAAACGTAAATGATTTCCGTTTCGTTTACGTTTCTCCTAGTATTTTATAAAGTTCACGAATCAAAAAACTGTGTTTTTATTAATAATATTTTAATTAATTATTAATAATATTTTATTAATAATAAATTTATTTTACACCTTGCGGTTGATTCCTGCTCCTGATAACAAAAGAGGTGGTAGTGTGATATTAAAAAAGGTAAGGAATGGTAACAATAAAATTACAAAATAACTGGATATCTATCAGAAAGTAAAACATACCTTTGAAACTATTGTAAAAACGCATCAACTCGTACACCTTAATTTAAAGAACTATGTATTAAAAAAAATACCAAATATGAAGTAATATGACTACATCTTTGGTTTACATAATTTACAAGGAAAATCTAAAAAAATATATATCACTGATTCAAAACAAAGAAAATAATAATAGTGCGACGATGGTAAGGCTTGCTACAATTACTCGTACAAATTAGATCTTAAAACTGCATTTTTATTTCTCTGTATTAGTTAATTTGTTTGTATATAGTAAGGACGTTCTTTTTTTAAGTTCTTTGGGTGAGCGAAAAAACGAATCTCCATATCACGTCCTAACCCAAATTCCTATATCTTCTTGGACACTCAATTCTCCTAAAGCTAAGCTTCTTCCGACACAGTAATAAGCTATTGGTACTTACAAATACTGTTAACAATAACTTTGGCACTGCTACCAACTAGCAAATATAAATTCGCCAACTGCTACAACTTTTTCAAACACTTTTGGAGAAAGAGATTTCTTGCTTTGGCTACCAATTTTGAATACTATTCATGGTGACAATATGCTTTTATATTACTCAAGGAAATACGCAATGTTTAATTTTACATTTTGCAAAAGGAGAACACGTAATGGATTGTGTTATCTATAGGACGAATCTGATGGCAAGAAAGGAGAGAATGAATATGCTCAAAAATATGCTCATGAAATGTTGATTCATGGACAAAAACTGTTGATTTCTTGTGCATTAAAAAAATATTGCAGGTACTCATTCACTATTAAATTAAAATAAAATTCTTCTTCTTCTTATTTTATGTAGACATGATTCTGTCTGTTTTTCGACGTGTCTCCAGGAAATTGACATAAATTTCAAAATAAAATTGGAACATAAAAAATAATATGCTTCTGATTGAGAAGCAAGAGAGAAAAGGCAACTTGTCTGGTTCTATTTGAGAAGCGTGAGATAAAGTTTTTTATTTATAACTGAAGATTTTTTTGCAAGCAGATCTAAATTGTTCAAGTACCATTTCAGACAAAGCAACTGATGTCCGACAAAAGTGTCAGCCACAGGTGGTTTGCCAGCTGCAAAAACAAACCACCAGTGGCTGATACCGATTATAAACATATCAGTTTTAAAATGAATTTTAGTAAAATGACATTAGCGACAAATGTATTGGTAATACTTCGACAGAGACGCAGGATGAGGAGACAAATAAAGAAACGGTAATATTAAACTTAAACAATATTTTTCAATATTGATATTACCTTTCTCACGCTTTTTTTTACCAATTTTATCGATAATTGTTCCAATTTACAGGTTCAAACAACTATTTTCTCTCTAAAGGCAATTATAAAATCTTTCGTATGGAAATTAACATTAACCTCAATACTTAACATTTAATAAATTATGAAAACAGAACTAAAAATAAGACATCAGAAGTCTCTCGTGTGAACGTTTCCATTAAAAACAACAAATTGGTGACCACTGAGCCACTAAAAGTAGCTAGACACAAAGTTGCTCATTTGTAATCGTTCATTTAAAACAATTCTTTACTGCAACTGAACACCGGTAGCGGAAACCGGTGTCCGACATCAGTCGCCTCGTCTGAAAGAGTACAAGTGCATTTTTCACTGTAAATTTCATCGGAAATAGGTGCTTTTCCATTTCTCACAATTTTCAATGCATATTTTATTTCTAGATCTTACTTTCAATGTTTATAAATCTGTTTATGTCTTGCTCTTTGTTGTCTGAGAATAGATTTTGTATATGTTTTCTGTTCGTTGTTTCTTTCTTCCAATATATTCATTAACCTATCATTCATGCTCCTATCACTATTTATTTCTTTTTCTAGTTACTTTCTTTATTTTCTTATGGGAAAGTTTATCATTGTATTTTTTCTCATAGCCTTGTATCTCGTTACACACTTGTGTAAGCCACCTTTCTTTGGCATCCACGAACTTTCTTCTCATTTTTGATGAATTTCCTTATATGTACTGATATCTTTATTCTTGTGTTGTATTCTCACATTTATCATTTTTAATATTTAATGTATAATTCATGGTTTTATGCTTCGTTCTTTATTTCTTCAGTAAGCTTATAGCTGGTCTTGGTTCTTTATTTTTTGTTTTGAATATTTATGGTTGATTTTTAAATTTTCCTACAAGCAGGGTCGGTGAGAACATCTGCTTAATCCATTTTCATCAATGATCTATTGTATTGACTGTCGAAGCATATGCTCATATAATATTAATGTTTATTGAGTTCCCTCACAGTAATAGAAGTACGACCTAAGTGATAAACAGAGCTATTTTTGATATTACCTAAATAATATATTATCTTTGGTCGAGTTAAGTTTCACAGCACTTAGGCCACAATTGACCCATTGTACATGCTCACAGGGAGCTGTCGACCTTTGCTCATTGTCCATCCTGCCATTTCTAGGAAAGTGGACAAGTCACCAGGAGACATCTCTTATATGTGGACATGTGTGGGCCAGGACTCGCCAAACACGTACTCTCATATTAACGATGACTCCGGGCATTCACATAAGACATGCTCCTTAGTTTTGTCTTCTCGTTCACACTTCCTACATAGAGGTGTGTCTGCTAGCTCCAGTGTTGTGGAGGTGTTTGCTTAGTTGACAATGACCAGTTAAAAAATCAACTGTCAAGCGTAGGTTCTTCCTGGTCATTCCCAAGTACTTTTTTGATGCTGACTCTTTAAGGTTACTTAGTATTACCCTGGCAAATTTACATCCTTGCCCTTCTTCCGATCTATTTACGGTTCCTCGTATGAGTGATATTTGATCAATTTTAGCGATTGTTATACTTGACCAACCAAAAAGATCCCCAGGTCCTAAGAGTCTTGGGCCTGCCACCTAGCCCATTGGTCAGCAATGCGGTTGCCTTTATTCCTATTGTGTCCTTTAACCCACCTCATGATAATGGTATTATTATCCGAAGTTTAAAACTACGTGACACTCCATTACTAATCCTAATGTTACACGTGGTCTATTCAAGGTCAGTAGTGCTTGTCTGCTATCTGTACAGATCATTATAGTTTTCCCTGCTATACCTTTTTGGGTGATCTCTGTTTCGGCTATGGAGATACTAACCAGTTCTGTCTGAACTACGCTGGAATTTTTGTCCATACTCCCCTTTATTCTTAGGTTCAGTGATCTGGAGTATATCCCGCATCCTAAGCCTTCGTTCATTTTGGATCTTTGGTGTATATACAATAGGCATTTGCCACGTTTGTCTCATTATACTGTCTTGTTTTGATTTTGTAGGGTTTATTAAAGACAAACTTTGGTTCAATTGAGTCGCAGCCTGCCTGTAGCAGTGGTAGCGCATCCAGCTCTCCCGCCAGAAACGAGTTATCAATTGTCGCATTGCTGCAACAAGGTTTTCACCAGCTGAGCGCAGTCGCATCATTGTCACTAGCGCCACCTCTTTGACATATGTATCTAGAGGCGTGATGCCAATGATCAACTCCATTGCAGCAGTTGGTGCTGTTTTTATGACACCTGTTATATTTATGCAAGCCATCCGCTAAATATGGTTTAGTTTGTTAATTGATGTTGCCTGTAGCACTTTTGGTACCCAACAATAGCTCCATAAGTTAGCATTGGCCTAATGACAGTAGTGTAGACTTAGGCGATCACCCTAGGCAAAAGGCCCTAGGTGTGTTTGACTGTTCGTCGACACTGCTCATATGCAATATATGCTGTTTTAGCTCTACCATCTAAGTGTGTAACTCCACAAACTCCACAAATGATTACAATCGGGAGATCAAAATAAGAATAGAAAAGTCTGAAGCAACTTTCAACAGAGAGAAATACACTTTGCTCCAACGGATTATGCAGGAAAAGATCCAGCGAAAGGGAAGCATAGGGAGGCGTAGAATGTCATGGCTGCATAACCTAAGAGAGTGATACGGATGTACATCAGATGAACTTTTCAGAGCAGCTGTCTGAAAAGTCCGAATAGCTATGATGATTGCCGACCTCCGCCGCGAAGATGGCACTTGAAGAAGAAGATCTAAGTGTGAATTCCATGTTAACTTCCTGTCAAGGGTTATACCAAGATACTTTATCTCGTCAGAAAAATTTAGATTGTAGTTTAGAATCCTTGGAGGTATTAAGACGATGATTTTTCTTTTCCTGGTTAGAGAACCATCTCTATTTTCTTAGGATTTATAAATAGTGAGTGTACCTTGCACCATGTTTCTATCCGTCGGAGAGCAACTTGTAATCTCTCACATAGTGTGTTCTTTGTAGGACAGCAATATCGTCTGCATAGGCTATTGTGTAGAATCCATTGCTGCTGAGTTGGTCAACCAGGGTATCTAGAACTATGTTCCAGAGGAGTAGTGATAGCACTCCTCCCTGTGGACACCCCTGCCTCTATCCATGCCTCTAACAAAAACGTCTTCTACATTTATGCTTATTGCTCTATTCGAGAGCATACTGATTATCCATTCACTTACGGCCAGGGAACATTCCTGACGTTGAGCTGTTGGGTGATGATTGGAAATGTGGTTTTATCAAACGCTCCCTCAATGTCCATGAATATACCTAGGGTGGATTCTTTATTATCCAGCGATCTTTCAATTCTTCCCACTACATGATGCAGTGCAGAATATGTAGATTTTCCCTAAGTATATGCTTGCTGATTTGGGTGAAGTGGGTTATGGACCAGAACTTCATCCCTTATGTACCTCTCGCATATCCTTTTCATCGTTTTCAACAAAAAGGATCTTTGTCTAATTGGTCGGAAAGCCTTTCGTAGGGTGTTGTTCATCCTAACTGGTTTTAGAATGAAGACCACATGTACCTCTCTCCACTTCCTAGGAATATATCTCAGAGCCAAAGAGACTCTGAATATTTCCACGAGGTGAGGCAAAAGGATATCCAATCCTTACCGTAGTAGGGCTGGATATATGCCGTCAGGCTGGATATATGATAATATCGTCACTAAATAATCAAAGCAGCTGTACACAAACTATGTGAGTCCAGAATTATCAATAATAACGTCCAGAATATGGTACTGAAAGGAGAATAACAAGAGAATGGGATAATTTTACGCATGTGTAATTTGTAAACAATTATTGATTTTACATCTAGTTACAAAACTTTATATCAAATGTTACGATAAATAATATTTTTTACCAATGTTCTAGTTAATCAATTTGTTTGCGGACACATCGAAAAGGACTAAAAACATTTATTTAAATAAGAGAAATACTCTTTGAGTGACTCGACGACAAACTAATCATGCCAGAATTCAATTAGTTCGTTCGGAGAATTTCCTGGCATTTACACTGGAAATACCCTCATTTCGTTTATTTTATTTATTATGCTTTAACTCACTTCTAGCTTAAATTATAATGGTTATTCAAAACTGTAAATATATATTTAAAATAATGAGCTTATGGTGTAATCATAAAATAGATTTAGCTTTATGTCGATAAGTACACCCATTGTTATTTTATTCATATAAATAAATTTATAAATTAAATTCACAGTAAGTTTAGATCAGACTAAAAATGTAATTTTACGTTACATATTTTGCCAAAAGCGAAATTGGTAACTTAAATGATTCTTCTTCTTAACGTGCCCTATCAAGTCCCCTTGACGTTGGCGATTAACATGGCGAAACTGTCTCTGTCTCGAGCTATTCTAAATAGTTGCTCAGCTTTCTTTATTCCTGTCCACTCCCTGATATTCTTCAACCAAGAGGCCTGCTTTCTACCAATTCCTCTGCGTCCTTCGATTTTACCCATCATAATAAGTTGAAGAATATTATATCGGTCTCCCCTTACTACGTGTCCAAAATAGGCCATCTTTCTACATTTGATGTTATCAAGCAGCTCGCGAGCAGCATTTGCTCTCTCAAGGACTGCCACATTTGTCAGCATAGCCGTCCATGGAATTTTTAGTATACGTCTGTGCAGCCACATCTCAAAGGCCTCCAGACGATTAATGGTGGATATTTTTAATGTCCATGCTTCGACACCGTATAAGAGGACTGACCAAATGTAGCATTTAACCATGCGCTTTCGAAGTTGAAGTTGCAAGTTATCATTACAGAAGAATGACCTCATTTTTAAAAATGTCGTGCGGGCTATCTCGATTCTACATTTTATCTCTTGATCTGGATCTAGTTGTTCAGTAATATGGCAACCAAGATATTTAAAACTGGACACTCTTTGAATTATATGACCATCAACATATAATCGTGCATCTTGATGTGCTAAACGGCTAAACACATGTGTTTTGTTTTTGAACAGTTTATGTTTAGGCCAAACTCTCTTCCCACTTTATCAATGGCATTTAAAAGGCATTGTAATCCATTCATGTCATCACTTAAAATAACTGTATCGTCTGCATATCTGATTGTATTTATCAGAATTCCATTAACTTTCACGCCCCATTCCAAATTTTGCAGCGCTTCTTTAAATATTCTATCTGAATATAAATTAAATAACAGTGGGGATAGTATACAACCCTGTCTGACACCTCTTTGTATTTTACATATTTCTGTTGATTTTCCGTTTATGCAAGCTGTCGCTGTTTGACGCCAGTATAACTTTTCTATGAATCGTATGTCTTGACTATCAACTCCTTTATCTTTTAATATTGTAATTAATTTGTGATGCTGTACTCGATCAAAGGCCTTTTCATAGTCAATAAATACAGCAAAGACGTCTTTCCTTTGATCTCGACATTTCTGCAGTAATACATTTAGTGCAAAGAGGGCGTCCCGAGTTCCCAGTCCATTTCTGAAGCCAAATTGTGTTTCATCCTGATCTTCTTCACATTTATCTCTGATTCTACTGTGGATGATGCGTAGAAATATTTTCAAAGTGTGGCTCATAAGGCTTATCATTCTATAATCGCTACAGTTTTTCGGACGTTGTTTTTTTGGTAGTGTTATGAATTCGGACTTTAATCAATCTTCAGGGATATCACAAGTCGAATAAACATCATTGAAAAGTTTGACGAGTATTCCAATGTTCTCCTCATTTATAAGCTTTAATATCTCTGTCGGTATGTTATCAGGCCCAACGGCTTTCTTGTTCTTTGCTAACTTTATAGCATGCAGTATTTCTGGTCCTTCACCTTTAACTAAAGTCTCCGGTTCTTCGGGTCTATCATCGTTATACAGTTCACTTATATAATTACACCAGGTTGTTCGAATTTCATGTTCGTCTACTATTGTTTTTCCCGACTATTTCCCTTAAATGATTGCTTTCGATAATTTCCTGCTAATTCAAAATTATTTTGCCTATAATTTTGTCATCAACGATGTCATAACATGGTAATTCTTTAAAATTTTACGGCATTATCTAAATGCCTCACGAACTAGATGGGCCCATTAATCCCAAGTACCTGCTGCCCCATAGCCGATAAACTTGGGAATCAAGTCTTAATGATCGGCTAATAAATTCCAAATTTAATTATAGTTGAAAGTAAAAATATAAAAATATTTTCAGTTCTTCACTTCAGTTGCAAGTATTGTGGAGTGTTTTCCGTTAGTGTTAAACTTTTAAATGGCAAATCCAACGACTATGTTTATTTAAAGGGAGAACTTTGATTAATAATTAGTGAATATAATTATTCAAAATCCCATGTCTGCAAAGATGCAAAATTTTGATGGCGATATATCAAAATAGGGTGTCAACAAAAAGTGTATACAAAGAAAGGTTATGAAAATTCTGTTATTCTTGAAAAAGCATCGGTGGAGCATAATCATGCTCCAGATATCCACGTTGACCTGCAAGTTTTTAGTAGAGGAAAGCTGCAGAAGACATACATGAAAGACCGTTAAAGATTGTCCACAAGGAATTAAGGAAGGAAAATTTCAGCAATTTACCGCTGACGACGAAAGACATTTCTTGCGTTCGAAGAAATATCTATGCTGCAAGACGAAAATCCATACCATTATTGCACAAGTCACAGGAAGAAGTTCTACAAGTGTTAGTAAACTTAAATTTTTAGTTGTTTCACAAATCTTTACTTTTTGTGTAATGTAGATTTTTTGTATTTAGTGTAATGTATCAGCCACATACCCAAGGGAAACAACCCCACCCCCAAATGCAATCGTTAATCAGTTAGCCCGGTATGTAACAAGTCAACATAACAAGAAACAAAAGAAACAAAATAAGGGATAGTTAGCCTAGAAAAGAATAATTAGAATTAATTAAATAATCATTATATACTCCAAATTAAATAAAGAATAAATTCGATACAGTTTAACGTATACATTTCAAATTAAACAAAGAATAACAATTTGACCTAGTTTGACACAAGCCCGAATGTTTAAGAATTACGAAATGTGAAGACCTTCGTTGGAAAATAATACAAAATACGATTTGTTAAACAGCGATAAGAATTGAGCTGAGTTAAGAGGTTTCACATGGCATGATCCATTTTAACACATGGAGCAAACGGCGAAATCAGCAGAAAGTCGAGGGAAACGGTAAGAAGCAAAGTTCCACTTCGGACTGTGACGAAGAACTCAGGGTACGCGTTGGCGAGACATAAAAACAAGAAAGTCGGTGGAAAGGTAGTCAGTCAGCGCGGGGGCGACCTAGGGTGCTAATCGGTCAGGCGTCACGGTGTGTTCAGCTCAATTATCGTGATATCGTGTCCGACGGAAGGTAGAGAGTCGAAAATACGAATTTTTCGCCTCTCTTAGTACCGCCATAACGTACAGTGCATTCCAGCGTTCATCCAGACTGTTCCTGAGTTCCAGTTTGGACTACAAGGCGTATTCGTTAGCTAGGGCCTAAGTACGCTAAGGTAACGAACAATATATACTAACCATTTGGGGAAACAATTAATAGTAGGTTGTCCGCCTTTTAACTCCCTTAGTAAAATCTCTTCTCGTCTCCCTTCGCAAAATTTGATAACCAATACTAGTTTTCTTGTACATCTTGTGTAGTAGTTGTAAATTTACGATTTGTTAAATACATAGTAAGTTGAAAGTGGCTTGTTTTTTTACTGTTAGATAGAGACTAGAAGAGAACCCATTTTTGCTTTGTACATGTTTCCGGCTTCTAACGCAAGCCAATAACCTCTGACTCTTTACAGGGCCTGCATCGGAGTATCCTTCAGCCCCTATCCTGTTTTTTCCTACCCTCTTGTAAATAATACGAGGGAGAAACCACGTCCACTCAGACTAGTTAAGCCAGAAAGCCTTGCATCCGCTCACAGAGATAAGCATCCTTTGGAGTTTAAATCGAGGATGTTACAGGGGTTACAGCAGTCCTGCCTCCGCTAGTATTACAGTGGTGACAGCGGTCAAGCCTCCTGCTTGACGTAAGTTTTAACCCTTAAGGTCGAACCATATGCAGCTTGCCTACATTTCTGTTAAAAAATCTAATTCTGGCACTGTATTCATATTCGAATGCTGTGCGAAATATGCTCTCGCTGTGCCTCTATTTCTGTGGCATCTAACCTGTGTCCATTGATTATTCTTTCTTCTTCTAACCTCCTAACTCAGCTCAATTCTTATCGCTGTTTAACAAATCATATTTTGTATTATTTTCCAACGAAGGTCTTCACATTTCGTAATTCTTAAACATTCGGGCTTGTGTCAAACTAGGTCAAATTGTTATTCTTTGTTTAAATTAAAATGTATACGTTAAACTGTATTGAATTGATTATTTATTTAATTTGGTGTATATAATGATTATTTAATTAATTCTAATTATTCTCTTCTAGTCTAACTACCCTTTATTTTGTTTCTTTTATTTTCTTGTTATGTTGACTTGTTACATACCGGGCTAACTGATTAACGATTGCATTTGGGGGGTGGGGTTGTTTCCCTTGGGTATGTGGCTGATACATTACAGTAGATGGAACTTTTCAATACTGTTCTGAATATTTTTGTCAGATGTTTACTATACATAGCTATAAAAATGGTTTTTATGTTCCTCTAGTACTTTGTTTGTTAACAAATAAATCTATCAGCTATCGTACAAAAGTACTTTTGACACATTAATCAGAACATGTACAGATTTGAATTTAAATTTCAAACCGAAGCTAATAATTTCTGATTTTGAAATAGCAATTCAAAATGCAGCCAAGTTAGTGTGCGCCTGACATTATTATTTTTTGTTGCAAATTTCTTTTAACACAAAATTGGTACCAAAAAATTTAAAATTTAGGTTTGTCTTCGGAATATAAAAATCAAACTGTTATTGGAAAATATTCAAAATTATTTTCGACATTCCCTATTTAGATCCAAATGATGTTGGTGACTTTTTTTCTGATGAACTTTTTAGTATTATGCCAGAAGGTGGCAGAGTTTTGCAATTTTGTGATTACCTAGCTGGTAATTATTTAACGGAAGATTTAACATTTCCATCTTACATGTGGGCTTCAAATTTATCATCTCTTAGGTTTACTACAAATAAAACGCATGTGAATCATTTCACTCGAAATTTAACGATACTTTTTATAAATCACATCCTGACATATTTAAATTTAAGTACAAACATTTTGTTAAATTTTCAAGCAGAAGTATATGTGAAAATTAGAACTGCACATAGATTCAAAAAAACTCTTGATAAAATGGCAAAAAGAAAAGTTGATTTTATTGAAAATAGGCTAAATGAGTATTATCGTTAATCAAAACATTACCAAATTAGACTTCATTAAGTCAGCAATTATTATGCAGCTAATTTTTAAATATAAAATACAGTGTTCACTCTTACTTATTTTAATCACTAATCAGACATTAGAATTAAGCATTGTTATTGTTTAACTGTAGTTTTTGTTATTGTATATAAGTTAATTGTAGATTTATAAATAAACTTAATTCGATTATATTGTTATAGTTTCATTATTTAATCATTTAAAATTTTCACTCATGCTTTGGGAATTGGGTTTCTTTTTAATACGAAATAAAGAATAAAGTAAAAATAAAAACTATATATCGCACGTTGAAAACAAAAGTGACACTATGCCAAATTTACAATTTTACAGTAGAGCATTTTTTAATTTCGGGGATAAAATTAATAAGATAATTTTGTTTTTTTAAACAATATATGGCAGTTTTTTTCTTAATATTAGTCTTGATTTGCAATGTATTTAATGGCTAAATACATCACCTGGTGTAATATTCTGACATAATATGTCACAAGCTAAGCTAAAACTGATTTTTGTTTTTAGTGTCATTTTTGTTTTGCATGATTTGGAAAATATTTGCTAATTGTGACATGTTTTGCTTATTTATTTTGAGGAGTACACTGTGAAATAAAGTTAAAGAAACGTTTTTTTTTTTAATTTTTAATAGAACAAATTATAAACCAAACTACTAAATTGTGAACAGAAGTGGTTAACAAACAGAAAATTAAAATTCTAAGAAATATTGTTTTCACAATAAGTATAATTATCTTATTCTTTTAAAATGTGATTATAATAGGAATGATAAAATTGAGGAATGAGATTGGCGGTAATAAGGCTTTGGATATCATTTTTCTTGCGTTCTGATATTTCAATTTTATTAAAATATAACGGACTTAATTTTTGCTGGTCACAAATACGGTGAAAGTTTCGCTGTAGAGCAATTTTTTTATAGTCGTCAAAATAGGATGTTTTGTAAAATATTTGGATATCATTATTATCATTTTTTTCAATTTTTATATATTTAATATATGATAACTTTACTGCTTCTTTATTAACATTCTTCTTTGTTGCTACGCTTGCTAAATTTTTAATATGAATAAAATCTGCATAAGACATTTCATTAACTACGAAAGGATTGCCACGTTTCTTTGCATTTCTTATAGCAGTTACATATTGTGCCGAGACGTAAATGGGACCAGACCGTAATGTATTTTTAATCTCTTTCTCAATTATTGAATGTGCAGCATCCCCTTCATTTTGGGTATGCCCCCTAATTAAAAATTTGTGGGTAATTGATTTAAACTTTAGATTCTTAACTGCGTAAATATACATTCCAATAATATACTGGTTTTTCTGCTGACCACAACAATTATCAGAATATAAAATTACATCCATATCTAAATCACTTCCTGCTGACTTTTTTTGAAGAAAACGTAAAACGCAGGTGCCATTCTCATTCGCTTCACGCTGACCGTCGGACTCGTCCCAAAAATAACATTCTGTATGATCTACATCTAATTCACATATCGTAAAGTTTAAACAGTTAATTTTCGATTTATAGTAGAATGTCGACGCTTCTCCATTAGGTATAATCATAACCGCCTGCAAATCATAGTAAGCTACAACAAACTCTTCAGAAATTAACTCTTTGTCTTTCAGCTTTTCTTCTCTACTTTTGTCTTTTTCTTGTAAATGTCGATTGTATTCCTCTTGTAGCTCCTTCTTTTTTTCTCCTTCGGATTCTCCTTTAAGCGTAAATAAGACAGTAGCATTATCCTATAAAGGAGCTCTTCAACACTTGCTACTTAATAACAGCCAGATCAGTATCGTTTGATTCTGTAACATTTCTTGGTATTTTTATAGACAGCAACCTTAAATGGTCCCTTCATATCGATTTAAGTAAGAAATTAGCCTCAGCCTGCTATGCAATAAGATATGTTTCGAAGAAAATCAATTTACCATCTTCCCAAATAACATATTTTTTTGGATCAAATGAAAGGCAGATCGAGCACAGTTTTATTAATTAAATCTTGCCCAAGTACTTTCGCTTCCTAGAGCATCTTCAGGGGCATTTCGTCAATTTTGACCTATTCAACAATCAAAGAATGCCACAAACATAAAATGGTACATAACAAAACAATAAACAAGGATAAACACTTTAAAATTATTTAAAACATAGGTGAAGCAACATTATGGTGGGCAACAGGAGAGAGAATTCACTAAGAAATTTTTTAATAAAATATACATAAAGAGGTATTGATATTATATTAAAATTTAATTTTATTTTTCAAATCAATTTCAAATAAAATCTATATCAACTAGACTGTAAAAATCTTGTGTCAGTCTTGGTGCTTTTTAGAGCTAAGTCTACAATAAGTTCAGAACGAGTTGATACAGTATTAAACTTTGAAGCACTCATGTTCCAAAACAAAAATTAACTAAAAGTCATTTATATACTTTATTAACTATTGCACAAAACAAATATTGGTTTATTATAACCTAAACTGAACACAGCAAATTATTAGCAAACTGGTGTGCTACAAACATAACCTCACAATTTACAGTTAAAATAAATAAAATGCAGTATGTACATCAGCTATTTAAAGAATCGCTAAGTAAGACTGCAGTAAGTCCAGTGTACTAATCATATACGCATTATGTGCAAAGGAGTTACTGCATTCTTGGTTAGTTTATTATACTTACGACAGTCTTGCTTACTATTTTGAAACTTATGATGCACATACTGCGAAATTTTTTTTATATCTCAATCACTTTTGGAGATACGGCAATTTTGAGTAGTCCATTCAATTCTGCATGGTTGAAAATGTAGGAAACCATATATAACTCAATATTCAATATTTTTAGACTTACGGCACTTTTACTTAGCTGGGCAGTATTGGTAAGTGTATTTTTTTAATAAATCGATAAGTTTCAAAATGTTATCCTATTGTTCTTGTTTACTTGTCAAAACGTTCGCAAGGAAAATACATAATTGATTTATTCTTTTAGTTAGCTGGTTTTTTCTGATGTACCTACAATTTAAATTGAAATCAGTTAAAGTAGGTTGAGAACATTTTGCCAATTTAACAGAAATAAATTGATACTTAGCTCTGTAATAGTTCGAATCGTCGCGTCGCCAATAAAACCTAGTAACAAACGGTCAACATTCTTTATTCAAGACAATAAAAATTTATATCTACTGCATCGGTAGCAACGTTTCGATAGTTAATATAACGCGCCATTCTAATTACGAATTCTAGTCTTAGAGGGGTTATATTACACTCGCTACAAACAAACTCAACAAAGGTTTTAATTAAAAATCTATACCCTTTTTTTAATGCAATTGTACATTCTCCGCATTGTTTGTTTTTAGTTTTGTATTAATACAGCGTACATTGTATAAATTTAAAAGTAATTTTGAGGTGCCACTTTTTAAATAAGCTCGTTGTTATACATTTGTATTACTGCAACCATTTTCAAATGCTTTTTGTATTTTCTGTTCAGTACAAACTTTTTTAATTGGAGCAAAAAATAAAAATCCGAATATTTTTACTATATGTTCGAAACCAAAATTCAAATTCTCACTCAAATGTGTGTTTTCTACGATATTTGAAGCAAACAGACGATGAAATAAATTGACATGAGGTATATAAAATTGCATTCCACGTCATAACGTCTAATTCGAACTAAGAACCTTTAATATACTGGTTTCTAGTACCTAAAAGCTATGGTCATACAAAAGGATCTTGACGATACCATGGACAGACAAAGTCACCAATGAAGAAGTACTACGGAGGATGAACACAACTGCGGATTTAGTCAACATTGCGAAAAACACAAAATGAAATAAAGCAGTTGGTAAGAAGAACAAAAAGTGAACACTGGGAACAGTTTACAAAAAGGATGAAAAGCGACTTCTATGATACACAAAAACAAATATAGAAATTAATATGAAACCAACGGAAAGAAATGGCAGAATTAACGGAATACAATAACGTAACAGCAAACGAATGGGAAAGATAATTGACGGAACTGTTTACAACAAAGGAAATAATAATTAACACAATAGCGTACCTGAATTAATGAATAATGAGGACCAGACAGAATATTTAACGAGCTTGTAAAACACGGAGGAGAAAGTATAACCTTAAAGATGACAAAACTTATACAAAAACTAATATTGCACTGCAATATACCAGACGTATGGAAGAAACAGCATAATGATACCAACGTTCAAGAAAGAAGATTCAGAAGACCCCAACAATTATAGAGATATAGATCTACTGAACACCGCACTTAAGCGTTACCACAAAAGTCCTAACCAAGAAAATTAATAAACTAACAACTTTATGAGATGAACAACAAGGATTCAGATCTGGAAGATCCTGCGTAGACGCCGTATTTGTACTAAGACAAATCACAGAAAAGGCGATCAAGTACAATAAACTAGCATATCTATATTTTATAGACCTGACAAAGGCTTTCGAAAGACGTTTTACACCTACTGTATAAAAGAAACATACCAATCAATAATATACAAACTATCGAAAACATCTACCTCCAATAATCGAATCCAGGCAAAGGTAAATGGAAAACTAACACAGTGTATACCAGTAAAAAGCGGAGTCAGATAGGATGACTCGTTAAGCCCACTTCTCTTTAATATATTAATGTATTACACATATACACATATACAAATATTAACACATATCTTCAATAAAACAGCTAAAAAATACAATATATGATAATATTAGCAGAAAAAACCAAATGTATGACAATATCTAAATACCCACTACGGTGTAAAATCAAAATTGATTGGAAAATAATAAAGCAGAAAGCAATGATTAGATATCTGGGAACAGTTATAACTGATTACGGAGATGTTGACGCAGACAATCTTGAATCTCCTGGCAATTCAAATATCACAGAAAATCTTTCCAGAAATGACACTTGTAAACGGGCCTTATCAGGACCATTTGACCAAAGAACTCGGACCAAGCATACGAGTTTGCCATTTTAACATAGAAGGCATAAGCAGGGCAAAATGTCAAATCCTGCACAGACTTTTAAAAGACAACAAAGTTGACCTAGTAGCTCTATCGTAGCTACCTACGATAGAGCTTACGGAGTGGCAACATATGTCCGTTTAAACATAGAAAATGCAGCAATAATCGCCACTTCTACCGAGAACAACATCCACGAGGTAACTGTGAAAATAGGCAATGTCATAATAGCTAACATATACAAACCTCCTGCTATTACCTGGCCTGTCCAAGTTCTTAATTCCTATGAACATCCAGCCATATACGTAGAGAATTTCAACAGCCACCATGAGATGTGGAAATACTCAGACACTGACAGAAATGGCACATCCCTTGTGGAATAGGCAGAGGAACATGGTGCCCACCTTCTATTCGACGCCAAAGATAGAGGCACTTTCAGATCTGCGGCCTGGAGGAGAGAATATAACCCTGATCTCTGTTTTGTTACCATTGACAACAAAGGCCAACCGCTAGCAGCATCACAAAGGGTTATGCCTGACTTTCCACATAGTCAACATCGCCCCGTCCTAATCAAAATCGGTATCAGCATTCCGATTATAAGATCGTTGCCACGCCGCAGATGAAACTTCAAGAAAGCTAACTAGTCTGCTTTCACCAGTAACCTCGACAAATGCCTAGGATGGGTTCCACCAAAGAGACAGAACTACGGGAGACTAACAGGAGCAATAATCACAGCAAAAGCGACAATCTCTAGAGGATACCGCAAAGAATATATCCCTGGTTGAACAGAACAGAGCGAAAAACTGTATGAAGAATATTACGAAGATAGAAAGCAGGAGATTGCAGACGAACTACTCTACAGCATTGATGCTGCCAAGCGTGAAAAATGGACACAGACGGTAGAAAACCTAGACTTGGTCCCTACTGCGGAAACTCGGAAGTAGCAACCCACCCGTTCGCCAAACCAACCTAGTAACTCCAGACCAAATAGCTACGCACATAGTGTCAACCTCTAGGGCACCTCAAAATTGTTTACATACAATTAAAGTTAACAAAGACCTCAAAACCATAAAATCTAGTCTTGCACAGTAAACAGAATATTCCAGCCCATTTACGCATAAAGAAATATCGCAAGCCCTAAATGAAATGAAAACAGGAAAAGCGCCGGGTTTCGACGCCATTCACGCTGAGTTCCTCAAACATAGCGGCAGATTCACTAGGCAATGGCCTAGTGAATCTAGGGAAAAGTAATAATTCACCGAAAAACTACCGCTCCATCGCACTCTTAAGTATGGTGTACAAATTGTTCGAAAGATTGTTGTATAATAGAATCAGCAAAACCATATTCCAACACTTACCAGTGGAACAGGCAGGATTTCGGCCAAACCGCAGCTGCACAGACCAGGTACTCGCCCTGACCAATTATGTGGAATCAAACTTTCAAAAGCAATCAAAAACAACCGCTGTCTTCATCGATCTATCTGCTGCTTATGACACTGTGTGGCGACAAGGGGCAATATATAAATTAATGCGAATAATCCCATGCAGAAAGACCACTGAGGTTATTAACGCCATGCTATCCAACAGATGCTTTAAAGTTATATTGGGAGACAAGACTAGTACCCAAAGAAAACTGAATAATGGACTTCCACAAGGATCCGTGCTGGCTCCCATGCTTTTCAGCCTCTACATAGCAGACATGCCAGAAACCACATCAAAAAAGTTTGGATACGCAGACGACTGGACGCTTGCCGCAAGTCATAAAGAATTCGAGGTCACTGAACGCATTCTAACAAACGATTTAAATGCCCTAGGGAATTATTTCCGCAAATGGAGATTGCAACCCAATCCAACTAAGACAGAAGTGTCCTGCTTCCATTTGTACAACAAGATGGCCAACTATCAACCTCAAATCAATTTTGGGGATAGACTCCTTAAATATAATAAACACCCAAAATACTTAGGTGTTACACTTGACAGAACGCTGAACTTTAAAGAGCATCTTACTAAGACTGCTGCAAAACTCCGAACTCGTAACAACATCCTGCAAAAGCTCTGCGGCACTACATGGGGCTCCTCAGCACCCACACTTAGATCGACAGCATTAGGACTGGTATACCCCGTAGCGGAATACTGTGCACCAGTATGGATAAACAGTCCACATACTCACCGTGTTGATGTCCAACTCAACCAAGCCATGCGAACTATATCGGGCACAATCAAGGCCACGCCCACTTACTGGTTACCAGCTTTGAGTCATATAGCTCCACCACCCATCCGCCGGAATGCCTGTCAGAATTTACAAAATCATACTGATCTGGAACTTCCGCCAGAGACATAAGTAGGCTCCGTTCAAGACACCCGCCTCTAAAAACAGCAAAAAGGCTAGTAGATCAAAACTTTAATGTAACTGAACGGTGGAGAGAACAATGGGAGAATAACGCTGCACCAGCTAACTGGAACATGCCATGTATTACAAGCAAACCTGAGGGCTTCAACCAACCGAGACGAATTTGGACCACACTCAATAGAATAAGGACGAACTGTGGCAGATGTTCCGACTCACTTTTTAGATGGGGAAAAATACAATCACCAAATTGCGACTGCGGCGCCGAAAGGCAAACAGTAAAACACATGGTAGAGGAATGCCCGATTAGATCCTATAACGGCAACCCTTCAGATTTCCTGGCTGCTACAAAAGAGTCAATCGAATATATTTATAATCTAGATGTTTGTTTGTAGAATAATATTTTTGTATTTACTGTTGTTTGTAATTTATATAATTTATATTATATGTATATATATATATATATATATATATATATATATATATATATATATATAAACCTGTGATGTAGCCATACGCTAAATAAATACGGAGATGTTGAACAAGAACTACGACAACAAAGCTAAGACAAGACACAAAAACAAAAATCTATAAAGCATCAATTAGACCTATATGAAGATTCACGGCGGAGATAAGATTTGACACACCCAAGACGAGACGACTACTAGAAACAACAGAGAGGAAAATACTCCGACGATTATCAGGACAAAGTCTGTTGGATAGGAAGAGAAGCGAAAACATAATTAGAGCATGCAATATAGAAGACATAAATGGATGGATGACAAAACGAAAACAATCTGCGTCAATATACAAGGAATAATATTCTTGACGAAGAAAGAGCTATTTGATTTTAGATGAATATTCTGATTTTTAAAAGATTTTTAAGTCACATTTTTTAGTATTAATTTTCATAAGAAATTTATTTTCTTTTGCCAATGTAAGTATGCTCATTTTTAATTTTCTATCCATATTCACCCCATTCAACGACACATATTAAAATTAATTATAATTAAAATTGTATTATTATTAGAAATTTAAAAATTTGTAATTTTTTTAGTTCTTTTACTAAGTGTATTTAAGACCTTTAGCAAAACATCTTAAATCGCGATTATTAAATTCCCCACGAATCATGTTAAAAATAATCCAATATCCTTTTAGTTCCCATGATATCCCCGGCATACAAGATAAGACGATATTTTCGTTAGTTTCGTTCCGTAGACCATATGTGACGGTCAGTTATGAGAGATTTCCAAGTTGTATTAACTTTTTTCCCATTAAATTTAATCGTGAGGGAAAGAAATATTGCTGATGTGAGAAGTTTTCCTCAAGAGATATAAAGGAAAACAAGCAAAAAGATGGATTAGAAAGTTTTTAGAATATTTACGAGGTAAAATATGTCACGTGACGATTATGTAAAACAACGATTTTTACTGAAATTTATTAAAACGGAAGACAAAATGTATTATTGAGTTATATTTATCCATTATTTGATTGGCATTAGACTAAAATATTCGTTATTAAAAATTGCATAATATAAAAAGTATTTACAAAAACATATTGCTTTAACACGCAATTCAAAACACTATTTTATATCAAACATCTATATATAGACAAAATGTGGACACTAATTACAATATTTTTCACTTATAATGTACTTAGCTATCTACACATGTGTTTTATGAAAAACGACAATTTGTTGGTATTTTTTTCGTTTGGTCATACAGGTATGAGTGGCATGTATGTATATATATGTATAAAGTCTTTGCAAAAACAAAACACCAGTTTGATCAATTTTAAAAATTTCCCATACCTAAAATCCTCTTCTTCTTATTTTTATGTAGACATGACTTTGTCTGTTTTTCAATATACCTCCCGTAAGCTGTCGTTCCATCGTTTTAGTGGTCTACCTACTGATCGTCTTTCTATTTCGCGAACCGTCTTTCGCCATCTTTACTACTCCATTTGTTGTCTTTCGGCCTATAAGACCATTCCATTCTACTTTTCTACTTTGTACCCAGTCCTTGATGATCTCCACTTTTCCTCTACATCATATATTATTTTTGGCTTTATTTGGATTATTTAGCAACATGGCGGGTGATGACGACGCCGAAAAGAGCTCCTCTAAAATCTGCAAATATTGCCAAAAACCTGTAGTTTATAGTATTGTTAACTGCATAAATTGTGAAAATGTGTTCCATAACTCATGTGCCCTTCGAGAATTGCTGGCAACAGCGGGGCTGTCTCAGCTTTGACAGCAACTTTGACATATGCTAGCATGACACAACACAAACAAAACAAAACTCTTAGCAAATCATCTAAACAATTCCAACAAAATACATTAAAAAATGTCAACAACAAGTCTCAACCTCCGATAAATTTATTTCACCTCAGCAAGTAAGCGCGGCTGTAATTTAGGCCCAAACAACGCGCAAAATACATGAAATTCAGTAGCGAAATAAAGAGGTTCAGGTCGAAAGCAATGTGGAATGGCAACAAGTTAGAAAGCGGTCAAATCGACGGTTTGTTGTAGGGAGAAATCAAAAGAACTCACAAATTAAAATGGTACCAACATGTATCACTTCATGTCACAAAGCTGCAACCATGGACAAATCCTGACCAACTTAAGGCATATCTACAACCCAACTTTTCTGATGTAAGCTGTGAAGAGCATGAGTATAGACATCCAAGTCTATACTCATCAATAAAGGTTACAATCCGCCAAGAAGACCTTAGAAGAGCATGTAATCGAGAAGTGTGACGAAGTGTACATGGGTGTCCCATTTTTTTCAAAAGAGGAGAGTGCCACAAATTCACACGGACCCTCAGGAAGTGGAGCAGGTAATATCTCCAACAGAAACCTAAAGATTTGCAGACTGCTAAAGAAGATAATAATGAAATAAAATAAAAAAGAAATAATGGAAAGAATAAAAAGGCAAAATAAATAAAACAACAAAAGAAGTAATGGACAGAAAAAAAACAAAAAGAAATACAGATTGGTACGATCAAGACTACGAAATAGAGAGAACACTAAACAATTTCTCAAAAATGACATGGATCAACAACCCAGCACCTTC
Source organism: Diabrotica balteata (assembly GCA_918026665.1). NCBI lineage: Eukaryota > Metazoa > Arthropoda > Insecta > Coleoptera > Chrysomelidae > Diabrotica > Diabrotica balteata. The sequence goes on along the minus strand of OU898278.1, from coordinate 148,821,970 downwards.
AAGATTACACCAACTTATTAACAAGGATTTAATACATAACAAATTTGGTACCACTTTAATGTTTTTAACCAAATAATCAGTGGCTTGACACCCAATGAGTGTTTAACTACATTATTTTTTTAACTTAGTCAAAATTTAATCTTTAGGTTTGTATTTACTAACGTGGTAATACCTATTCCAGATAAGTGCACTGATAATGGACTTGTTAGTCCATTATTAAAACTGTATCCAACAAAACTGTATCCAACATATAAATAGTTCTTACTTGCAGCTTTAAAATGACATATTTATACAATTCCTTATACTGATAAATCTATCAAGGAATATACCTTCAGAAGAGTTAGTAAGAATATGTCTTCTTTGCTAGATTTGTATTTAATACTTTATCTTTTTCATCACCATTTATTGTTGTTAACTAATGTTGTTGCAAACACGTTTTAATAACAGTGCCTACGTCGACAAAATGGCAAAAGGTATTAGAATACTACTACTACTACTACTAGTACTACTACTTTTTATTGTTTTAATTAAAATACTAACAATTTGTAATTATGTTTTTATTAAACAGGCTTTTTTATATTCGTTTCAAATTCGCACTTTTAATCCTCATTTTAATCGCTTTAATGTTGTTCCTCTTTTTGACATTTAAACGGTCAAAGCTTTAAGGTCACAGTGGAAAACATGCATCCACCACTTTATAAATTGGTATCGTAGCCATCAATCCAAGCTGGGACTTCAAAGGTTTTTCTTGTTAACAACAAATATTTCCTTTGCTACTGCGATATATCAGAGCTTTAGATCTTATCTCAATGTCTAGATGAATGATACACTTCGTTTTGGGAACTCATGTATTATATTTCAATGTATTTATTTTCTTGTGTACTCTTTGGTGATCTTGAAAATATTTAAATACCCGGAAGTAAGGTAGGGATTTAGGATATAGAAAAAAAGACTACACTAAATAAAGATTTATTTTTGAGAATTTCTTTATAACTTTCCGAACTATATTTTTCTATTAAAATTCCAAAATGGGCTTTAAGATTGTTTAATTAATTTAAAAAATACACTGTAAATGACTAAACAATATTTAAAAATTTGGGTTAAAATATAACTTTTAAACTCAAAAAAATGTTATAGCGCCTTTAATAGCCAAGATATCTTCTTTAATTAATGACATTAAGAGCTCAAATTAACCAATCTTTTAAGAAAAGTCAAAGTTTTTAACAAAACTTTTAGCAAACAAAATTATTGAAAATTGTTTATACAGGTGTGTTGTAAAAAAATAGTACTTTGTGTTCCTACCAGAGTAAAAAGAGTAAGAATAACCGATTGAAGTTCCTGTTGCGCCCTTTAAAAAATCTAACTGAGTTCCAAGTATATATTAATTCTTCTATCCCCGATGCTATTGTAAACATTGATTATTTTACTATATTTCATAGAGACCGAAGTACTCGTCGATGGAGGAGGAGTATGCATCTATTTAGCAAATAAAATTACCACTACTTTTTTTGTCAGTAATAAAACAATAGACGTGCCTGGTATAAAGATTATTCAGTTACTTATTACTAATAACTTTTTCATATTTAATATAGTTTGCATATACCAACCTCCGGATACAGCAATCACTCAGGACAATATGCTTATTTACAAACATAAGGAATTATTATCCCTTGAAAATCTCATTGTTGTTAGAGATTTTAAATTTTCAAGAGATTAGCTAGCCCATTATTTCCAAAACTGATTGTATTAATTCCCTAAATTTGTTTAAAAACTTTATCATGAACTCAAATTTATTACAACTGATAATTGAACCTACAAGGTTTAGAGCCAACAATAATCTATCAATTTTAGACTTATTTTTTACAAATTACGATAAATTAATTTCTACAATTATAAAGTATCCTTTATGGAAACTAGGCAATAATTCATCACATGGATTAGACGGACTCACCTCCTTTTTGACAAAAGCTTATAATAAAATGTATGTATCTTGCTTGTATCTATTTTTAATAAAGCATTTCCTCTATTAAACATCAGGCCAAAACATAACAAACCTTGGATTACCAAAGGCATTCGCATATCTGCGAAAAATATGCGTTCTCTGCTATATATTAAAAAATTTAATGACAGTATCCCCATCTCTGATTATAACAACAATTACAGAAAATGCTATATAAAACTACTCAAAGTAGCCAAAAAATCCTACTTTCATAATCGTTTAACAAGCTCCAAAAATATTTCAAAAGAAACTTGGTCAATAATAAACGATTTTCGAAATAAAACCAGTACAGCGAATCAAACCTTTTCTTTTCCTAACCCCGAAAATCTAAATGATTACTTTGTTAATGTGAGTAAAAATATAACCTCAACTATTTCGCCACAACAAGATCCAGTTTCCTATCTCTCTAATTCAAAAAACATTGCTGATACCTTTTTTTTAAGACCAGTTGATAAGACGGAACTCATTTCAACAATTCGTAGTATAAAAAGCACATCGTCCTGTAGTACAGATGGATTATCTATTAAAATTTTCTCAAATCTACCGCATAATGTTTTAGAGGTCATGGTCTCGCTAGTAAATGATTCCCTTGAAAAAGGTACATTCCCTAACTGCCTAAAGGCTGCCATCGTCATTTCTCTTCATAAAGGTTGAGAAAAATCTGATGCCTGCAACTATAGACCTATTGCCTTGTTACCAGCACTATCAAAAATTATTGAAAGACTTATGCCCTTTCTCCTTAAATATAATATTTTATCGCAAAATCAGTTCGGCTTTTTGTCTAATAAATGCACTAGTGGTGCCATATTTTCTGTGTTACATGATGTATATCTATCACTAAACAGTAACCTCTCCTTCGCCACCGTTTTCTGCGACTATTCCAAAGCCTTTGACTGCGTAAATCACGACATTCTATTAAAAAAATTAACTTTCTATGGAATTCGGGGTGTGTCTTTGAACTGGTTCAAAACTTACTTGGTAGGTAGGAAACAATTGGTTAGAATAAATGACACCTACTCTAGTTGTAAAGATATTGAGTGTGGAGTACCGCAAGGTTCAGTATTAGGTCCCATTCTTTTTTTACTTTTCATTAATGACATCACTTACTTGAAAATTAAAGGGAAAATTTTTCTATTTGCTGATGATACCAGTATTACTTGGAGCAGCTCTGATATTTCAACGCTTCATTCAATTATAACCGCTGATTTACTTATAATCAAGGCTTGGTCAGACTCCAACTTACTTAGCTTTAACGTGGATAAGAGTCATGCAACCCTTGCTTTTGAATGAGAGCCAAATCAATATCGTAAATTATGTGAAATTTCTAGGTATTCTCATTGACAGTGATCTCAAATGGTCCTTGCATACTGACTCCTTAAGGAAGAAACTAGCCTCAGCTTGCCTTGCAATAAGATCTGTTTCGAAGGAACTAAATTTATCTTCTGCCAAAATGGCATATTTCTCATTGTTCGAGTCCCATCTTCGATATGGGCTTCCATTTTGGGGTTCTAGTACAGCGGCTCAATTTGATACTATTTTTAAGTTGCAAAAAAGAGCAATCCGTTATCTATTTGGTCTCAAACAAACAACTCATTGCAAGACCTACTTCAAAAATCACGGAATTTTAACGCTTCCCTCTTTATTTATTTTGAAGACGGTTTGTTTGATTCGAAAGCATCTAAACATTTTTCCCGATAGACCTGACCATGGCTACTCCATTAGAAATTCGGATTGTAACGTTTATTTGCCGATCCCGTCCACTCAGCTAGTAAAGAATTCTATTCTATATCGTGCAAAGAAACTTTATAATCACCTTCCAAGAGAAATTAAATCCGCAACATCCTTCATTAAGTTTCGTAAGGTGACAAAAATCTATCTCTCAGAAAGACCATATTATTCAGTTGACGAGTTTCTTAATGTATAACAAAGAAACAAAATTAGTATTGTTTATAATTACATTTGGGTGTCTCAAGCAGTGGCTACAATTTGTCTCATTTGTTGTTGTCTGTACAAATTATGTAGGTTATACAATAATTTTACTAATTTAAAATTGTGTTATTCTGTTTTTTACTATATTTGTTTTTGTTTTATACTTTTTGTACTATTTGACTGATTTATTTTTTAGCTTTGTCCATAAAATTGTTCAATAATTTTCAGTGACAATAAAGCATATTTCTATTCTATTCTAAAAAAGAATAACTAAGAAAGTACAAGCAGGTAAAGTATGTTTATATATATTTGAGTATCACATGCAGAAACTTAAACTTATCGTAAACTACTTCGTAATGCTACTTTTTTTGACTTTTTATAAGCTTTGGCAATAAAATTGTACAATTTTCATTGACAATAAAGCATATTTCTATTCTATTCTCTTCTATAAAATTGTTGAGAAATATATTTAATTCTATATTGGTAAGTTAAAGTACATCAAAATTCCTTAATTTCTATTTTTATATTTATGTACATAGTTTTTGCATATCACTTCAGATTTTTAATTGTACTATGGCGTGTTTTCATAGCGTTTTCATCGACCAGGCTAAGCATATTATTATTATTATGACCAACACGATATTCCTTTCAGAAATATATTTACAGCGTAGATATAAATGTTTAGGCCCAATTTGGGACAAACGCTATATATCAAGGGGTCTAATACGTTGTGGTTGATGGTATACGACGTAGCATTAGTAAGAACGGAAAGGAGTTAAGGGAAGATCAAGAGAAACACAGAAAACAGTAATAATGACTTTCTTGGTCGTTATTTAACTAACAAAGCAAGGTGACGTGTTAAATTAGCTAATTTCGACTGAAATAAACGCAATAATTTGTACGGTCTTGAAAGTGTCTAACGCAAATGCTCAAGGGACACTTAACACAAACAAGTTTTGATACTAAATGTAACTGAGTTTCTTCTTATATTACATAGGTTTGGTAGGGTATAATAGGCCCTACCTAAATTTTGCTTTCGGTTTATAATTTCTGGATGCTCAAGTTATCTTATATTCACGAATTAAGTATGTAGTATGAATCTGTCATAAAAAGATTTATAAATTAAGCTCTAAAACAAATATTTCAATTTTTAATGTTAGTTGCATATTTTCAATCGACATATTCTGTTTTTAAATTAAAGTATAGAAAATGTATATCTTCAAATGTTTATTTTTTACATTACATTTTATTAGGACTTGTGATAAATTTACATTGATAAATACGTTACAGATTCCGTAAATATTTTCTTGTTCCTATGCCGTCCCCATTAACGGAGGTTGGCGACCACATTTTTAAAAGCTTCTCTGTCTTTTGCAACGTGGAATAATTCGTCTACAGTCATGTTTGTCCAGTCTCGAATATTTCGCAGCCATGACTTCCTTTTTCTACCTATTCCCTTTTTGCCATCGACTCTACCCTGCATGATGACCTGCAGAAGACTATATTTATTATTTCTTAGTATGTGTCCAAGGTATGCAGTCTTGCGTACTTTTATCGTTCTCAACAATTTTTTGACTCGACCCATTCTTCTCAGCACTTCCTCATTGGTGACCCTGGCAGTCCATGGGATTCTCAACATTCTCCGGTATATCCAAAGTTCAAAGGCTTCAATCTTTTTAACTATTTGCGCTTTTAGTGTCCATGTTTCTACCCCGTACAATAATTGCGACCAGACGTAACATTCAACAAACCTCAGTCTCAGCGCAATATTCAGATTTTTGTCACAGAACAATTGTTTGAATTTTAAGAATGCTGCCCTTGCCATTTCTATTCGTATCTGGATCTCTTGGTCTGGATCTAATTCTGTGTTGATGTAAGCTCCCAGATATTTATATTTTGTCACTCTCTCTATTTGCTGTCCACCAAGAGTTAGTTGTTCATTATTTATTGGACTCCTTGATACTATCATAAATTTGGTCTTATCTGTGTTGATGTCAAGTCCCATTTGAATGCATTCACTATTTATTGCATCTAGTAAAGTTTGTAGATCTTCTATACTCTCAGCCATAATTACCGTGTCATCTGCAAATCTCATGGTGTTTATGATTTCTCCACCAATTCTTATTCCCTCTTTTCTTTCCCATAAGGCTTTTCTGAATATGACCTGTGAGTACACGTTGAAAAGCGTCGGAGACAAGACGCATCCTTGCCTAACCCCTCTCGCAATCGGTATATTATTTGTTTCTATATCGTTCACCTTTACTACTGCTTTCTGGTTCCAGTATATAGCCTTAATAAACTCAATGTCTTTTTTGTCTAAATTGATGTTTTTTAATTCATCTATTAACTTCATATGCTGCACTCGGTCAAAGGCCTTCCTAAAGTCTATGAAGCATACATATGCACTCTTGTTATATTCCCGACATTTCTGCAAGAGTACCGTCAACGCAAATAATGCCTCTCTTGTTCCCATGCCTCCTCTGAAGCCAAACTGAGTTTCATCTATCTGTTCCTCACATTTCTTATAAATTCGGTTTTGAACAATTTTCAAAAGAATCTTTAAAGGGTGGCACATTAGGCTTATTAATCTATAGTCATTACATGATTTGGGATTGTTGTTTTTTGGTAGAGGTAAAAATATCGATTTAAGCCATTCTTCCGGGATGTTGCCCTCTACATATATGTGGTTGAGAATTCGGGTGAGTCTCTTTATATTACCGTCATCTAAGGCTTTTAACAGTTCAACTGGAATTTGATCAGGACCCGGTGCTTTTCCTTGTTTTGCATTCTGTAGGGCATTCTTTACTTCTGAGGGTAAAATTTGTAGGTATTGTTTTTCTTCACCTATATCTTGTTCATTTTCTCTCTCGTCATGGAAAAGATGGATTATATATTGTTCCCATACTTCCTTTATTTTGCTCTCTTCAGTAAGTATTTCTCCATTATTATCTCTTGTTATGAGTGTTCTTCTTTGTCTGGTGTTGCCTGTAAGTTCTTTAATTTTTTTATGTAAGTTTGAGGTGTCATGTTTGTTGCTGAGTTCTTCCAATTCCTGGCATTCTTTGTTCATCCATTCCTCCTTAGCCTTTCTGATTTCATATTTGATTTTATTCTTGATGGTTTTATATTTATTTTCATCTTTATTTTTGTATTTTCTTTTTTCAGTTATTAGCTCAACTATTTCCGGTGTCATCCAGTCTTTTTTAGTTATTTTCCCTTCTTCGCCTAGGACCTCCTTTCCCGCTTTTAGTATGGCTTTTTTCATATCTGCCCATTCAACGCTTCCTTCAGTTAATTTATTTATCTCTGCGTTTAGTTGCTGTTGGCAGTTGTCGTCTTTTAGGTTTTTGATGTTAATTTTGGTGGTTTTAACTTTTTTCTCCGGTTTCCTGAGTTTAATGTTGAAGTTTGCTAGTAATAGATTATGATCCGTATCTGCATCTGCGCTTAAATAGGTTTTTGCACTTTGTACTCCATTACGATCCATATTTTACGAACATTTAATTTTCGAATAAAATAGTCATTATCATTGGTGCTACAGCCCTATAAAACGTCCTCGACTTTCCCAAGTCTATTACGCCAGTAAGTTTTATCCATTGCCAACTGTTGCCAGTTTGCTGCGTCTATTTTTCTACCATCCTCATCTACACCATCCCTCCATCTGAGTTTTGGCCTACCCCTACTTCTACTTCCCATAGGTTGTGACATAAGGATTCCTCTAGGAGGGTTGTTCTGCTGTGATCTTGCCAGATGTCCTGCCCATCTTAGTCTTCCTATTTTTATACGAGATACTACGTCTTTACCACCAAATATATATTTATATCTGTGATATATCTCATAGTTGTACCTCCTTCTCCAAACACCATTTTCATACTTGCCACCGAATATTCTTCTCAGGATCCTTCGTTCAAATATAAGCAGGACGTTTTCATCTGCCTTGGAAATGGTCCATGTCTCCGATCCATATGTCAACACTAGGTGTATAAGGGTTTTGTATATAGGTTATTTTTGTTTTTTGGCTTAAGTTTCTGTTTCTCATATGTCTACTCAATCCAAAATAGCATTTGTTTGCTAGGATTTTTCTTCGCTTGATTTCTTCCATCATGACGTTCTCCTTGGTGATCAGGGAGCCTAAGTATGTGAATTTGTTCACCACTTCGAAGGTAGAGTTATCCACATTGAATTGGTGGCCGATGTTTCTGGCTCTATTGTTGGATGTTGATGCCATTATCTTAGTTTTCTCCTCATTTACTTGCAGGCCCATATTTTTTGGGCATTTGACAAGATGGTATACATTTCTTCTACTTTGCGTGTTGTGTGGGGAACTAGGTCAACATCATCTGCATATGCCAAAATTTGGGATAAATTATTAAAAATGTTTCCTCTGTTGTCTATTTGGGCATCCCTGACCGCCTTTTCCAGAGCTATGTTGAAAAGGAGACACGCCAGCGCATCTCCCTGTCGCAGCCCAACATGCGTTTCAAATGCCTGTGATTGTTCGCCCTGTATTTCGACTTTGCAAACAACTTTACGCATTGTAGCCTTAACCAATCTTATCAGTTTATCGGGGATGTGAAATTCATCCATGGCTTAATACAATTTATTTCTTAGGACACTATCATAGGCCGATTTAAAATCTACGAAAAGATGGTATGTGTCGATATTGAATTCATTGGTTTTTTCCAGTATTTGCCTTAGCACAAAGATCTAGTCTGTTGTTGATCGACCAGGCCTAAAACCACTTTAATATTCGCCAAGAAGCTGCTCTGAATATGCATTCAGGCGACTATATAAAATATTCGAAAATATTTTGTATGCTGTATTAAGTAGGATTATTGCCCCATAGTTTCTACATTCCAATTGATCACCCTTTTTGTGTAGCGGGCAAACGATCCCAATACACCACTCTTCCGGGATTTGTTTCTCATTCCAGGCTCTCAGTATGATTTTATATATATGGTTAGTCAGAGTAGCACCTCCACATTTAATAAGTTCTGCGGGTATACCATCACTTTCTGGAGATTTATTATTTTTTAGGTGTTTTATTGCATCCCGCACTTCTTAAATTGATGGAGGCTCCAATGGTGTATTATTGCTTGCTCCTGGGGTGGTTGATTTGGATCTTCTACTTCGATAGTAAGTAGTTCTTTATAGTGTTCCATCAACCTTTTCAATACTTCTTCTTTTGTATTGAGTATATGCCCCTCCTTATCCTTACATAGTCCGATCGTTGGTTTAATTTTTTTTGCAATATTCAGATTTTTATAGAATTTTCTTGTTTGATTTAGCCTTTTAAGTGCCTCAAGTTCTTTTAATCTTCTATTTTGAGATCTTTATATTTTTGTTCTTTTTCTCGGGTTCTTCTTTGCTGCATCAGTTTATATGCATTGTTCTTACTTCTTGTAATATCCTCGCACTCAGCATCGAACCACTCATTGCGTGGTGGTGCTCTTTGCGGCCCTAGAATGTTATTTGTGTTTTATTTATATGTTATTATATGTTTTGATATAGTTTTGAAACCTTTTTACTGAATAAAAATAGTAGATGTTTTTAATTTCCACAAAAATATTAAGTTCCTAACCCTCAATTGGCTTTGTGGTTTATTCTGCCATTAACTGCGTCCTGGGGTCTACCGGAACCCATTTTTTTAAGTTTTTTTTTTGTGAAATTAATAAAGACAATTAATTATTATGTTATAATTTGTAATCATTCTGGCTGGAATAAAACTCTGTAAGCTCATTTTCGATTTATTTTATATTAATAATAATAATGACAAATGCTAAAAAAATGTAACATAACTTATTTTTTAACAATTCACTATTTCTTTTTTGATTTTTTCGTTTCATATAAAAAACAAGAAACTAAAATAAACAAACTCTATAATTAAAATATATTATTATCAACAAAATTTTTACAAGTAACATTTTTCTAAATGCAATTCTTGCAAACATATGCCCTACAGTCGCCGCACATGGGTCGGGTACATTTGCTGCACAATATTTTTGTTTTTTTGTCATTTTTTCGATCACAGTTACCACATCTCTTTCCTTTCTGGTCCTCATAATATAATTCTTCCCTTTCTGCTTCTGGTATAGCTTTCTTTAGTATTCTAATTCAAATGAAAAAGAAGATTTGGTGTTCCTAGCTCTTACATTGCTTTGAGCATTTCTCTTTTATTTACAGAGTAGTAGGCTGCAGAATACATATACCTAGGACAGATAATAAAGCTGAACAGGGACAATCAAACAGGAGAAATAAAAAGAAGAATTTGGTAAAATATCATATATTCTAAAAAATAAAAAGTTCCCTCAATATATGCGAACGAAAGTATTCAATCAGTGCATTTTACCAGTTATCACATATGGCTCACAAACATGGACTTTCACAAAGGAGAACATCGACAGGATATCCAAAACACCACAAAGAGCAATGGAAAGACAGATGCTGGGTATCGGTCTTAAAGACAGGAAAAGAAACTCATGGATCAGAGAAAAAACAAAGGTGAACGATGTATCAAGACAGGTTGCAAAACTTAAATGAAACTTCGCCGGTCACACTCTCCGGCAAAAAGATGAAAGATGGAATAAGCGAATTCTACACTGGAGACCATGGGAAAAGAAAAGAAAAAGAGGAAGACCACAGATGAGATGGACTGACGACCTTAAGAGAACGGCAGGAAAGGACTGGATGCAGATCGCCCAAAATAGAGACCAATGGAGATTAACAGGGGAGGCCTATGCCCAAGAGTGGGCGTTTAAGGCTGATTAGATAGATAGATAGAGGCTGCTTTGTAGTCTACAAATATGTGATGAGTATCTGTGTCATATTTCAGTGTTCTTTTTAATTTGTCTCAGACAAATTAAAAAGAACACTGGACTGGTATTTTTCTACTATTCGTCCTACTTTGGTGCCAAACGGTGGAATGGTACTACGAAAAATATTTTATACGTTACATTTAGAAGCATAGTTTCTCTGTGGTTAGAGTATTCAAAGATATCCTCTTTTTTTGTATCAAATGTAAAGTATTTCAATGTTCCAATCACTTTGGAGAGATTTCTGTGTCAATATTTCTTTTATGAGCAGCTGTAGTGCCATTATAGTATCGTGGATACCTTCTTTATATAAATCAGCTGGCAGATTATTTATTCCGGGTAATTTGTTTCTGGCTAGTTTTTTGCATCTTTAACTTCAAGAATCGTTGCTGGTTCCACTTTCCTCTCGGCTGTTTCGCTTACCTCATATCTTTCGTCTTTCAGGTATTCTTCTTCTTTCTCTATATTATATATATTATGTACCTGGTTAAAGTATTTCTTCCATCTATTCAATACATCTTTCCTTGTATGTCTAGAAATTCCTGATAAAATATTTAAAACAAAAGATTTTGTGATTAAATATTTTTCTATATTGGAATCTGTCTTCTACCTCTGAAGAGGACGTTGAACATATCGTCTATCATCAGTAAGTAAATACCAGTAAGCATTTCTCGTATGATAAATGTGTGCTTCTCATATTGTTCCTGCACACAATTTGGTATCTAATTCAGTATTATTTAGTGTATACAGCAGAGACCGTGCCAAAGCCAGATAGACATTATGGCAATTTGCCCTACCCTGCCCGTGATCATTATTTAAGAGATGTATTGATTTTACATATTATTCCTGATATTAATTCAATGTTAATTGAACATCAGGAAGGGTTATTTTCATTGTGGTACACGATTCGTGTATTCGTATTTTACCCAATAATCTAATTTAGAGGTATTTAAAAATAAACTAAATTCTGTTGTTCGGGGGATTGTTTCAAATAATGGTAGGCCATTATTCCGATTTGTATTAATTACCTATTTGAAATATATTGTTATCGTTATTCTAGAAATACGTGATAAAATACAACATGTTATCGGCATTTTAAAAATACATGATAAAAAATAGGTTTAATCAAAACAAAATTGTGTTACTGCAATGTGTATACACATTTTTCTTTTAAACTATTGAATGATATGTACGTAATGAACTTTAAATGTTCAATTTATTTTATTTATTTGAATTTTATTACATTTTATAACTAATAGAGGTAACTAAATAATTTTTTATCTATCTATGTACATGTCGATTATTTAGTTTTCATTTATTTTAAAGTGTTGTTACTACAAAACAAAATGACGGTATTATATTTTGATTTAATACAGAGCAGCAACAAGCGGCATATACGTATTTCGATCTCTTTAGATCTCCTCAGTACGGTATAGTTACTACTCCATATCAAACCAAAATATTTTCCCGTCGTAGATTATAGTTATTAAAAATAACTATTTACGGACGTAACTACGCCATCTAAGAACAAAAAGAGAAATCATACGATTTCTACCTGGCGAAATCGAATTCAAATATAAGCCGCCGTGCCCCCTAAGACTTGCGAAGCAAACAGCTTGATGAATGCATCGGCAAGGGAGTCTAAAAATTGCACTCCAAATGCCGTTCATCATGGCCTATATTCGTAGTGAATTCGATTTCTGGTACTCCAAATGAAGTAAATAAACAAAACAAAATGACGGTATTATATTTTGATTTGATACAGAGCAGCAACAAGCCGCATATACGTATTTCGATCTCTTTAGATCTCCTCAGTACGGTATAGTTACTACTCCATATCAAACCAAAATATTTTCCCGTCGTAGATTATAGTTATAAAAATATCTATTTATATCTATCTTCAAGGGAATATCAAAAATAAGATGGCCAAATTCTGGAGAAATACAAATAGAAGATCACTTTAGCACAAGGTATATTACTCGAGAAAAAGTGATGGATCACATGAATATGGAGTCGCAATAATCATATCACCCAAGGTTGCCAAATGCGTTACTAACTATACACCAATATCAGAGAGAGTGATGTTACTACAAGTAGAAGCCAACCCTATTAATATAAACTTCATCCAAGTCTATGCTCCCACTGCAGACAAAGAGGAGAAAAAAGTAATTGAGTTCTATCAGAACATCAATTGTATCATACAGAAAATTCCTCGACAGGAAGTTCTCATCATTATGGGCGATTTTAATGCCAAGATTGGAGCTGGAGATAAGACACAGTACATTAGAGCAAATGGACTTGGAGTCAGAAACGAGAGAGGGGACCTCCTAAAAAATTCGCAGAAGACTCAGAACTAGTTGTCACCAACACATTCTTCCAATTACCACCTCGCAAGCTGTACACGTGGAAATCTTCTCAAGGCAGACCATGGAGAATTATTAGGAATCAAATAGACTACATATTAGTAAATAAAAGATTCCGAAACAGCTTTACATCTGTCAAGACTTATCATGGGGCAGACTTGGAGACAGGCCACGTTCCACTGGTGGGAGTATTTCGAGTCAAAATCAAAACAGTCAGAAAAGGAAAGCACAATCATACGACCTACGTATGCTGAAGGCCTTGATACGAGGATGAGAGTCCAAGCCACGTTAAACGAGCAAGTGACTGCAATTAGAGATGAATCAAACGAAAAACAAACGATCAAACATATTACAGAAATAGTGCAAATATTAAGGATAAACACTTAAAGACAAATAGATTAATAAAGAAAAAATTATGACCCAAACAAATATAAAACCATAAATATATTAATAAGAACGAAAGTCAGAGAAGCGGAAAAACAATTTCAAGGCCAAAGGGATAACACCTTTAAGCCAGAAGAAGAGGTAAATGATGGACAAAGAATATTGCAGCAGGAAGTTTATTCCGCAATAACACAGTTAAAGGATGTCAAAGCGACAGGCCTTGATAATATACAAGCAGAACGACTCAAACTAATGGACAACGAATTAACAGGAATATTCGCAAAGATATTCAACAACATATACAACTCTGGAGAAATACCAACGGAATGGCTGAAATTTGAGTTTATTGCACTTAAAAAAAACACGAGCCAAAAAATGCAAAGGTTGTCGTACTATAAGCCTCATGAATCATCTTCTAAAATTGTTCCTAAAGATAATTCATAAGAGAATCTACAAGCTGTGTGAAAGTCAAATTTTCCCAACCAGTTCGGGTTCACAAATGCTGTTGGTACTAGAGAGGCTTTGTTCTCAGTACAAGTCTTATTCCAGAGATGCAGAGATATCAACTGCGACGTATACGCATGTCTGGTTAATTACGAGAAAGCGTTTGATCGAGTACAGCACGCCAAGATGATGCAAATACTAAAACAAACAGGAATTAACAACTAAGATCTGAAAATAATTAGAAATCTTTACTGGAATCAGACAGCAAATCTCAGAGTTGAAGGTGAACACACTGACTATGTGAAAATCATGCGTGTAGTGAGGCAAGGCTGTATTTTGCCTTCTCTTATCTTCAATCTGTACTCTGAAAGAATATTTATCAAAGCTTTGCACGAAACTGAACAAGGTATCCTAAATGGTTACCGGCAAAACAATATCAGATATGCAGATGACACCATAGTATTTGCGGAAAACTACAAGACCTTCAAATTCTTATGAACAAAATCACGTACTACAGTCAACAATATGGACTCAATTTAAACGTTAAGAAGACAAAGCTTAGGATAATTAGCAAGAAAAGGATAACCGAAGGTCAACTATAAAGGTGGCCGCACACAGAAAGAGTAAAAACTGTTTTAGTCAAAATCGTTTTTGACTAAACGAGTCTGATGCTGATGTTTCCATATAAATTAAATGAGCTGACGCACACTAATTAGTCATGTGTCTAAAGCATGTTTAGGCTCATTTAGTTTCAGTCAGTCTGTTTGATGTTGATTACCAGATCGTCGTTTTGTGTCGAAACATTTCATTGTACGCAGGCGCAACGTGTTTTTGGAATTCCCTTCTTGAAACCGCTCGAGTAGTCAACAAGAAGCATATGTGGAAACAGAGATATTTTGCTTGTTTATATTGTGTGTATCATGGATGTGGACGCAAAAAAATTAATTGTACTGATTGAGGCCAGACCTCCTTTATATAACTATCAATTAAAAGACCCTTAATTGTTGAAGCAAAGATTGGAGAGTTTTTTTAGCAGTTCTTTTCTCATTTATAGGATGCACCCAAAATTGTCTTTTATTTTGCGTTTTTTCGTCCTTTAGGAGGAACCACTGCCAGAAACTAGTGTAATTTCGTCGTTATCTGTCGAAATCTTTAATAAAACTGATTGCAGTATGGTTTGTGCAAACATTTTGTTTCTCTTGAAAACAAAATGTTTCTTGTGGAAACAAAAACGTTTTCGTTTCAAACAAAAACGTTTTTGACTAAAACAGTTTTGCTCTTTCTGTGTGCGGCCACCCTTAGTCAACAAATCCCTTGTAGAAAAGGTGACGCACTATCTAGAGGTGACATTTAGGTCATCAGCTGTTAGCTGTTGGGACACTACTATAATTGGTTTTCTGGATTTAAGTTTATTTGCTGCTAAATTTGGAATATCCTCATGGATTTCATGAACTTTATGGTTCTTGTAAGTTACTATTTACTTTTGAATACTTTTTTATCTATAACAGGCGAAAGTATATTGCTTTGTGGATCATTGGTCAGCCAATATAGCAGGGTAGTCTTGATACAGCCCCTAATCATTTTAATTAATATATTTACTCTCTTTATACAAACACTATTAAGCCAGACCGAAGAACAGTACTCTGTAAAAGAGTAAACCAAACTTAGCAGAGATGTTCGTTGTGTCTTCAGATTCTCGCCAGCCAGTACACTAGAAATTCTGCGTGAAACTACCTCTAGTACTTATTTTTTTGTCAATATTTGTAAATGTTTTTTAAAGCAAAATAAATGATGTCTACGGTAGCTACCTGTTATTTTCGGTGGATATAATAGGGTAGAGTTACGCTGCCAGTTTAATCTCAAATTCTTGGGTTGCCGTTTGATTATTAAGTTAAAATTAGCTGATCTAAAATGTTATTCAAGTTTTGGATCAGACGCCATTTTGTAAATTATTCATAGAATTTATTTAAATCTTTCCTGCATAAGTCTAGGTAGGTCCGATATATGCAGGTTGAAAAGCATCATCCTTTATTTAATTTCCTGAATTACCTGAAAGACTCAGAAAGCTTGTTATTTATTAGTTTCAAAGTGTTTGGTCAGTTTATATGGGATCCTCTCATACTGTGCCGTAGGCAGTTATCAGATCCAAAAAACTGCAGTCGTCTTTTATTGCTTTTGAAAGTGAGCTTCTATATGTGACGTTCGACTTGAGACTTGATCTGCACATCTGAAACCAGCTTGTTCGAGTGGGATATTCTTAAGAATTCTTGCGCCTATCCTGTTTAAGATAAATCATTCAAACAGTTTATAGCAAGAGTTAAAGTGTTATGGTACAATAGCTTACAACTTTATTACGGGGTTTACTGCTTCTAATACAGCAATTGCTGTGCTTTTTTTAAAAGACTTGGTTGGTTTCCAGTTAGTAACATGCATGAGTAGGAAGTAGCCAACGATTTCCTTGTTTTCTAGGTAGTTTGTTATAAAGTATTGTTTATATCGATTAATTAATAATTGTGTTAACAATTGTGTTATCAATACAATAAAATAACAGTATATTTTTATTTTCAGGTATGGTTCAGTTTTATTCATATTCAATAAAAATAAAAAAGGTAAGTTAATATTTAAGTTATCTTAAATATTTTTTATTTGTGACCCTAACATTTGCAGTATACAATTTGAATACGTCATCGTGCTCACAATAAATAACTAAAAAATTGTTTTTAACTTATGATTAGTACTAAACTGGTTTGTATTACATGCATATTCTTTATCGTACAAGATATGAGCTGGTAAGAATCAGAGTGGTGTAAGTTTTTAATCAATTTAAGTTTTTTAAGTGTTTGTTAGACGCTGTACAAAAAATCCCCTTATAGTTTAAATCAAAAAAATTGCCTTTTTGTTATCACAAATTGTTACTTTTTTTTAATATATTTTTTATATACCTATTGTTTACCATAAAAAAATAAAAACGGCTTAAATGACTTACACCACTACCATCCTAAACACAAAATTGACTTTTACAAGTTAATACAGGTTACAGAAACAGTTTAAAAAATTTACTTTTACACTTTGTCAACAGATTAAGTATTTCTAAAATATCTTTACTTGAAAAGTGATCAATTCTACGATCCACTCGAGTCTTTTTAAGTCCACAGTTTCATCTTCCTCGTCGCTTTGAGGTTCAATATACGGAAGTGGGCCAATCTCCTCCTCTTCTTTATTATTTGCAGCAGTTGCTATGTTTTGAAAAAACCCATGATGGACTGGAGGAATGAACTGTAGGAGGTTAATCATATCCTGTTTCTACTGCTCGTTTACAGGTCTCATTCTTGAGTAGAGTTTTTGCATGGGAACATTTTCAACTGTACTGGCCTTTCCTTTCGTCCTGTTGGAGTGATATCTATGGTGTCGAACTGTACCATGTCTTGAATTGTCTCTTTATACTGAATGCTGTAGGGTTTAGACTTTTATTACCTTATCCACTGCATTTTTAGCCAGTTTACTGACATTTTCCTTGAATTTTTTTTCCTATTTGCAATGTTTCTTTCTAGTGTGCTTGTTGAAAAGAATTCATCATTGCTCATCTCACAAACAATAAATTTCTTTTTTCTCCGACAGGTAGTCATGATTTCTTTCCAGTCACTTGGTAGATATATTGCCTTTCCCTTTGCAGCTAGTTCTACAGAACCAAAATCCAAATCATTCTGTAGGAATGAATGTCCAGAAACTAAAAACTTCTGATCGATTACTTCGATGTCTGTTGCATCGCTTTGTAGAAATCTTGTTAGTGCTAAAGCCATTTTAATGTTTCGGTTTTGACCAGTACAAGTATCGCTGTAAATTATAACATATTTCTTGTTTGGAGCATTTAATTTAAGATGCTTTATAATACAGAATGAAACTTCTTGAGAGCCTCTGGAGGCGATAGTTTCATCCCAGAAATAAAATATGACAGCTTCTGTGTCGAAGTCATGCACTCCAAAGTTATAGCAGTACATACTTCGCTTATAATAGGCATCTGAAACAGATAACACTGGAAACGGCAAAGCTTTCTGTAGGTCAACACTACATACATAACTGTCCTGGTTTCTTTTCGCGTTTTTCGCATCAGTAGTCATGTATTCCCTTGCTAGCTCAGCTTTTCGTAATTGAAGTTCATGGTCAGTGTTAAGTTGAGATAATTCATCCCCACTCAATTTAGGATTACTTATTTTTATTTTGAATATGTCACTTTTTATGCAAGTGTCTTTTTTTAAAATGTAAAAGTGAAGGTTAAATTTAGTATCGATTAAAATGCTACTTAACCGGTGATTTCTGCTCTTCCTGACACTTTTTCTCGTACAATGAATACATTTTTCTAATATTTATATAATCACTAAGGTACCTACGGCGTTCATTTTTCTTCCTGGTATAGTGACTCTGGTAAGAGGGAAATGACTTGATATGTTTGCAGACATATTCTATATCGTCCTCAGGGATTTTCCTTGCTGGGCATCCTTTTGTACCTCAGGTCTTCACCAGGTAATTTACCTTCACATAGTTTTTTTAGAGCTCGTGTAATACGACCATCTGACACGCAAAAAGTAGTAAGAAAATACTTTTTGCACACTGCAACTGATATACCTTGATTTGTTTTTAGTAGTATTTGTTTGCCCTACCCCTTAAAATATCACCGTCTTTACGGGGCCTTCTTTGATTGATTTGAGTTCTTTGCGGGATCTTTTGCAGAAATTAATTGTCCAGATTTTGAGAATAGCGGCCCTCTAATCATAAAATAATCCTCTTGCATTGCGACGCCGACAATAATATCGTATCGAAACTTTTTAAAAATATATCACCTTAGATAATAAAAAATATAATACTTACTGTTAAGTACACCCAATAATTAAATTTTTTCCCATTATAAACATCATTTTTGCTGAGTGTGCGATGATATCATTCGTTTAAACAAAATTTGCTGAAAGAGCGCGGGCTAATATTCAAATGTGACGAGAAAAATTAATAACAGATAATGTCGGCTACCGTGTAAACAAAATACCGAAATATTTAGAATAACTATGTAACGATATATAATTCGTAGGGTATTAGATAGTAACGAACATATTATAGTAACTAGTAGTAATTACTTTTTCGACATCACTAAACTTCATTATTGAGCTTTCCTTCGAGGCTAATGTAATAATTGTTTTTTATCTAATTCTTGTTGTTCCCGGAGTATGAGGGACGAAGATTTAAATAGTTCTAGTCGAGTAGTGAGAGTTGGAGTGGTAGATCTAAAAGACATAAAAGCAAATTTGATGAGTTTTCGAAATAATTCATGCATCGCAAATTGCTTTGTGTAAATTGTGCCTACATAGAAAGGTTGAAATAAAAATGAAAAACAGAAACACGTCAGATTTAAGGAAGCATCTAATATATTTTCACAAAAAGGAATTACAAATATTTCTTCCTGAAAAACCAAAATTCGGTGGAGATATCACAAGCTTTTTAATAATTGCTGGAAAAAGTAGACATGTAAAAAAATATATTTATTACCTTATTACCAATTACATATATTATGTACCTACTATACTTTATTTTGGTAAATTAATCTATTTATTAAGTAGGTATCTCCTTAATTTAAAACAACTTGATTATAATTGCTTTTTTACCGATTCTTTATTTTTTCAAGTTAGTTTTTTATATAAAAGTAGAGCTAAGATTGTTAACAAAATTTATTTTGCTTCAGTAAGTGGATTATAGTTTGTTATCTTATTACCTAAAGAATCTGTGCCCTTGATACATGTATGTGGATTTTTTGCCACATACTAATCTTTTTAAGATTTCCATTTCAATCAATTCCTTTCTAGACAGATAATGTTTTTTTAAAATACAGTCAAGTTTATGTCATTAATTTGATTTTTTTATATTTTAACTGTTTTAGCTCATGTATACTTATTAAGCCTGTAGAGAATTTGGAATGAAATTGAATACAAAGAAGACAAAAACGATGGTCATCAGCAAGCACCAAAACAGAAGGGTGAGGGTCAATGTCGACGGAATAGATCTGGAAAGAGTAACAAGAACGACGTACCTTGGACGTAATCTTGATGAAACTTGGGACCACTCACTAGAGATAAGAATACGCCTGGAAAAGGCACGTACAATCTTTTACAAAATGCAAAAAGTTCTATGCAACCGTCAGCTGGCATCTCACTGAGAACTAGAATACTTAAGTGCTATGTTTTCTCCACCTTGCTCTATGGTGTTGAAGCCTGGACAATGACAGAAGCAACACAAAAAGAATCCAATCATTCGAACTCTGGTGTTACCGTAAAGTGCTCAGAATATCCTACATGAGCCATACGACAAATGCGGAAGTCTTGCGGAAAATGAATAAGGAAAGAGAGCTTATGCTTATAATAAAAGAACGGAAAACACAATATTTTGGTCACATCATAAGAAATCAAAAGTATGAACTGCTCCAACTTATAATCAAGACTTGCAAGACTTGAAAGATTCTTGCTGCGAGACCAAGACCAAGACCGAGAGTGCAATACCAAGACCAAGACCAAGTGTACTGGCGCAAGACCAAGACCAAGACTGTCCAAGTCTCGTCTTGTACTTGCATTTGGGCAACACTAAACATAATATTTGGATTTCTTTATTCCACATTTTATAATCATAACCTTTACGTATTGCTTGTATTATTTTTTCCATTATTCTTTTACAGAGAAGTGGGCTTAAAGAGTCACCCTGTCTGACTCTACTTTGTACCGGTATACACTGTGTTAGTTTTCCATTTGTCTTGTGTCCATGACAATGACTAATATTTTTCGGTACTTTTGTGGATTTTTGGACATTGAGTCACTAATACTATTACCTAGTATGTCTGAAAAAAGTGAAAATATAAAATAAAATGTGTTAGATATATATTGCTATATAAGTGACGTGAGTCTTTTGATAATAAAAGTTTAAAAACATAAGAGAATAAAAAACATTTTTTTAACTTTATTTTAAGAAGAGTAGTTTTATATTTACATATACACTTAGAAGCATAGTTCACACTTAGAGCAGATTTAATAAATAACCTAATTATTATGGCAAAACTTAGCAACACGAATTTGGCCAACTTCCATGTATGTATAGTGCTCGTGAGTAGAGGTAAGTTGTGTTTTTGTAGCGAATAATATACAAAGTTTTATATACAATTGAAGTCTTGAAGTTTGGGTAAGCAAGTTTGTAAGTTTCTATGCAAGATAATCAGGCTTGCGTTGTTGCTGTTCAACATCAATCTGTTTCTTGTTTAACATTCCATAACAAGGAAGGAAAACGGAAATTTATACAAGAGAAATAATGATTTATATCATATTCATCGTATATTGTCGCCTGGATCAATCGGCTGAATTTGTTTAATTATAATCATTGTTTAAGCTATCAAATACAGTAGCTTCGACCCATATAATATTTAAAAAAAACACAATCAATTAATATGTAATTCCGGCTTACACTTCAACAGATATTTTATGGGTAAAACAACGTGAAATATTTGAGAGTATTAATATTATAAAGTATTTTTATTGTGTTAAAATTATATGGAATTTTTACAAAAAAAATTTTTTAATTTTTTGTAAAATGTTCTGCATGGTCTAAAATAAAATTTTAATTTTTCTTAACCCAGATAATCCTGACATAAGAAATAGTATTAAAACTGCAATTTTTTGTTATTAATATGTTTTATTTGGAACACCTGAATACATTACTGTAATAATATTGCAAAAAATCGCAATGTACACAAAAAAATTAGCGTCCTACATCTAGGACGTCAGGATCAAGCACTACCATTTGTGTGGTAACTCACAAAGCAGCGTACATGGATACCAACATCACATTTTTGACATCTTGTAGTTGTTTTTTTTTATGGCAGTAGCGACATCTAGTTTGTTTTTCTTGATCAATCACATAATGATGCATTCCATCGAAACGAGAATCGGCATTTTCTCTTCGACTTGGCCGTCCACAAGAAGATGAAGTCGCTTTTGTATAAAGCTGAAGAAGTGAAGTTGCAATGCGTCGTCGAAAAGCTAATTGATCCAAAGTGCCCTGATTGCTTCGATGTAGTTGCCAAGCATTCTGTATAGCCAAATCGATACAGTGAGTAAACAAACAGAAGTACCACTTTTTTCCTCTAATACCAGTTCTATATAAACTTACGTTTTGATCGCATCGATCTACGCCGCCCATATTTCGATTATATAATTTTACCATAAATGGTTGAGGAACAAGTATCGTTTTTTTTCTTGTCGCGAATATCGCTTTACTTGATGAATAGGATTCGTACCAACTGCGTTCGAGCAGAGCGATACAACACTATTATCGTGCCAGCTGACAATTGTCAATTTCTTATTACCGTCAAACTTAGCATCGTACGAACCTCTTTTGTCTTTTTGTAACTCCTTTGCCGATTTCAGCGGATTTTTTGGTATTCTGTTACTTCTTATGGTTCCTGTTCCTCTGATATTTTTTTCTGTCAGCATTTCAAATAAAGGCATTGTACTAAAAAAATTATCAAAAAATAAATGAAATTTTTTCAGCTCCCACTTTGATCTAAGAATGTCAACATAACTGAGTACCACACCTACACCGACACCAAAATCCTTGTATTTAGGCGATACGTGTGTTGATGCTCCCTGGTATGGCTCAAACCACGTTACGTACCCATTTTTGTTACATCCAACCCAAAGTTTATATCCCCATCTTATCGGTTTACCCTTTATAAACTGTTTACAGCCGTGACGCCCGAAATAAGGAACCATGGCTTCATCAACACTGTGGTTCTCTTCTAAAACTGCATGTTTTAAAAAATTTTGATTTAGTAACCTAAAGAGAGGTCTAACTTTACTGAATTTATCAGAATGATCCAAATTATTATTATCGGCTATATGCAGAACGCTCATTATAAAATCAAACCTATCCCTAGCAAGTGCCCCAGAAACTAAGGAATTACAGACGTCTCTATCCTTTTCCCAATACATCTTCTTCCTTGGGTATTGAGCATAACCACTAAGAATAAGAATTCCTACGAATGCTTTGATTTCTTCGATACATATAGGCTTATTTTTCTTATTTTTCATACTTGCATATCTATTGGATTCGACAACCAGTAAATCAAAAATTTCTTCATCGAACAACTTCATGAACCAGTCTATGGGAGTATCTTCTGTATCAATATTGAGATCATTATCCTTTGACCAATCAAGTATTTCTGCTTCCTCTGAGGTGGTTGCTACTTCAGACCAGTGGTATTGCCGTGGAATTTTCAAAACTTTCTCAGATTTAACAGAATTTGATAATGGAATATCATCATCCGAGTCTGAGTCAACCGAACGAGGTACATGGATTTCAGCTACTGTTCTCAACATATTTGAAGGCAAATTATCCGGAGACACGTTTTCTTCATCACCAGAATCCTCATCTGTTTCAGCGGCATCTTCCGGAGGTAAGAGAACTATATTAGCTTGAGAATGGGGAAATTCATCTTCTTCTAACATCTCCAAGGCCTCATGTAAAGAAAAACCCCTGAAACAATAAAAGCAGTATGTTCATAACACTATCAACAAATTCTTTTGGGCTAAATACTAAGTAAAATAAACAAAGAAATCCAATGATTACAATAATTACTCAAAATTATAATTTTCATGCCATAATAGTACATAATCCTGACATCCTACATGTAGGACGGTCAAATTTATCACCACCTGGCAGCCAACTGGCAAACATTTTGGATAAAATTATTTCACGATTTGGAAAAATGAACACTTATATACAAATAACATCATAAAAAAGTATATTTTATCAAAAGTTTAATATTCATTTCTTACCTTGCAAATCTGATTCCATGCTCAGCCATATTTTACGTTTTTTACAACCGCACCACAAGTAGACGTTTCAAGCGATAGGAACAAACTAAACAACAATGGGACGATTTGTCCTTGAGTAACATTTTGTGATAGACGGCGTTATCAAATTTAAACAGGGCCGTGTTCAAAAATTATTGAAATTAGCGTCTTACATATAGAACGTGAGGGTTATTAGGGTTAAACTCAGTTAAAATTCATCATTTATATTATTTCATTGACTTGCAGTGTAAAGAAGCAGCTACAATATTGACCAGTTAAATAATTTTTCGGTTTGTCAATGTCATTGTCATATAATTACGATGAATGTGTCCTACGATATATAAAAAGTACAATAAATAAAGGCCCAATGTCAACTTCTACGAAAATCGTGATTTTAATGCTGTATGTTAGGAGTACTATAAAGGCTCAAATTATTACCTTCCGTCAGGGAATATAAGAGTTAGGTCAGTAGAAAAGGAAATATTTGGTAATCTGTGAAAAATATCACAATTGTTACAGGTATCGTTGCTTGGTTTTTTAAACTTTAAGCCTAATTTATCGATAGTTTGGGAGTAAACTTTATAAGAGACCGGTTCAGATGTTATAATAATAATATACGTTTATTCAAATCAATAAGTATTACATTAATTTACAATTTCAATTTCAGTTTACTTACAGTAACATAAACGTAAAAAAAGTCTTTAAAGCATTAACCTGCTTGTTGACTTAATCTGTCTAATATTAACAGGTTTAATGTTTTTTTTTTACAAATTATTATTTCATTTTTACAGTTTCTAATCTAATCTAATTTGTTTCGTTTTTTTTATTTCGTATAATTTAACAGTCCTCGTATTTTTCTTATAATATTTTTTATTTGTAAGTCCCATTTAAGGTGCCTGTCAATTAAAACTCCTAAATATTTTATGTATTCTGCTTTAAATATTTGTTGTTTTTTATTTATTTTTAATGAGTTAAAAGTTGGCAGAAAATTTTTATATATTGCAAAAGGTATATATTTAGTTTTTTCGTAATTTATTGTGAGTTTATTTATTTGCAACCATGTTTTTATAACTTTGAAGTCTTGTTCAACTATTATAAAAAATTGCGGTGTCATCAGACAAGCTTATTATGTTTCCATCAGTTTTTAGTTTAAGCATGTCATTAACATAGAGTGTAAAGAGTAGAGGGCCTAAAACGGACCCTTGCGGTACGCCATAATTAATTACTTCAGGATCACTTTCGACACCATCAATTTCTACAAATTGTTTTCTGTCTGTTAAGTAACTTTTTAGTAATGTCAAAACGCGTCCTCTCAGACCATACTTCTCAAGTTTCTCTAACAAGATCCCGTGAGATATTGTGTCAAACGCCTTAGAGAGATCGACAAATATGCATAAACTACGTTTATTAGACTCAAGGCCTTAGACTTAGACTTATGTCCTGGGTATACAATTGATACATCTTAGCTTTTGTTCATTCTGCTATTAGATACTTTTTACTAGTATGTTTTCGTGAGTAGTGAGACTCATAGGCAGAAAATTTTGATATGTGGCTATAGAAGAGTTCCATTCTGGATTCGGAAATTTTGTTTTTTGGTTCATGTCTGCCTCTGCCATCAGCCATACGAATACCACAGTTGGATGACATTTTGTTTTTTGTAACAGTTTCTATAAATTTATTACTTTCGTCAAAAATAGCACAAAAACGTACCTTGCAGCATTGGATTCCTTCTCCTTGGATTTATATAAAATATGTAAAAGTCTTTTCCCTGTTTTTAAAGGTTTATCAGTATCACTTCTGTAAGTAGTAATCTTTTTGTAAGAAATTTGAACTAATGAGGCAATATAACCCTTCTATCGTAGTTGCCCATTCCCCAGTCACTTTGAGACAGCGATAATCTATGTTCAACAAATATTTTGTCTTTACATTTTCTACTACTATCTCGCAGTGACCGTGACTGCCTAGCTATTATTGCCTTTCCTTTGTTTGTTTCCTATCCTTTACAGGTATTTCGTAAAACCTGTCAATTTTTTTGTTTTTCCCACTTTTCGTTACAATATTTTGTGCATTGGTTGGCCATGTTCTTCATTGTTTTCAAAATTTGGTTTATTTGAGCCATTTTTCTCCTATTCGGTATCAGAATCACTATGGTGGTCTTCTTGAATGTGATCATAGGCCGGGTCTTTTACGCTGTCGTCTGAGTCAAAATATTGCTGTACATTTTCTTTTACTACAAAAAATATGGAATGTAGTGATAAATAATCAAAACATAATTTACTGAAGTTTCAGTCTCGATGTACTGAACATTTGGATAAAAATCTGAAAATATGATAAATCACTACTATTATAATGTAGGTACTATAAAATGAAACCAAGTTTTTAATCGATCATTAGTACGTCAAAGTAGAAGAGTTACAAAATAAGTAGGTACATACAAAACTATTTACCATTGGTTAAAACAATGTAGGATTTTTCTTTATCTGAATCAAAGGCTGGGTAGGTATGAACGTAATATACTGATATTTCAGTCTCATGACCACTATTTTCATTTAGATAATTCCCTGAGAAACAAAATCACAAAATATTATTTAAACAATTTAAATATATTGGCAATTAACTTACTTGTATTTGATGGCTTGTAATCGTTGTTTAAACAACTTGATACAAGCCTCGCGAGCCCCCAAGTTTCTTCGCGAATGGAGGAATAATAATTGTTATTTCGAGTTGCCATCGTAGTGAACGTTCCTTGATAAAATTTGCGTGTGCTCTCTTCACAATCTAGACAAGTACTGACAAGAAACTGATACGAATATGATTTACGTGGACATCGCATTCTTGCAAAAGGGAATAACTTTGTATATCCTAGCAATACTTTCATATATATTTCTTCTATCACATTCCGGCAAAAGGAAATATCTAAAGGATTTAATGCCTTTTACTAGCACACACTTCGAATAATTCTCAAGTTAACATGAGTTAAATCGTTTTGCTTCTCAGTTAATTTCATAATGTTAGAAAATATGTGCACATATACCATTTTACTAGTAATTACTATTTTGCTCTCCAGAAGATATCTTGAGTTATATCCTTAAAACAGTCTTAACGATTAAATTGTAGCTAAGTTATCAATTTTTATCAATAATAATATTTTAATTAGTAAACTTTCCGTTAACTCTTTTTACCAAGATTGTGCAGAATAAAAAATGCTGTCGAATGGTATACATAACACTATTTTGCAAAAAATTGACTTATCCCCTTTTGCCTTCCAGCCACAGGTTTATTTCTTTATCTACCCAGTTAATGTCTTTGAACGCATCTTCCAGTCTGTGAATAGCTTTGGTGAGATAACATCTCCCTGGCGAACTCCTCTGTTGATTGGTATAGCTTTGGTTTCCGTATCTATTTGTATTTTCATTGTAGCTTTCTTGTAAATATTATGTATGAGCATTCTGTATGCTCAGTCTGAGTTAAATGCCTTTTCATAATCAACGAAGCCAATATTTAAGTTTAAGTGATATTAATTTGCTTTCTCTACTACTGTTCTGACTGTAAGAAAATGATCCGTTGTACTGTAACCCTTTCGGAATTCTGCCTGCTCTACTCGCTGATAGCTATCGAGCTTCGACATTAACCTGTTAGTTATTACTCTCAAAAATAGTTTGTACATTTGAGACAGCAGGGAGATTAGCCTATAGTTCTTCAGATATTTCCCGTCTCTCTCTTCAAAAAGGGATGTGTAAGCAGTTAGTTAAGAAAAATAAGTCATATTTAGAAACATATTTTTTGGCCAATGCATTACAAAAAGGAACTAGTTAAATTCTTGTTTCACTTACTCCGGTGTAGTTTTTTTGATTTAACTCAGAACGTTTTTGCTTTTTCACTAATAAGATAGTAATCAACAATTTAACAGTCCTATTTTATGTCGATGCAGTCCAAGCCAAGAAAAATATTTATCGCTTTAAATATTCGATTGCGTATGGTTATTACAAACGACAAAAAAAATAAGTGTAAAAGGTAATAAAAAAATAACATACGATATGATTTTCCGGATTCAGCACTAAAACTTTAAATTGTTACGACTGTCGTTAAATGGATACGATGACTGATCCATTAAATTTAATTGCAGTGCTTGATGGCGTTTAATGCAAGAAATGCAGAAGCAAAAATTACGAATTCTAAGCCCCAAGACATAAAATTTAACCATTATCGTTAACCTAGGGTAATGGCGTTCTTGGGAATTCCCTTAAGACAATAATTATTGTAAAATACAGTTATAGTTACTCGTTATGTGTACATCATCTGCATTATTTTATATTAATATTAAAAAGAGCTTTTAACTATAAAACCTTTTGCCTAGTCAAGTAAAATAGAATTTGAGCCACATCTGAGTTCTAATTGCATCGACATCATTATGACAAATTTTTCTGAAAATATCTACAGAGTGGGTGTATTTGAACTTTGTAAAGTTGTTGACACTAATCAAACATTTCAACGGTTTATTACTTCTTCTGGTTTACAGAAGCTTAAACGTGCGCTAGCTAGTACAAACATGGACAAATATGAACGAACATATTAATAATATTCCTGACTTTTTAAAAGTCTTTCTTACCCAAACTTATACCAATTTAATATTAAAACATTTTCCACTAAAAAAGTACGACACATGTCTAAAAAAAATTTATTTCAAATCCTTTATAAAAGGTATATAATAAAATGCCCAAACGGCCTATCACAATTATATACCTTTTATAAAGGATTTGAAATAAATTTTTTGTGATATATGGTATACAGCCAGCTACAGGAACTTAGTTTCCTAGTGGATTTTTATGGCTAAAAAACACCTGTGCAATGGTTTATTATTTATAAACACATTGCAGATGCCAATAAGGATCCCGATTTGTTCAAAATATATAAACAACAAAAAGTTAAAAATAATCGGCAATTAAAAATAGCTAAAAGGTCAGCTTACTGTAATTTTATTACTTATTCCACTAATAAACCTAGAGACTACTGGAAAATAGTAAATTTCGAAAGAAAATACACACGATCTGATCTACCTCCAGAAGAAATTAATCAATTTTTTACTACAATTGCAGAGAATATAATAACATCTCTTCCCGCTATTAACGTCAATGTCCTTGTCAATTATAGTAATTATCCTTCTTCGAGCAAGTACTTTTTTTTCGTCCCGTTCTGGAAGGTCCCTCAAATTCTCTTAGTAATTCTAATTATAGGGACGTTCACGAAATTCATATCAAAATTGTAAGAGAAACTTACCAAATAGTTTTAACACCTTTTACTCATCTTATTAATTTAATTCTAACAACTAGAGTATTTCCAAAAGTACTAAAATACTCAAAAGTACTATTAATCTACAAAAAAGGTGATTCCTCAAAAACTGACAATTACAGACCCATAAGCATTGTTTCTTCTTTTGGGAAAGTAATTGAAAAGGTTATCAACAATTTCATTCCTATTTTAAGTCAAATAATTACTTTAGCACCTCACAATATGGACTCAGAAGTGCTCGTTCTTCTACGAACGCGATATTTAATGTTGTGACCGAGGTGATTGAGGGACTTGAACGTGGCAATCGCATTGCAATTTTTCTTTGCGACTTGTTAAACTATTGGAAATAACCATAAATAATCGACTCAACTGGTCTACTCATATCTCACGACTTACGAAAAAGCTATCAAGTTCATTATTTGTTATTCGCAACTAGCAAGGGTTGTCAACTTTGAAACATTAAAAATAACATATTTTTCTTTATTTCACTCCCACCTAACCTATGGTGTAATTATATGGGGCAATTCAACAAATGCACTTCAAACTTTTAGAATGCAAAAGAAAGCTGTCAGGATTTTAGCAGGGGTTAGTTATCTAGAACACTGCCAACCTTTATTTATCAAATTCAAAATTATGCCAAATATTATATTTTACCAAAAAGTATAAAACAGCCAAGCTGTAATAGATTCGATAAAGTTATAAAAAATATCTTCTAAAACATGGTTTTTACTGCTCAGAAGAATATATGACTCATTGCAGAACATCCACTGAACTGCTTACTGTAACTTTGCCATAAATGTTTTTCTGTTTAATATGGGTTCTTGTGTATATCTTTAAGTTACATTTTATATTCCTTTTTTAAACTGTGTATGTTTTTTTGACTTGCTCCAAACAATATTTGTATCATGTAGTTAAATAAATACTCTACTATCCTTTACTCTAGTAAGATAATTTATATTTATCTGTTAAATATGATACCAATGTCAAAAATCTAAGAAAGACATCTGCTCCAAAGAATCTCAGAAGACATCGAAATTAATTCAGTGATCCCAACAAAACAGTTTGGTTTCCGCGAAGCCGATTCAACCCTACAACAATGTCATAGGATTGTTAAAAACATTACTGTATGCCTCGAAGAGATAAAAATTTGCACTGCTGCCTGCCTTAATATAGAATAAGCCTTCTACCGTATTTGGAATGACGGCCCCCTGTATAAATTTAAGTCATCCTTTCTCACTCCTCACTATCTATTCATAAAATCATACCTCACAAAACGTCACTTTCAAGTCAGATTCCATACAGAAACGTCTGATTACTATCCCATAAAATCCAGTGTTCCTCAAGGAAGTGTCCTGGGTCCCCTTCTGTACCTCATATACACTGCTAAGATCCCAACAACAAATACGACCACAGTAGCCATATTCGCAGATGACACCGCCATAATATCTATCGATGATGACCCCCCAAGTGGTATCAGGAAACCTTTAAATACATCTGAACCTACTACAAGACTGGATGAATAGATGAAAAGTTACATTTAATAATAAAACACAAATCTTCCAAAACTGTTTTCAAACTTCCACAAAAATTTTATTTTAACTCTTATCACTTCAGCTGTTTGGGCTGATTGCCTTTCTCAAGTGATCTATTTTTGGCATGCGTTTACACTTTATAGTCTCTAATAAAATAGGTTGAGGAGGGGAGAACTGTTTGTCTCGAGTTGGTCATTCAGAATTATATCTGTGTTTTTTAATTTGTTGATTTCCATAGATTCTAACAAGGATAGCTTAAGGCCTTTATTTTGAATGTGAAGAATTTTAAATTCGTCGTTAAAAGAATGATTGTAATCTAGAAGGTGAAGTGCATATGTAGAATCTGTTTTTCTATTATTAAAAGCCCTTTTATGTTCTGCTATTTGTTTGTTAAAGTTTCTACCAGTTTGACCGATGTAAGTTTTTGGGCAGTCGCCACACTTAAGTTTGTACACACCACTGTGTGTTTTTTATTTTGGCTCTGGTTGTTTATGATATATTTGCCTAGGTTGTTATTTGTTCGGAAAGCTGGTGTTATTCAAAACAAAATAACGGTATTAGATTTTGATTTGATACAGAGCAGCAACAAGCCGCATATACGTATTTCGATCTCTTTAGATCTCCTCAGTACGGTATAGTTACTACTCCATATCAAACCAAAATATTTTCCGTAGTAGATAATTCTAATAACTATACCGTACTGAGGAGATCTAAAGAGATCGAAATACGTATATGCGGCTTGTTGCTGCTCTGTATCAAATCAAAATCTAATACCGTCATTTTGTTTTGTTTATTTACTTCATTTGGAGTACCAGAAATCGAATTCACTACGAATATAGGCCATGATGAACGGCATTTGGAGTGCAATTTTTAGACTCCCTTGCCGATTCATTCATCAAGCTGTTTGCTTCGCAAGTTTTAGGGGGCACGGTGGCTTATATTTGAATTCGATTTCGCCAGGTAGAAATCGTATGATTTCTCTTTTTGTTTCTGGTGTTATTCCTTTCATTTTTATGTGTTTGGCTATTTTGTTGTAATTTTGTCTGTATATGTAATCGAACAGAAGGTACTGGGTTTTTTCTCTGGTGGTGGAAATACTAATTTCAGGGCTTTCTTGTGTAGTTTTTGATTTAGTTTGAGTCATGTCTATATAAAAAGTAGAAGAAGAAGGCGAAGAAGAAGTTATTGTTTGTGCTGAAATCTGGTGTTATTCGTTTCTTTTTTGTGTGCTTTGCTATTTTCGTCAATATCTTGCCTTATATGTAATCGAGCAGAAGGTATGAAAGTGCTATTTTTCTCTGGTGTGGAAAATACTAATTTCAGGGCTTTCTTGTATAGCTTTTGGTCTAAAATTTTTAATTTGGTTATCCCTATTCTTTATGCCCCTATTTTATTTTCTGCTGGTAAAATATGGTAGTGACTTGGAACCATAAATTAGTAGTAAAAACAATGAGTGGGTAGTAAAAAAGTAAGATATGGTTAATAGGCTACAAAGTATCTACTTGATTTACTGATTACTATTTAAAGAATGTTACAACATAAGCGCAAAAACTAAAAACTTAACAGTCAGTTGGGATAAGACTTAACTTTTTCCATTTCTCTTTTACGCATGTTATTTTAAAAAAGTTAGTTTTAGTTATAGTTGCATGAAACATTGTATTTTTAAAAAAAACACCGAAGTTAAAACACTTCACAAATGTGTATTTAGGTATAAAACAAAACAAACAATTTAAAACTTTTTAAAAAAGTGTCGTCACATTTAAAGTTCTGGCAGAACGTTTTCGATCACTACGGATCATCTTCAGTGCCTAGTATTTGTTGCTAACTATATAAATATGGTGTCTAAAAGACTTCCATGTTTGAGTTGGTAAAGTGTCACATTTTACATTAGGTAATGTTGATACTGTAGGTCGATGACAATGGATGTATTTAAAATTTAAGATTTTTTACTTTAGGGACTACATGTCTCCTAAGCTCGAGTACTTGAACGTTGTCAGTTGAAGCGACGACACAGACCAAATGGCTGATGTCACAGGAGATAACTTAAAGACAGCTAAACTTGACAGGATTTCAGTATGTTCCGAAATTAATGTAATTTTTAATTTGTGAAATTATAAAATTTGTTTACTTGTAGTAATGAATAATAACTTATTAATGAACCTGACTTTAACAATTAGATTTGTTTATGATAAAATTTATTGCCTAGATCAGTGAATCTATATTATTGAAATTGAACTATCAATTTAATGGGATTAGTATAAAAGGTTGAAATTTATGACATCATAAGTGATGATAAAATGATGAATGTAGTAGAAGAAGAAGGGTATTGATGTGGTACAGTACAAATGTAAGTATATGAAGTGTATAAAATTATTATAACTGAAAAAATTAAGTTAAAATCCAATGATATGGAAGTGAGAATTATTATTTATATATTGTGTAAAGGTGGTTGCCTAGCAATGGTAAAAGACCTGTGTAATTATCAGATGTTTTAAAAATTATTTTTTGTTTGATTAGTAAAATGAATATTCTAATAGTATGTAAAATGAGTATATATACACATATATATATACACACATATATACAAATATATATATGAAGCTGAGAATAAGTGAATGAAATTTAATGTAGAGAGAACATTCACTTATTCTCAGCTTCATATATATATTTGTATATATGTGTGTATATATATGTGTATATATACTCATTTTACATACTATTAGAATATTCATTTTACTAATCAAACAAAAAATAATTTTTAAAACATCTGATAATTACACAGGTCTTTTACCATTGCTAGGCAACCACCTTTACACAATATATAAATAATAATTCTCACTTCCATATCATTGGATTTTAACTTAATTTTTTCAGTTATAATAATTTTATAAACTTCATATACTTACATTTGTACTGTACCACATCAATACCCTTCTTCTTCTACTACATTCATCATTTTATCATCACTTATGATGTCATAGATTTCAATCTTTTATACTAATCCCATTAAATTGATAGTTCAATTTCAATAATATAGATTCACTGATCTAGGCAATAAATTTTATCATAAACAAATCTAATTGTTAAAGTCAGGTTCATTAATAAGTTATTATTCATTACTACAAGTAAACAAATTTTATAATTTCACAAATTAAAAATTACATTAATTTCGGAACATACTGAAATCCTGTCAAGTTTAGCTGTCTTTAAGTTATCTCCTGTGACATCAGCCATTTGGTCTGTGTCGTCGCTTCAACTGACAACGTGCAAGTACTCGAGCTTAGGAGACATGTAGTCCCTAAAGTAAAAAATCTTAAATTTTAAATACATCCATTGTCATCGACCTACAGTATCAACATTACCTAATGTAAAATGTGACACTTTACCAACTCAAACATGGAAGTCTTTTAGACACCATATTTATATAGTTAGCAACAAATACTAGGCACTGAAGATGATCCGTAGTGATCGAAAACGTTCTGCCAGAACTTTAAATGTGACGACACTTTTTTAAAAAGTTTTAAATTGTTTGTTTTGTTTTATACCTAAATACACATTTGTGAAGTGTTTTAACTTCTGTGTTTTTTTTAAACGATGGTATACAGCCAATTACGGGGTTTTTCCCATTAATATTGTATTTTTAAGACTAATGTTGGAACATTTTTGATGAATTTTGTGCGAATAAGAAAACTGGAGACTAATAAATTTTATAAAATCCTTGAATTTAGTTTAACTTATTTAAATTTTTGCACGTCAAAGCATTCACGTTATTAGAATAAAAAGCAGCAACCTACCCATACTATTCTTGAGAATTGATCAACTTTGATTAGATTATCCCGAAAAAAACATTAAACCTTTTTCCACAAAAAAATACTCGTATGCAGCACGACCGTTAAATTTTGATGGAATGCTGAAAGTGTGGATGCATCCCACGAAAACCAAGGGTGAAAAAGCATTGCAGCGAAACGTGTATGTCTGTCTCCAGAGGCGGTTTCAATCATGAATTTTGAACAGCTACTAATATATTGCATTACCGTCATCGACGACAAAATTTTTATCCAGAAAATGGAAAACGTTATTCGTTGCTTTGCTTGCGTAGATATTCCATCCAGAAATCCACTTTTCCTACCGATTCTTAGACGTAAATAACGCTATATGAAATTTTCAAAGGGGGAAAATCGGGTTATTCGATATTGAAAGTTGTATCGACAGAAACTTGCTTAACGTACTTTTCGGTGTTTTTTGAGAATTTGGCGTAAAACGACCAAATATTGCGATTTATTTAGAGCCTGGAGCTAGTCAGATTTACACCATAAAACTACGTATATAGAATACATATAACAAACAATAAGTGGTTGTGTAATCGTTATAGTTAGGTCCAAATCATTTTAAATTATATACAAATTTTACCATCTTATCTTACAACACCAGTAATATACTAAATTAAATAAGTATAATTAAATACGGAAGACCACAAAAGCCATACTTAGATCTAGTCTCATTAAAGGTCTGCACACATACAAAAATAAATATTTTTCGTCTTTTTTCAAGTACTTTATCTGGTCTACAGGACGTTGGCTGAAACTTTAGCATATTTTAATTTATATGGCAAAGCCGTTCAGCACTTCTCATGCCTCTTCATTCTCGAATGTCAGTTCTTCTTCTTCTTCAAGTGCCGTCTTCGTTCCGAAGTTTGGCTATCATCAAACCTATGCGTATTTTTGATGCTGTAGATCTAAACAGTTGGTAATTGGTGCAATTGTACCATTCTCTCAAGTTTTTCAACCATGAATGCCTTCTTCTTCCTATAGATCTCTTTCCCATTATCTTTCCCTGTATAATCAATTGCAGCAACTGGTATTTATCTCCCCTCATAACATGTCCCAAATATTGTAGTTTGCGCTTTTTAACAGTAAGTATCAGCTCTTTCTCTTTCCGCACTCTCCGCAAAACCTCCACATTTGTTACTTTCTCTGTCCAGGGTATTCTTAATATTCTACGATACATCCACAACTCAAATGCTTCTATCTTTTTGGTATCGATCTTTTTCAATGTCCATGTTTCCATCCCGTAGAGGAGAACTGACATAACGTAACATCTCAAAAGGCGAATTTTAAGTTTTAGACTTAGATCTCTTCCGCAGAACACCTTTTTCAATTTAGTAAATGTGGCTCTAGCTTTCTCTATTCTGGTTCTGATTTCTTCAGAGCAATCATTATTTTCGTTGATAACAGTTCCCAGGTAATTATATCTTCTTACACGTTCGATTCTTTGATCATGCACGGTTATGTCAGGGAAGTTTTGTGGTGATTTAGATATTAGCATTATTTTTGTTTTGCTTATGTTAAGTGATAATCCGTGTTCTTCACTGCATTCTACTATTTTGTTAATTAGTATTTGAAGATCTTCCCAAGTTTCTGCGATTAGTACCGTGTCATCGGCATATCTCAAGTTGTTTATTCGGATGCCATTTATCTTAATACCTATATTTTGATCCGAAAGTGCTGTGTTTATAATGTCTTCGGAGTATAGATTGAATAAGGTCGGTGAGAGTATACAACCCTGTCTTACGCCTTTCTTGATCTCGATTTCCTCCGTTGTCTCTTGCTCTATTCGGATATTTGCTTTCTGGTTATAGTAAATCTTAGAGATAATTCTAATGTCCCTTTTATCCAAGTTTTTTTCTACTAGCAGTTTCATTAAGTGATCGTGACGAACTTTATCAAACGCTTTGTTGTAATCAATGAAGCACATATATATATATATATATATATATATATATATATATATATATATATATATATATATATCTTGGTTTATATCTAGACATCGTTGGCATATGACGTTGAGTGCAAATAGTGCTTCTCTTGTTCCAAGCCCGTTCCGAAATCCGAATTGAGTATTACTAATATCTGCATCTAGTTTTCTGTTAATTCTTGAGTGGATTACTTTGATGAATACTTTTAATGTATGCCCCATTAAGCTTATAGTGCGGTAGTCAGTGCACTGTTTTGCATTTGCCTTTTTTGGTAAGGTTACGAAAGTTGAAAGTAGCCATTCCTTTGGTATTTCTCCTCTTTTGTAGATGCAGTTAAAAAGGTCGAGTAGAATATTCACTGATTCGCCTTCCACAAGCTTAAGAAGTTCTGATGTGAGCCCGTCTGGACCCGGTGATTTACCATTTTTCATTATTTTTATAGCGTATAATAGTTCTTCTTTAGTTATTTCTGGATGTCAGTTCTGAATGTCAGTTGTTTTACTCCAATTCTCCGTCGGCCTTATACGTTGTTTCAGACTCTTCTTTAAGTTAAGAAATTAAGAGATTAAGGGAACCACAAACAAAGAAACAAACTGTAAAAACTCTTACTGAAAATCTACGTAATGCCCAAGAACTGAATAAAAGTAGCTATAACATTGATCAGAAATGGGAAAATATAAAAGTAGCAATAATTAAAACAGCAAATGAAAACTTAACACCAAAGAATAGAAAACATAAAGATTGGATGACTGAAGAAATACTACTATTAATGAATGAAAGAAAATCATTCAAAACAAAAAATCCAATTAAATATAATGAAACTGATCGATTAATAAAAAAGAGAATAAAAGAAGCTAAGGAGAGAATGTGACATGAGCAGTGCCAAGAACTAGAAGAAATTGAGAAAAATATGACTTTTTTAACATGCATAAAAGAATTAGAGAATTAACAGGAATGAGAAAATCACTTTAAACTAGGCAACTAAGAGACGAAAGGGGTGCACTTATAACAGATATAAACCAAAAAAAATGCAGAGATGGACACAATATATAGCACAACTATTTGAAGACAAAGAGAGAACAGAAGCACCAAAAGAATTTAAGGATGATACTGGGCCTGACATTATACGAGAAGAAATTGAATATGCAATGAAACAAGCTAAAGGTGGTAAATCTCCCGGGCCTGATGAAGTTCCTATCGAATTACTTAAAATTGTGAATACTGAATCTATTGATCTTCTTTTGGATCTATTCAATACCATATATAGAACAGGTATAATACCTAAAGAATGGCTCCAATCAACATTCATACTGCTTCCCAAAAAAGCCAATGCAAAGGAGTGCAATGAACATCGCACCATAGCCTTAATGAGTCATGTCTTGAAATTGTTTTTAAAAGTAATTCACAATAGAATACATAAGAAATTAGATGAAGGCATAAGTAATACACAAATGGGATTTAGGAAAGGACTGGGAACACGAGATGCACTGTTTGCAGTAAGTGTTCTTTCGCAGAGATGCTTAGATATTAATCAGGAAGTATATGCCTGTTTCATTGATTTTGAGAAGGCATTTGACAGAGTGCAGCATAATCGACTTAAAGAAATTTTATTAAATAAAAACATAGACAGTAGAGACATTAGAATCATCTGTAACCTCTATTGGAATCAAACAGCAAAAGTGAAAGTTGAAAACGAACTGACCAAGGATATCCAGATTCGCCGTGGGGTCCGCCAAGGGTGTATTTTATCACCCTTGTTATTCAATTTATACAGTGAAGCCATCTCAGAATTAGCGCTTGCCGAGATCAGTGAGGGCCTTATAATAAACGGTGAGCCACTTAATAACATAAGATATGCTGACGACACCGTCCTTCTGGCAGGAACACTAGAAGAACTGCAACACCTTGCTGAACAACTAAATATATATTGCAACGATTATGGACTAAAAATCAATTTGAAGAAAACCAAGTTCATGGTATTTACAAAAGCACAAAACATCAAAGTTAAGCTAGTACTAGATAATACAGAAATTGAACAAATATCTTCGTACAAATACCTTGGAGCATGGATCACAGAAGATACTGATCAGACAAAAGAAATAAGATGCCGCATTGAAATTGCGCGGTCAACTTTTAATAGAATGAGAAAACTTTTTTGTAATCGCGATATCAATATATCGCTCCGGATAAGAATGCTTCGATGTTATATTTTCTCTACCCTTTTGTATGGAGTTGAAGCTTGGACACTTAAAAAATCCAACATTAAAAACCTAGAAGCATTCGAAATGTGGTGTTACCGACGCATTTTGAAAATATCATGGATGGATCGCAAAACAAACGAACAAGTTCTCGAACAACTAGGAAAACAATGCAAAGTTCTAAATTCCATAAAGATCAGGAAATTGGAATACTTGGGGCACATCATGAGAGGTGAAAAGTACGAACTACTAAGGAATATAATGCAGGGTAAAATCAAAGGTAGAAGAAGCGTAGGAAGACGTAAAATCTCGTGGCTACGCAATCTCCGTGAGTGGTTTGGATGCAGTTCAATTGAACTATTCAGGCGAGTAACCAATAAAATTATAATTGCCAGAATGATTTTCAATCTCCGATAGGAGTGGAACTTGAAGAAGAAGAAGACTCTTCTTTTAATCTGTTTTAAGCAAATGTTTCATTTTATTCTACTTTCCAACGTATTATCACTTTCTTAGGAGAAATCGTCTTAAGTTGAGGATTCTGTTTGATTTAGTTCAGTGGTCAACAAATCGCGGACCACGTTCCACATGCGGACAGTGAGCTTGTTTTTGGCGGAACGCCAATAAATTCAAAAGACTGTATAACGTCTTTATAGTTCTAATTTATTGTTTTTAATTTAATTTACTAAAGGTTCAATATTTATAACACTTACAAACTTAATTTTTTTAAAGTTTATTTATAATAATTTATCTTACAATAATTTATTATTACGTTCGTTACATTTAAATACCCGTTCGCGATTTACTTTTCTAACTGGTCTCCTCAATGAAAATCCCCCGTTATTTATATGAAACCATTGGGACATCGTCGGAAGTTCGATTGCATTCTCGACGTAGACAGAGCGGCAATTGGTCTAAAAACTGGTCTTTTTACATCGGCTCGTCTCCAGAAAGTTCGATCGTTGTTTTTATAGCGAAGGGGAACCTATCGTCTGTCAGGTAGGTAATACCTAGAAAAATCGTGAATGAACAGAATATTAGTAATAGATATGTTTACGGTTTTTTAATATGACTCATATATTTTTTTACGTAACAATAGTAGTAAAATTATAGTATTTGGACTATTTTGGCAAGGATAGTTTGAAATAAAAAAAAGTTCCATCAATCACTACAGACAGCGCTGCAGCGATGGTTGGATGTAGAAAAGGTTTGGTTCAGCGACTAAGAAGCAATCCTATGTAGAATGGAAATCTAATATCGTATCATTGTATTATTCATTAAAGTGTTATTGTGTTGCAGTTTAAATCCAAATCTTCACAGTAAAATGAAAATCGTCATGAAAATAATGAACTTTATATGTGTAAAATCATCTGTGAGTCATCGTCAATTCAAATCATTCCTAAAAGATACTAATACTCAGTTTGACGATTTACTTCTTCATAATAACATGAAATGGCTAAGCAAAGGTTTAGTGCTTGAAAGATTCTTTGCAATACTAGACAACATTAAAGAATTTCTGTCCACTATTGATAATGAAGCTGCAAATTATCATTTGGACTTCCTCTTGGATACAGAAAACATAGCAACTATAGCATTTTTGGCGGATATCTTCAGACATCTGAACTTATTGAATTTAAAACTACAGTGCAAGGGAAAACTTGTTTGTGAACTTCTGTTGGATATTAGAAGAACTTTTGCACTTTCCTCTCCTTAAATCCGTTTATGATAGTAATAAAGATTTTGATGTTACTCAGTTCTCAAGTTTTATTAATGAACTTGAATTGGAATTTAAAAAATGATTTACTGATTTCCACAAAATTGAAAATGTTGTGCAATAGTTTTTCACTCAAGCTTATTGGTGTATGGACGTTTTTAAGAGTAAGAAAGCTGCCCTTCAGATGGAAATGATCGAGTATTAGGAAGATTTCGTTTTAAAGGAGGTTTATACTCAAGTTCCAGAAACACTTGCCTAGGACAAATTTTAGATTAAATGTGTGAATGACAAAAAATATTTAGAACTAAAATCTTTGGCAATGAAACTGTGTATTATGTTTAAGATACATGATGAGAAACAATGAGATATTAGTTTGCTTTTTCGCCGTAAAATGTACAGAACTGCAGTTTTAAAGTAAACAAACACTATTTAAGGTAAGCTGTTACTAACATTTAAATGTTTAAATAGATTTAGATATGTTCCATAGAAGTGTTGAACAGAATAGTTACAAAAAGAAAACAACCATGAAAAATAGCATTAATAAATGATTATATTAAGTTCTATGATACAAATTTTTCAAATGACGCCGGAAAAATTTATTAAACAAACACGGGTGAAAAACAATATGATACGTTTATAATCATCTTTTTCCTTGAGTTTATTTCATACTCCTCCCTAAACGAGGTGGCCTAGTTGCCTGGTTTTAATTATGTAACCAGGATGATATCCTGAGGGGGGTTACAACTACTGGAGGGTTTCTGAGTAACCCCCCGGATACGCCACTGAATAGTTTACTGCTGAGTGTAAGGACCGCGGAAGTGTAGTAGGTTTTCGAAACTGACTCTCAGGGAATATAATTGGTGACCCTTGATTTAGGTGATGTATGTGATCGCTGTCTTGGGCAGATTTAATGGTGCTTTTTTCGTAATCCCATCAAATATCCCATCCCAACAAACTTTTCCCTGATATTTATCTAAGTATTTTCATCTTATGTTGTTCATGGCGGCCAAGGGCAGACAACCGAAATCGTGGAAGACCACCTACCAGATGGACGAACGACATTAAAAGAATAGTGACAAACTGGATCGCAGCTGCACAGGACAGAGAAGAGTGGAGACATCTTGAGGAGGCCTATGTTCGACAGTGGATAAATTTGGCTGTGTAATGATGATGATGTTGTTTCTAGTAGTCGTCTTGTTTTAGATGTGTCAGATCTTGACTCCGCCGTGTATGTTAATATAGGTCTAATTGCTGCTTTATAAATTCTTGTTTTTGTGTCTTATCTGAGGTGTTTGTTCTTCCAGATTGTGTCATTAAGAGATCCTGCCGCTTTAATTGCTTTTAAACTTTGTCGTATTTCTTATTTAACATCTTCGTAACTAGTAATATCTATTCCCAGATATCTAAACCTTGCTTTCTGCTTTACTATTTTCCCATCAATTTCGATTTTACAGCATAGTAGGTATTTAGATGTTGTCATACATTTAGTTTTTTCTGCTGATATTTTTATGTATGTTTTTTGGCTGTTATATTTAAGATGTGTGTTAATCTTTGGAGCTCGTCTTCTGTCTCAGCGATTAATGTGGTGTCGTCTGCATAACATAATATTTGGATTTCTTTGTTCCCCGTTCTGTAACCATTACCTTTACGTACTGTTTATAATATTTCGTCTATTATTATATTAAAGAGAAGTGGGCTCAACGAGTCACCCTGTCTGACTACGCTTTGTACTCATATACACTGTGTTAGTTTTACATTTATCTTTGCCTGTATCGATTATGAAAGTAGATGTTTTCGATGGTTTGTATAATACTGATTGGTATGTTTCTTTTATACACTAGGTGTAAAACCTCTTCGAGTTGGATGCGATCAAAAGCCTTTGTCAGGTCTATAAAACATAAATATGCTGTTTTATTGTACGTGATGGCCTTTTCTGTGATTTGTCTTCGTGAAAATACGGCGTTTGCGCAGAATCTTCTGGATCTGAATCCTTGTTATTCATATGATAACGTTGTTAGTTTATTGATCTTAATCTTAAGTGCTGTGTTCAGTACATTTATACCTCTATAATTGTTGGGATCTTCTTTATCTCCTTCCTTGAACATTGGTATCATTATGCTGTTTCTACATTCGTCTGGTATCTTGCAGTGGAACATTAGTTTTTGTATAAGTTTTGTTATCTCTATGGTTATACTTTCTCCTTCTTGTTTAAAAATCTCGTTGGTTATTCCTCCTGCTACTAGTGACTTTCTATTTTTGAGTGAATTTATTGCTATCTCTACTTCCTGAAAACTGATTTCTATTTCCTGTCTTAATTCATGATTGATCCATGTATGTGAATCAAATGAACTAAAACTGTAGAGGTGCAGTCGTATAAACCATTTTAAATTTACATTTAAAAAAAGGGTAGTCATCGAGGTAAAAAAGTAAAAAAGTTGGACCAAAAAATACAGTTTCACAAAATTTTATTGTAATCGGTTCGGTTTTTTTGGATGTTAGCGTAGATAAACACCGTAACACGAGATTTCTATATACAGATGACGACATTTTTTGTTGACCATAGAAACTAAGATTTATTGTAATCCCATCTCTAGAGTATATTTATTATAATGCTCTAAAACTAATCTTTTGGTTATTTTTAGCCGTAATAGCAATATAAATAAATAATAAGTAAATAAATAAGTATATAATTAAAGTTGGCTTGGGCAGCATTCGGTAAACTGAACTATATACTCAGAAATCAACAAATTCAATTACAACTTAGATCTAAAGTTTTTGATGCATGCATTATCTCGATATTAACTTATGCGGCACAAACATGGACAATCACAAAAAAGAATATGAATATACTTAGAGTCACTCAACACGCGATGGAAAGAGCAATGCTAGGTATATCACTTAAGGACAAGAAAACAAACACATGGATAAGACAGAAAACCAAAGTCACCGATGTGGTGCAAAAATCATTAAAGTTGAAATGGGAATACGCTGGACATGTAGCTAGGAGCGATCTAAACAAATGGCACAGATCAATTTTAACCTGGAGACCATACCAACACAAAAGACCCAGAGGCAGACCTCCTATGAGATGGACAGATGATCTGAAAAGGACTGCCGGGAAAAATTGGCTACAAGTAGCGTACAATAAAAAACAATGGAAAGGAAGACTTGAAGAGGCTTATGTTCAGATGTGGACGTGAATGGCTAGACGAAGAAGAAGAAGAAGAAGTAAATAAGTAATATGCTTTATTGTCACTGAAAATTCTGCAAATTTTATGGACAATGCTTATAACAATAAGCCAAGAAAAAAGAAAAAACAATCAGAATAAGAATTGTTTGTAATTATAAATAAAAAAAACTTTTTCCAAACTTAAACATAAAAAATACTACCTAAATTAAGAACCTACAAGCTTTTTAAAATATACCTAACAAAAAATAAAAATTAGGAAAGCAGATTAACAAATTAAGGGCTAAAATATTCCACCTCCTTGTGCTAAATAGTAACCAAATCTGTCATACAGATTTCTCCTCATATTTTGGATTAGGGCTGGTGTAATGCATGCAGAGAAATGAAGTATTTTGCTCTTAATTCAACTAGGTTTTTGGCCCGTTCAAACCTGTTGCGATTTTTCGCAATTTCATCAATTTCGTATTTTTTCAATTTTTCTTTATAAAGGGCACACAACGAATAAAGTTCCTTTCTTATAGATCCGGGATGGTACGTAATATTTTTTGAACTCAG
The DNA here is from genome assembly GCA_918026665.1 of Diabrotica balteata. NCBI lineage: Eukaryota > Metazoa > Arthropoda > Insecta > Coleoptera > Chrysomelidae > Diabrotica > Diabrotica balteata. The sequence continues at coordinate 148,777,931 of OU898278.1, read as the reverse complement.
CCAATTCTGCAAGTCTTTTTTTAACCACTTGGTTGTAGGCAGTCCTTCTATAAGTCTGGAGTGATAACTTGCATTATCCATTACTATTACACAGTTCTTAGGAAGAAGATCTATCATTTGTTCGAACCATTCTTGAAAGACATCAGCGTTCATGTCTTCATGGTAGTCACCGGTACGAGTTGATTCAAAAGTTAATAAACCACCTTCAACAAAACCGTCTGAACTGCCAATGTGTACTATTATCAGCCTGCGTCCCTTTCCTGATGGTGGGTTTAAACCAGTAGATAAGTTATTTACAAAAGCGTGCCTTTGACTTGTAACAGTTTCATCCTGCCAAAATTTATTTGGTGTATGACCCTCGTTGATCCATGTTTCATCAAGATAAAATATTTTTCTTTTTTGGTTTCTCATTTCCTTTATGGTTCTTAGAAAATGTCTTCTCCATATGACAATATCGCTTCTTTCTAATAAAATAGACTTTCTGGGATTCTTTTTCCAGCGGAAGCCTATTTCTTTTAAAAGTTTCCATAACGTACTTCGACTCATTTCTGGGTAATCCTTATCATCTCGAACTGAGACAAGAACTTTATCCAATGTTGGAAATTCTTGTCTAAAGAAGAATTCATGCACTTTCCGTCGAAGTCCTTCTTTAAAATGATATTCTATTTGAAATTTTGGTTTCCCTGGAGCATTACGTGGCATTTGAAAACTACCACATTTCTCTTCTTTAATAACTCTGTAAATCGTAGATTTCCCAACACCAAGTGTACTGCTAACTAACTCAACGGTCTCATCAACACTTTCACATAAACGTTTGTCTGTAAATGATTTAAAACAATTAAATATTAATGTTTTTTCATTAACTGTTAAAGGACCAATTTTTCGGCGTTTACACGGCACTTCCAAATTTTCCATAACACTAGTATACACAATAAACTGCACCTTGCAACTGAAGTACCTACTTTTAGTGAACTGTTAAGAATTTTGAATACGCCACTTGGACCTTCCTACAAAATGGAAAAACCCACTATCACATTTTCTGTGGAATAAGTTTAGAAGGTAATTATCTAGTCAATTACTGTCGTAGATTCCTGGAATTAAAGAATTAAATGTTTGATTGTTGAAACCCTTACTTCGTGGAATGCACTCATTTCAGATAAAATAAAACGTTTTATTTTATCTAAAGAATTAAACTTTATTTTGCAAATAGGTAGGTACTTATTAAACTTTTATTGGTTATATATAACCAATAAAATAAACTAATTTCTATTTATAACTGGGAATAAGCCACATTAAAGATAAAAATACATTTATTGACGTTTCAATTTCCAATTCGGGAATCGTTCTCAAAATACAAATAGTAAATTAAACAAATTTTGTTTTTTGTTACATAGTGAAAAAATTCTTCTGCTAATTTAATTTTATCTGACTCATTTATATTGACAATTCAGACATACATTATGCATTTTAAAGTAGACGACTTTAAAATGATATTGCCAATATTGTTGAGTTGCGCTCCTGGGACGACTTTACTTATAAGATAGTTCATTCGATTACATGAAATCAACTTTAACTTGAGAATATCCGTCAGAAAAAATCATAGCATGTAATTCGTCTTTAAAAAGACAAACACATGACATGATGACAGTAAAATTCTCCTGTTAGTGATTCCATAGTAAATTATGAGGGTAAATAAATATATATATAATATATATATATATATATATATATATATATATATATATAAACCTCATTACAGTAAGACTCCTCATTTTTATGGAGTACCGAAAATTCATAAAACGAATATACCACTTAGACCCATTTGTAGTACCATAAATTCTCCTTGTAGTGAACTATCAAAATTTTTATTAAATATTTTAAAACCTTATACAAATAAAAATGACACATTCATAAAAAATACACAACATTTTTTAAATAAATTATCAAATATTGAATTTAATTCAAATAATACTTTGGTAAGTTTTGACATAAATAGTTTATTTACGAATGTGCCATTAAATAAGACTTTAAGTATAGTCAAGACAAAATTAGAGAGTGATGATTCATTGGCAACTAGAACAAGACTAAACATATCGGCTATAATGGAGTTATTAACATTATGTACTGATAATACATATTTTCAACTAAATAATGAATTCTATAAACAAAATTTTGGTCTAGCAATGGGCTCTAGTTTATCTCCATTCTTAGCCGATATATTTATGGAAGATTTTGAAACAAATATCATTTCTAAACAAAATTTCAAACCCACAGTATGGTGGAGGTATGTAGATGATGTATTCTCAATATGGCCTCATGGATCAGAGTTGTTGGACACATTCCTAAACGATATAAACGATAAAGAAGAGACAATAACATTTACCATGGAAAAGGAATATAATAACACGCTACCTTTCCTGGATGTTTTGATCTCTAAGAACGATACTGGATATGAGACTCAGGTGTATAGAAAACCAACACACACCAATAGATATTTAAATTTCAAATCAAATCACAATATTAATGTAAAAAAGGGAATAATTAAATCCTTATACGATAGAGCCAAAATTACTTGTTCTAACGAAAATTCGTTCTTGGAGGAGAAACATTTGTTAACATCTGTTTTATTAAAAAATGATTATCCTTTATCGTTTATAAATAAGGAATTTTCAACAATCGATCGAATAGAACAGAACAACTTAGAACGAGATCCTACAGCATACACAAGGAATAATATGAGGAAAATAACAATACCGTACATAAAAGGATTATCAGAAAAACTTAAAAGGATAGGAAATAAATTCAACATTTCAACAACATTCAAAACAACAAACACGTTGAGATCTATTTTGTCCAAAACCAAACCTAACAATGAACAAGAAAGGACAAAGAATTGCATTTATAAAATACCTTGTGAATGCGATCAGTTTTATTTAGGTGAATCATCAAGGCCATTAAATGTTAGAATAAGTGAACATCAATCTTATATTAAAAATAGAGAATTTGATAGATCTCAAATATGTAAACACGCATGGGATAATGAACATAGAGTTCAATGGAATAATTCAAATATAGTCCTAAAAGAAACGGATGGTAAAAAAAGAAAAATCAAAGAAGCGGCTCTAATTATGCTAAATGAGGCCAATTGTGTCGCAAATTCCTCGGCAGAATGTAGTAGGATCTGGTTACCAATATTGAAAGAGGAAGTTATTAATAAGAAAATACCAGTATTATACTCCGCCAATAATTTGAAGACGGTGACACATACATTTGCAGCTGCTGATAATGGTTAAATTTGAGAAGTGTCAGTAGCGTACTGTAGTGCACAGTGAACGTGAGTGAATTTTGATACATTACAGCGGAAAGTTTTCACTGCAAACTCGTAGATTATTATTGTTATTTTAGATTATTATTATTGTTAGAATATTATTATTGTTAACAACTATATTTCGTTATTTCGAGGTGAGTAAATTAAACAGCTGTGAAATTTAAATCTATTGATTTGCCGTATTTGTCTTAAATGAAATCATGAAATGACAAGTAAACACATTAAACGCATTGTAAGATTTAAAACAAAACGATTAAGACTTGGATTTGTCATAAAAAAATCAAGAATTAATTATTATATTGTAATGAAGTAAAACCATTAATACTTAGATTTTTAATCGAAAAGTCAATAATTATTGTATTATCAATAATTAATTTTTAAAATCAAGAAAATTTCGAAAAGTGTATGGAACATGGTTCAGCCAATAATCTTATAAGCGGCCCGGATACTGTTAAAAACTTTTATCACTTGATTTAAGTTAAGATAAGAAATATTGTTCATTATGGCTTTTCAATTTTTGTTTAAGTTTCCTGGGTAATAAAGCAATACTCTATAATAAAAATACTATAATTGACATTTCATTTACACTGTTAAACACAGAAGTTAAAACATATAATAAATAAAACTTTGCAACATTAATGAAAGTATATTTTCGTCTTTATAGAATAAAAATGGATGCAGCTGTTGGCGCAGGTACCACAAAATCTCATCGGCACAAACCTCTCTCAAAAGCTGAGAAACAAATCGTGTGGAAAGTGTATGATGGACTGAAAAAAACACATTCTACAACGGACGCTGTAGATCGCTGTTCCTTTTTAACAGGGGTGTCAGCCTCGACAGTGGAACGGATTGTGCGTGAAGTTAAAACTACAGCAACTTTAAGTGCGCCAAAAACTCGCCAGCGTGGACGAAAACCTCTAGATCTAGATGAAACACAACTAAATTTAATCAGGAGGACTGTACATACATTCTTTTTAGAAAATAAGCCCCCAACGATCAAAACAGTTAGGACCAAGTTACTGGAAAACAATATGATTCCTCAAATGAGCGCCGAAACGCTAAGAAAAGTTCTGCACAAGTTAAATTTTCGTTACATGAAACGATCCCGAAAATCAATTTTAATAGATAAAGAGGAAATAGTAGCATGGCGACGAAAATATTTGCGCTCTATTAGAGATTATCGTCTTTCCAAAAGAAAATTTATTATCTTGATGAAACTTGGATTAATGCCGGTCATACAGTTTCCAAAATTTGGCATGATACGACTGTAACAACTCCTCGTCAAGCATTCATAGAAGGCTTATCAACAGGATTACGAGCACCATCAGGCAAAGGTCAGCGTCTTATTGTAGCTCATATCGGTAGTGATACAGGTTTTCTGCAAAATAGTGCTCTCATTTTTGTATCAAAGAAAACAGGCGACTATCATGAGGACATGGACGCCACATGCTTTGAAAGATGGTTCGAAAACGTTCTTCAGCGCATTGAACCTAATTCAGTGGTAGTATTAGACAATGCATCCTATCATAGCCGACTTGTTGAACGAATTCCTAATATGAGTGACAGAAAAGCAGTTTTACAAAATTGGTTAAAAGAAAAATCCATTCCATACGGCGAGGATATGGTTAAAATGGAGCTAATGAATATTATTAGACAACATCGTAGTACATATCGTCAGTATGCTGTGGATACAATGGCTAGACTTCATGGTATTACCGTCTTAAGACTACCACCTTATCATTGTGAACTAAACCCAATAGAATTAATTTGGGCACAAATGAAAGGATATGTAGCTCGAGAAAATGTCACTTTTAAAATTATCGATGTCCAGCGCCTCTTGCAAGCCAGTTTGGACAATATACATTCAACTGATTGGAACAATGCGATAAGCCATGTTATTAAAGTAGAAGACGATATGTGGAGATTGGACGGCATGGTGGATACTGTTATTGAGCCTGTGACAATACAATTAGGATTAAATGATTCAGACAGTTCAACAGACAGTTCTGCAGAATCAATGGAGTAAAATAATTTGAAAAATTATGAGGTACATATTTTCTTCTTCTTTTTGTGTAAATATGACTAAAGGATTTTTCACCTAAGAAGACCGCTTTGCAATTAAATGCTGGTAACTTTATTACTAGCGGACCAGATAAGCGGCGATATATTTTACACTACCTTTATGAATAACATTTTACTGCTCTGTTGTTTCAATCAGCGCTGCTCAACAAGTTATCGTTTATTGGTTTTTAATTTTATTGCAATGTTAATTTTTTAAATTTCTTCTGACATATCGTATAATATAGGTTTACCCAATAATTAAAGTTGTGCATTTACAAGAATATATTATTTGAAAAATAAGGAGTAAATACCATATGTCATAATAATTGTAATCTCAGGAAAAAAGACAGTTAAGATTTTATACACACTTAAAAATTTGTTTAGTAATGTATTTTTTAAATCCACACAGTCATTGAAAAATGATTCATGCTGTTTAAAATATCTTTCTCTTAACGACACCGTCATAAACAAAGTAGTTCAAATTTAAACGTCATCATATTTCTCTTCTGTTTATCGTTAAAAATTAATTGATGGTCGTGGGCTGTATTTTTGTGTTTTATTAATTTAACAATCTATTTAGAGCCAATTTGTTTCAAGGTTATATTTAATACAGTGTCTGCTGAAAGTAAAGTCTTGGATGTATTTTATTCAAATTTGGACATACCAGCAACTTGGCAAGTATTTTCCAATTTAACTGCATGCAAAACCATTCGTATAATTTTTACCCTACGCAAAATAGAGACTTATAGAGACCTTGATGAACATTTGATGTCGACAAATAATTTCAATTATTCGAAATATTCCGTTCCACATCTTTTAACCGCCCTGTATATACATATTATATTCATTTTATTTGACTTTGATACAGTAAAATCCAATATTATTACCGAACATAAAATACATGAAATTAAATATTTTTACTTTTTAAACGATTTAAATTAAATATTAACGCCCCACTGTTTGAGGCCCACTGATCATATCTTAATTACATATCGGCCTTCATAGGCTAAAAGGAGTTTATCTGCTTTTTCAATGTGCCTCCAGTAAGTTGTCATTCCATTGTTCTCGTGATCTTTACACTGATCCTCTTCATATTGGAGGACCGTCTCTCGCCGTGCTTACTACTCTATTTGTTGTCATTCGGCTTATGTAGCCATTCCATTATACCTGTTTTTACGCAGTTATTAATGCCGCTCACCTTGTCATCGTTTTTTTAAAGGGTTGTCATCTCTGCTATTTCTAACATTTTTTTGTCCTTTTTGTATCAGGTCGTGTTTCTGCCGCGCATTTATTGGTCTGATGACTGTTTTGTAAATTCTATGTTTCATTTCTTTTCCGATACTTTTATTTCTCCATATTGTTTCATTCAGGCAACCTGCGACTCTGTTTGCTTTATTCACTTGATCCTCCACTTCCGTTTTGAGCTTTCCATAGCTAGATAGATGAGGTACATATGTGTTTTTAAAATTAATTGAAACAGTCACATTTACCAGTGTTGTGAAAAAATTGATTACTCTTATAATAAAACAATCTCATTTAAATTCATCTCAATCAGAAACAGACTCTGAATAAATATTGCATTGTGGATTAGGCCTATTGGAGACACCACGTACAAGTAAAACGCACCGAAAACTTTACCCCATGGGTGGTGTGGAAACAAGTTAATTGGAGAGGTTATAACTCCACCTCTTAAGATTATTAAAAATTTGGTTCAGTTGTGATTAGTTTATTGTATATTAGCTTATTTATATCATCATAAATTAAATAGTTTATAGAAACACTACAGATTTTATTGCATAAATTCATGAAACAAAATAAAATACCTGAAAGTTAAAACCTATTTATTTTAAGATTTTATTTCAGTTATTTGATACGCAACAAATCAATTACTTAAAAGTAACGCGCATTCTGTAGTTGACACTACAGTTGGCTAACTTTAGGTATTCAATCTCACTCGTTAATAAGCAGAGCCCTTATAACATTCTCAAGCGATTAAAATCGGTTTTTAAGTCTTGTAAACCACATATATAAACTGTACCTAGTACACTAGTTTGACCAAAATAGTTTTTCCAATTCAAAACAATTTTATTTAGAACAGTATTATTTAAGATTTACAAATTCTAAAATCTTAATACCTCAGTACAGAGCCTTTACGATTAAAAATCATAATATAAATACGTATAAATACAAACGTTTTTACTAACAATTGTTATATTTGTTATTTGGCAATAAATTATCTAAACATTTTATTAAAAAAAACGTAGTCTAACTGTTTTTATTTTATTCAATAAATTCTCAAATAGATTCAAATTTTAATACAAGACTTTAAGCACGCTTTCATGAAACGCCACTGATAAGGAGTGAATAATTACGAATTCGGATTATTTGTGGTGACCAAATATTATTTGCTAAAACGTATCGTGAATGCATTTGTTGTTACAGCTGGCTCACTGTAAAAGACCGCATATCATCGAGTAAAATGTACGGAGATCAATAAAAATGTTGTGAACTGATATTGTGTTGATTTTCTTATTAGTAAACGGCGTATTTGATTTAGACCTCGTACAATTCGGCTGCCATATTAAAAGTATTAGTCACCTTTTTCAATATCTTGTGGGACTATAGTAAGTCAGTAACATATAGAGGATACATCATTTATGTTTTTTAAATAACGTAACATAAAATCAGAATTTTGATGTTTGTTGAAGGTAAACTAAATTCACGAACAAATACTTACAATGTCGGGATAGTATTATGAGGTTTTTTTCCTGGTTTTTCCCTCATAATTTACTATGGAATCACTAACAGGAGAATTTTACTGTCATCATGTCATGTGTTTGTCTTTTTAAAGACGAATTACATGCTATGATTTTTTCTGACGGATATTCTCAAGTTAAAGTTGATTTCATGTAATCGAATGAACTATCTTATAAGTAAAGTCGTCCCAGGAGCGCAACTCAACAATATTGGCAATATCATTTTAAAGTCGTCTACTTTAAAATGCATAATGTATGTCTGAATTGTCAATATAAATGAGTCAGATAAAATTAAATTAGCAGAAGAATTTTTTCACTATGTAACAAAAAACAAAATTTGTTTAATTTACTATTTGTATTTTGAGAACGATTTCCGAATTGGAAATTGAAACGTCAATAAATGTATTTTTATCTTTAATGTGGCTTATTCCCAGTTATAAATAGAAATTAATTTACAATGCCACAAGAAAATAGCTTCAGAACAATAATAAAATAAACATCTTACATTTCTTGCAAATTCATTAGTACCTGTTAACCTCCATCACTCCGACACTGGCAACCTTATTTAGGGATTAGTAACCCTCACAACTATTGTATTCTATTCTGCTCCAACCTTTATACCTGGTGGTCATACTCAATGTAAAATTGTTTTCCTAAATACTTCTGTAAACTTGTTAACAAATATCTGTTTTTCATTGAGTCACCCGTATCAACAGTTTAGGGATTTGCATACATAATTTATTGTTTTATTACTCTCTCATACATAAAAATACACTATAGCATCATAATATATAGATTAAAACAATTTTTAGCTTGTGGAAATAAAATCAACCTCTTTCGACAAAACCGTCGACCTGTATAAACGGATACTTACAGCATATACCTAAGCGATCATATATTTTGGATTACAAGGTATATTTACCACTTAAATCTTACGCTATATCCCCACATTTAGCTTCTACCACCTACCTTAAACAAATTACAGTAATTTAAGTAAATTTGGGTTATTTGTCGGTGGCAGTCACAGTCGTCGTAGAGGAAATGCCAAAATTGAATAATTACTTGATGTAAAGGGTCATTAATCAGTGGTGAAGACGACGCATCTGATGTTAATGTATGCAACTAACTTCGCCAACTCCTGTGGTTGGTTTGATCTTCTTACCTTTTCCCTTAACGGCATGGTGAACTAACCGCGAATTGCATTATTTTGCAAGTGCACGGTATATGTGTCAGAAATGGGAATAATTAATAAATTAGGAAACGAAAATTCAAAACACCGAATGTAAAGTAATGCAGTATGAAGGATAGTTAATATAGCAGTAAAACAGTGTGAAACACATTGATAAACAAAGTCATAAAACTATCGATCGACTATCCAGGTTTTAGTAGAGAAGTAACATTTACGGTTAAGAAAAGAAGTAGATGTAGATAAGTTGTAATCTTCCTGAGTAAACAAAATAGGGTTACTATGTAAAAAAATGTATAGCTTTATTTAACAATATTGCAATTATATTCATAAGGAATACATCATCATCATCATCATCAATCAGCCCTGAGTTGTCCATTGTTGAACATAGGCCTCCTCTAGATTTCCATCTCTGTTCTGCCATCTGCTATCCAATTGGTCACGATTCTTTTGAGGTCGTCGGTCCATCGCGTTGGGGGTCTTCCTCGGCTTCGCTTGTCAGCCCGTCGTCTCCACTCAAGCAATTTTTTTGTCCAACTGTCGTCTTTCATTCTTGCAACATGTCCTGCCCATCTCCATTTTTGCCTTGTAATATGTTCGATAATGTCTTCCACTCCGGTTCGTCTACGAACTTCCTCGTTTCTTATTCTATTTCTTAAGCTTATTCCAAGCATTGATCTCTCCATCTTTCGTTGTGTCCTTCTCAATTTTTCGGCTGATGTTTTTGTGAGAGTTAAGGTTTCTGCTCCGTATGTGAGGACTGGTAGAACGCACTGGTTAAAAGCTTTTCTTTTTAAATGGATCGGTATATTTGTTTTAAATACGTCTCTCATTTTTTCGAATGCAGCACAACCCAGACTTATTCTTCTGAGTATCTCGCATTAACCTTATTTCGTGACCCAAATACACATATTTTTCCACAAGTTCTATGGGTGACTTTTCGATTTCTATTAGCTCATTGGGGACGACATTAGTCATCATTTTTGTTTTTCCATAGTATACTTTTACTTCCATACCGACTTTCTGGGTTACTTGCTGTAGTTGTTGTAGCATAACTCTGGCTTCTCCTATGTTGTCTGTTATGAGAACAATATCATCGGCATGTCTGAGATGATTGAATATTTTTCCATCGATGCTAATACCCTTTGATTCCCACTCTAGTCGTTTAAATCTAGCCTAGAGTGGGAAGAAATACATATTAATAATAAATAAAGTGATCGATAGAGTGAGACAAATATTGATAAGAAACATTACAATTTAAGATGCACTCTCATCACATTTTTTTGACATCGATTTGGAGAGCATCGTGCAAAAAATAAATACAAGAACAATTTTTTAGAAATCAATATCTTTCGATCATACTTGTTTTTTCTTGTAGAATGTATATAGTAGAAACTACAACTATGTATTAGTATCACGGAGATTTCAATACACTAATAAACGCTACAGTTATCCTTCTTAACGGAGTAAAAACAAGAAATATGGCTACAATAAGGTCAGAATAATGAGATGTGTACGTGATTATAAAACGTAACAGTGGACATCTACAAATGTAAAAGATTAATGGGTCTAAATATTTGGAAGCTATCAACAACTCTGACAACATTAGACAAAATATTAAAAACAAATACAAAGAGGAAATCACTGTCAATTTGCTCTAGAAAATAACAATAATTTATCATTTATTTATAAGACCTATAATGACAGGGACATGTGAAACATGGATATTTTCAAAGCAAAATTAAAAACACTTCTCTTTCCATCTCTTTCCTTCCACTTTTCCTTGTATTATAAGGCGAAGTAGATGGTATTAAAATCCTCTAATTATATGGCCGAAGTATTCTGTTTTTCTCCTCTTTATAGTGTTTATGAGCAGACGTTCTGAATTGATCATTTGAAGAACATCTTTATTGAAAGTGTGCGAAACCCACGAAATCTTTAGGATTCGTCTATAGCACCACAATTCGAATGCATCTAACTTGTTCATCATTGTGGTTTTTAACATACATGTCTCACAACCATACAATAGGATGGACTACACATAACATTTCAGGACCTTCTTACGAATATTCATCGACAGGTTTCTGTTGCATAAAACTGGTTTCCAGGTCATAAAAGCCTTACGTGATATTTCGATCCTGGTTATTATCTCTTCATCAGAGTCACAATTTACATTTAACCAGCTGCCAAGGTATTTGAAACGATTTACCCTTTCGATCTCCTCTCTATTAAGAGAAATCAGACCTTGATCCATATTGATCTTTCCAACTGCCATCCACTTTGTCTTTGAAATGTTAATTTTAAGGCCTCTCCGATAACTTGCTTCACTGACTAGATTTAGTAATGTTTGGAGATCTTGTAAATTTTCTGCAAGAATGGCTGTATCGTCAGCGTATCTAATATTGTTGATTACTTCTCCACCTAGTCTTACTTCCTCTTGTCTGTCATCCAAAGCCTCCCTAAAGATTTCTTCAGAGTACAGATTAAAAAGAGTGGGTGACAAAACACAACCCTGCCGTACTCCACGTTTGATGGATATTTTTTCAGTCGGACTGTCTCCAATTTGGATAGAGGCTACTTGATTGTAATATAAGTATTTCAGCAGTCTTATATCATAGTGGTCAAGTCCTGCTGCCCGTAGGCAATCGAAAAGTGTATCGTGTTGTACTCTGTCGAACGCCTTCTCGAAGTCGATGAAACAAACATAAACATTCTTTCGGAATTCACAACTTTTTTGTAATAGAACGCGCATACAGAATAGTGCCTCTCTAGTTCCTAGACCGTTTCTAAATCCAAATTGCTTATTACCCATCCTACTTTCGCATAGAAGGAATACTCGGTTTTGTATAATTCGTAAGAGTATCTTCAGTGTGTGACTCATCAAACTGATTAGTCTAAAATCGCTGCATTTGGTGGGCCTGCTTTTCTTTGGTAATGTTATAAACAGTGACTCTAACCAATCATCTGGTATTTTTCCTTCGTTGTAAATTTTGTTGAAGAAAGTGGTTAAGCAGGCAATGCTTTCCTCATCTAAAAGTTTAAGTAGCTCAGCAGGAATTTGATCTGTCCAGGTGCTTTATTGTTTTTGGCTTGCTGTATTGCCTTTTTGACTTCCGAATTCAGTATACTGGGACCTCTGTCTAACTGGTTGTCACAGGCATTATTTGGAGCATTTTCTCTAGAAGCATCGTCAAAAAGGTCAGTGATGTATCTCTCCCATTCTTTGCACTGTTGTTCGTGATCACAAATTTTTCCGTCCGCGCTTTTAATTATGTGAGCATTTTTCTAATTCCGGCAGTATATTTAAGTTTCTTGTGGAGATTGAAACTGTCATGCTTTTTTTGAAGATCTTCTATTTCTTTACATAAATTCTCAAGCCAGGATTCTTTGGCTTGCTTAATTTTTCTTTTTATGCGTTTATTTATTTCACGGTATTCGATAATATTTCTATTTTTGTGTTGCCGTCGAACTTCCATCAGGTCTAGAATTTCTTGTGTCATCCACTCATTTTTTGTCAACATGGTAGTTGTTTTCAAATACTCTTGTACGTTCTCTAAAATCGAGTTTTGAATATCATACCAGCATTCGTTAATGGTTCTGTTTTCGTTTGGTATATTTGATATTCTGTGTATTTTACTATTTATCTGCTGTATATGTGTTCGCGCGTTTGAGGGTTTTTCAGGAGGTCGAGATATATCTTACAAGGCTTAGTTGGCTTTGTTAATTTCTTTAACATAATTTGTATTTTGGAACAGAGTAAATTGTGATTTGAGTTTATGTCAGCGTCGGGTAAGTTTTTATATCTTTAATATTGTTTCGATATCGGTGGTTTATTAGGATGTAGTCTAATTGGTTCCGTACTATTCTACCTTGATGTCCATCTTGAGGGAATTTCCACGTGTAAAGACGCCTTTCTGGAAGTTGAAACCAGGTATTTGTAATGGCAAAGTCATTTTCTTGGCAGAGTTCTATTGGACGTTCACCTCTTTGATTTCTCTCTCCCAAGCCAAACTTTCCGGTGATGCTCTGCGTCATCTTCTGTTCAACTTTAGCGTTAAAGTCACCCATAATTAATATTGCTTCGTGTTTCTTTGTTATTTTTAGCACTTCTTCAATTTGATGATAGAATTCTTCAATATTCTGCTCATCTGCGTCAGCAGTGGAAGCATAAACTTGGATGATATTTATATTTACAGGTTTAGCATTCAGCTCTATTAAAATTAGTCTGTCTGATATCGGGATGAAGTTAGTGACATACTTATTAATATGCTGTTTGATAATTATTGCTACTCCATTTCGATGCATATGGTCTTTATTTTCAGAAAAATAAACGGCGTAACGATTTGCAATAAAATTCCCTTTGTTTGACCATCTTGTTTCACTCGCCCCCATGACAGTAATGTTTATTCTGTCCATTTCAGAGAGTAGATTTCTCAACTTACCGGCTTCGTATAAAGTTGTTACATTCCATGTAGCCACTTTATATAGATTCTTCATTTTTATCGTATGCCTAGTGATGTTTTGTTCACAGGGATTTCGTTGGCTAGCGACCTGGGAAGCCCTGTGGTTTGATTGTGTATTCCTTTCCCTGTCGGATCTTGAGTTCCGCAGCCCACGATCAGTAATATTCGTTACACTCATTGATTTCATGATAATTTTTCTAGGGATCATAATGGGGTGGTTTCCCGTTGCCTTCCCCATCGCAGTATCACAACCGCTTAACTCATAATGTGAGTGACGCCTGTGAGTACCTGGAATTAAGCCTACAGGATTTTTACTTCTCACAGCCCTAATCCAGTAATGACATTACTGCTGCCTTAAGAGACCATCTTGACGATCTTGACCACGAGGTCGAAATACGTGCTCGTATAGAATACGCTAGGTCCACATTTCAACGAATAAAAAAATTTCTAATAAACTCTTCTTTATCGTTGAATATTTGTAATTTGTAAAAACGTTTAGTCATTCCATATTGCTATACGAAGTGGAAACATGGACTCTCGTAATTACAAGTATGAGGCGTATAGAAGCCTTTGAGATTTGGGTTTTTCGAAGGATACTGAAGATCTCTTGGACAGAGCACGTGATCAACAACGAGGTGCTAAGAAGAATGAGTACTGAGAAGGAACTCCTAAATATTGTAAAAAACAGAAAAACGAGTTATCTAGGACATATTTACAGAGGAGAAAAATACACCTTCCTACGACTTATAATGGAAGATAAAGTGGAAGGAAGAAGAGGTCCAGGAAGAAGAAAATACTCCTGGTTGAAGAATGTAAGAGACTGGACAGACATGGACACACATTCGATACTAAGAACAGCTCAAGATAGAGAGCAATTTGCTGTAGTTATAGCCAACCTTTAGTAATGGAGAAGGCATCTCAAGAAGAAAAACGCATATTTACGTGTCTACGAGAATAAATTATATGAAAATCATCTATAATTTTTAGAACATACATTGAAACTTTAAACTTTCTTAATTTGTTTGTTTTTAAAATCCTAATAAATCTTTTAAATTAATTAAAAAGTAACTTAAAGAAAGTATACTTGAGAATAAAATTTATGATACACGAAGTAGCATGTCGGACCCATTGGGGTGAGGGTCGCTCCACTTGCCCAAGTGAAAGTTTTTATTAAAAGTCAACATTTCTGACGCTTTTAGATTTTATGATTGCCTAGAAAGGTTTTGAGTATTCGTTTTTTGTCATTTTGTCATTATTCTATTATTTCCAATCTCTAAATATAGTGTTCGTTGTAATTGTCTTTATAACAATACATAATGGTTTTGTTCGAAATCACTAGCATGTATAAATACAATTGTATGTCAAACAAAATTGAACGTTTTTACACACGCCAAAAAAGCGCTTATTGTAGAATAATCTACTCTCCATTTCAAGTATTCATATTGTGGCGGTTTTGTTTTTGTGGGTAATTAACTCTGATGAAACTTTGAATTGAAAATGAAAAGCTGCGCATTTAGTTAAGGTAAATATCTCATCGCTTACCATTCGGTAATGGGGAGTTACTCATTGGTATTAACAGTGGAACTGAAAATGGACGCTGTCGCTGAAGCTATACTAAACAATGAGGGTTTCAGAAGGGAGCAATGCGTAACTGAGTTTTGTCGGTTTCGGTAAGAGCAATTATCTAATGGTTAAACAACAAACAAAGAGGTATTTGAATTTGCAGCAGATATTTTTAACAGGCGAAGTATTTGATTACCTTACTAAAGTTTCAAAAATTATGAATGCTTTAATAAAATTTTTTAATAAAGTATATTGTGTGACCTAAATATATTTTGAATTTATTTTATATATATATTGTTATGCTATTTAAATTGTATTCTATTGCTTATTTAGAAAAGATCCTGTCTATATTTATTAAATGATCTAATCTCCAATTAATCACAATAAATCAGCATTAATTAATTACAATCTCAGGATATTTAACTTGTACTATTTACCTCTGATCGTGGATTCAAAATATTTTCCAATTGGCTTCCTAATTGGGATAGGTAATATGACCTGAATAAAATACACAGAATTTCAACTGAAGTATATGTGAGATGTCCTTTATTTTATTGAAATTTTATATAACAATCAATCCGGTAATATTTGCAATACAATACTTTAAATATATGAGAAGTTGTTTTCTATCATGGACCCAAATGTTATTTTACATTGATTTTTAATATGTGTTATAACTAAGCTCTCTTTATAATTTTTTTTTTTTAAATGATCGCAAAATTAACTGTCTCTATAATTTATTCAATTTATTTAATTTATAAATGAAAACCACACTCCTGCTCTAATGAAAATTGACTGACCTTTCGTTATCTGCCGTTGCAATTCTATGGCCACGCCATAAAAAAAAAACCTTTCTCTGCTTCTGCTCCTATTTTGGTCCAGAAGACGTACACCTTTCTCCTCTCTGTCCTTGTATCTGCAACCCAACAACTCGTGTAATTCTATGCAGCCTCCTTTTGAACCAATCTCCGCGCCTGTTTATAACTTCAAATGTTTCCGGCTTCGTCTGCTATTAATATTCTTATAACCTTTTGGTTTTTCTATCTCTCTGTACCCCGTTCCTCACACTCATCAGCTTTTACACCGCAAATAAACACACCCGGTAAATTACGTCTTCGGGACTTCAAACAAACACAAACCACAAAGCTCCTTCCTTCTTGGGCGACGAAAACTGACTAACTCCTTTCCTCTCTCCTATCTCTAAACTAAACGCGGCACAAGAAGTTCTTGGAACAAACACTCAACGGAGAGAAGAACAGTGGTTCGATGAAGAATGCAAACAAGCTATTCACGAAAGAAATGAAGCACATAAGAATTTCATACTCAGACGAACTAGAGAGAGAAGGACAGAATTTGAGAATAAAAGACGAAGAGCTGATAAACTATGCAGACAGAAAAAGAGACGGTACGAAAACAACCGGATACTAAACATAGAGAGGGCGTTCAAGGAAAACGAAACACGCAGTGCATACCAACTTATCAAACATTTAAGACAGGGTTACAAACCGAAGACTAGCCTATGCAAAAATAAGAATGGGGAAATAATTAGCGATATGGACGAAATTAAGAGAACCTGGATGATGTATTTTAAGGAATTATTAAACGAAAGGGCACAAACACCACTACAACAGCGGCAGCAGCAGGTAGAACAGGAAGGTCAACAACAGGAGCTGTGGGAAGATAGAGAAGATAATGAATTGGCTAGACCTCCAACGCTAGAGGAGGTTCGAACAGCAATCCAAATGCAAAAAAGCCATAAAGCGCCGGGAATAGATAAGATACCGGCAGAACTGTTTAAGCAGGGAGGAACAAATTTGACAGAACAGATGTACCAGCTTATACAAGAAATATGGAGAGAAGAAAAAATCCCACAACAATGGAAGAGAAGTATAATCTGCCCTATTCATAAAAAAGGAGACAAACTGTTATGCCAGAATTATAGAGGCATCTCTTTACTTTGTTCGGGATACAAAATACTCACAAACATTCTTAATCGAAGACTTCAACCCCTCACTGAAAAAATTATCGGGGAATATCAAGCAGGGTTCAGGCAAAATAGATCTACTATTGACCAACTATTTACAGTTAAACAAATACTAGCCAAAGCATGGGAATATGACATAGACGTCTACAATCTCTTTGTAGATTTCAAGCAAGCCTATGATTCAATAGATAGAACAATACTACCTAATATATTACAAGAATTTGGCATACCATCAAAATTAATAAGACTAGTGCAAATGACAATGACAGAAACAGAAGCACATGTATGTATTCAAGGACAGATCACTGATGCGTTTATGACAACGCAAGGACTGAAACAAGGTGACGGACTGGCTCCAACACTTTTTAATCTTGTTCTTGAATATGTAATTAGACGGTTGACGGTGGGCAGAAATAACATACTTACAAACAAATCTACCCAATTAGTAGCATACGCAGATGACATAAACATAATGAGCAGAACAAAGACTGCGGCAGAAGAAACCTACGTTCAGTTGAAACAGAGTTCAGAAGTTGTAGGGCTAACAATAAATACAAATAAAACAAAACTACTCATACAAACCAGATCAAATAGACAGGCGCAACAACAACAATTTATAGACGATATAGAATACGTGAATAGATTCACGTATTTAGGAATGGATCTGGTCGAAAATAATGAAGAAGAACCGGAAATAAATAGAAGGCTTATGCTGGCAAACAAAGCCTATTTCGCGATGGGCCACATATTCAAATCGCGAGACGTACACCGGAAAACAAAACTCCGGGTATATAAAACAATAATCCGACCCATAGTAAGTTATGGGTGTGAAACATGGGTTATAACACAGAAATCTACCAATGCATTAGACGTGTTCGAAAGAAAAATATTGCGTAGAATACTGGGTCCAATAAAGGAAAATAACAACTGGCGAATTAGATATAATAACGAAATATACGAACAATACACTGAACCAACACTAGCACAATACACTAGACTGCAGAGATTACGATGGGCAGGGCATGTGGCCCGCATGCATGAGAACAGAATCCCCAGAAAATTACTAAACGCAAGAATGCAAGGAAAAAGACCTGTTGGAAGACCAAAAAAGAGATGGGAAGACGAGGTAGATGAGGATGCCAAAAATCTCCTAAAAACACGTTCATGGAAAAGAACAGCAGTAAATAGAGATGTTTGGAGAGGTCTAATGAAGGAGGCCAAGGCCCGGCTTGGGCTGTAGTGCCATTGGATGGATGGATTTACCTCTGATCGTGGATTCAAAATATTTTCCAATTGGCTTCCTAATTGGGATAGGTAATATGACCTGAATAAAATACACAGAATTTCAACTGAAGTATATGTGAGATGTCCTTTATTTTATTGAAATTTTATATAACAATCAATCCGGTAATATTTGCAATACAATACTTTAAATATATGAGAAGTTGTTTTCTATCATGGACCCAAATGTTATTTTACATTGATTTTTAATATGTGTTATAACTAAGCTCTCTTTATAATTTTTTTCTTTTTTAAATGATCGCAAAATTAACTGTCTCTATAATTTATTCAATTTATTTAATTTATAAATGAAAACCACACTCCTGCTCTAATGAAAATTGACTGACCTTTCGTTATCTGCCGTTGCAATTCTATGGCCACGCCATAAAAAAAAAACCTTTCTCTGCTTCTGCTCCTATTTTGGTCCAGAAGACGTACACCTTTCTCCTCTCTGTCCTTGTATCTGCAACCCAACAACTCGTGTAATTCTATGCAGCCTCCTTTTGAACCAATCTCCGCGCCTGTTTATAACTTCAAATGTTTCCGGCTTCGTCTGCTATTAATATTCTTATAACCTTTTGGTTTTTCTATCTCTCTGTACCCCGTTCCTCACACTCATCAGCTTTTACACCGCAAATAAACACACCCGGTAAATTACGTCTTCGGGACTTCAAACAAACACAAACCACAAAGCTCCTTCCTTCTTGGGCGACGAAAACTGACTAACTCCTTTCCTCTCTCCTATCTCATAGCCAAAACCACTCCCTCCTTGCATTCAAAAATTGACCAATAAAAATCTTCTACCTCTGTGACGTATATCGTTATCAACCAACTCTCTCTATTAAAACGTCATTCGGGTAATTCCAGAAAACAACATTCTTTAATTATTCTAACTAAATCTATCTGCTTTACAAATATTTCTTACTAATAGCTACAAACGATACCTGTTTCTCAATTCAATGTCTTTTGTTAATAAACTTTTACCGATATAATCTTTCGGGGGGAAAAACCACCGCACATCCCGGTCTATTGTTTAAACACTTTCTATATACACTTTTATTACGGGTAAATCCATTTCACAATAACCGACTTATTTAAATTTCTTATCGATAATATTTGAAAGTCTTGTCTCTGAGGCCTAATGAACAATTCTTTGAACAACTTAAAATACATATTTTGTCTTATACAGGATGTTTGAAACTTTATATGCCCGTGTCTTTATGAAATATCAATAATCTTAATTTTTATTTAAGTAATAAAATTTGTATATCGGTTTTTATTGCTAGTGGACATTCAAAAATACAACAAATCCCCGCCTTTGTAATCGATAAAATTTATCAATCTATGCAACTAAATTTTCTCGAGACAAACTAAAACGCACTTCCTGTATGCTAACTGTACTTGTGCTACGTATTTGTGGCCACTCGGTTTTCCTTATTTATCAGCGTTTCATAGTCTCTTAAAATTTTACGCAAATCATTTTCTTTGCCTTCTCCACATATCCATTTTGTGTCTCTCCCATCAAATTCTTCGCACATATTCACCGTGTACTCCGTGTCTTTTTCAAACACCACTGTCTCCATTGTGTCCTCTTCATTTTCCTTTGTTTTTTTCTTCTGTTGGGCTCGTCTCTTCTTTTGAGGAATCCCAAGTTTTGCTTTCATTTCTTGTCAAAATCTTTCCATCTTCTTCTCCTGAGCTCGTCTCATCTTTTGAGGAATCCCAGGTTTTTTTTTTCTTTGATCTTTTTCTGACCTTTTCCCCTCTTTCTTCCTTTTCCTTTCTTCGTCACCAGGTTCATTTCCACCGTTTGTTCTTTCTCTGATTCGTCCGTAATTTGTTTCTCTTGTTCCTTATCCTGTTCTTCTTCTTTTTCCTTTGTTATTTTCATCGTATTGGTTTTGAAGTCGATCACTACATGTTTTTCCGTTAATTCGTCAACGCCTACAATCATGTCATGTGACATATTCGGCATTATTACACATTGAAGTGCATACATATTTTTTTTCAATCGTACCATTACTCGTATACCTTCATTTATTGTTGCCAATGTCCGTTTATTTGCGCCCACTAAATTCACCCTAGGTATTTTATAAATTAGACTTGTTAAATTTACTTCTTCGATTAATTTTCTGTTGACCAGTGTTATTTCAGAGCCTGTGTCTATCATAATTTTAATTGGTTTCTCATTTATAAATCCATCCACAAATTTTAAATTAACTCCATTTCTCTTTTCATTGTTTCCTGCCAGTTTAATAAATTCCTTGGGGTGACAAAAAATTCCTGTTTGTTTCTTCGTTTTTAGTGAGCGCCTTCTTGAAAACACGCCTGTTGTTCTTCTGTGTTTTCTCGCCCGTCATCTTCTCTCTCATATTCATTTTCTTCTCTTTGCATATTATTTATTTCTCTTCTGTTCTCTTTTGGTCTATCATTCCCGTATCGGTTACCGCGAGATTCCTGTTCATTCCGTGGGTTATTGTATCTGTTTCCTTGGTATGGGCGGTTATTTCTACTCTGATTTTCCCGATCCCTGTTTTCATTCCATCTCTGGGTTCTGGGTTCATAATTCTCTCTTCCTTTCGGTCTATTTTCGTATCCCCGTCTAGGTATGAATTCTCGTCTTGGATAATCTCTTCTAAAATTTTGACCTCTATCTCTATATTCTTGGTTTTCTCTTTGTCTATAATTTTCTTGCGGTCTTCTTTCTCTTCTTTCATGCCTACGTGATTCTCTCATTTGCAAAAATTGACATAAGCTGTCAATGTCCTTGTAATTTTGGAGATTTATGTGGTCTTCCAAGGTATCTTCAAAGTGTCGCGATATCAACTCTACCAATTGTTCTGATGAATAATTATATTGCAAATGTTTTGCATTATTATAGAGTTGTAATGCGTACATCGTTTCTGATACGCCCATCCTCTCATGGTATTTTCCATTTTGTAACTCTTTATTTACTTGTAGTTGCTGGATTTTTCCCCAGAAATAATTTAAGAATCTTCTCTCAAAATCTTGCCAATTGTCAAATTCTTCTTCCTTGCTGACAAACCAAAGATTTGCCTCTTCTTTGAGATGGTTTCGGATGGTTTCCTTTGCTGTTGCAAACGGTCCTATGTATGTGACTTTTTTCTTTAGGTTATTTATAAAAGGCACTGGGTGTAGTTTCCTTATATCCCCGCCAAATCGTACTTTAACGTCTTCTGTGCTATGTACGATAACTTCCTTTCTTTCTACTCCTCTTATCTCCATCTCTGCAATTTGTTTTTCATTTTGCTTAAGTTTCCTTTCCATTTCTTTCCTGACTTCTAGTAACGCCATTTCAAATTTTTCTTCTAACTGTTCCAGTTCCTTTTTCTGGACAGCCTTAATATCCTTCATTTTAGTTTCCATTTCTTCTCTCTGCAATTCTAGTTTCCTCTCTGTTTCTTCCCTACTTCTTTCTAAACAGACTTTTATTTCGTTTTCATATTTGTCCATACGCGTTTCCATTTTTTGTTCCATTTTTCTTTGGTTTTCTTCCAATTTGTCCAATTTTTGTTCCGTTCTTTGTTGTGATTCATCCAATTTTTGTTCCGTTCTTTGTTGTGATTCATCCATCTTCTGTGATTGGAGTTGCATCATTTGTATTAATTTTTCTATTCCCGATTCTTGTTTTTCTGTCTCCATTACTGTTGTGTCTAATACGTCTTCCTGGTCTGAATATTCTTCCTGTTCTGATTTATCTTCTTGTTTTTTGTTCTCTTTGCTCTTGTTTCTTGTGTTTGGCATTTATTCTGTTTTTATCCCCGCCAAATATAAAATTCTACTGGTCTGTTGCAACAAACGGGACTTTTCTTGTTCAAATGTAATAACTCTTGAGTACGAGTATCAAATTTCAATATCCCACAAATAAATCAAATGGTAAAATATCAAATGTCAAATTCAATCAAATAAATCACGTATGGTAAAATTATCAAATGTAAATATCACACAAATAAATCAATTATGGTAACCTATAAATTGTCAATATCACGAATAAATCAATTATGGTAAATTGTATCTTAAAAAAAATATATAAATCTTTATGTCCTCAAATTTTACATAATATTTCACTTTATCCACGGCATATAAACTTTCAAATATCTGCTCGTCTACTCCTATCCTTTCAAATTTGCCAACTAGAAATATTTTTCAAAGCTTTACACGTTGGGGGCCATTTTGTTATGCTATTTAAATTGTATTCTATTGCTTATTTAGAAAAGATCCTGTCTATATTTATTAAATGATCTAATCTCCAATTAATCACAATAAATCAGCATTAATTAATTACAATCTCAGGATATTTAACTTGTACTATTTACCTTTGATCGTGGATTCAAAATATTTTCCAATTGGCTTCCTAATTGGGATAGGTAATATGACCTGAATAAAATACACAGAATTTCAACTGAAGTATATGTGAGATGTCCTTTATTTTATTGAAATTTTATATAACAATCAATCCGGTAATATTTGCAATACAATACTTTAAATATATGAGAAGTTGTTTTCTATCATGGACCCAAATGTTATTTTACATTGATTTTTAATATGTGTTATAACTAAGCTCTCTTTATAATTTTTTTCTTTTTTAAATGATCGCAAAATTAACTGTCTCTATAATTTATTCAATTTATTTAATTTATAAATGAAAACCACACTCCTGCTCTAATGAAAATTGACTGACCTTTCGTTATCTGCCGTTGCAATTCTATGGCCACGCCATAAAAAAAAAACCTTTCTCTGCTTCTGCTCCTATTTTGGTCCAGAAGACGTACACCTTTCTCCTCTCTGTCCTTGTATCTGCAACCCAACAACTCGTGTAATTCTATGCAGCCTCCTTTTGAACCAATCTCCGCGCCTGTTTATAACTTCAAATGTTTCCGGCTTCGTCTGCTATTAATATTCTTATAACCTTTTGGTTTTTCTATCTCTCTGTACCCCGTTCCTCACACTCATCAGCTTTTACACCGCAAATAAACACACCCGGTAAATTACGTCTTCGGGACTTCAAACAAACACAAACCACAAAGCTCCTTCCTTCTTGGGCGACGAAAACTGACTAACTCCTTTCCTCTCTCCTATCTCATAGCCAACACCACTCCCTCCTTGCATTCAAAAATTGACCAATAAAAATCTTCTACCTCTGTGACGTATATCGTTATCAACCAACTCTCTCTATTAAAACGTCATTCGGGTAATTCCAGAAAACAACATTCTTTAATTATTCTAACTAAATCTATCTGCTTTACAAATATTTCTTACTAATAGCTACAAACGATACCTGTTTCTCAATTCAATGTCTTTTGTTAATAAACTTTTACCGATATAATCTTTCGGGGGGAAAAACCACCGCACATCCCGGTCTATTGTTTAAACACTTTCTATATACACTTTTATTACGGGTAAATCCATTTCACAATAACCGACTTATTTAAATTTCTTATCGATAATATTTGAAAGTCTTGTCTCTGAGGCCTAATGAACAATTCTTTGAACAACTTAAAATACATATTTTGTCTTATACAGGATGTTTGAAACTTTATATGCCCGTGTCTTTATGAAATATCAATAATCTTAATTTTTATTTAAGTAATAAAATTTGTATATCGGTTTTTATTGCTAATGGACATTCAAAAATACAACAATATATATATATATATATATATATATTATATATATATATATATATATATATATATATATATATATATATATATATACACAAACGAGGGTGTACATATATGAAATTATGAATAAGTTTATAAAAAGTCTTACTTATCCTGTGCTACACACGCAGTTACGGTTGTTCACTGGCTCTCACTTGCAACGCAGTTGCTGCATACACTATTTAAAGACTTTCTCTTGCGGTTGTTCTTCGTACGGGGAGCCACCTTTACCGATTTCTTAACACGTTTCTCGCAGTACTAACACTGAGATCACGAGATAGAGCACATTTGCGTATGTATACGATTTAACCCATGAAGGACTGGAGTTGCCATATGGCAACACTGGTATGAACGTACGAATCTTATTATTTTGAGGTTATGTTAGTTTGTTTTGCTTCCAAGAACGTGCCGGTCTGCAGAAAATAAGTGATTTGAAGATATACACCTAACAAAAACTTAATTCGTTGGTGTTTGTGAGATTTTATAGTCACCGTTTTTGATAGTTGTAAAAATGGATATAAGATTTGTGTAAGTAGCTCAATTTGTAAATTACTTCTCAATAACTATTACATCTAAGTGGCTAAAGTAACAATTATGCTCTAATAGAAAGGTCATTTTCCCTCTGTGAATATTTGACAACCCTTGAAAAAAAGCGATCTTTTACAATATTTTGTTTTTATTCATCGCGTTGCCATATGGCAACGCTAGTATCTACAGGCATCTTGTTTTTTCAGGCGGGGTTTCTCTCTACAAGAAGCTTTGAACATGGTTTACGAAGATGACGTCAACGTTAGAAATATTTATGTTGAGCCCCCAAATATTGGAGACCTCACTGATGAAGATTCTGGCGAGGAGGATGGGGGAGGATTCATCGACAATCTGTCTAGAAAACAGCTGGAAGCAAATGTTGAGGTGCAAATGTATGGCGAAGAAGCAGACAAGGAGGATGACGACATCGAAGAAGATGCAGTTCAAGCGATGGATATTTCCCAGGAAAGCAGCGGAAGTTTCATCCCACAAACTACCTCTCAAGTGAAGAAAATTGAATACGAGTCCCTAAATTGGATAACGGGTGATTTGGTCGACAATGCCGCTAGTTTCCCAGAATATAGCTACGAACCATTCAATACGTTGACACCTGTCGAGATGTTCGAATTATTTTTCGACGAGGATATAATTAGTTACATTCTCAACCAATGCACGAGTTATGCACTACAGAAGAACTTTCCCGACCCCAAAATTTCCGCAGGAGAAATGAGGTGTTTCTTTGCCATTTTGATTCTATCGGGGTATAATTGGCTCCCGGAAAAAAATTTTACTGGGATACGAAAGGCGATATGGGTAATGCAATGGTCATGAACGCTATGCGAAGAGATCGGTTCCTTACAATTTGGCGTTTTTTCCACCTTGCAAATAATGAAGCCATCGATGAAAGGGACAAATATTACAAGATCAGACCCTTAGCTGACTATTTACAGAAAAAATATAAAGAATATTACGTCCCTGAAGGCGAATTAAATTACGACGAATCTATGGTGAAATACTTTGGACGCCACTCATGTAAACAGTTCATAAAAGGAAAGCCGATTCGTTTCGGATACAAAGTTTGGTGCCTCAACACTAAAAGTGGGTATCTTGTAAGCTTCAACATGTACCAAGGAACCGATCCCAAAGCAAATAATCATTATTATAAAGTTTTTGGAGCATGTGCGGCTCCATTCGTCACAATGCTCGATGAACTGCCCAATGATAAATCAAGATTACCCTACAAATTTTTCTGCGACAATTTATTTACGAGCCTCCACCTTTTGAAACATATAAAGGATCGTGGCTATAGCCTTACCGGAACAATACGGGAAAATCGCATTCCCAAAAACTGCCCTATAGAATCGAAAGCTAATATGCAGAAACGCAAAAGGGGTGATGTAGAGTCGATTCTCGAGAGAGAAACTGGTATTATAGTTGTAAGATGGTTGGATAACAGCGTCGTAAGTGTAGCGTCAACATGTTATGGGGTGGAACCACAATCGCTCGTGAAAAGATATTCACAAGCTGAAAAGAAAATCATCCAGGTTCAAAGTCCATGCCTGATTGGTAAATATAATAATGCAATGGGGGGCACCGACCTAATGGACGAAAATATAAACCGCTTTAGAATAGGAATGAGGGCAAAAAAATGGTACTGGAGCTTGATTACCTGGATGCTAGATGCGACTATACAAAATGCGTGGGTGCTACATAAAAAATCCGGCAACAAGTTGACACAGTTAGAGTTTAGGCGTGAAATTGTGCAAGCCTATCTGACCAAATACGGAGTGCCTGCAAAACAAGGTGGCCGACCGTCTAGTTCACTCTCAAGTCGTTCCTTTCATAGAGTATCTGATGATATTAGATACGATGGAGTTGGGCATTTACTGGAACCAGTACCAAATAAAAAGAAAATTAGGTGTGCAGGTGAAGAATGCAGGTCGATCATGAGAACAAGATGCGCC
Organism: Diabrotica balteata; assembly: GCA_918026665.1. Classification (NCBI taxonomy): domain Eukaryota; kingdom Metazoa; phylum Arthropoda; class Insecta; order Coleoptera; family Chrysomelidae; genus Diabrotica; species Diabrotica balteata. The sequence continues at coordinate 148,751,133 of OU898278.1, read as the reverse complement.
AAATGTGAAGTAGGTTTGTGCACAAAGTGTAATGTTAAATTTCATACACAGCTATAGAAAGTTTTTTGCCAATTATCTCTCAATTTCATAGAATATTTTTTACTTTTATTTCATTCGGTTAATGTAGCCATAGGAACCTAGCGTTGCCATTTGGCAACAGGCAATATTTTTAGGTTTTAATATATTTAATAATTATTTTTGTCTTTTTCTAAGTAAGTTTTGTCCATTCATAAGAGTTATTTGTATTATTTATGTAAAATAAAGATTTTCGAAAACTTCGTCCTTCATGGGTTAATTAAAAGAGGATTTGCGATATTTTCGCGTAACTATAAGCGGAAGAGAGAAAGTCTGTTGCTAGTGGTAGGCAATATTAGAGAGAATACGTCTGTTGCTAGCGATAATCAACAGGCAACGAAGCGTACGTCTGTACGCTAACGATAGTCAATAGAAAAGAGAAAGTATTTTCCGTTTGCTATTTTCAAACTGTCTGTATTTCAAATGGGGTGGGGTTGAAGTTGTAGTAGAAAATATTATCGAGAGTTGGACTAGGATAATAGTTTTTTAATTGAAGTGAATGGTCATAGGATATAACACAGCAAAACATGACATGTTTAAAGATACTAGGGGCGGACGAAAAGAGTTACGCCACTGAGGTATTGCATCAAATAATTACTTCGAAAACGAGTAAACTGGTATACGTTATGGACGTTGTTATAAAAACTAGGATAACTAGTTTTTATAACAACTAGTTATTCTTTTAAAGAACTATTTAAAATCTAGAGAAACTAAAGTGTACAGAAATTATATATTTGGCTGCAAGCGCCACTATTGGTTAAAGGGTAACCTAGTTATTTTCTTAAATAAAGTATTCGCCATTAGATATGGATACACCTGTCTGTGCAAAAGAATCTTTGTCTGGGGGCAATTCGATGACTTTTGCCAGAGTCCAGAGGAGTGGGGGAGTCTCTTAATCCTTGATTAAGACAGCATTACCTTTCTTTAAAGGATCAGTAGCCATATACAGTTCCATTTAACTTTACTTTATCGTAGTAGCAATTCCGATACAAGAGTGGAAGTGTCAGGCATTTAAGAAATGCAATTTTATATATTGATTGGAATGTTTTCAATAATGATCTCCAATCCGAGATCAATAGGTCATCCAGTATATCAGTATTGTTCTGAAGCTATTTTCTTGTGGGATTTTAAATTAATTACTATTTAACTGGGAATAAGCCACAATTAAAGGTTAAAATACGTTTATTGACGTTTCAATTTCCACTTCGGAAATCGTTCTCAAAATACAAACAGTAATAGCCCTACGCCTTCTTTTGCTCTCTCCTTTGCATCAGCTCCTACCCAAAATAACCAATATCCTTTGTGTATCTTCTTAAAACCTCTTTCTTTCATTTTCGTTTTTGTTATTCTTAATATTTGTATTTTTGTTTGATTATTTCTTTTATAATTTCTACCTCTTTTCCATTGATGCTTCTTACGTTCCATGTTCCCATTTTTATCTCTTTTTTTTCTGAGGTATACCTTTCATCTTTTTCCTATTTTCATCCTTGTTTACCTTTGCATCCTGCTTTTTCCTATCGTTGTTCCTATTCGTCGCCCTGGTCGTCATTGTCAGATCCTTTTCGTTGCTTAGGTCATTATTAATATTTCTATTGTGCGTGTCGTTTTATAGCGATTTAGATGTTTTTTCCAGTTTTATTTTGTTTCATCTCCATTCTTCTTATCACTTATAAAAATAGGGAGACTAAGATGAGCAGGACATCTGGCAAGATCACAGCAGAACAACCCTCCTAGAAAAATCCTTATGTCACAACCTGTGGAAAGTAGAAGTAGGGGTAGGCCAAAACTCAGATGGAGGGATGGTGTAGATGAGGATGGTAGAAAAATAGGCGCAGCAAACTGGCAACAGTTGTCAATGGATAGAATTGACTGGCGTAATAGACTTGGGAAGGTCAAGGCTCTTTTATAGGGCTGTAGCACCAATGATGATGATGATGATGAGTTGTAACCAATTTTGACGTCTTTGCGTTTGTCTTTTTCTTCTTTTCTTTTTCTTCTCTTGTCAAGTCATCATTGATAAATACTTTCTCTCCTACGATGTTTTTTAGTTTAAACTTTTTTGTCATGGTCTCGTGTTTTTCCTCTTTATTTCTTAGTTCTATTACGTATGTTTTCTCGCCTATTTTTTTAATTGTTGAAGGTGTAATATCAATTTGAAGATGGATATTAAAAAATCATTTTATTCTTTCTTTTATAATACTTGGTTCATTTGTATCCATTTTTATACCATTCATTACAATGTTGTTTTTTCTTCTATTTTTTGTTATTATTTCGACTGATTTTTTTATTTCTTGTAACTCTTTCCTTATTTCTGAATTCTCTTTTCTTATATCCTGATTTTTTTTAATTGTTCGTTTTCTACTGTCAGTTTTAGTAGAGCTTCGTTTGTTTTGTTTTGTTGATCTTTAATTTCTCTTATTTCAGTTTTTTATTTCTTTCTGTTCTTGCTTCATATCTTTTTGAGTTGTGTTCATTCCTTTTATCATTATTAATAACTGGTCTAATTTCTCAGATTCAGTTGTTTGGCGTTTCGTAGGAGTTCTTGGTGTTTTTTGCTGTTTACAAACCAATCTATATTTTCTACTTTTCTTTTTCTCCCTTCATCTGTTGAGTACTCTTCGATGTCTATTCTTACAATATTTTCCTTGGACTTTTCTTGTTATTTCGCTGTTTATATCCTTCCCCGTCCTACACCGCGAAAAGAGTCGTCGACTAGTCAACCCGTCGAATCTTAAACGTTACTTACAATATAAAAAGTTAATATGTTAAAATTGAATACTAAAAACTTTTATTTAACTTTAAATAATAATTTAAGAATTTTAAACTTTACTTTTATTATATGAATTGAATTATATTTGTAATTCGCCTTCGTCTCTAACTTTTCCTTACATCTATAGATATAGCGTCTGCCAGATTTTTAATTTAAATATACAGTGTACATGTGTACATACCCAAATTCACAATTATTCCGAGAGATCACTTTTAAACCTACTTGCTTGTAACAGGTGACCACACACAGTTTCCTAGTTGATTACTGAACAAGTAAATAGTATATTACTTATTACTTTATGAGGCGGAGAAGCATGACTTTTCTTGACGCGCCCGATATTACGCGCCGAACGAAGTGAGGCGCGTAATAGAGGGCAAGTCAAGAAAAGTCGCTTCTTTGCCGAATAAAGTATACTATTTTTTCTTCAAACGTAGCAATTTTCAACCATAAATAGTACAATTCATACGCTATTTTTACTCGAAATTAACTGTGACAACTATCAAAGTCGTCTAGATGTTACAAATTAAAATAATTAAGTCGTCAGTGGGATTTGCGTCTCCCTGGTTACAGTTGTTTGACAGTTGTTTGCAATTATTAAAGACAGCTTATTGTTGTTGCAACCGCAAGCGCAAATTTAGTGCAAAAATGGAAAACCTAAACGAAATTGAGTCCGCGGCTAATGATGCAGTAGCACGTTTGGGGCCCTCCAAGTCCGGAATAAAGTATCGGTTAGCGTACAAGCACTTCCAAGAGTGGTGCGATACAAGAGGAGTACGGCAAGTTACCGAAGACGTTTTACTGGCATATTTTAATATAATGGAAAATGAAAATAAATGGAAATCTTCTACAATGTGGTCACGATACTCTATGATAAAATCCGAGTTAGTTATTAGAAAAAATGTGGATATAAGCAAATTTTTAAAGTTACGTGCCTTTCTGAAAAAAAACAAGCGAAGGATATACTGCAAAGAAGTCTAAAGTTTTCACTAAAGACGAGTTTAATAAATTTTTGTTTGAAGCGCCAGATAAGTTGTATTTAGGATTAAAGGTAAAAAAATTATATTGCAAAGCATGTAGTATACTCTACTAAATTATAAAATATTTCAGATTGTTTTGTTAATTGGGGTTACCGGCGCCTGTCGATGCGACGAAATGGTAAAAATGAAGACTGTGGACATTGAGGATAAAGAAAATGTAATAATTATCAAAATCCCAGACAGTAAAACACGACAAATTAGATCTTTTACGATAATTGGTCAAAACTACATTAAACTGTATAAAAAGTATGCATCACTGCGGCCTGAAAATTTCACAGAAAACCGATTTTTTATCAAGTACCAAAATGGAAAGTGTTACCGAAGCGTCATGGGAATACATTCGATCAGCGCAGTAGCCCAAAAAGTAGCTAGTTATTTAAATTTAAACGATGCAAGCGCATACACGGGTCACTCTTTACGACGAACTTCAGCAACACTTTTAATTGATGGAGGCGGAAATCTAGAATGCCTCAAACGACATGGGGGCTGGAAATCAAGCACGGTTGCCGAAGGATATATAGAGGATTCAATAAGAAATAAGAACGATAATGCTCAAAAAATTTTAAACCCTCATGATTCGCCAACATCGGGAATGATTGCTGAAAGTTGTTCTCGACCATCAGTATCATCAACAATTACCAATGCGTATCAAGAGTCGGGAACATTTTTGCACGGTTTCAATTTTGAAAATGCCTCATTAACTAATTGTACTTTTAATATTACTATAAATAAAAATGATGTTTAATTGTTGTTAATGACATTTGTATTGTTGCTTTGTGACATGTTTCATATTGTTGCCATGACAACATTTTTCCCTCCGCCGTAAAGAAATGGAAAAAAAACTGCTGCCGGCGGAGACATCAAACTTTGACAGGATCAAGTTAGATAAGTAATGTCATCATTATTTGACGTTTGAAGAAAAAAGTTTGTTTTATTCGCTGTCGTATTATTTTACTCGCCTGTATTTACTTGTAGATTGATACAGTCTCTTAATGAATATCATTGAGTTTTAAGATAAGCCAAGGACAGAATAGTAAGTTTGTTTAAAAACAGTTTATGATTTTTTTTTAATATGAACAATAAAAGTGTTTTAATATAATAATTTACGAAATGATTTGAAATTGAGTAAATTAAAAAGGAACAAACTGATCCACATCTTCACTGCCCACCCATCTCGTTCGTACTTTTTATCTGTCTAATGAAGACGAATAGAAAGGGTCTCTTTTTGCGTCTAAACACGCTTAGAATGTCGAGAATTCGGCGTCGAATTATTCCAAAAACTTTTTCTGTAAAGTTAAAAAGTTTTCGAATAATTTCTGTCGCTCTTTTCTTTGTCGCGAATTCTCCGTTGGTTGGTGAGTAGAGACACAGCAGACTTCCATTTTATTTTAAAATAAATAACACTCTCACAAAAGAGTTTACACAGATTGGTTTTGATTCTCCAGAGATCGTTTTTTTTGATAGAAAATGTATTTATTCCGAAACATCTTCGGCACAAGTCATTTGTGTCCTTATTTCGTTTAATTCTGTCTGAAAAGTTTTTTCGAAGAATGTTTTATAATATATATGTGTTAAAAGTATATAATATATTTTATATACTTTTATATAATTATAATTTTATATAATTATATATACTTTATATACTTTTATATTAAGTATATAGTATTTTTATAAAGGTAAACGGGTATATACACACAATGTACAGAGTGATAGATGACATAAGTTTGTTCTAGAGGGGCTAATGGAGGTTTTGTCTTTGAAAATAACTTTCCTAATGTTCTGTTGCTTTTTAGTCTGTGGAAAGTACGGAAGCTAAGCATATTTCGTGGTTTGTTCAGGGACACAAGAGAAATAATTCATTTTTTATAAAATTTCTATCTTATCTCCAAAACAAATTAAATAAGCTAGGGACCACTCCGTTCAATCGCTTACCATTTCACGAGAAATGAACAAAAAATCTCCCATACATTCAACTACTCAACAACGTACTCAAACTTCTTTCTCTTGGACCAAAAGTTCAAGAGAAATATTTTCCAACCCTCATTCAAGAAATATTCTGTATGTAACTTTATAGCTGACTTTATATCCTTGTTCACAAATCTTCCACTTTCCAGTGTATTAACTTCTCTCTGCGACCATTGGGATCAAATCCAACCCCACAGTCCGGTATCTTGGGAAACTTTTTCGGAATTATTTAAAATTGGTTTTTGACACCAATTATTTAATTAACAATGCCAAATATTATCGTCAAAATTTTGGAACTCCTATGGGATCCACGATTTCTCCTATTTTAGTTAACTTTGTACTAGACAATCTTTTTAAAGAGAGTATTAAGAAGTTAGATCTCCAGGTTCTCTTTGTAAAACGATATGTCAACGATCTGATTTTAGCAACCCCGCCGTACAGAACGGTGGGCACCTTATCAGTTTTTACTGCTTTGATCCTCACCTCCAATTTACATGTGAAGGTTGATAACAGTATCCAGTTTTTAGATATGCGAATTATTCGCACACTTGATAACAGATTATTTACTACTTGGTACAGAAAAGAAATGGTTAGCAACCGTTTCTTAAATTACCATTCGACACACCCAATTAGATATAAACTTAACCTGGTACAAGCCCTCAGCCTTAGAGTACACACGTTAACACACCCGCTTTACAAAGAAGAATCTCTCAATCTACTAAAGTCCATTATCATAGATAACTCCCATTCCGCATGCATCATCAATAAGTTTCTATATTCCAAAAGTGATGGGCAGTTTATTACTGAAACACCTAACGTGATAACATTAGCGTCAATGTTTAATAAAATAACAATTCCTCTTTCACCCCTGAACAAAACACAAAATATGCTTCGCTACCGTACTTCCCACAAATCACGAGCAAGCTTACCAAACTTTCCAAAAAATGACCTGTTAAAATAGCCTTAAGAAGACCAAAACCTTAGGAAAGTTATTTTCAAAGACAAAAACTACATTGGCCCCTCTAAAACAAACTAATGTCGTCCATCATATACCCTGTGCAGAGTGCAACTGCTGTTACATTGGCCAGACCAGCCATTCTCTTGATGTTAGTAGTTCAGATTTCTTTCCTAGGTAGCGTAGTTACCTTACTATATAAACAGTGTGACTTTGTTACAATATGTTATTTGCTTATAGGGGCTAAATGGGAAAACTGAACAATTACTGGGCTTGGAGATAGAGCAAGAAAAAAATTGAAACGTCTGCAAACGGCTACTCGTGTTTTGGTTGCTAAGCAAAGTCATGTATAACTATACAGCTTGTCATCCTAGCCTTTTATATAGATAGATTAGTACTAATTACATCAAGCAACTATTGACAATACTATTCTATTTTCTCATTTAACTCTACTGAACGAAAAACGTGAGACGCACTGTAGAGTTGGGTGCGTCCCTTTTCACTCACCCTGTCTATATTAGGTATAACTAAATCTATAAAAAATATTATTAAAAATCGCGATCATAAATTGTTGATCTGTTTACATTTCTAAAATAAACAAACATATTTATTAATAAAATACAGAATATTTTTATACTGTTGAAATGTACAGTACTTCAATTTAAAATAAAAAATGAAGGTAAATCTAACTTTAGTAACTGTAAACAAATGGCATGTTGTTGGTGTAATCTTCTAAATACTTAAATATTTCTTTGATGTACTTTGTTTCTCGTTTCAATAAATTTTTTATTTTATCTAAATATTACAGCATCTATCGACGGTATACATTTCAGAAACCAACGGGTTTCATACTCGTACGTTCTCAGTGAGCCTGATCTCTGATTATAAAGGAACTAAAGATCCTTTCTATTACGTTCGACTTTAGCGTTTTATTATTATTAACTCAATTATTGATGATATTACCTTCCACCTTCACAATAAACGTTACGTGAATGGGTTTTGTTGTATCTGATTAAACATTTATGCGGATCGTCTTCGTTTGCGGTATTAACAGCTAATTGATAAAGAGACGTAATTCCCGTAAGATCTTGTTATCCTAATTAATTAGGTACCTCGAAGCTGCTTTAATATGTACATCAGAATTAGCGTTTATTATGTAATTTAAATATTCTTTGTAGTCAATGTCTTTGGTAAATAGAGATTTCATATAAGACAATATTTTAAAAACTTATTAACCGCTTTACTCTCTCTACTACTAATTACCACCATCTAGCTATTTGGCTTCTTTGTTTGGTGCTTCTTCTTTCATCTTCTCATATCAGATGTTGGTAATCATCATGGTTGGTTATCTCTACTTTATTTGAAGCTACTTTGAAGACGTCGTCTGAGCTGCAATTATCCCATTCTTAAAGGTTTCATGGAGGACAGGAAATCCTCCTTTGGTCAACGTTTTTTTTTATTTAATAACAATGGAGACAAAATACACCCTTGTCGAACACCTTTTTTAATGTATAGGTTTTCTGTTCCATAAATGCCACTTTTGACGGTAGACCGTTTGATTTTAATACATATTAAATATAATACGTATGTGTCGACTATGTACATTTTTTTTACTTAGCAGTTCTACAAATATCTAATTTCTTGCTTCATTGAATGTCTTCTAAAAATTATTAAAACAAACAGACATATCCTGATTCATATCTACACAACTTTGCGCTCGCAAATTAAAAGCGAAAAGCACTTCTCTTGTTTTCAGTCTTTTCCCAAATCAGAACTGAATATCATCTGTATCCATTTCCAGTTTTTTGTAGAATCTTTTATATATTATTTTTGGGAGAATTATAAGTGTGTGGCTTATTGAAAAAAGTATTGTGAATATCCTGTTGCATATTCTGTCTTTGGCAATGTAACAAAGTTGGACAATATCCATTTGTGTGGAATTATACCTGTTACGTAGATTTTGTTGAATAAATTATTTGCTGGGTTTAATTATCAATATATTTCAATAATTTATTAGGAATCTTATCTGGATCTACTGCTTTCTCGGTCTTTGTATTTCTAATTCCATCCAGAGATTTAACTTTAAAAGAAATTTTTAGCACATAAAGAAGACGGAGGAAGAAACTTAAAGGCTTCTACAACTTTTTATCAAAATAAACTAATTCAATAGGAGAATGTACTAAGACCAAGTACGGTAATCATTTCTCATTTTAATTTGCAATATATTTCAAATAAAGTCGATATGATTAATGCTTTCCTTGCGGATCAAAATTTATATGACACCACATATTTCTCACAGCACTGGCAAAGTAAAGAAACTTTAAAATTAATTAGCATATCCGGTAGGATTATCGACCGAAACGTAAATAACGATTTATGGTATTGGAGTATCAGGTATGTGGTCTGTTATAAAAAAAACTCTGTTTTCTTTTATTACTCTATATTTCGCTGATTTTTGTCAGCTTCTTCAGGAGACAAATATTAAGAGTTAAAATATTTACAAATGTTAAATATATTATGTTCTACTACTATATACTGAAATATAGTAAGGGATATCAAGAAATCACGATAAAAAAAATTAACCTAGTACATCCGGGAATCCGTTGCATACAATGGCCGATTTTCCAAAACAATTGCTTGCCCGGACAAACCTGGACTTTGCTCAGCGGTACATTTTGCATTTTTTCATAAGTAATAAAAATAATGTTCTTTAATTTTTTGCTTTGTTCTGAATATAATTAAATTGTTCACTGTATTTTTATGTATTTTTTATTTTTTAATAATTGGCATTACTTTATAAATTAAATACAAAGATACATTTTAATGATATCCAGATGTGGATATTTTGGTACTACAATTAATATCCAAGGGTGGACTGGTACACCCAAATATCCTTAAGTGGATATTCTGGTAAATACTGTAACGATAAGACTACCAAAGAGAATTGAAGTACTATTGTAAAAATAATACCTCAATCAACCATGGGAGCTTATCGTCTATACCTTGCCTAGCTCAGTATCTCAAGGGTGAGTTCGTCTTGTCTTAAAATAGGGATTGAACCTGAGTTCTCAGTTGATAGCAAATAAGACAAATTTTAACTAAACATATTTATTTAAAAGAATAAAAAAACACAATAATTAACCCTGCCAAAGCTTAACAATTGATGTAATACTTATTGCTTCGTTCGATGGGCTACTTGTGTGATCTAGCTGCTAGGTCCTCCAATGGAATGTTGTAGTTCTGGAGAGCTGCAGTTACATGTGGTCCTATGTTCTAAATGCCAATTAAAGTTGTCATTAAATTATTATTCCCAATAAACTAAAACACAAAAGGAATAGGAGCATTAGAGACACATCAAGAGGAGTTTAACTTCCTTGCCATCTTACAAAGTTACAATTAAACAAATAGCGTATGGCAAGGATAAAATGAGATATGATTATTACTATGATCGTTAGTTAAATTCTGTTAAAGAGTCCTAATGCATATATAAAAAAAACAATGTGCTTTCGAAAGAAAGTAAGGTTACAAATATCGGAAATGCGGTCAGAATTATAGAATAAGTATAACAATGAAAGTGCTTACCCCAAGAGAATTTGTAGACCATAAAATGAGTCTAATTATAATTTTTGGCTTCTTTTATAAAGTTCAAAAGCAGACAAAAAATTATATTCCCACTACATTTGAATATTTAACTAACAGATTATAAGACAAGAAGATCGCCAACTTTAATGTTAAAAATTGCCGATACGATTTACAGCGCCCTCTACGGTAGAATTCTACACTAAATGCTAATAACTTTGTAACTTACCTTAACGAAGGCCAAAAAAAAAGAAGACAGAAATCTGTTAATGAGAAGCCGGAAATTCAAATTTATATGACGCGGGAAATTCAAAATTATTGTAGGAATTCTCTATAATTTAAAGGGACACTTTCAAGATAAATTGTAAAAATAAAAATATATCCGTCTGAACGTTTCAATCTATCACATTTTTAACAATACAAGTGTGTTGGTCGTGTTTGAAGTTAAATTCGTTAAAAATTCGTTAAAAATCTATAAATCAAAAAATATCAGATAACAACTTAACTGTAACAAAAGCAGACAAGGGTAATACAGTGGTTATTTTGAATTCTTTAGATTACAATAATAAAGTATTAAAATTCATTGAGGATAATAAGTTCACAGCTAAATCAGTTAATATTAAATCTTTCACAAATAAAGTCAAAACCATAATCAATGACAGTAATGAAATACTAGATACTATCACGAAAAAGAAACTTTTACCAAATAAATCCATTATTCCTAGATTGTATGGTCTATTGAAAATTCATAAAACAAATATTTTTGAAGACATTCCTATAAGACCGGTTGTATCCTTCTCAGATTTCATTCAGATTTCATTTCTTCTAACATTTTACAATAATAAATTTGAATACATAGTAAATAACAATATTAGTTTAGCCAATAAAATAACTTCATTACAATTTTCCAAATCTGATATATTGATATCTTTAGATATCACCAATTTATTCACTAATATCCCAATACAGGAAGTCATTAGTATTATTACTATGGACTTATGGAATAATAATTATCCTCCTAATCAAATTACTGAATATGCAGAGTTATTGAGTGTTTGCCTTAGCCAGAATTTCTTTAATTTCGATAACAGGACATTTGTTCAACCAGATGGACTTGCAATGGGCTCTCCTCTATCCCCAATTCTAGCAGATATCTTTTTGAATGATCTTGAATCAAACAAAATAATGAAAAATAACCCCTACACAAATTACATTAAGTTCTACTCAAGATACGTAGATGATACATTTATAGTATGGAGTGGTACTCTTGACAATCTACACTCCTTCCTAGATTACTTAAATCAAATACACCACTCAATTAAATTTACATTAGAGATTCAAGATGATTCAAATAGTTTAAATTTTTTAGACTTAACACTAACCTTAAAAAACAGTACGATTGTTCTTGATATTTATAGAAAGCCGACTCATACTGGTACAGTAATACCAGCACACTCACACCACCCAATACAACACAAAATGGCAGCTTTTTACAGTTACATTAATCGGTTAATTTCTTTACCATTAACTTTGACTTCATTTAACAAAGAGTTACAAATTATAAAACAAATAGCTTTGAACAATGGTTATTCCACTAATCTAGTAAATAAAATTTTGCATAAAAAGACAAATAGAATGCTAGAACATCAAGTATACACACAACAGTTTAATGAAATAGTGGAACAAAAATCTTACCGATCTTTAACATACATAGGTGAACTTTCCTATAAAATTGCAAAAGTATTTGATGACCACATAAATATCTCATTTAAAACTGCCTCAAATCTAGGATTGACTTTCTTAAATAACAAGGACAAACGTAACTCACTTGAGTATAGCGGAGTGTATAAGTTGAGCTGCCATACCTGCAATGCATGTTACATCGGTAGAACCTTTAGATCCTTCAATACCAGACTAGGGGAACATCTTAGATATATAGAACGTCCAACATCAGGCCAATCACATTTCTCCCAACATATCCGTCGAACAAACCACATCTTTGATCCTCAAACAGATTTCACAATCCTTCATACTTGTAATAAAGGCACCTTATTAAATAACCTAGAACATTTAGAAATATTAAAATCATTAAAAAATCAAACAACAGTTACACTTAATGCACAATTAGAATTAGAATACACACCAGTATATTCAGTATTATTATAAAATAATTTTATCGATATAAATAATATTACCTGAACCTACTCCATTTCTCGTTTTCTACAGTAGATCCATATACTTAGAGAATTGTTACCACAAACATCAACTTTTAACATCACACAATACTTGGTAGTTACTTCAATACCATAGAAACAACAATTTGTCCAAGAACCCATTTAATAAAATACATCTGATATACAGGTTTGATATACTTCTCAGTTTGTTTTAAATCTTCAACATAAAATTAAAATCCAGCACACCATGATGGATCGAATTTCGTGTTCACAGAATTTCTCCTCTTTTCTTTTCTTCAACATATCACCAATAAAAATAAATTTTCCTAAAACTAAATTAAACATCAGTAATGAACTGGTATGGTACCTCAACTTATTTAACCCATAATAATTATTATTGCATTCCATCTGGTTTCGACAATTTACTTAATTTACAACAATTTCATTTCAAACTCAACACGTGGTTTATGGATTTCCAACATGACTGAAAATTGTTCAGACTAGCTATTCGGATTACATATATCTATACTATTCATAATCCTGTATAGATTTAAAATTTAAATAGAAACATTACCTTTCAAAAACAGATTTTAATTTTAATCAAAAATTTTTAAAAATTCTTACTAAAACTACTGTAAAAAACTCACCAGTGTTCTTGTCGGTTTGAGGAATGTCTGTTCGTATGAGACAAAGAATTGAAATAAAATATATTTTACACCGGTTTAAATGTGTACCTGCTGCCCGGGGATGGAATCAATTTCCGGTTCCAATTGTCATAAATTAGTATTACCAACTAATTATTCAAGATTTAAGTCAGTCAATTACTCGAATTCAAAATTTAAATAATCATCAATATTCACCCAATTACTACTTTATTTAATTATTAATTATTACAATTTAAATAAAAATATTTTAAGAAATGTTCATACACCATAATAGATAGCTCAGACCGACAATCATTTCAAATAAAAAAATTCTCAGGCAATTTGTAAATTTGTTATATCTTTCAATTACAAGTACACTTGTTTGTATTTACTAAATAATCATTTTAATTTGTTCTGAAATATTTAGACTAAAATTGGTTAGTTATAACAAATGATGTATTTCAATTATTCACATTGTTACCATAAAAAATTTTTGAATTTGAAACTTACTAATTAAAATTGTTAAAGTATGCCAATATTAAAACATCAATTTACTTTTGATTTCAAAATTAAAACAAATTTTGATACATTCATTAATATCAACATACTCCATAATACTGAATAACTAAACTTACAGTATTTAGTAAGAGAAGAAGAACTGTCACACTTCAACCTACATATGTCAAATTTACCTCTTAAATCTAATAGATTAAATATGAAAAAACTCATTTCTTCCAACAAGTGAGATGTAGTGCTAACAGTTTCTTCCATCCCCAAGTTTTAGTTTTAAATTCAATGTTTGTCCCGTCATTTAGTGTTTCTGTTTCCTGTTAATGTGTGTTTAATTTGTCCCTAATCATTCTTAAGTTATAATAATTTTATATACTTTTTATATACCTTTTTACATAGTTGACTTTACAATACTTTAATAATTTTGCCAATAGACTTGATAATTGCAAGTCAAAAATTGCACAACCACACAATCGGTACAGCTACTCTTATTCATTGTCATAAAACTGTCTCCTTCATTACATAAATACTCAATAAATAACACACATTCCAAAAAATATATCTCTGTTATAAGTGTAAATAATTTAATTAATACAATAGTAAAGAACATCACTTTCATCTGACAAACAACAACAATATACCTATCTCTAATTCATTGGATCAAATCTGTTCTCCTCAAGAACTTCCCGTTTATTGTCAAAACAACTGCAATAGCTCATTAAAGTTCTCCAATCAACAATACATGATTTTTGCAACCATGACCTACCATCCATCAATTAATAGAGTACCGGCATGTAAGTAATGTTTGTTTTGTTTTGTTTTATTTATTTGCTCATTTATTAATTTATTACAACAAAAGATTGCTACTTTATACCAATTGTGGGCCTTACCTTGTCTGTTACTACCTTTTATATATTCAAATTATTCATTTTGAAAACCACAGACATGTAATATTGGCATAATTACTATAATTTGTATGAACTAATTTATTTATTTGTTTATTTTATCTTTATGAGACACCACCCTAATTGGGTTTATTTTATTGCAGCATTAGTTTAACTTTGTATCTCGACCTGAAGATGCTTTGCAAATTATAGAAAGCGAAACCGGTCGTCAGATTGTTAAATTAAATTGATTGTGAGTAAGTCTTATTATTATTTCTTTACCTATTCGTTAAAAATTGTTTAGAAATGAAATAAACCGAAACGTTCGGATGCAAAGAATTTTATTTTTACCACCATCTTGAACAAGTCCTATTAAATTATAGGAATTAAAATTTAATGGTTATAAAACAAACCATTATTGCTGTAATTCATTTCACACATTTGCATAACATAATTTTAACAATAAGTAAATAAATCATAAAAATTCTATTTGGCAAATGTGAAGTTCATAGTTCATATGACAGAAGAAAGATAGAATAAGGTTGAATCTCACTCAAGCTAGGAAAAAAATAAAAATGTTCTATATAGTACAAGTGTTTTATTTATGGTGGTGGTGGAGATATAAAAACATAAAATACAAATAACAATGTCCAAAGAAAAATAACAATTTTAACTATAGTAATACAAACGTGAAAATATCAAAATTTATCTGACTCATTATTAACATACACAATATCATTATTGAAAAGAATATACATAGGTTATTGAAGAAGAATTATACATACATTTATATTTGCATAGGATGACACATATATTATATCGTCTTTGGATTTGGATCACAACACAGATTATAAGACAAGAATCACATTTATCACAATAAAAACGAGATTTGAATATTCAACAATCCGTTGGATGACATGCGGATGACAGATGACACTGTTTGTGTTTTTTAAAAATTACAGGTCACCATCAATCATTACCTGGAGTGACATCTGTGCTAGAAAATATTACTAAAAACGTTGTCGTTGACAAGACTATTCAAGTTAACCCCCCCTGATTTAACTGACAGAAAGTGGGAGACTAAAATGAAGTTAGCACAGATGTCACAGGATGTTGCTATTTCATAAAACTAGCTTGTCTGTCAACACAAAATACAAAGAGAGAGGGCGAATATTTATTCTACGTGACAGAAAGAGAGAGTAAATAATGACAGAGAAAGAAATGAAAACAGGGGAAGAAATAGAGGAACAGAGAGGGCGCCAACTACTTTTTAAATAAAAATAGTAAAATTAAACTAAAGGTAAAGAAATTAATAAATTAATAAAGAAATTAAAATGAAATAATTATTTAAATATAAATTAATAGAGATGTGACGTTTATAACGTTACAACACTATAAATTTTCATATAAATTCAAATTGCTTTAAACATTTTTTTTGGCTCTTATAGGTAAATATCTCTTATATTATATAAAATATCAAAGCTATCGTAAAATGTATTTTCATTAAAAAAACTTTTGCTGGTATATTGGTCTCTTCCTAAAAAATGGCCTGGAGCTGAAGGGGTTAATTTGCATTGTAAAGTTGATTATTTATCGTAATTGCTGTGTCCATCATTGTTGTAATTACATGTGTAAACGGGTTGAACATACCAGTATAAAACTATACATTAAAAAAGTTGATTGAATGACGTCAACAACATGTAAACAATGTATATTGGGATCCCGTAGATATAAGTAATAAATATATACAAAGTTTCCTGCATTACTGAAAAATTACGTTTTTTTCTAACTTTTACATATTTTATATGTTACCTCATGACATCTTTTAGGAGCCACTTCAGTACATAAAAGAGAAGCTTTGGATTCCGCTGTATTTGAGTCACCCCTTTGTTTCTTTGTCACATTTTTATTTCTGTCTTGTTTCTTTCTTCTTCTACATATTTTTTAATTCTTCTTTGCAATAAATTTAAAATAACTTTATATTAAATAATCGTTTTAAAAACTTTATTTAAGTTTTAAGTTAAAAATGTTCTTTAAAAAATCTCCATCTTCCATGCTGTAAATCTGATCCGGAATTTAAACCATAAACAAGACCCAAAAACAAAGTCTAAATGAAGCTATTTACCAGTGAGTTCATGAACAAGAAATTAATGCTCAATTCTAGCTAATGAGCCGTTGCCATTAAGTTCAACGTGGTGTTTGTTTACTCTGCGAGCCAGAAAGGGATGAGGGTGGTATATAAAACCTTGACGGCCGCAGGGCCGGGCCATAAATCTATTATTTTTATTTATTTTTTGTAAGAGCAACTACTGGAAAACGAAACACGAGCTATCTACCAAAGCATTGTCGGAAACGTAAAGTTATATTGGAGTTTTATATGGTATAAGCTCTTATAACTATCAGATAATTTATTAAACAATTTCCGACTTATACATTTCTCAACTTAATTTTGCATCATTAATAAATCCATCCTTACTATCAGCATCGATTATAATATATCTGTTAAAAATATGATGAGTGTTATAAATTAAATAAACCCAATGCTGATAATAATAATACATAATCAACAAATTGACTTATGTGACTAACATTTTACCATCTGTTTCTGTAATTCTGACACTTTTTTTGTCTTTATTTTGCCCTGAACGACTTATTGTTCCATTTTGAAAGATCTGTGTTTTATTAATGAAAACAAATTCATACAAAAATGTTTTCTCCTCTTCAAATGTCTTAAGAATAAAGTTCTCTTTACTGCAATATAAAGAAGTTCCATAAGTCCACTCTTTGGCAAAAATTTTTTCCTTCTGAAACCAAATTTGTTTATTAACGTCCATAATGATGTATTGAAATCATTAAACATTCCATTCTTAACTTAGTTGATTCTTACCACCAAAAAAACAATATAAGAATAAACATTTCTTAAAAACAATAATTCCGTCTATAAAGGATAGTACCACATCACATCCTTTCATTTTCTACTTTTATTACTTTCTCACCACTTATGATGTCATAAATTCAACCTTAAACATTAATCCCATTAATTTAATAGTTCATTTCTTTTTCAATAATAGAGATTTGCTGATTTAAGACAATAAATTTTATTATTTAAACAAATTTAATTTTAACTACAAGATCATTAATAAGATATAGTTATTATTACAACAAAATAAATTTTATAATTTAACAATTAAAAATTACATTAGTTTCGGAACACACCTATACCTAGTCACGTTCAGCTGTCTTCTTAAATTATATTCCTGTCACCTCAGCCAGTTGGTCTGTGTCGTTTTAACTGACAAGTACCGCGTGTTAAAAATCGAGCAGGGAGACATGTAGTCCCTAAAGTAATTAAAATTTATCCATTGTCATCGACCTAGAGTCACAACATAATCAAAATGTAACATTTGGAATGATGTAAACCCATATATGGAGGTCTCACAGATAACTTTATTGTTAGCTACAATTACACAAGGCACTGAGGATGATCTGTTCAGATCGAAAACGTTATGCTAGTACTTAAATTTTGAAGACACTTTTTATAAAGTTTTAACTATTTGTTTTTTAGGTACTAGTGTAATAAGCCGGAACCATGTTTACGGAGATGAAATTTATATCAATGAATTCTGCTTCACTTACTAATGATTGTGCAATGATTTTTATTCGGTGCAAAACGTTCTTTTTTATGTAATTTCCATTTAAAATATGCCCGATTTTTAAAAGCCACCGCCATTATTCGCCATTATTTACCATGAAACAACAAGAAATGACAGGAATGACAACTGTTTCTTATGGTCAAGAAGGGTAATTTTAACCAGTGTTGCCATAGTTATTCAAAATTATGTTTTCTAATGAAAAATAAAAATCTACCTTCAAATTGGACATTAAAATAACATTTTATTATTACCTACTTTTAACTGAAAATTATAGCTTTTTTACAAGGGTCAGGTTAGATTTGGTTACGTTTCTTTACATTTATTATCATGTTTTCTTATGAAAAATAAAAAATTTGATTTTTAATTATATTACAAAATTTTATTCTTATTACTGCTTTTTTACCAGCGTTAGGTTAGATTTAGTTACGTTGGTTTAGTTTTATTGTCATGTTTTCTTATTGGGTTAGATTTGGTTTATTGGTTTGCATTTTTAATAATAAAATGTAAAGAAAAATAAGAAATTTTATGCTAATAAATATTGTGGGATTCACAGAGTAATTTATGTATATATAATACATATAGTATTTCAAATAAATCAATATTGGGGGATTCCCAGACAGACTTTTAACGGTTAGGTGTCAATTTCGGAATTCTCTGTGAACGTATATTTTTCTATAACGCGCAATATCAAAACGAAAATACCCGACATTAATCGAATGGATGAAATTTTTTATATACCTGCGTTGCCGTCTAGACGATAAAAGATAATTTCATACGAAAATAAGGATACATTTTGCATTAAAGGTGTACTTTAGATTTGCAATGTTTTGCAAACATCTAAATTTGACAATTGTGTTTAAAATATTGGTGGGAAATGGTGTGGCATTTTCAACTCATTTTTTGTTTGTTCGTGTTCGTTACGAAAGGAAGACAAAATGGAGTGTGGTGGGTGTCAATTAAGATTTACGGAGTTTCGCATTGTGTTTGAACAAAGGTAGTGCCCTAGATTTTATGATTAAACACGGTGTTATTAAAGACAAAATGGTGTGTCGGTCCGGCAACGAGTTACGAATTAACGCTGAAGGTAGGTTAAAATGTAATAAACTTGTCTCAAGACAAAAAAAAACACACACACACAAAAAGTGTGGATTTAGTCTATCGGCAAAGAAAGGGAGCTTTTTGGAAGCAAGTAAATTGCCGGTAGAAAAAAGATTGATGTTGGTGCCAACCAACGTATATAAAAGTTATACAAAAGTATAATAAGTCCATGGGTGGCATAGATAAAACAGATGCTGTTATTGCGTTTTACAGAGTAAAAAACCGTTGCAGAAAGTGGACTGTTCGACTAATCTTCCATGAAGTTGACATGGTCCTAACAAATTCATGGTTAGAATATAAAAAAGATATGCATACTTTAGGAATTCCAAAAAAAGATATCATGGACCTTCTACACTTTAGGATGAAAGTTGGTGAAGCCCTCATAAAAGTCAACTCTTTCAATAACCGAAAACGGGGAAGACCTTCAAGCGAAACATCTAGTCCAGTAGTAGCTGAAAAACGCCAAAAAAAATTGAAATTAGACCTCTTACTGAGGTGCGATTAGATAACATTGGACATTTTCCAGAGCACCCTCAGCTACCTTTACCTTTAAGATGTAAAAACCCTGGTTGTATAGGAAAATCAAGATGGAAATGTCAGAAGTGCAATGTCCATTTGTGCCTTCAAAAGGAAAGAAATTGCTTTTTTATGTTTCATATGCGCTAGTTTTTTAGATTTGTTAAGTACTTTTGGGTACAAATGAACCCATAATAAATTTTTTTATGTATACATGCTATATTTTTATTAATGTCCAAAAAGTGTTATATGAACTGTTTTAAGTACATTTTAACCAAAAAATATTTTTTCGTTCGCTGAAAAAAAAGAGGTACTGAAAGGGTTAAAGTGGCATTAAAAAACTATATGATTAATATATATTCAACAGTACAGAGGTACGAAGCGGAAGCTCTTAAAATTGAGCAATTAAACTGATAGTGATGCAATAGTTATACGGATGACACGAAATTTTTAGAGGAATATCTATATTTTGAGGTCGTATAATAAGCCCCGTTCGACCATAAAATGATAAAAATTTTGTAAGTTCTCTTTATTTTTGCACAATTGTAATTAGTTTCTGAAAAATTAGTTTCTGAAAAAACCACGCATAACTATTATCACTAAAATACTATTTTAAAATTACTGTCAGATCATAATAGTCTTATAATCTTAAAAAAAAAAGAATTTTAAGTTTAAACAAATAATTAAAGAAACAAGTGAATTAAGGTGTCATGTAGTAAAATCATTATTTCCAGAAAAATAAGTTTAAAGTTTATTAATTGGAACTTTCTTGCGCTGTTTCTGATTTAAAATTATATCAAGGTGTTTTTGTATGTATGGTTGTAGTTTTTTGAAGTAACTATAAAATTATAAAAAGGCATTATAATTGTGATGAAAATAGACTTTGAATGTACATAACACCTTTATCCAGCAAAAATCAAACGCTGGTAGTATAGGTGGGAAATGTAAACAGAGGCTATGTACCAAAAAATACTGTATTTTCAAAAACAGAACATTGTAAAAGAAGATTATATGCTACATTTACTAATTACTATTTAGGTTTTTTCATTTTTTTTTGTGTTTTCTTGACTATCTCCTATAATATTTTCGTAAAACCACTTATATTCATCATTAACAAATGCAAGCTGCTCGCGCAAGTTGTTTCTTTTTTCCGAACTAATTCTTCTTCTTTAAGTTCCATCTTCTATCGAAGGTTGGAAATCATCATGGCTATGCGGACTCTGTTGACTGCCGCTCTAAAAAGTTCTGCACTACTGCATTCAAACCATTCCCTCAAGTTCTTAAGCCAGGATATTCTTCGTCTTCCCACATTTCGCTTTCCTCGGATTTTGCCCTGCATAATAAGTTGTAATAATGCGTATTTTTGCCCTCTCATCACATGTCCCAAGTACTCAAGTTTTCGTCTTTTAATAGTTAATATTATTTCCGCCTCATTTCCTATCCTTCTAGTTACTTCCATGTTTGACATTCTTTGAGTCCATGATATTCGTAGGATTCTTCTGTAACACCAAAATTCAAAGGCGGCCAACTTATTCAGATGAACTTGTTTTAGTGTCCAAGCTTCCAGACCATAAAGAAGAGTAGAGAACACGTAACATCGAAGCATTCTCAGGCGTAGTTCTAACCTTATATCCCGACAACAAAGAAACTTTTTAAGTTTAATAAATGATGTACGTGCTATTTCAATACGTGTCTTAATTTCTTTGGTTTGGTCTACATCTGATGTTATCCATGTTCCTAAGTATTTATAGTTATTAACACTCTCAATTGCAGTATCTTCAATAGTCAATTGGATATTTGCATGTGCAGATTTAGTCATGATCATGCATTTAGTTTTCTTTAAATTTATCTTCAGTCCGTACTCATGACAGCGTTCATTAAGGCGTTGCATTACGTTCTGTAAATCATTGTTGTTATCCGTAATTATTACTGTATCGTCTGCAAAACGTAAGTTATTCAAAACTTCTCCATTGATAGATATACCTTCTATTGAGTCTGAGAGCGCTTCTTGAAATACCGCTTCACTGTAGACATTGAAAAGTAGTGGGGACAGCACGCAACCCTGGCGGACTCCTCTCTGTATTTTGATATTTTCGGTGTACTGGCTGTCAACTCTTACCTTGGCAGTTTGATTCCAATATAAATTAGATATAATTTTCAGATCACGACTGTCAATATTTTTGCTTTTTAATATATCTACAAGCTTTTTATGTTGAACTTTATCAAATGCCTTTTCAAAGTCTACAAAACATAAGTACATATCCTGATTCATGTCCATGCATCTCTGAGCCAGCACATTCAAGCCGAACAAAGCATCTCTTGTACTCATACCATTTCTAAAGCCAAATTGTGTGTCACTAATCTACCGAACTAATACTGTCCCTTTTTTCTTCAATTCGTCTTAGTGTGACGTGATCTTCGTTTGTTACTACCCTGCTTCCTTTTTTTAATAGGTCTTCTTCTTCTTCAAGTGCCCTGTCCGTTGCGAACGTTGGCTATTAACATGGCAATTTTGATCTTGTTTGCGGCGCTTCTGAATAGTTCGACCGATGTGAGCCCGAACCACTTCCGCAGATTTTGGAGCCACGAGTGTCTTCTCCTGCCTGGCCCTCGCTTACTGTCTATTTTTCCCTGGACAATCAATTGTAGCAGACGGTACTTATCGTGTCTCAATATGTGGCCTAGATATTCAAGCTTTCTTTGTTTAATTGTATTCACGATTTCTTTCTCCTTTCCGATTCTTTGGAGTACCTCTATGTTGGTGACATGTTCGGTCCAGGATATACGAAGAATGCGTCGGTACACCCACATTTCGAATGCTTCTAGTTTTCTCGTTAGCGTCTCCGTCAGCGTCCAGGCCTCCACGCCATACAGCAAGATCGGAAAAATGTAGCATTTAACTATACGTAGTTTTAGGGGAAGAGACAAATCCTTGCTTATGAGGAGCTTTTTCATATTGCTAAATGCTGCTCTAGCTCGTTCTATTCTCGCCTTAATTTCTATGGTCTGTTCCCATTTTGCATTTACGTTGGTGCCAAGGTACACATAAGATTCTACATGGTCAATTAATATGTTACTTATCCGTAATTGTCGAGCAGGTTGTTGCTTTTTGCTTATCAGCATCCACTTTGTCTTCTTGAAGTTGAGGCTCAGGCCGTATTCCTCACTAACTGAATAAAGTCTTTCCATTACTTGTTGTAATTCGTCTATGGTACTGGCAAGGATCACCGTGTCGTCGGCGTATCTTATATTGTTCGTTAACTCGCCGTTTATTTTAATGCCCTCATTTGCATTTTCCATACATTTGTTAAATATTTCCTCGGAATACATATTGAATAGGAGTGGGGATAATATACACCCCTGACGGACACCCCTTTTGATCTGCACGCTTTCAGTGAGTTCGTTGCCAATTTTTGCTCTTGCTGTTTGACCCCAGTATAGGTTTGCCACAATTCGAATGTCCTTGTCGTCAATACCTGTCTTTCGCAGAATACCTATCAATTGTTCATGATTGACATTGTCAAATGCTTTTCTAAAATCTACAAAGCACAGATACACGTCTTTATCAACGTCTCTACACCGTTGTATAAGCACCTGGAGAGCGAAAATTGCTTCTCTAGTTCCAAGTGCTTTCCGAAAACCAAACTGCGATCTATCAATATTTGACTCACATTTATCATATATTCTTCTGTGAATGATCTTAGTGAACGCTTTAGTGACATGATTGATCAAGCTTATGAGCCGGTAGTCATCACAAATCTGGGCATTTGGTTTCTTCGGGATTGTAATAAATGTTGACTGTAGCCAGTTCTCCGGGATTTTACCGCTATTATATATGTTGTTAAAAAGTACAACTAGATTGTCAAGGAACTGTTTGTCTGATTTACATAGGATCTTTAATATTTCGCAGGGTACATTGTCCGGACCTGCTGACTTATTGTTTTTTAGTGCTGCAATGGCATCTTCTATCTCCGATTTAAGAATTGAAGGTCCTGTTTCTCCTTCTCCATATAGGTGATCATCAGTCCTGTTAGATGCAAATAATTTTTCTATGTATGATTTCCATGTTTTTAAGATCGTTGATGGCTCCGAGATAAGATTTCCATCGCTATCTTTTATGCTGTTGGGTGACTTATTGAATTTCCTCTTGTTTGTCATCGATTTTATTTTTTTGTGCATATTGTAACTGTCGTATTTTCGTTCGTATTGTTCTATTTCCCTGCATTCGTTGGAAAACCATTTTTCTTTGGCTTCTCGAATTTTCGTTCTTATGGTTTTGTGGATCTGCTGGTATTTTTCTGCATTTTTATTCTTGAATTTACGTCTTTCATCCATCATATCCATTATCTCATCAGACATCCATTCTTTCTTTTTTCGTCGGTCTCGCTTTAATAGAGTCGCGCATGTTGTTTGGATTGCTTCCCTCGATTTATCCCATCTCTCTATTATGTCCGACGTGTTCTCGTTAATGTCCTTTATTTTCTTTCCTAGTTGTTCTCGTACTTTTATTTCGGTTTCTGGGTTAGTGAGTTTTTTAATATCGATTGTGTTTAAATTAGATCTTTTCTCGAGCCGTTTTACTCTCATGACCATTCTGCATACCAACACATTGTGGTCCGTAGGAACATCGGCACCTGGGTACGTTTTTGATGATTTTATCATGTTTTTATATCTTGTTGGTACTGCTATATAATCTATCTGATTTCTAATGATGTTGTCAGGTGAGTCAGCGGGGGATTTCCATGTGTAAAGTCGACGTTTGGGGAGCTTGAAGAGTGTATTACTTAACAGCAGGTTATATTCCTGGCAGAAGCATATAAGTCTATCACCTCTATCGTTTCTCTCCCCTAGGCCGAAGTTTCCCACGATCTCATTCACCTTGCCTTTGCCAACCTTTGCATTGAAATCTCCCATCACTATTGTTACTTCATGTTTTTTTGTCATTTTCATCAGGCTTCCCAGTTGTTCGTAGAATTCTTCGCTGGTTGCCTCATCTTTATCTGCCGTTGGCGCGTATACCTGTAATATATTAATGTCCACCGGTGTTGCTCGAATTTGTAAAAGCATCATTCTATCTGAATGGGGAGTGAAAGATTTTACTGCCGAATTAATATGTGGGGCAACTACTATTGCAGTGCCGTTTCTGTGATGTTTTGTGTTGTTTCCAGCATAGTAAACTTTATATCCAAGTATATCGCATTGTCCAGAATTTTGCCAGTGTGTTTCACTTATTCCCAATATATCAATTTTTAATCTTTTCATTTCTTTTACAATATTATGGGTTTTGCCGCTCTCGTACATACTTCGTACATTCCAAGTTCCAATCCTTAGGTGTTGAGAACTTGCTTCCTTTTTTAGGCCGTAGGGATTTCGCTGGCTGACGACCAGGGAGGCCCTACTATTTGTTTGTGTGCATCCTCCCCTGCCGGATCTTGGGATCCGATCACCATGATCAGTGATGTTTTTGTTATCGTAGTGTATTGCCATGATAACTATTCTAGGAAATTCTTATGAGGTGGTTTTCCGTTGCCTTCCCCATCGCAGTACCACAACCATTCAAACTGCTCCAGTCATGCTTGTGGTAGTCCAGTTTCAAGCCGATCCAGGATCATTTCCTTTGCGCCTTGAGCTGGTACTGATGATCGCTGCTGCCCTTCATCAGGGTATCACTCGGTAATCACTCGGTGAAATTTTCGCCATATCTGGCTACCCTCACTTAGTTTAGCCTGCAGACCAATGCAGTTGCCCGGGGTGTGGCACGTGGAGCCATAAGTGAGAGTTAGGTGTCTTATGAGGACCAGTTATCTAGAACCATCTCCCGTCTATGACGCTCGATGTGGTCGTTCCAATAAAAGGTACTACCTCTATAACACAACCCTACACCCCTAATAGGTCTACCTTTTGAAAAGGTGAAAATTCATCTACAGAAGTTTTGTACAGGTAGCTACCACTTTCGTCTACTCTTATCCACTTAATGTCGTCCCTAAAATTGACTTTTTCCCCTGTCAGGTTTATTTTCCTGTTAAACAGTGTAACTTTGCTGTTAACACTTCAAAATCATAAAAGTAATTTTCCATATTGACAACAACACTATTTTTAGTGCTCGAGGACTTGATAAGATCACTATATTGTTCAGGCACATAGATGTTTTCAACTTTCCGTATTTTTAGTCGACCCACCTTAGGGAATTTATGGTCAATAACCCTAAACATACCCTTTAATACCAAAAACTGATAGAGACTGATAAGCGTAAAGTTTTTGTTTTGTCCTGTCCATGAGGCTGACCAGATAATCAGGTGATCAATATTTTTTTGGCTTTCTTTGAGCAATTGACAAAACCTAAGCAATCAACTAGCCACTTCAAGACTGCCTCGATTGGCCATATTTTCCGTCCAATTAAAGAGAAATGGTTGTGCTTGTTCAGAAGTTATGCAGTGCAGATCCCAAAATTATAATACCACATTTGACGCAAATAAAACGCTATATTTGTTGTCAGTTTTGAAAGAGGCATTGTTTGCTGAAGATCCATAGTAATATAGCAGGTATTAGGTTGGATAGCTGGTTTTTCTCTATCCAGTTTTTGAACATCAAATGCCGATTTGTACTTCTCTCTGTGAATTACTGTATTTTTTTCCCGAGTCACAGACACTACAAGTGTCACTTCTTTGTTGCACAAAGGACAAGTTAAATTTAGTTGAAAATATTTTTACGTAAGACGAAAGGGTTACTCTATAAGCCTTATTAAGTTAATTTTGCTCACACTCTTTTAGGTACATCTTGTACATCTGTGTAACATTCAAGAGAGGCGAGAGATATTTTTGTGTTCATTTTTGTTACGCGAGTAATGGGACTGTTCTGCTGGAAATTTTTTAATGTGTTCTACAATAAACGTCACTACTTCTTCCTTTAACTTATGATGCCGATTTGTATGGTGATCCCTGCTATCAGGCGATGGAGCATTTAGTCCCTTTTTTAACGTTTGTTGAAGAAGTTCAATCCTGTTTGCGCCAATTTGGTAAAGGGAACACAATGCATCTCGACAAATTACTTCAGTTTTCTTATTGAAAGTTACTGAGTAAGTAAAAGAGTACATCTTTGCTTTTTTAATATTTGTCATATGTCGCGCAACTGGTTTTATAAATTGGCTTTTAAATAACAAAGCATTTTTTGCATTGCAAACCAGTGAATAATATTTTTGTAAAATAGCCTTCCTCGCTTCTGTGTCAAATTTAACACGACAGTTGAGTCGACATTTCTCTTTACATAATAGTCCTATACTAGCTTCCTTTTTTGCCACAATCTTTCCCGTTTGAGAGCTATATTCTTCTCCCCTCTCTCTAGCAATTGCCGCTGTTCTTTTTTTCCATCCGTCAGGATTTCTCGGACGAATTTTTGACGTTTTTTCTTTTAATTCAAATACTTTCCTTTTAACGATTTCTCTTTTTTGTTCAAAAATGTGGTCTGCAGTCCTTTGTTGAAACGAACTATCTGCAGTAATGTGAGTGAAAGTTTCGTTATCTGATTCGTTGATGATGAGGTTCCACTGCTTTGAGGGTTATACTCACTACCAGAGTTTATGTCTCTATCACATAGAGAGTCGTCAAATACTGCATGCACGTCATCTAAAACAAAATGCAAACGTTTTATCTATGACAAGAAACCCTATTCCTTGAATAGTTTGCAATCTAGTTAGTTTACTTACCGTTTTCGTCAGACGTAACCCCGCCAGTACCGTTCAGATTAGATATATTTGACCTTTCTTCTACAATTTCGTTGCTTGTTCCAGGCTGATGAGCAGTATCTACAAATGTATTTTTAACATTAATAAAATATAGCAACAGTATCGAGCAGCGCAATAGTAGCTTAACAGCATTCATTTTAAAAGCTATTAAAGAAAATGTTGGTTTTAGCAACAACGTCACAATGTTTTGTTTAATTAGAATCTACAATATTAAACCAAGTTAACTAGTTACTAGACTATTAATAGAGAAATTTAACTTGCTTTAAAACTTAACACTTAAATGTACACTTGTTACTAGTTTTATTGATTTGATTTAATATTATTTCCTTTTTAGTATTGTTGCATAACCTCAACATTCTGCATTTAACTAAAAAACTAATAATTTTACCTACCTTTTTGTTGCAAACACGTTTCTGTTTGCAGTTTTACTAAGGAACATAGAAATGATCCTCTAGGCCATTTTGACATCATTTTAAACTATAAAAACTACACAAAGCAAGACAAACTCCTATCACTTTCGTGAAATAAAAATGTAACATAACCTCAAATTAAGGTGTCAAGTTGGGTGGCACCTAAATCAAAAGTAAATTTTTTCTCGTGGATGAAGGTGTCATGTTACCTTGTCACCTTTATTCACTACAGAAGGCACCCTAGTATGACATATGACACCTTTATCTTTTAGAAATCTCATTAATTGTTTAAAATACATGCACAAAACCCTTACGGAATGAAAATACAGTATATTTAGGGAACATTTTTGACAAAAAACAATTTTTTCAAAAATTGTTACATGACACCTTTATCCACTTGTATCTTTAATTATTTCCTTAATAATTATAAAGCCCAATTTCCCATCGACAATTTAGTAGTAAGCTATTTTACATAGCCTCCGCAATTCGTATCACATAATAATGACGAAGGGGAAATGGAATGCCGTGAAGCAACGTCAGCAAGTATACATTGTAGAACAATTGAATTTCGCATACGCTGGTCAAAGTAGCTTCTAACCACGTAGGTGGAATCCGAATTACAAATTACGTGTTGATTCAGTAATATGCGTATACTCGTATATTTCCGTTAAATGCTACCAGTAATTGAAATTCGCAAATCTTCGTTAAGACTGAATTCACCTCTTGTAGTTTTGCAACGTTATCTAGTTACACAAACCAAATATTAGAGAATATCGATAAATTTTAGAATAGGACAAAATAAAGAAAATGCTACTGAAAGTTAGAAATTTTTTAAGAAAAAATCGACAGTATATTCACACTACATAAAATTTACCCTATATTGACTATTTAAAGCAGTGCACACACAGCACACTCCCAAGCAGTGTGCAGCGGCACGCTGGTGTGCCCTGAAGTTCCTGTGGGTGCGCCGCGAAATTTAATGACTATTTGTCATTAAATAAAACTTCTGTTCTGCGCTCGTCTACTGTTTCAATAGTTCAACATTCGATCGACAGAATGCGGTAGCAGCAGTATCGTATGCAGACGTGCCATAACATATTAACGCTTTTGGCGATAGCGTTTGAAGACACTCACAATATAGAGATAAGCATAGTTGGAAAACATCGACGGTTACCATCGATTAAACATCGGAACCGTACCATCGATGGGAATACAATAGCGAGCCTAAACATCGATGTTTTCCAACGCCATTCTTTTTCTTAAGTTCTATCTTCTATCGAAGATTGGAAATAATCATCAATCTAAATAGTTTTGCACTACTGCATTTAAACTATTCCCTTAAGTTTCTAAGCCACGGTATTCTTCGTCTTCCCACATTTCTCTTGAACTCAATACCACAGACAACAGAATTACAGTTATGTCAAAATACTATAATTTTTTCAATATCAAAATTTCTTGAACCTAAAAATAGTTTATTTATTTCTTTATTGAATTTCCTTGAGTTATAAACTTCTCTACATTCATTTTATTTCAAAAATTTAAATTTCTCGCAGGATAGGCAACTTTTCTTGCACACTATCACTGTTGATCGCTACTGTTGATCGTAAAACTAACGATGCTCATCTCTACTCAAATCCATCGAGTTAGAATCTATGGAGAGGGCATCGCGTGACTAAAAACGACCTTACTTCGGCCATATTGGTATTATTGTTTTGAAACTTTTGACAGATCGTATATGTTTGACAGATAGTATATCAACTTACATGTAGGACAGAATCTCATTGAACGAGTACAAAATTACAATTACCTCGGAACAAATATTAACGAGTCAAACGAATACACCAGAGAAATAAAAATAAGAATAGAGAAAGCCCGTAGTGCCTTTAACAATATGAAACAAATGTTGTGTAGCCGTAACCTAAGCCTAAAGCTGAAAATACGAATGCTTAAATGTTATGTTTTTTCGGTCCTGTTGTATGGGGTGGAGGCGTGGACACTAAATAAGCAATGTATGGGTAAGCTGGAGGCATTTGAGATGTGGGTGTACCGAAGAATGTTAAAAATCTCCTGGAAGGATAAGATAACTAACCAAGTTGTATTAGACAGTATGAACAAACAAAAGGAGGTCGTATTGAGTGTTAAAATGAGGAAACTACAATACCTGGGACATATTACACGTGGGAATAAATATCAACTGTTACAACTAATTATGCAAGGAAAGATTGAAGGTAGCCGCAGCATAGGTAGGAGAAGAATGTCGTGGTTGAGAAACCTCAGGGAGTGGTTTGCTTGCACTTCCATACAATTGTTCCGAGCGGCAGCCTTAAGGGTCAAAATTGCCATGATGATAGCCAACCTTCGTAGCGGAGATGGCACGTGAAGAAGAAGAATATGTTTGGATATATTTGTTGTTTTTAAAATATTTTCAGTTTTATAATAATTTTATAGAAACTGTAATATATTGTGATAGTGCATAATAATGGTTTCTTGTTCTCAACGTAGTTGCAGTAGCAGAAGTAATGTTAATAAAAAATCTTCAGGAATATCGTTCCACAGGTTAGTATACAAATATGTAAACAAAGTAATGGCCCGTACTTCAGAGAATAAATTAATACTATTTGACTGTATTAATTTATCTTTATGTATAATATATCGTGTTTTTAGTGTTTACCGCGGGATAAATAAATCATAGTTTATTAAAAATGTATTGCACTTTTTTAGATTATGATTAAATCTTCTGAATAACTAGTCATATTTGTATAGTAGTTTTATTATTATTGAGTCTGGCCCTGATGTCACCGCCATATTGGTATTATCGTTAGCCACTCCTACCTATGCCGTTTTTAATACATACGTTAATATGCTCATAGCTTCTCCATAGATTCTAACTCGATGCTCAAATCACACACCATACACTCGTTGGTCAAACGTCAAACTGTCAAGTCCCCTATGATTGACTTTCTTGAGTCCTTGATGGTTTCCAGGACAACAACTTACAATAACCACGGAGGAAACTACAGCTACCTAGGGAAAGGAATGCCTGGATAACCTGTTTGGGTTTTGTGTTTTGCGAAACATGCCATTATATTTTATTTTTATTATTCACTCCTTTTTATTGTATTTTTGTCCACCCTGTACCAATTTGAATCAACATGTGATACATTTTTGGAATTAGCTCAGCTAGAGTAATCCGAAAATTAGACAAAATGGGGGTGTTCCATTTAAAAAAAATGACGTTGACGTCATTACTCGAAAGTAATTCACCCTGTATATTAGAATATTATTTTAAAATGCGGTAAATTAAAATCAAAAATCGACGTGTTTCAGGAGTATTTCTTAAAATGCTCTGTTTAGATAAAAAATATTTTGTTCCATACTTTACGGACAGAGTGTATGTACCTCCACATAACTGAAAAACCACCCCTAAAACGATGCTATAATTGCTAATTTTTGGTAAATCGTATCTATGAAAACTCAGTTATAAAAAAATATAATATCTAAAAGTCCCTTCTGTTTGGTCCGTTAAAGGGTTAAAGGTCTCTTTTGTTATTATTATTTTTTAAACACTATATTTTATGCAATCTAAAATAAATACGAATATATTTCAGAATATATTTTATGACGTCTAGGTAATACGTTTCTTTAGAAAACGTAAAATATTTGTCTCACAATTTTACTATTAACAACAGCTCAACTGTTAAAAATCTACGTTTTTTATAAAAAGTATGTCACATACATTGTATATAACGTTGCATGTGGTAAATTCTCAACCCCTAATGATACATC
This sequence comes from Diabrotica balteata, assembly GCA_918026665.1. Taxonomy (NCBI): domain Eukaryota; kingdom Metazoa; phylum Arthropoda; class Insecta; order Coleoptera; family Chrysomelidae; genus Diabrotica; species Diabrotica balteata. The sequence goes on along the minus strand of OU898278.1, from coordinate 148,719,336 downwards.
ACCCTTTTGGATTGATTAAATCGCCTAGAAACAAATGCCAGTGCGAGTGATAATGGTTTAGGCATTGAGAAGGGTTATTCACAGCCCTTATGCCCTTTAATGACAGACTCAACCAGACGTCAGATTAGCTATCTTGTTTGTTGTAACATTTCGAATTACGACATGGATTCATGAGATAAATTAGCTAAACATCTTTAAGCACAGCACCATATTGTTGTAGCCTACTGGGAACTTTCAGACAGTTTTCAGCTCAGATTTCTCTACTTAATTATTAATGACACAGAAAATCTCACTGCTTATATCAATCGACTAGAACACTAAAATATATACCCATAATTATTTTTGATAAAATAATTAATAGAATATTTTGCTTAGTATTATAATATACTACAACAGTTAATCTAATTTATAAAAAAATTTCTTGTAGCAGGTGTAATTTTTTTGATTCGATTCGAAAATTTTGTACAGTACAACAGATTTATCTGAAACCGCGAACAAGAGAATCTATAGAGAGGATCATTTATGCGGCGTTGCTTAATGGATTATTATTTTAGAAGTTTTTTTTTTATTAACGCATCAACCACGCAGGGTCATTAACGTATTTAAGTTAATGAGTTGATACAATAAGTGAATATACATTAGTTTACAATAATAAAAATAATAATATTTATGTGTGTTATAATGTACGTTTTAGATCTTTTGAAGAAGTTGACAGTCTTTAAGATAGGAAAATATTTTTCACGTATCTGTATTTTCTTCTTGGGTATCTCTTAGGGAGTTGGGTATGTTATGTTTGAGTCGTTCACTGTTATATTTGGGCCACTGTATTAAAAAAAAAATTTTACATAAATAGTCATGAGTAAGTCATGTATGGCCGATACGGAGACGGGTAAGTATCACTTGCTCTCTTCTGTCTTTTATTGTTTGTTTCCAAAGATGTGAGAGTTTGTTGACTTCTTATAGCCTTGATGGAGTGTTATTCCAAGTTTGTTGCCATTTTTGAATTATTTTTTGTTTTAAGTATCGTTTTAAATCGTTTTGTAACAATTTGTTACTTTCTTCGGACATCGGGTTAGTTGGTGCGTTTTTAGCCAGTTTATCTACAATTTCTTTACCTTCAATTCCGACATGAGAAGGCACCCATAAAAAGTGAACTTGTAGGGGAGAGGGGGGTTAGTGTGGACATGGTTAATTATTTAAAAACTCGCATTTAAATCTGCCGCCCAGTCTGTTCAGGAAGTGACTATTAACGCCACCGAACACCACGTAAAAGTTGGTTGAAATATTTTCTATAATATGGCCGCCAGTGACAGAAAGTGATTTTGTGTGTTGTATCCATTTATTTCACACGGTAAGTAAAATTATACTAAAATTGAAGTTATTGAACTAATTGTATACCTAAGTTAGTGTATGGCTTCTGGAATATTTAATTACTACATTTGATATGGAATGAGATAAAATTATCATTTTTCGAAACGTCATTCCATTGTTACTGTCAAACATGGCGTTCGGGGTTAGTGTGGACAAATCATCAGCTGTCCACACTAACCCTACAAATGATTATATTTCCAAAAATCATGTGATAAAAATCGCTTTTTTGTTTCAGATGAGGACTTACAGTAGAAAAACGGCGAGAGCTGATATTGATGAAAAAGTTGTAGAGCGTGCAATAAAGGATATCCTAAGAAAAAAAGGAAGCTTGAGAAATATTGCAGAGAAATATGAATTGAAAAAAAGTATGCTTCACAAAAGAGTCATTTCGGCTAAGAGGAACCTTCAAGATGCTAATATACCCTCTGGTGATGATTCAGGTAACGAAGATGAGTTAGAAATTGTTAGCTTGAATGTTTCTGGCGTCAATAAATTTCGAGGTCGCCAAATATTTTCTGATGAACAAGAACAACACATTGTCAATTATCTTAAGAAGGCGTCTCGATTACATTATGGCTTGACTTACAAGCAGGCTTGTACCCTAGCTTTTGAGTATGGTAGTGCTCTACAAATAGAAATTCCTTCGAATTGGACTAAAAATAAGATAGCAGGAAAGGACTGGATATATTCATTTATGAAACGACATGGTGATTTATCTCTTAGAAAACCTGAAAATACAAGCATAGCACGAGATGCAGCCTTTAACAAATCCAACGTGGATTTATTTTTTGATAATTACATTGGAGTTTTAGATAAATTTAAAGGAAGGCCAGAAAGGATAATAAATTTAGATGAGACAGGTATACCCACGGTCTTACCACCACCCAAACGTATAGCTGAAAAGGGAAAAAAACAAATAGGAGCTGTGGCCTCTCAAGAACGCGGTGAAAATGTTACAATGTGCGGAATTATAACAGCCACTGGACAAGCAATACCTCCAGTTTTCATATTCCCCAGGAAGAATATGAAAGACCGGTTCTTAGATGGTGCACCAATAGGGAGCATTGGTCTGGCTCATCAGTCTGGCTATATGACTGCTGAATTATTTTTAGAAGTACTAAAGCACATAAAAATGCACTTAAGTGCTTCTAAAGAAAACCCTCTACTGATATTAATGGATAATCATTCAAGTCATATAAGTTTGGAAGCTATAAACTTAGCTAGAGAATCTGGAATTACTCTTTTATCGTTTCCGCCACATTGTAGCCACAAACTACAGCCGCTAGATGTTGCAGTATATGGTCCTTATAAAGCTGCATTACGGGTTGCAATGGGAGACTGGCTTCAAAATCATCCAGGCAGACCTATACAAATATATGATGTTGCTCAACTGTGTGGTATTGCTTTTCCTGTGGCATTTACAATTAACAATATAACATCTGGATTCAGATCTGCTGGTTTATGGCCAATAAATCGTCTTGTATTCACCGATGAGGATTATGAAGCTGCCGAAACAACAGATAGGAATCAAGAACCACCAACAGCAATGAACCCAAGAAATCCTGAAGATCCTGAGCGAATATTAGAAGTTGCTTCAATCTCCACAAGACTGCTACCTGTAGCTCCCATTACGCTTTCACCATCAGTAGCAACTACATCAACAGCTGTAATTACTCCTGAGAGCTGCCGCCCTTTTCTAAAAGCAGATCGCTCATCAAACTCCAAAGCAAGAAAAAATAAAAAGTCGACTATTTACACGAGCACACCAGTGAAAGATCAGTTGGAAGCTGAAAAAGAGGCTAAAGATTTGAAGGAAAGACGTGCCTAAGAAAGAGCTGAAATGCGAGAAAAGAATAGAGTGAAGAAATCTCTTTCCTATGAACCAAAAAGGAGTAGGAAAGAATCTTCCTCTTCCAATTCTTCTACAGAAGTAATACTTGAATCAGAGGATGAAGGCTGGATGGAAGATGATGGTCAGGACAACGATATTTTTATGGACAAACAAATGGAGAAAAATGATTTCGTACTTGTAAAATTTATGGGTAAAAAATCGGTAACACACTATGTTGGCCAAATCGTAGATATTCGAGATGTGGAGGTACAAATTAATTTTTTAAGGAAAAAAGTGAATAATTTCGTATTTCCCGAAGTTGAAGATGTCTCAGTTGTCGACAAGAACGATATTGTCGGAATTTTGGAGCACCCAGTAGACACTGGCACGAAAAGGCAAGGAAGATTATTTTCATTTAATATTAATTTCAGTTCTTATAATGTATCGTAGTTTCTTTTTGTTAACATAAAGTTTTCAGTATTCCTGTATATGTTTTACTATGCGTCCACTATAACCCCATACTCTGTCCACTTTAACCCCACCACGGGGTCATTGTGGACAAATTATTGATTCCGATTTGAATCAAAATATTTGTTCTATTAAGAAAGATACAAATAAAATATTCACATCGAAAGTTGAGTTGATGTTTACAGTAAATATGTGAGGTAAGTTCAGCAATAAGAATCTTATACATATTTTTTAATTTGCTAATAAGTAAAAATGGTCCACAGTAACCCCCTTCACCCCTATGTTCTTATTTGAATGATTTTTAAGTTCTTTTTTAATAATAACTAGAAGGGGGTTGTCACAGTAAAATTGAGTCAGTGAGGATAATAAACTTAGAGAATATGTAATTATTATACATCTTCCTCTGTTTTTGATTTTTATTAACGATAGTGCGTTTAGAATTGCTAATAATTCAGCTAAAAATGGTTGAAATTGACAACAATTTGAAACTAACTGAAGAGTCTTCCGAATAAAATTGCTGCTCCAACTCTGTCTTCATTTTTTGACGCATCGGTGTATACGTTGTAGGTATTGCTATATCTGTTTAATAGTGTATGAAAATTTTGTTTAATGACGGTTGATGATATCTCTGTTTTTGTTAAGTGTGTTGACCGATTTCGATAAAAGGAATAAATATGGTCCATGGTGCAGGGTTGTGAACTGAAGAGATATCATAGGTTTGTGAAAAAAGTAAATTTAATTTGGATAAGTATGATTGTATACAAAAGTAAAAAGGATAATCAATTTGATGTGTTTGTTGAAATTTATTTTTAAATCCATCAGAAAATAACTAGGTCGTCAGCGTACAGTCTAGCTTTGACGGGGTTTTCAGTTTTTGTTAATATCGAATTTATTGCTACTAAGAACAAAGTTGTGCTTAAGTTTGATCCTTGTGGTATACCATTTTGTTGAATTTTTGTTTGATAATATGTTTCGTCAACTCGAACTTGAAATTGTCTGTTTTTAAGAAAATTTAAAATGTATTTTAATATGTTACCCCTTATTAACCAGTTGATGAGCGTTTTAATGATTGAATATATCCAAAATGTATTATCTGCTTTGCTTATATCAAAAGACATTCCAACAGAGTGCAGTTTTAAGGCAAATGCTTCGTGGATTACTGGTAGCAATACTTACCACCCCATCATAAAAATAATTGGAAATAATCTTTATTTTCTTTTATTAGATAATGTATCTATTTTATATCACAATTTAAAAAATATTTATTACAAAAAATGAGTCATGGGCCTTAAATAGTTTAAAGTCGTCAGTCTAGTGTTAAACTAGTTTTCTCTTTGGCTTTACTGCAAATTCTTGTAATCTAGATCTGTATTTTTTTCTACGTAATAATTTGCAAAATACATAATATACCAATATTTAATTAAGGAGAGATAATGAATTTTACAGTAAACAGTGCATATTTTTAACAAATTCTTAAAATAAATAACTAAAAAAATTATACATTTGCTATTTAGGTTAATAAATAATTATGCATACATAAACTGTCCAAATTTTCCAAACAAGGAAATTCACGGAGATGCTTTTAGGTAAAGTCAATACAACATTCACATACAAGGTAGATTCAACTGTAAAATTTCTGCATATAGCATGCACAAGCATGCGGCTGTTTGCCAAATCAACACTTGAACTATTATTAAGGCACTATGTATATTGAACTTGCTTTCCCATATTGATCGTGGCAATATATTTACAAAGCAAATAAGTGCATCCATTGTAGTTAGGTATTCCAAGAGAGTAAATAAATTAAATGTCATGTGTTATATTGACTTAACTACACGATTAATATTCTCGTTTAAAGCAAATATATTGTGTGTTGGGTTAATTAATCTTGGGAGTTAAAGCTATTCATTTATGACAATTTTAATTGTATTGTAGAACCAGAGATCTAGGAGACTTACTATTATTCATTACTGAACAGTTATTTCAGAATATCGAAGACAGGACTGTACTTGTATAGTTTATTTTGATATAATATGGTAGAGTATAGAACGTTGAGACAGACAGGTCAAATTAGAGTGCTGCTTTCGTTCCTTTTTCTTTTGGTATAAGTTTATTCTTCTGTCCGATGGTAAAGTAATTTAAAAATACATCTAATAAAAATAGAAGAGACGTAGATAGTACAGATATTGTTTTATAAATGCTATAAATGCTACATACGCCTCTCGTACAATAAAAGAATTAGCTGTAAGTATATAAATAAAAATAAGGACGCAATTTGTTAAAGTGAATGTACTATACCAAATTTTATTGGATAGTTAAATGGCATGATTATTGCGCAACTTATTATTAATTACAAACAAAAAATATATAATTTTGAAAAATAGTTATAAATAATTTAGTATCCTCAAGAATTAGAAAAAGGCAAGGAACATTATAATTATATCTACGTTAATATTTGGCAAGCAAGTGAATTTTACGCCTTGAGGATACCTGAATATGAAGTTACTAGGTTTTTGATCGTGATCACTTCACATCTAAGAATAAAATTTATCAGAAATATATTCTACATATAAAATAAATTGTCCGTTATTTATACGTACATATTATCCTGTATTTTTATAAAATACTTGTTATCACAGTTTAGTCAATAAAAATTATAGGTACTCACAAAACAGGTGTATTCAAAATAATGGTATTACGCCCTCAATAAGGCACTTGACTTCGGTCCGTATAACAGGTAGTTGGGATGACAGCCACAAAGAATTGCGGTCTTCTTAACGTAATCCCTTAGATTACATTAGGCCGACGAAAAGAGGCAGTTAGACCAAGGTAGTACAATACGGTGAGAAAAGAGTAGTAGAATAACGGTGTAGAATCTGAACAATGTAGAGTAGAATATGAACGGTAAAATCTGAACGGCAAACAGAAGTGACTTCAATTGGAAGGCGTCTGTTTGGCAAACGAGAAAATAATTAATATAAGACACACTGTATAAAGATAAATAAGGGTGAATTGAAAATCCACTTACCGCCGATTGTCGAAGATAAGACCGCTTGCCACAGGAACCAACTTGGAAATGAACATCCTATTGTGAACTTAGAAGGGCTTAGATAAGCGAAGGTTGAAAATTGGGAGGGGATATTGGCTGAAGGATGCCATACGAAATTGACAATAAATTGCTGGGCTACTGGGGTTCATTTTCATAGCTTTTACCAATGGAAAGTAACTTTCTACGAAAAACAACCCTTCTGTTTTTCTGAGAAGGTAGCTCGGAGAGTTGACAATGGGACCTTTTTCCTCTGTTATTAGGAAAGATTTTTATGTACCAACACAAGATAAAAAGCAGAGAACATTTGTCGCAGTTATTGCTTTGTTAAAAAAAGGCGTAACTAATCGCTCGGTAGTGTCGGTTATTTGAAGAAGATATGCAGGCATGGGCGGCGTGAAAATAATTTACTAAAGGGAATAATTTAAAGAAATTATGAACATGCTTCACATCTAATAAAAATAGAGGAGACGTAGATAGTACAGATATTGTTTTATAAATGCTATAAATGCTACATACGCCTCTCGTACAATAAAATAATTAGCTGCAAGTATATAAATAAAATAAGGACGCAACCACAAAATCTACGACCACTTACGTTACGTTACTTACGTTACACAAAACGACGTCATCGAAGCAGTGAAGGAATTTTTATACCTGGGAGCGCCCGTTGACACTGAAAATTATACCGCACAGATAAACCGCAGAATTTGCACGGCCAACAGGTGCTATTTTGGGGTCAATATTTTCCTTAAATCCACAATTATATCGAGAAATATAAAAATAAAACTCTACAAAACAATAATAGGTTTAGTCCTAACATATGGTTCAGAGACCTGGACTTTAACAAAAAATAATGAAAACATGTTGGATATTTCGTAAGAAAAGAACTAAGGCGAATATATGGAGCAGTGAATGACAATGACAATACGGCTTTATCGCCGTATCCTAAAAATACCATGGACAGCGAAAATCACAAATATAGGTGTCCTTAAAAGAATAAACCAAGAACGCCAACTTTTCGAAACCATCAAGAAAAGGAAAACAGCGTATCTAGGTCACATCATGCGAAATGAAAAATACCAGTTCCTCCAACTTATAATCGAGGGTAAAATTGAAGGCAAAAGAGGAATGGGACGCAAGAAAATGTCCTGGCTCCGAAACATAAGGCAATGGACAGGGATTAACGACATACAATCTCTGATACATATTGCAAGAAATAGAGAGTTAATGGAAAATGTGATCGCTAACATCCATTAGTGGATTTGCATCTGAAGAAGAAGAAGAATGACAATGAAGTTTAGAGAAGACGATGCAACTTCTAACTTTATGGAATATACCAGGAACCTGATATTGTACAACATATTAAGGTAGGACGTCTGAGGGGGACAGGACATGTAATGTGGATGGAACAAAATGACCCAGCTAGAAAATGCTCGTTGATAAACCTATTGCTCAGAGAAGAAGGGAAGAACTAGAACAAGGTTCCTTGATAACATAGATCAAGACATGAGAAATATGGAAATACGTGCTTGGCGGAGAAAGGCGATGGATAGAGACAACTGGAGAGAAATTGTAAATGTACAGCCAGAATGATGATGATGATAGACACGAAGCCTTGTTGGTTACGACATTATTCAAAACAACGGTACAGGTGTTGTGAACTATTGGTCCATCCTTCGTCGAGGTAAAGAAAAGTCCAGCAGTAACGTTTAGCATCACTTTACGAAAGCTAGCTACCAGCATAGCAGATAATTCATAATGTTAACCGCTTTTTTTCCTTGCTGCGTTCTATTTTCGATGTCTCTTTTGGTAGTGCCTTCTTCAGATATTATAGATCCAAGATATTTATATTCCTTGCATGTTTTTGTGTTTCCAGTCTCTAACTCTGGATCTTCTTCATCATCTCCTATTTTAAAATATTCTGTCTTTGACATATTCATATTAGGGCCCCATTTTTCATATTCTTTCTTTAGTTTTCTAAACATGTAGTCCATGTCTTCCTCATCATTTGCTACGACTACCTGATGATCTGCGAAAAGTAAAGTTGTTAGACATTTACCATCGCCTATGTCTATTCCCATTTTTCAAAGTTATCGTATCGTATGCCTTCTCTAAATCTACAAACAATAGGTGGGTAGATAGATTTCTTGCCTTCCTATTTTTCGATTACCTGCTGCAGAACGAATATACCATCAGTGCACGATCTTCCTGCACGAAATCCATTTTGTTCTTCTATATCTTCGTATTCTGATTCTATTCTTTCTTTTATTATTCGACCGTACAACCTCCCCACTGAGCTGATAACAGTTATTCCCCTATAATTAGAGCATTTGCGTTTATCTCCTTTCTTGAATATTGAGCTTATGTATCCAATATTTCAATCATCAGGGATACTTTGTCCTTTTTAAGATCGATTCAAACACATCAGTCCAGTCACAGTCCCGGCGCCGAAGCAGTCCTGTTTGGTCACAGAACTATTAATTATCTGACAGCTGGGAAACTGTTCGTCAACTAATGAATGTGAATGCCGGCGGCATATTTCTATTAAAAAATATTTTGTATGACGGATTGTTCGGTTCGGCGCCGGGACTGTGACGAGACGTGACTGATGTGTTTAAATCGACCTTAAGCATTTGTTAAATAGTTGAACCAACATCTTATGTAATATTTTTGGTTCATAATTTATCAACTCAATTGGGATGCCTCCAGGTCCTGCTGCTTTACCGTTTTTCGATCTTTTGGGGGCATCGTTTAACTCACCGGTTGTTATCTCAATTATTTGTGTGTGTTCGGATATTTCTTCCATTTCAATCTCTTGGAATTTACATCTATTTTCTGTCAGTAAGACATTATAATTATGTTTCTACTGTTTTATATCTATTAACTGTAAGTTAGATTTTTCCTTTCCTTTCCTCCGGAGAGACTTTATAACCTTCCAAGCTTGCCCATCTCTTGTTCCACCCTTATACCTATCCACGTCTGCACATCTTAGATCCTACATATCATTTTTACTTTTCACTACTTCTCTTTTTACATCTGGATTTAATTTTTAATATAACTTGTAATCTTCATCCTTTCTCGTTGACATTTATTTCTGATAAGCAGTTTTCTTCTTGTTGACCAAAGTCTGCATATTCTCCGACCACCATTCTTGATTTTTTGTTTCATGTTTGTCTTTAAAAACCAAAGCTTCACTTGCAGCCTCATGAATGCATTTTTTAAGTTGCTAGTATAATTCTTCCGCTGATATATTTTCTCGATCCACATTTTGTAATTTTGTGGCCAGTCGTAATTTGTAAAGAAATTTCGTTGAATATTCTTTTAAGCTTTCTAGGTTATATTTAGGAGATATTACTTCTTGTCCCTTTTCTATATTCTGAACTTGAGTATTATTGTTTTTGCGATAGTTAACTATCACGTTGGCCATAAGCAAACGATAGTCGGATCCACATTTTAATCCACGGTATTCCCTTACGTCAGTTGTTTTCAGTTGAGAAGTTTGACGTTGGATTACTTAGTCGATTATCGAGCGCAGATTCCCAGTAGGTTGTATCCATGTAAATTTGTGTATATCTGTATATTGAAAAAATCCAAACATAATTTTGAGAGACATTGTTTCAGAAAAATCTCTAAGATGCATTCCGTTGTCATTAGTTATTTGTTCCCCATATCTTCTCTATGACTCTGTTATTTTCTTCTCTCCCTGCTCTGCCGTTTAAATCTCCTAATATAAAGATTTCACAGTTTTCTTTAATTTCAGAGAGTATTTAATTCATATTGTTGTAGAAATCGTCTTTACTTTGTGGATCTGCATCTTCATTTGGGGCATACACTCCGACAATTACGGAGTGTATTTCTTTCATTTCCAGTATCAGCAGTTGTTCATTTACTTCAGTCCACGATTTAATATTGTTTTTAAGATTTTTTCGAATGGCAATAGAGACTCCTCTCTTAGCTCTGTTATCTTTACTGACTCCACTGTAGATATGTATATATTCTCCTATCTCTTCATTTCCTTTTCCTTTTTCTTGGTCTCGGTGAGAATACATATATCTATTTTTCTTTCCGCTAATGCTTTAAATACTTCTGCTTATTTGGATCTAAGTCCTTGTACATTCCATGTAGCCAATATCATTTTCCTTTTCCGTTGCATTAGTCGTCTTAGTTTTGATCCATCCTTTGTATTCCGATGCTTTTGGTCGAAATTTTTAGCATTTATTTGTTTTGACAAGGGATGAGTTGCTAGACCATCGCCTCAACCCTCCTCCTTTATCCAGGCTTGGGACCGGCACCAGCATTTACTGAGCTACTCAATCCACCCAGCACTTATCTGAGTCGAAGTTTCCTCCATATTGTAAGAAGCGTATTATGTATTGCAGTATTCTTACAATATAAGTTTAATTAAGTTTAACGTTTTACTCCTTTTAATGATCTTAAAGTTTTAGTTTTAATCTAGGATTAGGTATAGAAGTAACAATAAAGTATTATAGACATGTAAAGGTAATTTTCATATTATCCAAAAATATTTAATGTCATTTGTCAATAAGTTTAAATGAGAACAATATTGTCAAATGCATGTTACGTTTCGCTTGGAATACGTACATATTTTTCATGTTCGTGTTGCAAGCCTTGAAAAATCTGGAATTAAACGCAACATTTAAAAATGACAATATGGTTGAGTGGCCACAACTCGCTACCAGCAAGATCCCTAGTGGGACAAAAGATATTAATCTCGTTTTATTTTTAAACACAACTGAACTGACTCGAGGGGAAGTCACTGGAACACGCAAACCATTTACATCAGAGTGGCCGTTTTTATTTATTTTCGTCGACTGTGACTGCCATTTTTTTATAAATAATATTGTGGGTTAAAAAATAGTTTTATCTGAAAAATATTAAATGAGCGATTTTTAATGCTAATTGGCATTGGCAATTGCTAACAAAAACGAAATATTTTATGTTATTTGTAAAGTTATAACATCTTAGTTAATTTTAAGTATTGGCTTTTTATTATCTTATAATATGGCGATAAACTTTCATGTAATTTTCCATACAATGTTTGGTGATTTTTTTATTTAGAGTTCTTAATTTTTTGTCAAGATAGAGAAACATGCCAATTTTACCAACAAAAATTTCCCAAATAACAAATGTGACTGTCACGACATCTAAATTATTAATGCAATATCCACAAGGACAGTAATTAGTAAGATAACAGGGAAAAGTGTTGCCTAAAGGATTCAGGAGAGAGCTGCTAAACTACGGAGGACTATAGCCTTGGCCATACTGCCCCATTTCCTTCTAAATCCTAGGAATAAAATTGAAAAGTGGTTTCAACGAGATTTTTGAGAAGCACTTGGAAATGAACGACTCTTATGCATCTATAAATTAAAATAGCCCCAGTTGCAAACTGTGGTAAGGTTAGAACCAGGATGTTTACACCATTTTGAAATTCACGACTGACTTTAGCTAAAGCATCTCTTCTTTATCACCACAAAGACAATCATAGAGATCACAACCCTGGCTAGCTCTTGTTAAAGGTAGTTCGGCTAATCCCTAATACAAATAATGGTAGCAAGAACAATCATAATGGAGATTAAAGCGTGATACAAAATTCTAGACAAACCTTTTATTTACTAAATAAATATGTTATTTAATATTTTTAATTTATTTTATTACAAAAAGAGGTTTAAACCTTTGCCAGTAGGTATATCTAAAAAAACCCTATCCGAAAACAAACGTTTTCGGAATAATAATTCCATCATCAGGTTAAAAGCAGGTTAACATGCCTGAGCTACTAAAATATTAGGGTAAAACCCTTTACAGTAACTAAAGTTACCAAAAAATGTGCATATTGTTGTTAAAAATAGATGATGTTTAATATTTTATTAGATTTAACTTTAGGCAACATATACAGTATTGTGCGAATTAATGGAATCATAGGCTGTTTTAATGAAAAAACAGTTTATTTAGTAAAAAATTATATTTTGACAAAACTATAAAGATAAACTTACATCATTCAGTAGGAAATATGTCCCCCTTTGGCAGCAATTACTGCTTTTACCCGTTTTGGCATAGATTCTATGAGTTTCTGGCAGTTGTCAGATATCCTTTCATCTCGATACCAAACCTGAATGGCCGCTTCTATCATTTTTGTTTTAGTGGTACAGTCGATTTTTCGCAGTCTAGCTTTGCAAATGGCCCATAAATTTTCAATGGGGTTGAGGTCGGGCGAATTACCGGGCCAATCTAAAACATTAATCTTCTTATTTTTGAAAAATGCCATCATTTCCTTTGATTTGTGACAGGGAGCAGAGTCCTGTTGAAGAATCGCTCCTCCTTGGGTTGACATTTTTGGAGTTGTTTGTCCAAATACTTTTCCAATATGGATTTGTATTTTTGGCTGTTCATCATGCCTTCAATTGGCACCAAAGATCCAACCCCCATGTATGAAAAACATCCCCAAAACATTTTCTTGTAAATATTAAAAAAATGAAAAAAAAATTCACAGTGATTCCATTAATTCGCACAATACTGTAACTATGCCACACGTGAGTACCAGCGTCAGGAGGGTAGACCTCTTCAAACGGACTTCAGCCGGTAACTGGATGAAGCTACTTACATGAAGCTGAACGAAACTGATTAAATATACCTACTTACAAAGATTTAAACCACTTTTTGTGTTACATGGTATACAGCAATCTGTAGGAATTTATTTTCCTTGTGGATTTTATTTTATTCTATATATATATATATATATATATATATATATATTATATATATATATATATATAGTTCTATTTTTACAGCCTTCTATACAGAAAGCACTAATTTGGTGTGATACTAATTATTATGAGAACATCGTAATAGTATCATATTCTCAAGCAGTATTACAAGCTATTCATAGAAATTTATTAGATAGTGTACAAAACTCCATTATCCTTAATATCAAAAAATTATTTCATGAACTAAAATTCACAAAAAAAAACAGTTACTTTACTCTGGGTTAATGAACACAGTTAAGTAATTGGAAATGAATAAGTGGACAGTATGGCCAAAAATACATCTCATATATCCAAAATTACAAACGTTTTCCACTGTAAATTTTTTTTCTATTATCAGGAGTATTGGAAGGAGAAGATGGATGTCAAAAATATAAAGAGGTTCAGAAGATTTTAAACAAGAAACCATTACTTTTCTATTCATCCACGCTAACCAAACAATATTCTTTATTTTAATTTTAACTATAATAAAGTACATTCTTCGTTAATAACCCGGCTAAAATCTAACAAGACCTCTTTCCAGAGCATCTACATAAAACTCGAATCTGTGAAACCTTCCATGTAATAATAAATCTATCGGAGATTTGTACCGCATATTTTTCGATTGTCAATCGTAGAAAACAAACTCGGAGCCCATATTTAGGTTAAATGGATCTTAATATTAGCCTATCAGTTAACATAAGCAATCTATTATCTTTTTCTGACAAATCTATATAATATTCTAATCAAGCTTATAAGCGATTCTAAGATAAAAATTTAAACATCCTTATAACAATTTTCTGTGTCAAGAAGATTCTTTGAGTTGATGTTGACGATGTAACTACAGGTCTCCTAGCTAATGAATCTGGAATGGATCATGGATCTGGAATTGAGCTTCTTCTTCTTATGGTGCCCTATCCAATTAGTGGATGTTGGCGACAATTCTGGAATACTCCTCTCGATCTTGTGTGGCTCTAAAATGTGCATGGGCATCGAGATTTATCCAATCCCTTATGTTTTTAAGCCATGAGTATTTCTTTCTTCCAATGCCTCGTTTTCTGTCTTCCCTTCCATAATAAGCTTTAAGAACTGGTACTTGGAATTTCGAAATATATGACCCAGATAAGCAGTTTTTTTTATTATTGGCAGCAATTCTTGTTTTCTGCCCATTCTATTTAGTACTTCGACATTTGTTGTGTGATCTTGAATTGAGCTTGATGGAATAGATTTCTTTCTAGTTCATTTTAATGACACGATGAGTCCCAAGTTTCTAAAAACAGAGCAACGTTAGGATTTCGTCACAGAAAAGCTATTATGTGTCCACGATTGTGTCCAATAGTGTTCACCAATATTAAGTGTTCTTAACTGAGAATCAAGAGAGTAATAACTCTCCATACAACAAATAAAAATCCACATAGATATAATACAAAGGAAAATAGATAAAGAAAAATAACAGCAAAATGAAGATATAGAATATCGCACTAACGACGAAAAATTAAGGACAGAAATCGTATGAATTCAAGTTAGAAATACAAAAAATGGAAAAAATAATAAAGGAAACACCCTTATCTTAAATAAAAAGACAAAAGCCATGATACTTAATTTTAAAAATATAAAATTGATTTGGCGATTCAAAAAACCAAACCAACAGCGAACTTTTATATTTAAGTACTAAACTACAGATTTTTCATTAGTGGTGATGATAAAAGACGGTTTTAGGGACGGGTTTTATTGTTTAAAAAGAAACGGTAGAATGGGTAATAAATTTTAGGGCAATATCAAGCCGGGTATATGATTTGAGAATATCGGAAAAATTCAGAAACATATTATTAATCAATGTATATGTACCAGTCGAGGAAAAGAAAATGGATATTAGGGATTTCTACTATCTACAAGTAGTTGTTAACAAAGTACTAACGTGTACCATTTTTTTGTTTTCACTTTATTTACAATATGTTTTAAGCTACGAACAATAAGTAACATTTTTTGACGAATATTGATTAGGACATGTAGGAATTTTCCAATGAGAAAGTACCTTTAATATTGTGTGTACTTTTGAAACGCTTATTTTATAGATTGTCGCCCTGGTGCATATAGTGACAAACTAATACGCACGTTTTATTCATGTTTCCATTGGACGAGAGGTCCGAAAATCCCATATAAATATTAAATTGTCTTTAAATATGGGATATTTCGGATCTCGAGTCAGTCGAAGTCGGCCCTTCATGGGCTCTCCTAGAGCACTTCGCTCTAGGGGCGATGCTCCGGTTTTTCCAGACTCTGAGGCTGAGCCTCTCTTTCTACTGCAACCCTTGTGTTTCTATTTAACCTTACTACCTATTGTCGACCAACAATAAATAGATTTCGTCCTTTTCAGGACGAAATCGAACATTAGAACGTACGGAAGTGGTATTTGCAATCTTATATCCAGCATACCACTTCGTCCGGTACGTCATGGCGCCCAACTTATGGATTAAATTCGACATCCACGACCCGTCTGCACAGAAGGCACACAGATGAATCCACCACCGTGTGCTGGATTCAAGAAAACAGCGGGGAGAAACATCGGATGTTGGCATATCAAGCCAACATGCCGATATCTAGGCCTGCTGCAGCCCTGAGACCTTCGATGTGCAGCTTTCTTCGACGAGCCAGCCTTCTTCGAAGCCAGAAGTCCCATTTGCCAACCAAATTCACGGAGTAGGACCAGCTAGCGCCTCCCTGCAGTATGTGGTACGATACACCACGCAGATTTAGGCCCCTGGCCTTCGAACCCCGTTGATATGGTAAATGGGATCCGGACAGCCTAGAGGAAGACGAACCGCTGAGGGAGCGACACATCGACCGAGGATGGAACTGCAGACCCAGTCACTACCACCGACCTCCTCCTGTGTTGTGCTTTTTGTGTAGTGTTGCGATTAATGACATTTTGCGAATAATATCTTTGAAAAACTGTAACTACTTTTTATTTCATATGTTATTGTGCATTTTTACTTTGTATTGTGTGTATTTTTAATAAAAATCACCTTTTTCCAGCCTCAGAGTCTCTAAAGGGAGGGGTATGTCGCCCTGGTGCATATAGTGACAAACTAATACGCACCTTGGCGCGCATCGCCCGCCTTCTGATATTTTATTCATGTTTCCATTGGACGAATGGTCCATTAAATATTAATTCTTTAAATATGGGATATTTCGGATCTCGAGTCAGTCGAAGTCGGCTCTTTATGGGCTCTCCTAGAGCACTTCGCTCTAGAGGAGATGCTCCGGTTTTTCCAGACTCTGAGGCTAACCTCTCCTTCTACTGCAACCCTTGTAATTCTATTTAACCTTACTACCTATTGTCCACCAACAATAATAGATAGATAATAGATTTCGTCCTTTTCCGGACGAAATCGAACATTAGAGCGTACGGAAGTGGTATTTGCAATCTTATATCCAGCATACCACTTTGTCCGGTACGACAAGATCTTGCCTTATGTCCTTAGCTTAGCAAGTTTGATGTAGTTGTTTTGCAATCACTTTTAAAGCCCTATTTTGTTTATCTTCAAATGTATACCGTTCGAGATCTGAGCCTTTAGCATCTTTGTTAGATTTTTGTAGCTATTTTTGTCATTTAGATCAATTTTTATGTTTTCACCTGCAAGCATGTTAGTTTCATAGGATATTTTCTTAATTGATACGTGTCTCACTAGCGTGTCATATTTTGCAATTTGTTTTTTAATAACTGATGGTGATTTACGTACTTTTGATTCTCTTCTAGTTTATTTATTTGTTTGTGGGGGTGGATCCTGAACTTTCTTTAGAGGGTCACCTGCCTTTCATTTTTTGTATTTCTAACTTAAATCCATACGGTTTCTGTACTTTTACCTTTTTGAGACTATTTACCATATAATTATAAATTAACTGACGCATTCCGGGGACAAAACCCAATTGATTGAATTTAACTTATCTTAGTACAAAAGTATACACAAAAAAAGTTACAGCCCTTTGAAGTTACAAAATAATTTTTTTTTGCATTATCGCCTAAACTACTTGACATCTTATAGTTACACCCCAAAGGGCTGTAATTTTTTTTGTGTACACTTTTGTACTAAGGTAAGTTAGATTCAATCAATTTATTTTTGTCCCCGAGAGGAGTGATTTAATTGAATTACTATTTAACTGGGAATAAGCCACAATTAAAGATAAAAATACGTTTATTGACGTTTCAATTTCCATTTCATAAATCGTTCTCAAAATACAAACAGTAAATTAAACAAATTTTGTTTTTTGTTACATACTAAAAAATTCTTCTAATAATTTAATTTTATCTGACTCATTTATATTGACAATTCAGACACACATTATGCATTTTAAAGTAGACGACTTTAAAATGATATTGCCAATATTGTTGAGTTGCGCTCCTGGGACGACTTTACTTATAAGATACTTCATTCGATTACATGAAATCAACTTTAACTTGAGAATATCCGTCAAAAAAAAATCATAGCATGTAATTCGTCTTTAAAAAGACAAACACATGACATGATGACAGTAAAATTCTCCTGTTAGTGATTCCATAGTAAATTATGAGGGAAAAACCAGGAAAAAACCTCATAATACTATCCCGACATGGTAAGTATTTGATCGTGCATTTAGTTTACCTTCAATAAATACCAAAATTCTAATTTTATATGTTTCGTTATTTAAAAAACATAAATGATGTATCTTTTAATTTTATTAACATTTATAAAATACCTTGTGAATATGATTAGTTTTATTTAGGTGAAACATCAAGGCCATCAAATGTTAGAATAAGTGAACATCAGTCTTATATTAAAAATAGAGAATTTGATAGATCTCAAATATGTAAACACGCATGGGATAATGAACATAGGGTTCAATGGAATAATTTAAATGTAGTCCTAAAAGAGACGGATGGTAAAAAAAGAAAAATCAAAGAAGCGGCTTTAATTAGGCTAAATGAGGCCAATTGTGTCGCAAATTCCTCGGCAGAATGTAGTAGGATCTGGTTACCAATATTGAAAGAGGAAGTTATTAATAAGAAAATACCAGTATTAGTAAGTCAGTAACATATAGAGGAAACATCATTTATGTTTTTTAAATAACGAAACATATAAAATCAGAATTTTGGTGTTTATTGAAGGTAAACTAAATGCACGATCAAATACTTACCATGTCGGGATAGTATTATGAGGTTTTTTTCCTGGTTTTTCCCTCATAATTTACTATGGAATCACTAACAGGAGAATTTTACTGTCATCATGTCATGTGTTTGTCTTTTTAAAGACGAATTACATGCTATGATTTTTTTCTGACGGATATTCTCAAGTTAAAGTTGATTTCATGTAATCGAATGAACTATCTTATAAGTAATGTCGTCCCAGGAGCGCAACTCAACAATATTGGCAATATCATTTTAAAGTCGTCTACTTTAAAATGCATAATGTATGTCTGAATTGTCAATATAAATGAGTCAGATAAAATTAAATTATTAGAAGAATTTTTCACTATGTAACAAAAAACAAAATTTGTTTAATTTACTGTTTGTATTTTGAGAACGATTTCCGAAGTGGAAATTGAAACGTCAATAAACGTATTTTTATCTTTAATTGTGGCTTATTCCTAGTTAAATAGTAATTAATTTAAAATGCCACAAAAAAATAGCTTCAGAACAATGAGTGATTTAATTTATGAAATAACTTTTTGAAACGCCCTATATAATCCAATTAAAATTTTATCAATTTACTAGCGAAGCATTCTTTTCAAAAAGTTATAGTTCAGCTAGCACTGTATTATGTATTCCTATCTGTTGGTTTTACGATTTTATTTGATTATAAACCCTTGATTCTCTTTATACATGTTCACTTAGTTTAAAATTTTTTAATAAAATATGTGATATGTTTAAATTTAAAACTTTTGCTCCTGTAACAAGGTATAAATTCAAAGGTTAATTAACTACTCTACGAGATTATAAAAGCTTGAATAAATTTTTTATGAACTACTTAGAAGTTAGTCTAGTAGCAGTCAGGCTTTTATTAATTAAACTTTTTTTATCGGAGGTAATGGATGCCACATACCGTGTTTCCGTAATAAATTATAATTTTATGTTCAGTTTTAAATCCTACAAAATGAAAGTATAAAAATTTGAATTGATATAAATTATGGTCTATATGAAGGTTTCTTTAAAAGGGTATCTTACAACTCCAAAAACAGATGTAAAATTATTTAATTGGGTACATAATCTCACGCAATAACACCAATAACTACTTATAAACACTCAATAACACCCTGTGGTACACAGAAACCGAAAGGAGGCAGGAGAAAACGGTTTTTGAATTTGTTGCCTATAAGCAACATTGCCAGACAAGAAACACTATTTGGTACTAACTTCACTAATGAAGATCTCAACATTTAGTTAATCATATACAAAGGACTGTTTAACTAAAAGACATTTTATTTCCACCAACGATGGAATGATTAAAAACAATTTTTGTTTCGTGCATAATAAAGCCGCATGTTAAATTTTTCACACTTCGCAGTTGTTTAGCCAGTTTTACAAAATCTACATCTTCCTTTAGCGGTATCAAGTAGCTAGTGACCTAACGCATCTGTTCCGGTAGCATCATTAGGTCTTACAGAAAAATGATGAATTGGTTATCTTTATTTTCCGTACTTGATGGACGGCCTCGTCAGTTTTATTCATTTTAAACTTCTGGAGAGGCATAAAATTTAGATAATTGACTTTACTGTCGTTTTAACTATTTGAAACTGTCACTTTAACCATTGAAAAGTACCATCTTTTACTACGACTTGGACTTCTGTAAAGACCCAATAAAGAGTTTGCTTTATCCACTGCACTCATGTGTATATTATATTAATTGATTAGATTTGGGTATGGCACATTTACTTTTCTTTGTGTTAGATAAATCAGAGAGATTGAAGTCAACAGGAATAAAACACGACATTTTTGTCTTTCTTTCATAAACGGAGGTAGTTGATATTTTATTTAAATTTTTCATAGTGAAATCTTATACTAAAGTACCTTAATTACTCAACTGAGAATGTTGCCTAAAAGCTTTATGATTTTTATTCAACAAAATAATATGACCACTTAGTATATACATACAGCAAAAATAGCCGAGAATTACACTAAAACAACCTTTATTTATATACGAAGTACAAAGCTAACCTCAGAATACTCCTAACAAACGTTTGACAATAAAAATTATGAAACACCCACTTACACGTAGACCCATCGAGAAAAATGACAAAAAAGGGAGTCTAATCGTTATGAAAAGGAGACCAAAAAAGTGGCCTCTGATTGCAGACATATCCGGAAATGCAAAGGCGCTAAATTTAAATTTTCCGACACTCATTAACAATAGCTATAAAATGTTTTTCAGACGAGAAATATTTTTTTTTGTGTGTGTTTTGGCTTGGACAATTGTCATTCAGCCAGTCTCAATCAAGATAAGTTTATTAATGTAGTGTGTGTGTGTGTGTGTGTTTGTGTGTGTAGAGTAATTGTCTTGATACTTAGCAAAGTCGACGTCATTGTCTTTGCTAAGAGACGCTAATTGTATCCGAACGTCTGCGGTCCCTCCGGTGTGTACCGATCACACAAGGATATAAATTATTTTCATTTATTAATTTTTTTAATAAACGAAAATTTCCACCCAGGTGGGATTCGAACTCACGACCTTTAGGTTTAAAGGCATTGATTAAATATTAACGATAATAGTCTAAAATGTGACACAATTGCTAAAAAACTTCAATATAAATAAAATTTCATGTGACAGTTGGGACAAACAATAACATAACCAAACTAAATTTGATTTCTTAAACAAGGAAAGAGACTGTCTTTATATATATATATATATATATATATATATATATATATATATATATATATATATATATTTGTCCCCACTACCTTTACATTCCCTCTTTTGTCTTTTTGCTCGATGCGTAGACCTCTACTGGTATCCTGTATTCTTCAAATATCTGTATTGACGGTTTTTTGTCAAAACCAGTTTTATATAACTGAAAAGACTTGTTATTTACAGTGGTCATTGTCACATAACATCTATAAATATACAGTAGAAACTGACTTAGGTGCTTATAAAGATGTTGTTGCATGAGAGCAATAAAACCAGATACCGGGTTAAAGGCATAGACATTGGTAATTCAGCCAGTTGCAATAGATTTTATAATCTGACAAATACACAATCATATCCGTAATACAAAATTAACGAATAGTACATACATACCTATTAAATTTAATTAAATTCTTTAAATGCCGTTCAAACTTTCAAAAGGATGTGATCAAAATTACCCATTTTACCGCAATGTTTGCAATCATTGTCTTTATTCACATTTAATTTTAAATAAATTATTTGGATAACATTCATGTCCAAAGCGCAGAATTATGGTGGTTATACTCAGGTGCAAAAAAACGCATCGGAGAAAATTTTGGTCAAGTTCAAAGTATTTCAGTTTTTATTTTTAGCCCAATTTTGGTGATTTTTAGCACACTGTGTAAAAATTTATACATTTTAATTTAGTATAGTAAGTTTTTTAATAAAATTCTGTAACCCCCTCTGTGGCTCAGTGGTAAGAGCGTCTACCTTTAAACCTAAAGGTCGTGAGTTCGAATCCCATCTGGGTAGAGAAATTTTCGTTTATTAAAAATTAATGAATGAAAATAATTTCTATCCATGTGCGATCGGTACTCACCGGAGGGACCGCAGACGTTCGGATACAATTAGCGTCTCTTAGCAAAGACAATGACGTCGACTTTGCTAAGTATCAAGACAATTACTCTACACATACATACACACTACACTAGGTACCTGACTGTACCATGCCAATGATCATAGTTGTCGAGGCATTAACTCAATAAAAAAAATAATAAAATTCTGTTATTAAAAACAGATCTAACAATAGAGTCCTTAATGTATGCAGACGACATAGTACTAATAGCAGATTCCGAGAATAAAATGCAGAAACTAGTGGATATATGGGTAGAACAAATAGAAGAACTAAAAATGCAGATAAACGAGGACAAAAGTAAGATAATACTAATCAGCGACAAAGGAGATAAGGAAGATAATCAAATAAAGATAAAATGTAAAAACTCAGAATTGGGAATAGTAACAACTTACGAATACCTGGGAAGTATAATAAATAATGACGGAAAAGACTGGGAAATAACAAATAGAGCAAAGAAATCAAACAAGTTATACTATCATCATCATCAATCAGCCAATCGCGTCCACTGCTGGACATAGGCCTCCCTCAATTCTTTCCAGTGTTCTCTACACTGGGCCGCTTGTAGCCAGTTATACTATGCGTTAGCCCCAATAATGAGAAAAATAGAACTTACACGAGAAACAAGAATAAACATATAAAACAAAATAGTGATACCGACTGTGCTTTATGCAAGTGAAAACTGGACAATTCTGGAAAAACATAAGAGCAGGATAAACCCAATGGATATGAGACATCTAAGAAGGATAGTTGGAAAGACAAAATGGGATAGATTAAGCAACGAGACTATTAGGAGAATGGCCAACCAGGAACCGATAATGAACAAAATAGCAAAGATACAATAAACTGGTATGGGCATCTGATGAGGATGAAATCCAATAGAATAACAAGAAAAGTTTATGAAGCAAAAAACATCGGAAAAAAAGAAGAGGCAGACGTAGAAAATAATGGATACAGCTAGTAGTAGAGGCGGGAAAACTTAAATAAAAATCACTCGAGGATTTGAAAATATTCGCCGGAAACGGAAAAGAATGGAAGAGGTGAGTAAATAAAATTAAAATAGCTAGCTCAAATCCGACTTCCTGATAGGATAAAAGGAAGGGAAGAAAGAAAGAAAGAAAGAAAGAAAGAAAGAAAGAAAGAAAGAAAGATGTTTCAAAGTTACAATAATAAAATTCCGTTGCGTTTTATTTTGCATCTTCGTTGCGTTTGAGTGTATCTACGTGGAGCTTTAAATCTCTTAAACTAAGTATTTTGTGGAAAAACTGATAGTAAAGTGAAACAAAACTAAAGATTCGAACGTAGTTATGAGGTTCGAATCGTTTGTACATGCCCCTTTGTCCGCTTCTTGTCGATCGACGATGATAAATATAATAAAAGGTTGAAGTTATGCAGAAAAATGTTGATTTATTGACTTCTTCTTCAAGTGCCGTCTTCGTTCCGAAGTTTGGCTATCATCAAAGCTATGCGTATTTTTGATGCTGCAGATCTAAACAGTTGGTAATTGGTGCAATTGTACCATTCTCTCAAGTTTTTCAACCATGAATGCCTTCTTCTTCCTATAGATCTCTTTCCCATTATCTTTCCCTGTATAATCAATTGCAGCAACTGGTATTTATCTCCCCTCATAACATGTCCCAAATATTGTAGTTTGCGCTTTTTAACAGTAAGTATCAGCTCTTTCTCTTTCCGCACTCTCCGCAAAACCTCCACATTTGTTACTTTCTCTGTCCAGGGTATTCTTAATATTCTACGATACATCCACAACTCAAATGCTTCTATCTTTTTGGTATCGATCTTTTTCAATGTCCATGTTTCCATCCCGTAGAGGAGAACTGACATAACGTAACATCTCAAAATGCGAATTTTAAGTTTTAGACTTAGATCTCTTCCGCAGAACACCTTTTTCAATTTAGTAAATGTGGCTCTAGCTTTCTCTATTCTGGTTCTGATTTCTTCAGAGCAATCATTATTTTCGTTGATAACAGTTCCCAGGTAATTATATCTTCTTACACGTTCGATTCTTTGATCATGCACGGTTATGTCAGGGAAGTTTTGTGGTGATTTAGATATTAGCATTATTTTTGTTTTGCTTATGTTAAGTGATAATCCGTGTTCTTCACTGCATTCTACTATTTTGTTAATTAGTATTTGAAGATCTTCCCAAGTTTCTGCGATTAGTACCGTGTCATCGGCATATCTCAAGTTGTTTATTCGGATGCCATTTATCTTAATACCTATATTTTGATCCGAAAGTGCTGTGTTTATAATGTCTTCGGAGTATAGATTGAATAAGGTCGGTGAGAGTATACAACCCTGTCTTACGCCTTTCTTGATCTCGATTTCCTCCGTTGTCTCTTGCTCTATTCGGATATTTGCTTTCTGGTTATAGTAAATCTTAGAGATAATTCTAATGTCCCTTTTATCCAAGTTTTTTTCTACTAGCAGTTTCATTAAGTGATCGTGACGAACTTTATCAAACACTTTGTTGTAATCAATGAAGCACATATATATATCTTGGTTTATTTTTAGACATCTTTAGCATATGACGTTAAGTGCAAATAGTGCCTCTCTTGTTCCAAGCCCGTTCCGAAATCCGAATTAAGTATTACTAATATCTGCATCTAGTTTTCTGTTAATTCTTGAGTGGATTACTTTGATGAATACTTTTAATGTATGCCCCATTAAGCTTATAGTGCGGTAGTCAGTGCACTGTTTTGCATTTGCCTTTTTTTGGTAAGGTTACAAAAGTTGAAAGTAGCCATTCCTTTGGTATTTCTCCTCCTTTGTAGATGCAGTTAAAAAGGTCGAGTAGAATATTCACTGATTCGCCTTCCATAAGCTTAAGAAGTTCTGATGTGAGCCCGTCTGGACCCGGTGATTTACCATTTTTCATTATTTTTATAGCGTATAATAGTTCTTCTTTAGTTATTTCTGGTCCTTCGTCGCCTTGTAAGTTATCTTATTGATTTATTGACAGATACTAGTAATTACACAATATGATGTTCGTTAGGTAACTACTTATAATAAACTGTGCTCACATGAGCTTAAATCCCCAATTTATAATCTCACAAATAATTCATACCTCAGCACAGAGGTTATTGCTTTGTATCATACCATACCAACAAACTTTGAAATATTTGCTTACATTACAATTGGATCTAGGCCTTAATTGCGACACTTAGGAAGTTCAATTAAAAAATATATTATTCGGCAATTTATTTAGTTGTAGGTAAATGAACTAATTATTAAAACATTATACGATACAGTGGTTTTACAATGGCTTACTTATACACGGTGAAATTATAAAAGATTAAGAAGTTAAGAATAATGCGAGATTACAAATTAAGGGATTAATTTGTGATTGAACACTTCTTTTAGTCTAAAATACATTTAATTTAACAATTTTTAGACAAATTATAAAAAAATAATATTTTACTTCAAAACCACTTTTTTGGTAACACAGATTAATATCAGACTACAGTTTGTTATTCTTGCGATTTTCCGTAAAATATTAACTTTAAGCGCAAAATGCAAACTAACAGTAAAAAATGCCGAAAAAAGACGAATTTTAGCGTTTTTCGAAGCCTTTTTTTGATAGGGTGGACAACGAAATTAAGAAAAAAAATGAGATTAACGTTTAACTCAAGGAGTTAAAAAATACGTAATTTAATTAGAGGGCCTGTAAGATGAAAACCGAGTATGTCAACCATCAATTTCCAAAAGACATAATCCAATAATAACTTTATACTTAATAATATTATATACATTTTTGCAAAATTTTTAAAGTAATCTTTAGTGAAAACTATTTCCGGAGTGGAAATTAAAACATTAGTTAGTTAAAAATGTAATTTTCATTACCAATAATATTTGTGGCTTGATTTTATATGAACATAATATTTAAAATATTTAAAAGATGTGCGCCACACAATAATATTTTCAGATAGTACCTTGTTAGTGTTATGATAGTGATTTGTAAGGTTGGACGTACATTTTAATTGGAATGGTTATATATTGTTTGGATATGTAGGACATGACAGCCTAAACATATTTTTGGTTACATTCAACACAATACTCTAATGGTGGTCTGCGGTTAATTACCTCGTTGGTCAATTAATGCCAATCTAATCAATCAAGCCCTGCTACATTGTCTACATCGAAGAGTGATTGAAGTGGCAGTA
Organism: Diabrotica balteata; assembly: GCA_918026665.1. Classification (NCBI taxonomy): domain Eukaryota; kingdom Metazoa; phylum Arthropoda; class Insecta; order Coleoptera; family Chrysomelidae; genus Diabrotica; species Diabrotica balteata. The sequence continues at coordinate 148,692,906 of OU898278.1, read as the reverse complement.
TATTCGATTGCATGCAGTTTCCTAGCGGGCGCAACGTGAGAAGGTACAATAGGCATAATTCGAATCCGAATTGAACCCTGGGGCAATTCTGCTTTCGTGTTGTTTCCTACCACAAAAGGTCTTGGCCCAGAATTATCAATTACCGCTCCGTAACCCAATTATGTCCCAAATGGCAATTAGAAAACGACAATGCCATGATGCGGGGCGTGATGCCTTCGTGTGACATAAGCAAGATGCACTTTACTTCGTAATAATTTTAGACGAAACCTCGGAAACTGCTCCCTTAAGGGTTTCACATTACTAAAAGGATTAAAGATTGATTAAAAATATGTGCATGCTTAGAAGATGCAAATTGTTTTGATATGTTAAATAAACCGTAAATAGTTACACTATAAAAAACCAATGTTTTGAAATAAGTTAAATATTATGTATAAATTTTTGAGAAACTTTAATATTTTGTAGATATTTTTCGCACAAGAATGCTACGTTGTTACGTCTTCTCTACTTTACTATATGGCATGGAAGCGTGGACAATAAAGCAGTCTGAAATCAAAAAATTAAACTCCTTTGAGATGTGGTGCTACAGGAGAATGCATAAAATATCGTGGATTGAAAAAGTAACTAATACAGAGGTGTTACAAAGAATGAATAAAGAATGTGAAGTCATAAAAACTGTTAAAATTAGAAAGATTCAATATCTGGGACATTTATTGAGGGGTGAGAAGTACGTATTACTGAGGTTGATTATGCAAGGGAAGATCCAAGGGAAGAGAAACCCTGGACGACGCAAAATGTCCTGGCTAAGAAATTTGAGAGAGTGGTTCGGCTGCAGCTCATTAGAATTATTCAGAAATGCGGCCAACAAAGTTAAAATAGCGATGATGATTTCCAACCTCCGCTAGGAGAAGGAACCCGAAGAAGAAGAAGATATTTTTGTTGTAGATTTTATTCAATTAAATGTACGAAGTGTAGTGAACTTTTAAATAAATTGAAGACATTGTAATGAGAATTTCAGAATAAAAGTTAAAAGCTAAGTGGCTTCTTTATCCATTACGAAATATATACGATGTTGAGTTTAACCCTTTATCGAGAAAGAAAAATCTTCAATGACAAATTTGAAAATTTGCTTGGGGTGTTCAAACTGGCGTAAAACATCGTAAAAACATTAGATTTTTAACAAATATTTTGCAAATAAAAAGTTTGATAATGTAACCATATGGTCACATTGACCCTTCATGGTTATGTTGTAACGTTATAAACGTCACATCTCTATTAATTTATATTTAAATAATTATTTTATTTTAATTTCTTATTTATTTAATTTCTTTATTAATTTAGTTTATCTTCAGTTAATTTTTACTATCTTTTTTATTTAAAAAGTAGTTGGCCCCCTCTCTGTCCCTCTATATTTCTTTCCCTGTTGTCATTTCTTCCTCTCAATATTTCCTCTCTCTCTGTCTGTCACGTAGAATAAATATTCTGCCCTCTCTCTTTGTGTTCTGTGTTGACAGACAAGTTAGTTTCGTGAAATAGAAACTTCAAGTAGTTTCCCACTTTCTGTCAAAACAACTTCTAACGTGGTGGGATTATTTTTTGTCTGATTTTGACTTTATAAAAGAAGGCAAAATTTATAATTAAACTCATTTTATGGTCTACTAATTCTCTTGGGTTTATTGGAAATATCGGGAATATACCCTTTCATTAGAAATATTTAAAACAATTCAATATATAATACCAAGCAATATCTACATTTTACTGGAATTATTGACCACATAGGACCACGTGTAACTGCAGTTCTCTAACCAACAACATTCCATTGGAGGACCTAGCAGCTAGGACACACAAGTAGCCATCGAACAAAGCAATAAGTATTGCATTAATTGTTAAGCTTTGGCAGGGTCTATTATTGTGCTTTTTTTTTAATAAATATGTTTGGTTAAAATTTGTTTTATTTGCTATCAACTGAGATCTCAGGTTCAATCGCTATTTTAAGACAAGACGAACTCACCCTTGAGATACTGGGCTAGGCAAGTTATAACGATAAGCTCCCATGGTTGATTGAAGTATTATTTTCACAATATTACTTCAATTTTCTTTGGTAGTCTTGTCGTTACAATGTTTTAAGACATGACTTGATTACTTATGAAATGACATAAAACAATTTTTTTATCTGTGATACAAAGTCTAGCATTACATTTTCCACACTGAAATCGACTTGTACCCTTTTAACAGTGCCTACACCTCCCTTTTGTGATGTGGACAGGCCAGTGGCCAACACAATATTTTCTTGTCATATCGTCTGGTCTAGCAATAACTGGATATTTAATTTTTTCTATTAAAACCCTCTTCAAAGAGCTAGGTCTACCACGTCGACATTATTTCCCGGCATTAGCTAATGAGAATGCAAGCTCTTTTCAAAAAACTTTTGAAGGTTTATATTTTTTTATATTTAAAACCTCACAATCATTCCGATAGATCAGCCACGCATTTATGACGCTAATATCCAAAAGATATGCAAGTATTGAATAATACCATCGCTTTGATTTACACGGCGTTTTGTAAAGACCCATTAACGCATTGGCTTTATCTACCCTACCCATGTGCTTGTTGTAGTTTGGTATTATAGATGCACATACAATATCGATTTTTATTTTAAAAGTTTTGCACTACCTTTTTACTGAATTCGTTAGCTTGACTCCATAGGCTGTGCCACCAAGTAACACACATTGATTGTCAACCCATTTGATAACGATCACACCATTTTCTTTGTCAGCCTTATAATCATACGTTTCACTTCCTTGCTTTTTTAAAATCTTGTCACTGTTAATTGGGCAACCTTCAATTCTATCAGCTCGTAAAGTGTCAAAACTCAAGAATTTCATTGAATTTTTTAAATAAGAAAAAAGCGCAAGGCTATAAAAATTGTTATTAAAATATACTATGCTGTCATGAGGCTCATACATAGACTTGTATAGGGAAATAACGATACTGGCCCCAACACTCAATGAATCCCCTTTTTCTGTTAGTTCATTGCGAGTAATTTTTAGTTCGGGAAAAGTAGTTGAACCTTAGTAAGGTATAAAATCTAGTACACATCCGGAGACTTGAAATTACGCAATTACGAAAAATTTATAGCCTCATTTGTGGGGTTTGTTTTTCATGTATTGCCTAAGTTACTGCATAAGTTACCTGCATGTATTTCTTTATCCGCCACCATCGCCACCATCGTCTCATCAATAGAGTATTTATTTTTAAAATACAATTTCCGATAATTCTGACGAATGTCCTCAATAGAAGGTCGTATCTTGATAAATCTGTCTTTGGTAGCCGATGTAACAGGGCTGTTGTCATTGGATATAACGTCTTAGTAATTTAAATCGCTTTACCGGCATAATACTAGCAATTTGTTTGACTCTAGTACCAGCTGCCCAATAGTCTTCATATGCCGGTAGTTTTATTATTCCCATTAGAAGAAGAATAAAAATAAAGTCTGTCATTTCTTTATGATTAGTATTAATGCTGGCTCCCCTCTCTTGAGTACTGTAAAGATTTGTTTGCTCTATTATTTTATAAAAAATATCAAATGACAAAAAATTCATGAAATATTCGAGTGGGGATAATATTTCTTTATTAGGATTTACAATGAAACTTTCTTTTATTTTCTACAGTTTTTATATCTTTTTTTCAACCAATTATGTGTAGGTTTGGACTTTTTTTGCATGGCGGTACGCTCGAGCTACTTTGAGTATGTTACACATCAGCAATGTTATATTCTTGAATGTGTTCATGGTGTTCTAATATGCTATGATCATAATCATTTTCATCTGTAAAAGATATTTTATCAAATTGTATTCGACAACTATATAAAACCATATTTTACCTGACAACTGAAGTGATACCGGTTTCTGTATAGATTTCAGACTTATCAGATATGGTAGGATCAACTGGCAGCAATCTATACTTATTTTTTCTGTAAAAAGAGCGAGTTGGTATTTCTGTCAACAAATTTTTCATATCCATATTTACTGAAAATTAAAAAATTGTCATGGGGCAAAGTAACCAGGTGGATAAATTTGATTTTCAGATGCAATTCAATATCAAATACTACAAATAATGTATGTACATAATGGTAGAATCATTGAATAGTAGGTCTGGAGTAAGTTTGAATAATCAAATCTCTCAAATCGTAAATGAACTTACCTAAAACAACACTTTCTGCAATCTGTGTTTACCATAACCTCAAACGTCACCTGTGATCGCCAAAACAAATTGATGAAACAAGTAGTTATTTTCAACTCTGTGTTTCACGACTGTTACCCCCTCTTCGATACATAATGTAACCACTCGGTTACATCGTTCATTCCTATGTCAAAGACAAGGAACGTGTTGCAGAGTATTTTGATGTCAGTGCAACCATATGGTTACAATTCCCGATAAAGAGTTACTTAAAGTTAGTGGAATACTCCAGTCATCAGAGACGAAAATGTCACTAAACATCTAAAAATCATACGAACAAGTAGCTAAGATAATTTTAAACGAGAATGTTTATAAGCATTTTGTAGGTAAAATGAACCGTTTTCTTAGAAACAACGCTTGAAGCCACCGTCAATAATGTTCAATAAAATGTGTATCAGTTCGACGGTTAAAATTCGATATCTTTTGAAGCAAGTTACCTATCGACAAAAATCAAAATCTTAAAGGTATAGAGTTCAGCTTTCGTATACAGTATTTGTATTTTGTAGCAAAAAAAAACTTAGATTATATACAGGTGTTAAATAAATAAACGTGGCGCGATTTTTGTCATTTTTTATGATTCTCGCGAGATCAATACGATATATCCCTTTTATTGAGACGACACTATAAAGTTTTTATTACTAGAGCCTAACCTTTAAAATCTATAGCATGAAATTTTAATTTTAAGTTTTGGAAATAAATGTGAGCCATTTTAATATGCTTAAGAAACGCTGGATTTGAACTTTCACTTAACAAACGATCTAAATTATTTAAAACTTTTTTTTAATTACCTTTTGTGACATGTAATCGTTTGTAAAACAATAAATTTTGCGTTCTTTATTCATATTTCAAATGCCTCATGTTTAATATCCGAACTCAAAATTTAAATTTCATGTCATAGGATTTAAATATTGATCTCTAAAAATAAACATTTTACTACAACTGGTCAATGAAAGTGATCAATGTTATTAATATCACGAGAATCATAAAAAATGGCAAAAAGACCGTCACGTTAATTTATTTAACACACTCGGACAAAATTTGAGTTTATTTAAGGCAAAATACAAAAAATGCATACGAAAGCTAAACTCTTTGCCTTTAAAACGCATCTTGATTTTTTTCGATAGGACCATTCAATCACAAGATATCGAATTTTTACCGTCCAGCTTATACAAATTTTATTGAACATCATTTTCGCGCACCACTGACATACAAAATCAAGGGTCGCTTTATGCGTTGTTTCTGAAAGAACAGATTCTCTGAATTCTCACCAGATTCTTATTAAATCGATTTTTTTGCGTTTTTACCCCTTCCCCTGAGGGGAGTTTTAGGGGAAAGCTTAGGGGTAAAAGTATTAAACTTTTTTGCATCGGTTTTGGGTTCCCAAAATTAATATTCTCTGCAAAATTTAGCTTGTTCTTATTATTTTTAGGGGTCAACTATCTGACAATTGGACTAGAAAAGCTGTTATAGACACAAAAGTAATTTCGTAAAATCTTGCTTCTCCTATTTAGTATTATAATTAACAAAAGAAATAGCCTAAAATTATCTATTTTTTTAAATCTCGTTTAAGTTTCAATAAAAAAAGTGTTTGTTAATTTACTCAAAAATTTTAAATATGTGACATGACACCTATATATATCAAAACACACTATAATTTAATTTTTCTTTTAAATATATTCGTTAAATATTAGAAAAAACAAAAAACTAATAAAGAAATATAGTTACATTTCTTAGCGTTTATCATACGGTAATATTCTCTTTAATACTAGCTAGTTCTATTCAAAGTTTCTCATCCATACTTAAGACATAAACCACTCACACAGTCAAGAGATATAATATATAATTTATGTAATATTCCAAGACTTTGCAGTAACAAACAATATTCGAGTTTCCGATTTCCATATCCAGGCAATTTCCTATCACTATCGAATGGTCAGAGCGAAACAATCCTGCGGCGTGGCTTAAACAACAAAGGAAAATATAGAGACTGCGTCTTTAGGGACCACAGTGAGTATTGGAAATTACCACCTGAGATTATATAACGTCTGAACATAATTATTTCCTGTTCTGTATGAACTTCTAAAATAGTTAAAATTTATTATATAAAATATGAAACGAAATTCAGTAGCAAATGAGAAAAATATTAAAAAGATAAATTATATTAGATATTTTATTCTTTTCATTAATCCATATAGATAGAGCTAAATATTATAAAAACTGTCTAAAACATCTACCAAAACAACAAAATGGAAGTCAGAATAGATTTACAGAACCTATAGAAATAGGCAACGAAATAAGACAAGGGGATTTATTGAGTCTCAACCTCTTCAATAATTTGATTATGTATGAAATCAGCAAAATCGTTAACAAAGGAAGAAGATACAGAATAAGAAACACAGAAATAAAAATACTCTATAAGCAGACGACGCAATATGCAATATGCAATGATAGCCCAAGATGAAGATAGTCTGCAAAGACTGGTCCACTGATTTAACACAAGAGCAAAATAATTAATTATGACAATCTCATCTCAGAAAACTACAACAATAGTAGTCAGCAAAGAACCAACCAGATTTAAAATAGAAATTGATGACATCAGTATTAAACACGTAATGGAAATAAAATACCTGGGAATTACACTGTCTAGCTATGGAGACCTCGACACAGAAATGGGAGATCAAGTACAAAAAGCAAATAGACTATCAGGGTGCCTTAATAACACTATATGGAGAAACAGACACACTAACACTAAGATGAAGTGAGGAATTTGTAAAGCCAGTGAAAGACCAATAATGACATATACCTCAAAAACAAAACCCGACACAGCCACAACGCAAAGGCTACTAAAAACTGGGATGAGAGTACTGAGAAGAATTACATGGAGAGATCGAAAGACGTGCAGACATTAGAAGAAAATGTAACGTACAGTATATAAATGAATGGACACTGTTTAGGATGAAACCTGAGGTCGCTGGTTAAATTATGTTGGATAAATAATTATAAAGAAAAAATGCAATATTAGTAGAAAGGGTACCACTTCAGCCCACTTTTTGTACCCAGATCTAGGGAAAAACCGCTCGCTCCTTATGGAGAATATAGCAAATTTCCCCAGACTCCTGACACAGATTTCCCCAGATTTCGCCTAACCTAACCTTCTTCTTCTTTTACGTATAACCTAACCTAATCTAACGTAACCTCAACGTGAGCGTCAATTCTTCTTCTTTGACGTGTAACCTAACCTAACCTAACGGAACATTTTCTTCGTAGGTAGGTCAACAATGGGTTGTAAAAAAAACCAATTGCTTTAAACATTACTTTTATTTATTTCCTAGTATATGTGCTACAGCAATAAAAATGTTTGTACGTTACTCCAGTAGAGATTCCGGAGCCTCCTTAAAATATGCTGCCGTCGATCTGTTTTTCTTAAAATCATGATAAATGTCAATCATTCTTGTATCTTCATCACTTTTACACATGACCATTCCTTTTTTCATAGTAAATTTTATTTGATGAGGTAGATGATGTTTTGTAATTGCGTCTGTTGGATCGTATATTATATTTCATTATGCTCGTTCCAGAAATGTGGTGTGATTGTAACTCCATTTGAGTAAAATTTTGTACCTACTACGACCTTTGTTGTTATTCCATATTGCTTTGCGACTTCGTGTAAGATTAAACTAGTCGGTAAACACGCGCCTGCGTAGTTGGCCCGAATAAATTCTTGCTCAATACATGTCTTAATTAAGTTTAACTGAATGTACTGTTTCATAAGATTGGCCATACTGCGATGTGTCTGCTTTGACTGTTATTCGATGAATGAACGCTTGCTGGTATTATTCAGAGTGTGTTAATGATGAAAGTGGTGGGTGTAATCAAGATTTTTGTCTGTTTACAACTAATGTAATCAAGTTGACTAAAAGCGATAAATGCAGCACTTTTACATTGATTCTTATGGAAGAACAAGCACAAATCTGCACATTTTGGAGGCCTTTTGAGCATAATGTTATACCATTTAATCTTCCGTCCGACCGAAGATATAACTTTGTTTACAGCTAATGTAATCAATTTTACTAAATGCGCTAAATGCAGCACTTTTTACATTGATTCTTATGGATGAACGTGTACCTTATATCCTAGTTAAGCACTTTATTCTGTTTCAGATATTCCTAGTTGTCAGACGTCTCTTACCTTGACATATCCTAATTGCTTACTAAAGATGGAGGAAGACTATAAAGACGTGCTTTTTGTTACTAATGTAATCTAAATAAACAATACTTGTACATGTCTTTTTTTTAATATAAAGGTTTCAGTGTTGTATGTAAAACTTGTATTTTTATACTTTCTGTATTCGTTTATTGGTCTCTATTGACGCTCACGTTGAGGTTAGGTTAGGTTACACGTAAAAGAAGAAGAAGGTTAGGTTAGGCGAAATCTGGGAAAATCTGTGTCAGAGGTCTGGGGAAATTTGCTATATTCTCCATAAGGAGCGAGCGGTTTTTCCCTAGATCTGGGTACAAAAAATGGGCTGAAGTGGTACCCTTTCTACTAATATTTGTTTGTACATAAAATTAGCGAAAATAACAACTATCAATTGTGAATAAATTATGAAATTAACTGGTTTTACTCATGATCGTTGGTTGTACAAAGAAGTCTATGACTTACCCTTTGGTTCTATTGATGAATTCGTAACAGGCTGTCACTGGGCATCATAAAGCCGCGGCTTGGGACGCCAAGGCCAATAACACGAGACCGATCTATGGACCGATTTAGTTCACTGTCTTATGAAGAAGAAAGTGTATTGAGAGTCTTGAGATCGTCACTAGGGCAAAAACCACCCTCTAACCGTTGGGTGGTCAAGATCTCGTAGGCCAGGGCATGCTATAAATCAACCCTATTGTCGGACGATTTTGAATAGCGATAATTTAAAGTTATTTAAAGTATTGTTACGCCCATACAAAAGAGAAGCCAAATTCTCCGTACTTCAAACATGATAAATAAGATAGCCAGTTTAACTTTTACGAAATAACAGGAAATAATATATTTTAAAAAGGTCTTTAGAATACAGAACTAAATTAGGTTACATTACAGTACCGTAACAGAAAAATATTAAATGTAAAAATACATACTTTCCCAAACAGACACAAAATAGAAAAAAGAATGGAATAGCCACATAAGCAGAATGGAGGAAACCCGTGTCATCAAAATTGCAAGATATAAGTTACCAATCGGCAGCGCAAAAGATGGAGTGACAATCTTCCATAGTGGTATTAATCTGCCAATGAACAAGCAGAATTGTCTATAGTAATATATATTTCTAACATTATATAACATTTGGAACACGACAATTTTTGAAGTGAATACTTTTTATCGATCGGTACGATGTTTTGACGGGAACAAAATCCTATTTATTGTGACTCTAAAAATCGAGACCGGTTTAGTAACCTTGCGGTATACCGTAATATACGTAATAAACATACATATACACTTATTATAATTTAATTATATAATTAATAATATATATTATATAACTCAGGAACGACTGGATCGGTTTGGCTAATTTTTATTTTAAAACATTTGCACTAAATAAAATAAATATCAATATACTGTAATAAATTTAAATATAATTAAATAACATTATAATAAAATGTATTACATTATAAAAATATAAAAATATATATAATTTTTTTTTTCATTTAATAAAATAAATAAAATTAAATATTAATAAATAAAATTAAATAAAATTAAACCTAATTTAAAAAAATTAAAACAAACCAAATCAAATTAAATAAAATTAATAATGATAAAAAAATATAAATAATTAAAATAAAATTATAAAAAATTTTAGGGTATTATAAAAATTTATAAAAAATTTATAAAAAAAATGATAATAAATTTCCATTGGTTTTGAAATAATTGTAGATTAAAATTGTATTAAATACTTGTGTCAATACCTTTGTTGTCTTTTCGAAAATGTTCTGTAATATTTTTCCGGTTATTCCGGCTGATTTCTCTACAAGTAAATTTTCAAGATGAGGTTGATTAATATTCCCAATACTGACCAGCGGATGTGAATCTTGGACTCTGAGACAATCGGAGAGAAGAAAGATAGACGCCACTGAAATGTTCTGTTGGAGACGAATGTTACGAATTCCTTGGACCGACCGTAGAACAAATAATTCTACTAAATAATAACTAAAAGTTAGCCAACGACTCTCTAGTAAAGTCCATCTACAACAATTAAAATATTTTGGGCATGTTATGAGAGCAAACACCGAAAACATGGAAATACTCATAATACAAGGAAAGGTAGAAGGCCGAAGATCACGAGGAAGATCCCCAACAAGATGGATAGATCAAATTACAGGAATATGCCAAAGACCTATGCATGAATTAAAAGAAATGACCAGAGACAGAGATCTCTGGAGACGGACAATACACGACATCGCGTCGACCACTACACTTCCCCTGGGGGGTCAGGATTGAAGAGAGAGAAATTTTCAGATTGACAGATCCGTAAGATTGAGGCCGCTTGAATTTTCGTGTTTCATGCTAGAGAGTAGGGATGTGTAGTTCACAATCGAAATAGTTCTAATGGACGATTCTTTCAACTGAAATAATTAAACTAGTTCACTGCGAACGATTTGCATTATAAATTATGTCTCGACTTCTAAAGAAGAAAATAATGAATGAATGAATTAGAACATATATTTATTATTTTGTGAATGGATGGACTAACTAGTTTAAAAAAAATGCCGATTAGCCTCAGATAACAGATTCATAATTCTTATGAATGTGACAATACCATAAGGTCTTATCTTAATGTCATAATGGTTTGGATCTTATGCCCATGTATTGGCTTGGATGTTGCCATGCTGTGTTGTTTCTTGTATTGTAATTTTGAAATAAAAATTTTAGTTGTGGTTAAAATGATTGAGGCATTTACATAAAATTGTGAGAAGTGAGAATAAAAATGTGTTATTTAATGTTCCTAGAAAATTCACTGATTTTTTTGTAAAGGTTCTTTTAGAAATAACCTAATTATAAATACCTATTATTTTAAATATACGTAAATATAAAAATAAATCATACTTGAACCATATTTCTATTTAACACGGTTAATAAAAAACAAATCTTAATAATTTTTTTGCAAATAAAAACTAACTAATCATATAATAATTTAAACCATTTAAAACTAAACATACGATCGAAAAAATAGTTCCGAACTACTTGTACGGTAGTGAACTAGTGAAAGACTGACTGAAAGAAGGAAATAGTTCCAAACTACTTGTACGGTAGTGAACTAGTAAAAGACTGACTGAAACAAAGAAATAGTTAAGAACTACTTGTACGGTAGTGAACTAGTGAAAGACTGACTGAAAACCGAAGTAAACGGGAGGCCAGCGCCGAGCTTGTGCGATGATTGAGACGAGACATCTGGCAACCAGTTCTGTTAGGGTTGGATTTTGATGTCGGTCCTACAAATAGTTCACTGAACTAGTTCATTTTTGTGAAATAGTTCTGTTGAACTAGTTCGTCTAAAAGAACTAATAAGCACACCTCGACTAGAGAGGATAATCTCGTAATTCTGTTAGTGTGAGACTTTTAAGGTGTGTTTCTGTACTTCTGTAAGAGTTTTTTACTTCCAATCTGGTTTCATTATAGTTTTTTTATTTTTTTCAGTTGTCTTTTTTCCATTTGTGTTGAAGCTTTTTTTTTCTGTGACTTTTTTTTTAACTACAGTTGCGTTTTCATCCTTATACGTATTGTTATTTATAGATGGAGTTTCAAATTAAGCAGCTGTTTTACTTCTGACAGTAATGTTTTCTAATGTCACTTCTATATCATATTGTGATTTAAAAGAAACATTTAGTTGGATTGTTTCGTCTAGTTCATATAGCTAAAAAGTTTATGATTGAAATGGTATGTAAAAAATAGTGTAAAAAACAAACATTTCACCATTGTAAGTGCAGTTAAGTAGTTCTTAAAGAAAACAAGCATTGGTTTATTATTAACATTATCACAGAATACATAAAGGCCAATAGACTCAAATGGGCAGGACATGTGATACGCAGTAACGACAATCGCCTTATAAACAATGTGTTCTAGGAAAGGCCAGATGGTAGGGTCGCCTAGAAAAAGATATAAAGATGCAGTCAGAGAAGATCTAGAGAAGAGGGGAGAGGATCTAGGGTTTGCGACAATGGGAATTACTGGCACAGGACCAACAAATATGGAAGGCAATAGTAAACGCGGCAAATACTCACGAAGAGTTGTTGCGCCATTGATGATGATGATGATTATCACAGGACATTTTCAAAACTTTATATTATTATATTATAAATTTTAAAGTTTCATTGGTAGGTACAATGTGAGACTTTTTTACAGAAAGTTTGTTTTTTGGTAAAAGACAAATTGACAGTGCATTGTATTGGTTGCATTAAGATATATAAAATACATGACATAAGTGAAAATTGACATTGACTTAATGTGACAGTTTGTTTTGTGTTAATTTATAGCTGGACTGTACCATTATTATTAATTGCATGAACTTCTATATCAGAAATAATAGAAAACCATAACTTATAAATTTCTACATTAAAATAAACATTTTTTGATGTTGTTTGCTTTTTTTATTGAACTCCTTATCTAAAAGCAGTAAATGTGAGTTTATATAAGCTAACAAACTGCTCGACCCAGTACAATACCCTGTCATGAGTGCCACGTACGTAACTGTAAAGATATTTCTGAGTTTTAACATTATAATACCCATTTTATTTTAAGATTTGGTCTACTGGCAGGGATCGATCGCACCGTTAACTGATAATATCAACGAAAACTGGGGTCTTGTGCAACAATCGTACCGAACTACGATTGCCTAGTAAAGACACATGTTTTGAAAATTATGCTAGTGGAGCTAAGTTGACGCTCGAAACGAAGTATGAAAACCTTATCTGAATCACGAAACCAACCAACGACATAACGTAACAAAACGCTACTCCGTGCCCTTGGATCAACAATACCGTGACAATTGCCGCCTCGTGAGCGAACGATCCACGCGTTTCGCTTTACCGAATTAGAATCAATGAAAACTACAAGTACAAACTTTAGTAAACTATATTAGGTGTACGAATTTTAATAATAATAAGTAGCTTTTCCGTTCATCTGAGCTATTAGTGCATAAATAACTTCTTTGTTATTTTTGAATCTTTTTCATTTATTCAATTATCCGTGGATGGTGGAGAACAAGCTCTATCATTATCAAAACAAGTCTGAATGTATTCATTCCATCTCTCCAGCATCATCTTATGTACCTAGAATTATCTCGTTATTATTATTTATTAACACATTAAGCTCCACCATGTTAAAAAAAATACAGTTCTGGGGGCCACTGTGTAAAATTCATAAATATGTATCAAAAATGCCCTATTTAACTGTCTTTTATAATTTATATGTTATAATGTTATTTTCTTATAAAAACATTGTTGTATCGAAATGGATACCAGTGGCCCATTTTCATAAATTGAAGTTGTTGGCCACTTGTATAGATTTGGATTCAGCATTATAAACACTTTTGTTCCTATCGGATTTTGTTGGTCACGAGCAACAAAACACAGCAATGCAATGGTTCATGTGGCGAGGAAATAGAAAAACCGATAATTATTTTAGAGTACAATAAATGCAAAACCTTTATAGATATTTGTGATCAGTTAAAGGCATATTCTACTAATTTACGAAAAGGGATCAAATTGTATCGAAAAATTAGCAGTAAAATTAGTAACAAGAACTACACTAATAAATGCGTATTGTGTACATCAGATGACAATGGAGAAAAATCTCCATCACAAAATTCAAAAAACAAGTTATCACTCAGTTTTTTGACGAAAATTTTACAAGACCTCCTCCGCCTAATAACATCAATGAACATCATATTTTAGTGGATGATAATAAGAACGGCTTGCTGCGAAAGGCTAGCAAACAGCCATGGTTGGAAATATGCCCAAGCCAGATCTTCACAAACTGGCCACAAATGTAGTGCTTATAAAAAATATTATTGTCTGAAATGTTTTTTTATTTCTTATAAATCCAAATTATTAATGTAATAACATTGATTAAAAGAGTTTTTATTAATAGCTACTAAAAATATGTATTACTTTTTTATTTAATTTAATTATTTTTTATTTTTAACAAATGTGTTTAATTATCAACTTGTAAAAAAAAATCGTTGGCCAAAAACAAATTTTGGACCAACCAGCCATGCTTTATAAGTCCCCCATTCAATTAAATACAAACCCTGCATTCGTTTGAATTCAGCTAGCCTAAAGTGAAAGTATTCCTTTGTATCCGTTTGGATACAGGTGGCCAAAAATGATCAATGTCATTTGTATCTAATAGGATGCAAATGACGCTTAAGGTGTTAATATTGTTCCTTGTCTGTCTCTTTCTGTATCTATCTGTCATTTCTTTTAATTTTTTGATGGACAATAAAGGTGTCATATCTTTCCTGAAGTTGTTCAATTTCTAGACATTTGGTTTACTTTATGTTGACGTTCATGTTATCCACTCTTGTTTTCTGGTGTTGTTCTTGATATTTATTTAATTTTTCTTTTCAGGATCGTTCAGTTGTAAGATGTCTATTTTTTTGACACTTTTCCCTTCTGACTTTAAGAAACCTTTAAGTTTTAAATACATTATAACTGGATTGTGATCGCTATGAATATCATCTCTAGGATATGTTTTAGTAGATTTTATGTACTTCTATTGTTATCAATCAAAATGAAGTCAATTTGATTTCTAACGATTTTATCTTTTCTATCTGCAGTTAATTTTTAAGTGTATAGTTTTATACTGCATAGTTTAAACTTCTTCTTCTTCATCTACCATGTCCTTTCAGAACGTTGGTTACCATCATAGCTATTTTAATTTTATCCACTGCCACCCTAAATAGCATGCTTGTATCTACACCACACCAGTTTCGCAAGTTCTTCAACCATGAGGTTCTTCTTTGTCCTGGACTGCGTTTGCCTGCTATTTTTCCTTGCATGATACTTTGTAGCAATCTATATTTGGGACTTCTCCGAAATATTCCGAAATGTCCGAAATATTCCAGCTTTATCTGCTTGATGCTTTTTATGATCTCAGTAGTCTTGCTGAGACGTTCTTGTAATGTGGAGTTACGAATCTTCTCCACCCAGGAAACTTTTAAAATTCTTCTATAGCACCACATTTCGAAAGCCTCAAGGCGATTTAGATCGATTTTATTCACAGTCCAGGACTCGACAGCATAAAGTAAGATCGAGAACACGTAGGAGCGAAGTAGTCGGATCCTTAATGCCAATTTTAGGTCTCTGTTACATAACACCTTGGACATCCTTCTAAAAGCAGCTCTAGCCTGCTCTATTCTGGATCTAATTTTGCCGTGATTTTCTGCATTACAATTTAATTGCTGTCCAAGGTAGACGATTTTATCAACTTGCTCAAGTTTGGTATTATTTACAATATAGACGGTTTTATATTCTGTTGTTTACTTATTACGAGTATTTTGGTTTTCCTTATGTTAAGATCCAGACCTGTCTCCCTACAACTCTCAACGTCACTATCAAGTAGTGTTTGCAGATCTTCTTGACTAGAAGCTGGGAGTACTGTATCGTCCGCATATCGCAAATTATTGATGACTTCGCCATTCACAAGTATTCCTTCTTGTTTTTCAGTAAGTGCTTTTCTGAAAATTTTTTCGGAGTAAACATTAAAGAGCAGGGGTGACTAGAGGCATCCCTGCCGTACTCCTCTTTTAATATTGAGAGCTTGTGATTCCACACGATCTACTAAAACTGATGTTGTTTGATTCCAATATAAATTTGCAATTATTCGAACATCTCTGCCGTCCAAGCCAATGTCTTTTAGAGCTTCGATCAATATACATTGCTTAACACGATCAAATGCCTTTTAAAAGTCAATAAAACAACAGTATATGTCTACAGATATATCACGACATCTTTGAGCAAGTATTGTATTGTAGATACGACCATGTATTACCTTCAGAAAATTTTTCAATAAGTGGTTTAACAAACTGATGATTTTATAATCAGCACAGGTTTTTGCTGTTGTCTTCTTAGGTAGAGCTATAAACAGTGAGTTAGACCAACCATTAGGTAGTTGTCCGCTGTTATAAATGGTATTGAAAAACTAAGTTATAGCCTCTTAAACATTGCTATCCTTTATAAGCTTATATATTTCAGTTAGAATTTGATCAGGACCAGTCGCTCTGCCATCTTTTGATGATTGTATGGCCTTTATAACCTCACAGCGTGTTATTAGGGGTCCGTCGCAATTAGTAATATCGGGAGGTGAACTACTCCTATCGTCTTCGAATAGGTTCCTAACGTAATTTTCCCATTCTTTAAGTTTGTCCTCTACTTCGAATATTACTTTACCATTTTCATCCTGTAGCAATGCATTTTGTTTCTTATTGAAGATACCAGCCGCTTCTCTTACTTTTTTATACATGTTAAACGTGTCGTATCTTTTTTCGAGTTCTTCAATATCATGACACTGTTTGGCTAGATGTTGACTCTTTGCTTCTCGTATTTTACGTCGAATTTCTTTTTGTATGCTATTGTAAAGTGTTTCGTTGGTTTTTGCTAGTCGCCGTTGTTCCATCAAATCCAGTATATCATCTGTCATCCAAGCCTGCTTTTTTGGCTTTGACCTGCCTTGTAAATGTCTCACACAGATTTCTTTTACTGTCGTTACGATTTTATTTAAGCCCTCATCGACGTTTTCACCAATATTTTCCCAAATTAAATTTTCTTTCAGTTGTCTTTGAACTGATTCCTTAACTTTCTCGTCTTGTAGTTGGGCTGTATCAATCTTTTTGCGAGACCTCTTTTTGATCACCTTTTTTAATTTTAATTGGGTTACAGCTACTATGGGATTGTGATCGGACCCAATGTCAGCACCTGGATAAGTTTTAACTGATTTGATGCAGTTTCTAAATCGATTTTTTATTAGAATGAAGTCGATTTGATTCCTAATAATTTTGTCCTCTGATTTTGCGTTAGACTTCCAGGTGTAAAGTCTTCTCGGTGGAAGTTTAAAATGGGTATTCGATATAATGAAATCGTGTTCTTGACAGAACTGGACAAGTCGGTCTCCACGTTCGTTTCTGTTTCCCAAGCCATATTCCCCCACAATGTTCAAATATGTTCACAATAGTTTAAACTGTAGCTTTAAATTAGTTTAACATGAATATTATATAGTTGCATGATGTTCCATATTTGGCACCAAAAAAAAAATTCCAATAAAGTGTTCCTCGTAGATAGACTTTTTTCTGATCGTAGATCGTAGATAGAATTTATTTTTGCCATTTATTTTTTACAATTTATATTTGTAAAAGGTTAAGAGTAATTAAAAAATTAATATGTAAAAAGAAATAAAATAATATAATTCCCACTCCCTCGAGTAATAATTTGTATATAATTTTAGACACAAAATTTCCTTTTGTGGGCATAATTTTCGCAGTGTTCCATTAAAAACGATTAGCTACACCATTGGAATATTCTACATGTTCTTAGTTGCTTGCTTTGCACTATTATGTTGAACACATCATCATATCACACACAGCAAACCTAACAAGAGTATTTTCTGCCAATCCCTTTTCATTACATACACGTCGTCATATGCACAAGAATGCTGACGTGATAATTAATTGCAGTAACAATTTCTAAGATTAATAGTGAAGGAAAAACAAAACTCGGAGTTGGTTTATTAAACTTCTCAACAAACAAAAACGAACAAAGTTTTGAAAGTTGGATTTACTCCGCAATTATTTTGTGGAAAATTACAAGAAAAGGTTAAACGGGAAGATATAACAGTATGTTATGTAAAGAGTTGCGTTTAGTAGAACAGAAGAATTGCTGACTGTGATAATTCAATATGAATCCTTATTTTACACCGTATAGAGGCTGTTATTTTAAAAATAATTACTATATTGGCATGTTCTATTAAAATATTTTTTTCCCAAAATTAGCTATTCATGCCTATCCGTATGAAGAAAACAACTATCCCTAATAATTGCAAATTCTATCTTATGGTGTTTTCTATTTCTCTTAATAGCATCTATTATGTTTTTGTTTGAATTTTGATAGCTAAGCACATCTTCTATTTATTTTTACCGATCTTGTCTTTGAATATGAATTCTAGCAGAATTCTAGCAGAGAAAGATTTTTTTCGCACAATGACCCGACCAGGCCGAAAATCGTTAAAGTGTAGAGACTTAGATGGGCTGGACACATTGCTAGGATGTCATATCACGAATACACGAAGAGATTAACATTTTCAAAACCAGAGGGCACAAGAAGCAGAGGACGCCCACGAATTGGATGCATTGATGATGTGGAAGATCTACAGATTCTATGGGTTAGAAGATGGACGAAAGTTGCCAGGAATCGACAGCAGTGGCGACTTCTTTGTGAGCAGGCCAAGCACTATCTGAAAAACAAGAAAGAATACTTGTGAACGGTAAAATATTCAATAATTTGCGATATGCGGACGATACACTACTCCTAGCTTGTAGTCAAAAAGATCAGCAAACCCTACTTAATAGTGTCGTTGAGGGTTGTAGGGAGGCAGGTCTGGATCTTAACATACGGAAAACCAAAATACTCGTAATAAGTAAACAACAGCATATAAAAAACCGTCTATATATGTAAATATTACCAAACTTAAGCAAGTTTATAAAATCGTTTACCTTGGATAGCAATTAAATTGTAACGCAGAAAGTCACGGCAAAACTAGATCTAGGATAGACCAGGCTAGAGCTGCTTTTAGAAGCATGTCCAAAGTGTTGTGTAACAGAGACCTAAAATTGGCATTGAGGATTCGCCTACTTTGTGGCTACGTGTTCTCGGTCTTACTTTATGGTGTCGAGTTCTAGACTGTGGATAAAATGTGGTGCTGTAGAAGAATTTTAAAAGTTTACTGGGTGGAGAAGATTCGAAACTCCACAATACTAGAACATATCAGCAAGACTACTTAGATCATAAAAAGCATCAAGTAGAGAAAGCTTGGGTATTTCTTACATGTAATGAGAGGTCCTAAGTATAGGTTGTGCAGAAGTCATGCAAGAAAAAATAGCAAAAAATAGCAGGCAAACGCGGTCCAGGACGAAGAAAAACCTCATGGTTAAATACCTTGCGAGATTGGTACGGTGTTGATAAAAGCATGCTATTTAGGGTGGCAGTGAATAAAATTAAAATAGCTATGTTGGTAATCAACATTCTGAAAGAACATGGTACATGAAGCAGACAAAATATCAACAAAAATTATCAAACACATAAAAAAGAAAGGAATAACACCAGCTTTCCGAACAATTAACGATCTAGGCAAATATATCAAAAAGAATAAGAGCCAAAATAAAAAACACTTACACAATGGTGTGTACAAACTTAAATGTGACGACTGCCTAAAAACTTACATCGGTCGAACTGGTAAAAACTTTAATAAACGATTAGCAGAACATAAAAGACCTTTCAATAATAGAAAAACAGATTCTACATACGCACTTCACCTTCTAGATCATAGTCATTCTAAGTATCGCTTTGAGGCTATTTTCTTGTGGAGAGATGTTGAGATTGAGATTAATATTGAGATTTCCAAAGTAGAAATTGAAACGTGAATAAACGTATTTTAACCTTTAATCTTCTTTTATTGAGTTTAATGCGTCGACAACTAATGGTCATTGGCATGGTACAGTGAATTTTTACAGTCAGGTACCTAGTGTAAAGTGTAGTGTGTGTGTGTGTAGAGTAATTGTCTTGATACTTAGCAAAGTCGACGTCATTGTCTTTGCTAAGAGACGCTAATTGTATCCGATCGCAGGTCCCTCGGGTGAGTACCGATCGCACAAGGATAGAAATTATTTTCATTCATTAATTTTTAATAAACGAAAATTTCTCCACCCAGGTGAGATTCG
The DNA here is from genome assembly GCA_918026665.1 of Diabrotica balteata. Lineage (NCBI taxonomy): Eukaryota > Metazoa > Arthropoda > Insecta > Coleoptera > Chrysomelidae > Diabrotica > Diabrotica balteata. The sequence continues at coordinate 148,672,700 of OU898278.1, read as the reverse complement.
AACTCACGACCTTAGGTAGGCGCTCTTACCACTGAGCCACAGAGGGGGTTTAACCTTTAATTGTGGCTTATTCCCATTTAAATAATAATTACAATCATTCTTTTAAAAACGAATTTAAAATTCTTTACATTCAAAATAAAGGCCTTAAGCTATCCTGGTTTTGTTGGAATCTGTGGAAATCAACATATTAAAACACACAGATATAATTTTGAATGACCAACTTGAGACAAACAGTTCTCCCCTCCTCAATCTATTTCATTAGAGACTATAAAGTGTAAACGCATGCCAAAAATAGATCATTTGAGAAAGGCAATCAGCCGAAACAGCTGTAGTGATAAGAGTTTAAAATAAATTGTGTGAAAGTTTGAAAACAAAGCTTTCAGTGTTTTATTGTTATATAAAATATTTAATGTGAAACATAAAAAAGAAAAATAGTTTCGGAACCATATTAAGTCTTGTGTGCAAGTTGATATTGGGTACTACTTAATAAATATTCTATCTCCAAATAAAATCAAGAAACAAAAAACGTTTAAATAACTGACAATACCATTTTATTTTAAAGTTTTTTTAAAATTGTTTATAACTGCTCGTATGGTAAAAAGGTTAACTTTTTACCATACGAGCAGTCATAAACAATTTTATTTAAAAACGAGGTCTTATATTAGCTACAAATATATACAATTCAATTTTATCTTGTCCTAGATGTGATCAACATAAACGACAATATCATATTTAAGCTAATCAGTCACAAATTACGCTTTTTAGACCACACTCCATATGACAAAGAGTAACATAGGCTGCCTAATGCATACGTCATTCTCTTAAACATGACTTTTAACTCCATTGTCAATTTTACATCTTTTATATCCATAATTTAATAATAAAAAACTTTTTTAAATCTCAACACCTGGATTGCTGTTATCATTTTTAACATCACTAAAGTTTTTGAATCGTTTGGCTGTAGTAATATTATGTATAAATAATAATGTTTCATGGTACATTGACATTTTGTTTTTGACATTGTTCATAGGTATCTTGTCAATCAGTTACCAGCTGAAGTCCGTTTGAAGACGTCTACCTCCGGACGCTGGTACTCACTTAAGGCATGGGTGTATGTTACCTGAAGTAAAATTTAATAAAATATTAAACATCAATAATTTTTAACAACAATATTTACAATCTTTGGTAACTTTATTTACTTTAAAGGGTTTTTACCCTAATATTTTGGTGGCTCAGGCATGTTAACCTGTAAGTATAACCATTTTGCTTTTTTAACCTTAGTCAACATTTCAATCACGTTTGCTTTAATTAAATGGTTCTTACTTATTTCAGGCTTTTAACCTGATGATGTAATTATTATTCCGAAAACGTTTGTGAATTTTTGATGTAGTTCTTTTAAGGGTTTTTAAATATACCTACTTACAAAGATTTAACCTCTTTTTGTGATACATGGTATACAGCCAGCTGCAGGAATTTATTTTCCTGTGGATTTTTTAAAGTTTTTTAGTTTTCAAAATAATTTTCCAATTATTTCTCCTTTACTTTTTATAAGACGACCTCATACATGCTTATACAGCATATTATATGTTGTTATATTAAGAACCCTTCCACACAAAAATGACAGCAAGTTTTATTCTTACATAAAACTTTTAACAATAAAACATCTTAGCAAGATAGTAAGTGGCTTCTTCAGGCTCTTGAGTTCTGCCCATCGCCAACTTTTAAAACGGCTTCTTCATTTAGAATTACACGCGACTCGCCCTTGAAATCCGAATCTAGAGGGCGAGGAAGAATTTGTAGCCCTTACGGAACATGAACTAACTGTAATTACGTCGAAGGGAGAAATTTCTCTCCCTACTCATTTTCACCAGTCCTTTACCATTAGAATTCAGAAGGGGTTTATCATTACGAACTGAGAAAACAAGTTTGTTCTGTTCAATTATTGCGCAACTAACTTTTTTGTGGAAATACGAGATTAGGTATTGGTTAATAACTGTTCATAACAAAATCAATATCAAGTTAATTTCGGAGATAACTATGATTTCTTGAGTCACAACATTAAGAATATGAAGTGCGATATACAAAGCGTCCGAAAATTCATACTCTACGTATATAGAACTTCATATGTTTTTATTTATATTGTTATGGATCAGTTTATCGATCAGAAATAGAATAAAGAGTTTTTTATTATTTTAATATACCGCGGGCATATAAGTTAAAATACAACCCTGTACTTATTTGTAATAGTTAGAATAAGAGAAAACATTGTTCCGTGACGGGACCCTAACGAGTTTTTCCGTCAAAGACTGAGTGAATAGTGAAAGGACAATGGAACCCGTATAATTATAGATTTAGGAATAAACTTGTAATTGTATTTTGCGGTGGGCATTTTTCGAAAGTAAATAAGAATTAGATTTAGATAAGAGATAACAAGAATTTGGAAACTTATTTCTGTTGAAAAAGGCAAAATTGTTAATGGTTTCTAAAAAGTTATTTAAGTGAAAGTAATTTATTTGTTTTAAATATCATGTTGGAAATTTTCTAAATCTAAAATAAGTGGGAATGCTATTAATACCTCTTTTGGGTCAACATAGTCCACGAGATATAATTGAGAAAGAAAGGAAAATTTGTAAATAAAAAGTACCGGTAAAAAGAGGCTTGGGCTTGTGTTTTCGGAGGAGTAGTTTGCTGGTATGCGGTTTGTATCGATGCTGAGAACGGGAAAGATTTGATGGTAGCCGGACATAATCAATCAAGGAAGGAACTGTGGTTTGATCGAGAGGAAAGATCATTGGTGTAAAAATAAAGATCAGTCAAATAATTTGAATGAAAGAAAATTTTAAGATATTCTAAAGATAAAATCAAATATAAGCATACGAACTAAGATTCCAAGTTTCAAAGAGTTATTTTTTTTGTGAATAAATTATATTTTTATATGGTCATTGTTTTTTAGTAGATATTATAAAACAATTATAAAACAGATCAATAGATAGTTTGTAATTAAATTTAGAGTATAGTAGTTTGTTGGGAAAGATAATTAATTGCCCACAAAAGTTATTTATTAATATTCATTGTATTGCTTATTGAAAATAAATAATAATTTGTGTGCATATTTATGTTGTTTTAATGTTAGTTCCGTTTCCTGTTCTATCCCGATTATGAGCAACTAGGAGATACTGAAGAGATATATAAAGTAAACTGATTAAAATAATAATTATCAAAAAAAGGCACCCTGAGAATTTTTAATAGTAATTGAATTGTATGACCCTGCATAAATTAGAGAATTAATTAATTAAATAATTGGATTAATTAAATTAGTGTTAATTAATAATAAAATATCATAAAGCAGATGCTTTCTGTAGTTCTCCGGATTTCAAAAAAAACCATCATTGTGGTGACGTTTCGGCAAGGTGGCACTTATTATTGTCAAGTCAGGTAAAAACGTTTCTTGCTCCTGCTTGAAGTAAAGTGACTCTCTAAGCAAGCAAGCAATTTAAATAAACCCAGCTTGTGAAAAATATTCACACCTTAGAATAACTTTTAGGTGTACCAATTCATTAAATTAAGGTGTATTGATTTGAACTTTAATAAATTAAACAAATTTTGGTTGTTTAAACTTTAATAAACTTATTTTAAACAATTGTAGCTTATTTCCATTAAAACACTAATAACTATAAGATGCCACAAGAAAAAAGCTTCAGAACAGTATTGATTCAAGTTAAACAGGAATCACTCCACTGCGCTCCAATGCTCCACACCATCCCTTTCCCCTCTATAGCACTCTGATGCGCGATAGGGGTACAACTATCAGCCAAATGTTCTTCTTGTGGTGATCCTGGGTAATAGACCTCTAACATGGTACCCCATCCGATTAAAAATTCAGGCTATGGTTAGTCTCTTTATTTCTATTATTCTCTTGTGACTTTTTCGTTCTGGGCTAAACCCAGTTCGGAGACTTGGTGCTCAAGAGTTTGGGCCCTACGAGCCCGAGTTTTATTGGTTTTTTTTAATATTCTTTTTTTTACTTTTGCCGGTTTTATGTTAGTAATTTTATAATTTTTATTTATTGGCCGAAGCTGTTTTTTGGGTTTCTTATAATTTTTTTGTAGGATGTCCAGTGAGTGAAAATCATAATTAGTATTTAGTATATTAGTATAAAAATAATTTTGTCTGGAGCCTACACTGTGCTGCGCTGTACACGTTGTTAGAACTACGAACTATCCAATTGTATGTGATGTTGTAGCTCGGTACGTAGCCAACGTAGTTCAGTACGTTGACTGCCTACTTAGGCTGCTGTTGTGTGCCGCTTGTTCTTTTCTCTATTTCAGTTATTGTTACATATTCGTCCCCATATGAGAAATGCATATCTTAGTCTCGGTACAATTATACTATTTATTAACCTTATTTTTTTGTTTTAATCCTTAATTTACTTTTTCTGTCAGCAAGAGTCCTCTTATTGAGGCTTACTTTTAGGTTTCGTATTGTGGCGTCTACGTGTTTTTAAATGTTATTCCTTTATCCATGGTGACTCCTTGATATTCTGTTAAGCTTTTTCACCCAATGAGGTTGTTTTGCACTGTCAGTTGTTCCTCTGGTTGTTGGTGCCTCTTTTTAAAAGTTACTGCTTTTGTTTTTCGAAGTTTAAGGTGATTTTTCATCCTAAACTTCACCCTTCGATGTCGTCTAACGTAGTTTGCAGGTTGTTTACTGCTATATATATATTTCGATGTTAAGTTGCTATTACTGTGTCATTGGCATTACGCCTTAGTAGAGTTCCTGGTATTCTTAGAATATCGGCTGTGTATAGTGTGTACAGCAGAGGTGACAGGACAAAACCCTGTGGCACTCTAGCCTGCGGGGTTTCTAGCTCTGACATGACTTGTCCTATGCGAACTCTAAAACTCCGGTTGCTCGCGTATGAAGAGATTAGTCTCGTCATCGCCCCACTATATCCGCATCCTCTTGTTTTGTGAATAAGTCCTGTCGATAGCTTTGCTTGCGTTTACGAACGCTGCTCCTGTGTATTGTTTATCGTTCCATCTGCTATGTACTCTGTTAGTCTAATTACTTGTAGCTCGGTGGAGTTATTATCATCATCATCACACAGCCAAATTTGTCCACTGTCAAACATAGGCCTCCTCAAGATGTCTCCACTCTTCTCTGTCCAGTTTGTCACTATTCTTTTAATGTCGTCCGTCCATCTGGTAGGTGGTCTTCCACGATTTCGCTTGTCTGCCCTTGGCCGCCATTCTAAAATGTTCTTTGTCCATCTGTTGTTTCTCTCTCTTGCGACGTGTCCTGACCATTTCCACTTTAACTTCGTAATCCGTTTTATGACGTCTTCCACTCCAGTTCTTCGCCGTACCTCATCATTTCGTATTCGGTCTCTCAAAGTTACGCCAAGCATAGATCTTTCCATTTTTCGTTGTGCTACTTGTAACCTTTTTATTGATCAATAAAAAAATCAATCAATAAAAAGCTCGGTGGAATGCTCTGATGTAAATGTGAACTGTGCCTTTGGTACTATTTCTAGCCTATCTATTTTGACTTGGAGTCTGCTGAGTATAACATTTTCCAAAGTCTTACTGATTGCAGGTAGTAAGCTTACTGGCCTGTAATTTTGCGGCAATGTACTATCTTTTCCTGGCTTTGATATCACGATGACATGGGCCTCTTTCCACCGGTTTGGGAATTGCCTGTATCTTAGCATCGCCTTGATTATATTGATAAGGAATACTATGGCTCTCGCTAGTAAGTATTTTAGAGCCCTGTATATTATTTGCTCTAGTCCAGCTGCTTTTTTTGATACATTATTCTTAATTATGCTGGTGTCTTCAAGAAAAAACAAGTCACTGGTATACATAATGACCAAAATGAATTAATAACGGACCCTAGCGATATACTTAATACTTGGAAAATGTACACAGCCAATTTGTTCAATGATGACAGAACACAAAAACCACCACAACTGGGAGACCATTTGTATGGCCCAAGTATTTTGAAAGCTGAAATTGTACACGCTATCAAACTATTAAAAAGTAACAAAACCCCAGGACCAGATGATATGTACGCAGAAACAATCAAGTTACTTAATGAAGAAAACCTAGACATTATTGTCAAGCTCTTTAACGACATCTACGATACGGGCCAGATTCCAAAAGATTGGCTTCGATCTACATTTATTGCCCTACCAAAAACACCACGTGCGAACTTCTGCAAGGACCACCGACTAATAAGCCTAATGAGTCACTTTTTAAAACTTTTCCTGAGAATACTTCACACTAGATTGTTTAAGAAATGTGAAGAGGTCAGTGGATGGAGTCAGTTTGGTTTCAAAAATGGACTTGGCACGAGAGAAGCGATCTTTAGTATGCAAACATTGATACAGAATTGTTTAGATCAAAGAAAGGATGTTTTTATCTGTTTCATCGATTACGAGAAAGCATTCGATAATGTAAAACATGAATTGATGATAAAATACCTACAAGAATTGGGATTGGATGCAAAGGATATAAGAATCATCGCCAATCTGTATTGGAATCAGACAGCAACAGTACGTCTTCAAAATTTCAACGAAACAGAAGATTTCTCCATTAAAAAAGGAGTAAGGCAAGGTTGTATACTGTCCCCAATGCTGTTCAATTTATACGTAGAAAAAGCCTTCGCAGAAGCAGTAGAAGACTCTAATAAGGGTATTAAAGTTAACGGCATATTTATTAATAACATCAGGTATGCCGATGATACAGCCATAGTGGCAGATAACATCGAAGATCTTCAATGCCTTTTAAATGATCTAACTCTTGCAAGTGAAGCTCGGGGTTTGAAAATAAATATCAAGAAGACAAAATCAATGATTATAAGTAGAAATGATTACCCCAACGCAAAGATATATGTCTCTGGAGAAGAAATCGAACAAGTCAGGCAATTCAAATACTTGGGATGTTTGCTGAATGAGGGTTGGGACCCCGAGAATGAAATAAAGAGCAGAGTTGAACAAGCCAGAAATGCTTTTTTGAGGCTTCGTAAGTTTCTGACTGATCGCAAATTGGACTTCAACCTCCGATACAAGATGCTTAAGTGTTACGTGTGGCCTGTTCTCCTGTACGGAATGGAAGCATGGACGTTAAAGGCCAGTTCCATTAACAAACTTGAAGTGTTTGAAATGTGGTGCCTGCGTCGAATGCTCAGAATATCATGGACGGACAGGGTCAGAAATGAGGAAGTACTCAGAAGAGCGGGCTTACAGGATAGGGAACTTTTTAATTATGTGAAAAGTAAGAAGACTGCATACTTGGGGCACATTATACGAGGAGAACGATACACTTTTCAGCAACTGATACTCGAAGGGAAGATAGAGGGTAGGAGAGGTCTCGGACGTAAAAAAATGTCATGGCTGCGCAATATTCGACAATGGACAGGAATCCACAGCTATGAAATGCTTCGCAATGCTGCTAAAAACAGAATTATTTAAACCAGAATATTTAACATCTCACCTGACAAGACGATGTACGGTGGACGCCTACGCAGAAATGCACGGCACCTTAAGAAGAAGAAGAATTCTTAATTAGCTTGTTTATTTCCTTTGGTGCGGAAGGTATGCTTTCGTTTTGGATATTCGGGTCCTTCTCTTTGTTCCTTGACTTCTTTTAAGTCAGTGTCTTTCTCTAAATGGTATTTTAATGTACATTCTCTTTCAAGAGTAGTTTTCGTTACCTTTACCTGCTTTTTCTTGAGTGGAGTATACTATTTCGTTTTCTCCGTGTATTGGAGAGATTGGTTTTCTATCCTTTCTGAGTATTTTTTGAAGCTTTTAAAAATTGTGCATATTTAGGCCTTGTTCTTATATGTGTCATTTGTGATTTTTCCAGCTTTGACTACGGTATTGTCCTAGTGCTGTTTTAGCCTCTCTATTTAGTCTGTTTCTCATGTTTTTGACTACCTGATTCCTTGTTGTTCACGCTGCCTGCTTTGCCTCATTCTTTTTCTTTATTAATTTTTTTAGTTCCTGTGGTATGTCCTTAAACCTTCCCGTGTGTATCTCTACTTCCTTTTCTCTAGCGCTGTTCCTGAGTGCCTGTTGAATGATATTTTAAAACTCTAGCACTCATTCCTCTATATTTTGGGGTTGCCTATCATTACAACGATATTTACTTTAGTGCTCTCAATTCTCTTGAGGTTTGTCTACTGCGTTTTTCTGTTGATCCGTTTAATTGTACTAGTTGACTCTTCTGATCGATGCGGTTACTTATATAACCAATCGAGGTACCTCCCTCTAACAAAATTTTGGTTAAAAACTAATTATTACTTTTAAATGTGTGTAAAAATGTGAGTTTGATTAACTACGTTATGAAGGTAGCGATCGTGCGATGAGATTATAAACTATTAATCTTGGTAGATAATTAAAGAAACACTATAGTTCGAAATGAATGCATATTTCTAAAAAAGGAAGGGAAACAGAGACGTTGAAGAGAGCCCTATGTACAGCATTGGACGGATCAAAGTTGAACTAAGTACAAGTACAAGTACAAGTACTGGTGGCAGCTTAAAGCTATTATTTCTATAGGTCGACTCTAACCGATTGATCAGTTCCACCAAATATTTATGTAAAATATTTTATGTTATTTAATAAGTTTTTGTATTAGATAATCAATTTTGTATTAGATAATAATATTAGATAATTACGCCTTAAAACTTATAACTTTTTCCTCATTAAATATTTATAAATTTGTACTTCTGACTCTCTTTATATTTTCGATAAAAATTTTTTAAATATTTCGCAATTTATAATGATCGAGAGAAGATAAAATTTTAAAACAATGAATTCCTCTTAAATCTGCTTTTAATGAGTTATTGAAAAGTATAATTTCTGCTGAGATTTCTAAAAATTAAAATCTCTTTGTCGAGAACAAGTTTGTCCTAATTTTTTAAAATTAAACCTGACTTGTTCTGGCCACTTAACTGTTTTAATTTATGTTAAAAGTAATTAAAAGACTAGATGTTCTTAGCGATAGCAGTTTAAATGGGAGTAACTGGATATTTTAATTTGAGAAATTTAACGAATAAATGTTAGAAAAAATCAGTGATAATTAGATTTTAAGTAAATTGATATCTAAAATATATTTTTTTTATTGGGTTAATGCCTCGATAACTATGATCATTGGCATTCTAAAATATTTTAAGTTAAGTAATTATTGCGGATTAAAGGTAATAATTTAAGTATAATATTTTATCCTGAAAGTAAAAGATTTGATTTTCTTCTCACTTGGGCAAGTCATTACAAATTTTAAAGTATATTATATTAATTAAATAGTAATTTTATAGACAGGAGTTGATACATTTTAAGACAAAAATAGTAGTATTAACAGTATTAACCTGTCAACAAATTATGTAGAAACTTATTATGGGTAACAAACATAAAAATGTTGTCACAGAATTCTAAACGCAAGGCAGATAAAACAACAACGTAGAAATGCGAAGATTTTTTAATTGACGAAACCAAATTTTAGATTTTTGTTTTAATCGAAGCCTTTCATAAAATTTTTAGGCATAACAGACGATAAAAAAGGTGTAAGAAAAAAATGTGAAATCTAAAAATTTCATTCCACAACATACCTTACGTAAAAAAAATTTTTGGTGAACTTGTTTCTTGTACTCATAGAGAGTAAACCAAAATAACAGAAAAGACAGTTGAAATTTGATTTCACCTATAGTGAAATATAACTCTTCTATATAAAGACAAAAAATACAAACACCAGCACGATTATAAATACAAGAGAACTGATGAGAGACGAAAATCTGAAAAAGTGTTATGCGAATCAAATTAATGAAAGAATGCGAGTAATAGAACAAAATGATGATATCGAAGAGATGGTCAATGATATTAAACGAACGATTCTGGCAGTAAACAGGGAAGTTAAAACACAGATCAGAAAGAGAAAGCATAACGAATGGATGACGGACGAAATTATGGACCTAATGGAAAAGCAAAGGCGACATAAACAACAACGTAATCAAGACAAATACAAACAGATACATAAAGAAATTCGCCAGAAAATTAAGAAAGCACAAGAACGTTGGATGGTGGAAAGGTGCAACGAAATGAACTACGTAAGAAGATCAAAGAAATATCGAATATACACAAAAGCCACCACAGAACAAAAATACGCAACGACAGATACGAATACATAGAGTCAGAAGAGGAGATAGCAATGGCGTGGAAATAATACGCAGAAAGACTTGACGAAAGACCAACACAAACAACGCGCAAACTTCCTTCCGAAAACTTATTAGGGCCATCAATAATGCGAAATGAAATAGAATATGCAGTAAGACCCACAAAGATGCATAAAGCAACAGGTCCAGATTCCAGTTCAATAGAATTTATGATACTGGTTACATTCCGCGAGAATGGCTGCAGTCATCATTTGTGATGATTCCAAAAACAGCTAATGCCACAAAATGCAGTGAACACTGCTTAATCAGTTTAATGAGTCACTTGCTGAAACTCTTTCTAAGGTTATTACACTCAAGAATGTACAAAATACTAGAGGAACTTAGTGGGTCAACACAATTCGGTTTTAAGGGAGGACTAGGAACAAGAGAGGCAATTTTATGTTTGAACACCTTAATACAAAACTGCTTAGATCAACGAAAACATGTCTACCTCACCTTCATCGACTACCAAAAGGCATTTGGCAATGTTAAACATGATATCATGATGGAACTACTACATAGGGCCAACATTGACCAGAAGGAGATCAGAATTATTCAGAATCTATACTGGAACCAAATGGTAAAGGTGAGGATTCATCAAGACCAATATACGGATGAATTTGAAATCTGGAAAGGTGTCCGCCAAGGCTGCATACATTCTTCGATGCTTTTTAATTTATATGTTGAAAATATATTTGCGGAAGCGTTAGAAGACACGGAATTAGGCATTAAGGTGAACGGCATTTTAATTAGCAACCTACGCTATGCGGACGACACAGTGATTATAACTGATAATTTGAAAGATCAGCAGTTATTACTTGATAGGGTGAATAGCATAGGTAAAAAATATGGCCTTAAAATCAACATTTTGAAAACGAAATATATGGTCATTAGCAGAAACCCTCCAGAAAACCTGATAATATGCATAGGTGACGATCGTATAAAACGCGTGAAAACTTTTAAATACCTTGGCACCACAATCAATGACCAATCGGATCCACAACACGAGATAAAAACCCGAATACAAATGGCAAGACAAGCTTTTGTGAAATTCAGACCGCTCCTATGTAATCAAAACCTAAATTTCGAAATACGCTACAGAATGGTCAAGTGCTACATATGGTCCATCTTGCTTTATGGCATGGAAACGTGGACTTTGAAAAAAACATCTATCAACAAACTTGAAGCATTTGAAATGTGGTCATTGAGAAGAATGATGCGCATACCTTGGGTGGATAGAGTTTGAAACGATGACCTCCTTAAGAGAGCCGGCGTGGAAAGAGAACTCTTTGAATTAATTAAAAAAAACGCAAGATTGGTTACCTTGGGCACATATTGACAGGAGCAAAATATGAAATACCACAGTTAATCCTACAAGGGAAGATCGAAGGTAGGAGAGGAGCCGGCCGCAAACAATTATCCTGGTTAAGGAATATTAAAGAATGGACAGTATTCTAGTAATGAGATCGCCTACGCACTTTGGTGTATGGCATGTTAAGAAGAAGAAGAAGGTTTTTTGTACTCATAAAGAGAAAACCAAAATAAAAGAAACGACAGTTAAAATTTTATTTCACGTATTGTGAAATATATCTCTATACTACTGAAATATAACTTCTATAACCAAACACGCGAAATCCAAATACGAATTAACTCATTAACGCCCAGCGTACCTGCACGGGTACGGCAAATTTAATTTTCTAATGATGCCATCTGTGGTTGAAAATCTCAATATCTGGGAGACAAGACGCTTCAGCGTAGTTTCATCTCCCAGACGGTGTAACAGATTACTGTATTTTTTGCGTGGTTGAAAGATACAGCACTTTGAAAAAGCCATTGCAGTTGTGGATTTGAGGTTAAATTGTGGTAAGTAAACATTTTTATCAATAAATTTCTTTATTATTGAGTGAATATAAGTTTATCACATATTTGTTTTAACTCGGAGATTTAATACCCTAAACTTCTTTGTACCTGCTTGGGTACATTGAACAAAAGGGTATACAATATAATATATATTTTTTTAAAATGGAAATTCTACGATGGCTCTTTCTGAATTAATCACGTCTTCATTTTATGGAAAAAGGTATCAAACGCTTACAGCAGCTATAAATAATATTGAAAGTGTAGAGATTACTAATAGTGCTGTAATAGATCTGGTAGTAATTTTAACAAACGTTAACTAAAAAATGGATGACGATGATTTTGATAAAGATAATTTGACATCCCAAATTCCTAACGATGTTCCTGGAGAACTTGAAGTTATTATTGACGAGTCCGAAGATGAGGATGACTATAGAACGGTGGATGATCCTAACTACGATGATTTTGATAATAGAGATGACCCGGATGAAACAGATTATGACATTCCATTGTCCAAACGAATAAAATCATCAAAGAGGGAACTGACAGCTAACAAACTTCCAAAAAAGAACTTACTGAAGAAGCCCGTAGATCCCAAATGGTGTCGTAAAACAGTGAATACGAGCATGAATGGTACCAATGGAAGCTATAAACGAATGGAAAAGGTAAAAGCTGAGCTTGCAGAACTAACTACGTTACAAGTTTTTGAAAGTTATTTGATGATGAAGTTGTAAATCATATTATAGAGCAAATCAATATGTACGCAATAGCCCCAATAATCATCATTTTATGATTACAAAAGATGAAATCAAAATTTTTACTGGAATTCTTTTTTTACCGGGTACCATAAATTACCCCGTGAAAGAATGTATTGGAATTTGGATGAAGATCTGAATGTTCCATTTATTTCCAACGCAATGAGCAGAAATAGGTTTACAGAAATTAAAAGTATATACATTTGGCAGATAATACTAAACTCAACAAAATTGATAAAATGTCTAAACTACGACCGCTTATGGATTTACTGAATGCTAAGTTTCAACAATGGGACATTTTTCATGAAAATTTATCCATCGATGAGGCAATGGTCAAATACTTTACCCACCATTTCATCAAATCAAAGCCCGTACGTTTTGGCTACAAGGACTGAATATTGTGCAGTTATTAGTATCCTATTACAGTTCCAACTGATCACATAATATTTCTCTCTGATAATTATTTTGCGAGTTATAAACTTTTAGTGACATTGAAACAAAAAAATACCAGAGCTTCGGGCACAGTTCGTAATAATCGTATCAAAAAATGTCATTTCATACAAGACAAAGAGATGGAGATAAAAGATCGTGAATATTATGATCATTATTACGATGAACAAAGTGCTATATTATTTGTAAGATGAAACAACAACAGTGGTGTAACTAAGGGTACCAATTAAAATACCACACATACTCTTGCACAAGCAAAACGTTGGTGTGCAAAACAAGAAGAAAAAGTAGCAGTATAACAACCTCAGTTATTTAAATCCTACAATTTATCAATGGTGGTGTGGACTTACTCGATCAAGGGGTAAATAATTACAGAATTGGCATGCATGGAAAAAAATCGTGATGGGTACCCTTTACCCATCTGATAATCTGACAGTTGTCAATGCGTGGAAACTATATGGGATTACAAATAAAAATAACAAAATAAATTTGCTACTACATATTTTAAAGAAATATTGTCCACCGTTACTGCAGATCTTTCATCAACAAAGCCTGTAACGATGTTCTCATCGTTGAACAGTTTGAACCGTGGAAGTGTCATATTTGCGCATCCACTTCTTTAGCGAGATGGCGAAGTGAGTGGGACTCAGAGCGGCTATTTAAGGCATGTGAGTAGCGGAATTAGTCAGTCTTGCAGCTAGCGCTCTAGGCTCCCCGACTCGCAAGTGTATTGAACCTGCGAGACAACCCTGCACAGCCGAATATTTTTGTTTGCGAGTGTGATTGGAGCTTCCGCTGTATTGAAGCGGAAGCGAGTATAAGTCTGCGTGCGATCGAATTCACATATTTTATTTGTTGTTATTAATAATAACTCTTTCTTCATCGCAGGATCTGGACGGGGACGTAGAATTCGTTTTATTTTTATTTTATACGGCGGAGAATTTATTTTATTTTTATTTTATTGTACATACATTAAATTAATAGATATATTTTTATTTCAACCTGTGTTTTACTGAGTCTGTCGTCCCGAAAGAGCTACCCGTTACAAGCCATACAAAGACTGTCCACATATATAAAACAAAGAGTATACTGGATACTCCTGATGGCATTTTTCCTAAAAGATCCACGAGCCGTCGAAGATGTCGCTAATGCCACATAAGAGTTAAATGGATGTGTAAAAAATACAATGTAACTCTTTACACTACTAGCGGAGAGAATGTTTTAAAATATTTCACTCATAATTAATTTTGTGTTTTTTATGTATATGTATGTATTCTTAATACATGTTTCCTTGGTCGATATGCTTTTTTATATTGATTATTTCTACTGATTTTATATAATTATATTTTATATTATATTTTATACTGATTGTTCCAGTGCACTTGCTTGGGTACATCATTTTGTTTTCAAAAACCAAATTTAAAAAATGTACAAAATATTTTTTTATATAATAATGATCATAATTAAAAGCAACTCCTAAAGAATTTAAATATTTTTAGTTTCTATTTTGGCGATGGGCATTTATGGGTTAATTTAGCGTGAGCAGCCTTTAGAAAACTGCGAGACACACTTAGAGCCAGTATACAATTAGCCTCAAAATAAAAGTATTTGTCCAACACTTATTACAAGACTTGACCTAAGGGTGGCAACTATGCCTTCAACCAACACTATGGCTTCGCAATTGAGTGGCACAGAGACCAACGGAATGGTCTGTACTGGGAGTAATGTTGCAGGACCGAATAAGAAACGAAGATCTGCGAAGAAGGATGACTATTGCTGATGTTGTGGAATATATCGCGTAACTGAAATGGAACTGGTCAGGCCATGTAGCGAGAATGCACGAATCACGATTATTATCATCAAAGCTAAGATCATTAATGTTAATAAAAAAACCAGTGAATATTAATATACATTGTAACCCTTGTGTGTATGCTATTCTAAAACTACCAGTGTAACCTAACAACCAATTTAATTTTCTTGTTTTCTTCACAACTTTATTAAATTTTTATTTATAAAATAATATCTGTACCATCGGAGTCTCTCCTATTTTATATGTATTTTAAGATTAGTTTAACCTGAGAAAAAAAAAACGAAGGGAACTCATACCAAAACAAAAAGAAAAAAGAACAGCACCCTGCTTTGGGTTGTCTGTCCCTGTTTGTATGTTTATGCAGACTTTGTTGCTGTAAGCTGTTTTTTACTCTCTTAGTGGTATGCTTTAGGACTAAAATATTTCAGAATTTAAAAGAATCTTTTATTTTATTATTAAGAGTATTCATACGGAAGTGATCATTAGAGCACCGGAAATGGATTTCTGGAGTAAAGCATTAAAAAAATCTAGAATAAAAAAGAAGACAAACAACAAAACTACAGATATAATGAATGTAAATACTCACCATTAGATGATATTATAAATGCTGATCTGGTATGGCCACGTACAACGATAAATGAGAGATGAATATCAAAATAAATTTTGGAGTGGTTAGCAAGAGGAAAAAAGGAGAGGACGGCCTAGGAGTAGTTACAAATAAGGAAAAGTCAAAGAAATGAAAAGAAGAGAGTGTACTGATAATTTCTGGGCTGACGCAGATCAGTAGCGATTAAGTGTCTTAAACCTAGGGAGAAAGGTACTAAGCAGTGTAAAGCTCAAATCAACGAAATGAAGTGGAGAGAGTTTACTGATAATATGTACACTGACACAGATCAGTGGCGGTTAGGTGTCTTAAAACTATGAAAAAAGGTATAAAGCGGTGAACAGCTTAAATCTGGTTAACAAACAACACATAGTCTTTTGTAGTTAAAGTTAAGCCAAATAACCAGATTAAATTAATTAAAAAATTTAATCATATGTTGAAAAGAGTTTTTGGTAATTTTTCTCATGACATTATAATTAAAATATAAAAATGTATTTTTAACATTTCAGCGTACAAATAATCAAGTCAAAAGTGATTTCAATTATTTCAATTAGAAAAATAAGCGCAGTTTTGTAGTTAAAACTTTTATTTCATTAATTTAAATTAAATAAGTTGAATAATTTTATTTTAAATTACGAAAACAGGTTAGTTTATATGAAAGAGGTAAAATAATTAAAAATGTTTTCAGTGTCATTTAAAAAATATGTATTTTTAAAAGTTTTTTTTGCTCTAATACATATATATATATATATATATATATATATATATATATATATATATATATATATATATATATATATATATATATATATGTATATAGAAAAGAAATTTAATCTTTGCAGATAAGTTAAATAGTAAACTCTTAAATATTGGGGAAATCTGCAAAAAAACTCTAATGTGTATCAATTATTTCACCTAACGTTTTCGCCAAAGAGAATTTGGCTTCTTCAGGGCTGAAAGAGAATAAATTATAATTAGCTACCATATATTATCTAATAAAAAACATTTACCTTACCGTGAAATTTTAGAAATGTCAAGTTATGATGTTAAAAAACTTTAGCTAGTAACAACATAGTGGTGTTTTTTTGTTACTATGTGCAAAAAAGTTTATTTGTTAACGTTGGAAATGTATGGTAGCTTTGAACTTAAAACGCAAAGGTTTACCCAAGGACAATCGAAAAGCCCAATGTAACTACATTTAAAGGAAGTAATTCTTTGAATTGTCGGCAATAACTAAATTTTTAATTGTTGTAAAGTTTGAATGTGAGCTTCTGTTTTATAGAACGCAAGCGCCGAAACAATTACAAGTAGTTCTTTTGATATCATTGTCGTTAAGGTTCATTGGTAAAACCGATGAAGTTAGATCCCAGTCTGGGGAGATATTAGTTTAGAATTTTCTTTATTGAAATCAACTATATATATATATATATATATATATATATATATATATATATATATATATATATATATATATATATATTCTTCTTCTTCTGGTTCCTATCCGTTTTGGATGTTGGAAATCATATTGGCAATCATAACGTTGAGGTTTTCTTAAATCATGTTCTTAAATTCCGCAGCCATGATATTCTCCTTCTACCGGGTCCTCGCTTACCTTTGACTTTACCTTGCAATATAGACTGTAGCAGGGAGTAACGGTGCTGATTTCTCATAACGTGTCCCAGATATTGCAATTTTATGCGTTTGATGGTAAACACAATCTCTGGTTCCTTCTTCATTTTTCCTAGAACTTCCTTGTTCGTGATCCTTGCTGTCCATGATATTCTCAGCATTCTTCTATAAAGCCACATCTCAAATGCTTCAAGTTTTTTAATAGTGGTGTCTGTAAGCGTCCATGCCTCCGCCCCGTACAACAACACAGAGAAAACATAGCATCTCAAATGTCTCATTTTTGTATCAAGGGATATGTTGTGACTTTTGAAGATGGCGCTCATTTTGTTAAAGACCGTTCTTGCCTTTCCTATGCGGCACTTTATTTCCTGTAAATTGCTCCACTGTTCGTTAATAATAGTTCCCAGGTAACAATACTGTTTTACTCGCTCTATCTGCGTCCCATTAATGTATAGATGAGCCCCGTTTATATTCTCCTTGCTGATAATCATTTGTTTCGTTTTGTGGGTATTAATGTTTAGTCCGTACTGTTGACTGTACTCGTTTATTCTGTCCATTAGCCTCTGAAGTCCCTCTTAACTATCTGCTATCACCATGGTCGGCATATCTAACATTGTTTACTCTTTCACCATTTAGAAGGATGCTTTCGTCTATTCCGTAAAGAGCCTCGTCAAAAATGTTCTCTGAGTACATATTAAATATCATCGGCGATAGGATACATCCCTGTCTAACTCCACGTAATATTTTTATGTGATATGTTTCTTGATATATATATATATATATATATATATATATATATATATATATATATATATATATATATATATATATATATGTATATTAATATTCAATAAGTTTCAAATAAGTTTATTGACGTTTTAATTAATTTTCATTTAATAAATAGATTAAACAAATTTTGTGTTTTGTTACTTGGTGAAAAATTCTTCTAAGAATTTAATTTTATCTAACTCATTATTATTGACAATTTAGACTTATAATATCCACTTAAAAGTAGACAACTTTAAAATAATATTGCTAATATTGCTGAATTGCGTTCCTGGGACGACTTTCTTGTAAGATAGTACATTCGATTACATGAAATCTACTTTAACTTTAGAACAACTAACGGAAACATCATAGCATATAATTCGTCTTTAAAAAGACAACCACATGCCATGGTGGTATGTGGTTGTAAGTAAATATTTGGTCTTACAAGTTAACTCTCAATATATACCAAACTGTGATTTTATATGTATGTTATTTAAAAAACATAACATAAATGCCGTATCTTCAACATAAGTTATACTGACTTACTAGTAGTGGTATTTTCCTTTTATTAACCTTCTCTTTTAATATGGGTAACCAGATTTTACTACATTTTGCTGAGGAATTTGCGACACAATTGGTCTCATTTAGAATAATTAGAGCTGGTTCTTTGATTTTTTTACCATCTATTTCTTTTAGGACTTTACTTGAATCTTTCCACTGAACTCTATGTTCATTTTTCCATGCGTGTTTACATATTTGAGATCTATATACAACTCTTTATTCTTTCTTGATCATTGTTAAGTTTAGTTTTATATAAAATAGATATCAATGTATTTGTTGTTTTGAATGTTTTTAAAAGGTTTTAAATTTAAAGTATATCTCATTTACGTAAATGTAATGAGTGGATTATTCAGTTTAGTTGTAGTTTTGACAATAAAAGTATTTGAATATCGAGATATATTTGGTAAGTTATTATCACAACCCTACCTTTGGAACTAAAATAAGTTTTTTATATATTATTATAGATTTGAAACAAAATTTATTTTCTGGCTAGATTAAAAACTAATACAGTATTGCAAATTATTTTAATGTCACAGAAAACGCTATATTATGTGCAAAATATATTTTATCCTATGCATCATCGTATGAAATACTTATTCAACATGGCAATGATTTATTTAAATTTAAAAGTAACTTATGTTCTAAAAGAAAATAGTTTAACCACTCCTACCATTGTAAGTGGCATCTCTATTTTATTACAACGTCTTTTTAACAAAAATAATACATACATTGACATAAGACGCTTTATTTTTAACGTTTTTTACTTTCAGATAAAAATCCGTCGGCTGTAAAAAGATTTTGTAATTGATTCAAAGACCTCCTAAAAATATAAATACTTCATCGAATAGTGATCTCTCTTGGATTAGTTATATGATGTTCCGACATTCCACTGGTTTGTGGTTTGTTTTGTAGTTTAAATGTCAAAGCAATTCGTTCTTATTAGATTACTAGACTTGTGATGCAACTAAAATGTCAGTTGAATTTAATTTAATTAGACATACATGGTTAAAACGCACTCTATAGTATGCTTAATAATAATCCACGGTCCTTTGTGTTGAAACCTATCGTTATGATCATCATCTGAACCCTTTTGATAATAAAATAAATGAGACTAGTGGATCTTCTAAAGCAGCTTTTGATATTTAGTATATACATAAAAAATGTCGAAAATACTTAATTTTTCAATAAAAAAGTTATATATTTCCTTACGTTAATGTTTCATTTCGTTATTTTACTAGTTATATCCAGCAACACTTCTAGTAATTTCTTTATGAACGCTAGAGTTGTAGTTGAAGACGAAAATTCATAAAGAATGCACTTTTGTTGAACTACAACCAGTATAACTATTTGACAACAGCCAGTGTGTCCAAGAAAATATTGTAATCCAGAATGATTACCTATCAGTTTCTTCAGAAAATTAGCCGCCCATATATTGCACTTAAATATTATCTAACGCAATTGAGGATAATTTGACTTTACAAAAAATAGTGGCAGATAAACGAGTTTCCTACAAGGTAGATAATATAACACTTCATTTTACCTACACCAACAATGATCAAATTGCAAATAGGGACAATATATTATGTGTACAAACTAAACCAAGTCATAAAGAAAAGACTAATAAAGAACCTATCCAGTATAAAGTTGTACAAGATGAGCCAACGTTAAAAGCACAAACAAGAAAACGAAACCGAGATCGTAGTATTTGATCTCGGTTCATTTTTTTATAAGAGGAAGCTAACGAAATCTGCAGCTGTTTGCTCCAATATCTTCAGCACCATGTTACTGGTAAAAAATGATCTTTTACAGCGATAATTGTGCAGTAGGGTGGAAAGAAAGAGGTCAAAAAAATAAAAGAAAATAAACATTCTTGTGGCTCTCGTTTAAAAGTTGTGTCAGGTGATGAAAACAAACGGTACGAGAGCATTTTAAAAATCTTAGGGTTCCATATTGGATTTAAAAAATGTAAAAACAAAACAATTATTTTTGTCGAAAAAATCGATAAGGCTGTGAACAAAAGTCGTCTTGATGATTAAAAAGCATCTTACGCAAAATTATTTTGCAATTAAACGTTGTTTGCAGGTAACATAATACGATCAAGCAGGTAGAGGAGAAAGAAATGCAGAACAATAATCTTGCAATCATTTACGTAAGGCACAGTGACACAACAGTTAACAATACTGTTGAGTTTCTTATTTCGCACAGACATGTATCTAAACATATTCTTCGAAATGGCAACGCGTAGTAGTTTGACTGTGAAATACTAGGTACAATTATTATTGTTTTCAATAATCGTGTTTTACCAACTAAGTGTGAGATTTTTAAGTGTTTTCTCTTAATTCGTAATAAACTTAAGTTGACAAATAATAATAAAAATCATCTATCGCTGACGTCTCGAATACCCTTGCAACGAAAGTAGAAAAAATATATATAAAATCTTATATTCCAACATTATCGCATAAGCCCATTCAAGATGTGATTAAAAATATTTATAAAAAGTATGAAAATCTTAAGCTATACACAAAAACTCAGCAAGCATCTGATGCATACAATGAAAAGATTTGTCAGTTTTGAAAGGAGTATGAAAAGTTATTTGATATCGAATCTTGCAAGTACAACATGATTGGAACTGTGTGTTTGTGTGTGTACTTGTGATAAAATCAACACAGTACTACAAAATGAGCAAATTTTACTTCAAGATCAACGATTTTGTAGGAAACTGTCAATTGGACCAGTGGATATTGCAGCATCTACTGCAATAAGGAAGAAAATGAAACGAACCATGAAGGCAAAGGTAAGTTGATAAACATATGATACTGACTGAAATTGTTTCTTAAGCATGGACCGTTTACTTTTCTAATCGTTCCATAAGTAGCAGCTTTTCTGACTTAAATTCTTCTGATACAGATAATCATGAAGAAGAATTTTTTGTTCCTTTATCAACAATTACAGTTCAACCATCTTCGTCACAAATGCGGATTTGCTTGCCAAGTTTAGCTTCGGCGTGCGACAGAACCGGGGTCTCCTATCGTTCTGCTGCAATTTTCTTGCTTTTTATCAGCAGTCTTAACAGATATAGGAGTTAAAATTGTGACTAATACATCAAGAGTAATTAATACGATGAAAATATGGACTGTCAATCAGAAGTATATTTTTGATGGGCTTAAAGACAAGGCTGTCTTGCAACAAAAAAATAAAGAGTTTTATGGAAGAGTAGTTACAGAACAATATGTAACAATTATTGAAGAACCAGGCTCTCGATATGTAGGGCACGTGCCTACTTTACCAGGATCGGCTGCAAACATCGCGAATAACATACAGACATTTATCCTGAAAAATATTATTAATATATCGAAGTTAAGCGCAGTTGGAAGCAATGGTACGGTAGTGAAAACCAGTCCTCAAGTAGGCGTTATAAGAAAACTGAAAAATTACTGTGGCACCTCACTTTAATGGCTAGTATGTTTATTTAATTGCAATGAACTAACTCTACATCATGTTATCCAAAATTACATGGACGCACTAGTGGACCATTTAGTTTTTTAGGGTCAATAGGGAAACTTCTGGAACGCTGTGAAGAGAAGTCTGTGGTCGATTTCGTCGCAATGGAAAACAGCTTACCAATATTATTAGAAACAACAGACCTTAGTACCGATCAGAAGTATTTGTACCAAATTACTTAAGCAGTTGCAGAGGGAAAAGGTGCTAATGATTTAAGCTTTAAAATGCCTGGGAACATATCACGCGTAAGGTGGCTGAGAGTTGCTAATCGGTTGTTTCGATTGTATGTTGAAACTGAATGTCCCAGCCCTTAAATAATTATGTTATTAAGTTTCATCCAAAAAATGTATGCTCCAGTTTGGTTTGATATAAAACTATATCTTAACTGCTCTGATGGTTCAAAACATTTATAGCAAATGATCTATTATTCACAGTTTCTACCACTTAACCAACAAAAAATTGTCAATGCCGTTATCCAAAGAAATGCATATTTTGCCCATCCCGAAACTAACGGGGGCTAGGACTACGCAAAGTAATGAAAGCTAGACAAAGTCAGAAAGAAAAAATGATCCGGAGATTTAAACGACCAACATTAAATTTTAGTACTGCAAATTATATTGGAAATAACAACAACATAGAGTTTTTAAACTGTCCCTGTCATACCCAATCCGTCACTGTTATGTTAGTAACTAAACCATCAGCTGCTGTTTGTGGACCAGAATCAAGGGATGGCTTTATTCGTCTAAGGTTGCAGTCTAGAAATATTATGCTGTTTTTAAATCAAAACCATACTACTAACTATAAAATGTATATTTTATCATAAAACAATTATTTAAATTAAAAAAACTAATAAAAAAATAAATTATTTTTTTTTTTGTTATTCCTAAAAGTTTTATTAATATGGAACCTGAAGATAGGATCCAATACAAAACAGATTTCTGACAGTTTTAATAAACAACAAAATGCAACTTTTTTACACTAGCACCATAAAAAATAATGACTTCGGATTTTTGGTCCCACCCTATTATGCAGGACAAAATAAAAATAAATTTGTCGTATCCGTTCTGTTACATATTAATTTAACAGTAGAGAAAATTGAAGAAATAACTCTTAAATTCTTGGTTGTGGGTCACGTAAAAAATGAAGGTGATGCAATGAATGGGTTAATTAAAAAGGAAAAAAAGAGGTGCCTTAAAAGTGGGCTCAGTATATCCCTGCACAGTTAATTCCTATAATACAGCTAGCGAAAAAGCAAGGAAATCCTTAGGAAAAGTTTATGAACAACAATTTGATCGTTTCTATGATCTAAAACCTCTACAAGCAGAGTAAGACAAGAATTTTACAACAAACACCGACCATAAAAAGTCATCCGGAACGAAGTTTGTATGGACACAGTTACTAAAGCTGAACCTCCTTCTGTTTTTTTATAAAAACTCATACGCTGATAAAAAATGTATGAAGATTAATATCAGATATAATAGCAAAGGTTCCATTTAGATAAGGAACCGCTTATGTTTCGCTGATGACCAAATACTGATTGCTCAAGATCATGACGACTCGGAAGCTAGTAGAAGAGTATAACAAATGGGGTCTTGAAGTCAACATTAAGAAAACTAAAGCCGTGTGTATAAAAGGGACAAAGCAGTCCATTATATTAGAGGATGGGGTAGATATTAGACAATGTAATGTGTAGAAATGAATTGCATACGTTATACACTTTTTATTTAACTGAACTATAATAAAATTAACATTTGAAACATTAAATAAAACGAAATGAAATGGACTGTATAGTTTCTGACTGGCTTGTTCGATGGTCGCTAGCTAAGAGGGCGACTTGTTAAAGCCGACTCCGCATGGTCGGCCGGAACACCACGTTGCCACGTTGATTCAAGTTTTCACCATATTCCCCGCCTTGAACGGTTGGTTCAATAATACTGGTAGAGGACATATTTTAGTTACAGCTCTTTTTAAAGTTCCTTTCAACGTCTTCACTGTAACGACTCGTACTACGCCGTCTGGGCCTGGGTGAACTTCACTGATTCGTCCTAAAATCCATTGACATGGAGGAACATTCTCATTTCTGATGGTCACCAATGTACCACATTCCAAATTGGGTACCTTTTGTTTGCCCTTATATCTGCTTTGAAGGCTGGAAAGGTAGGAAGTAGACCATTGCTTCCAAAAACTTTGCTGCAATTGTTGAAGCAGCTGAAATCTTGTTAACTGGTTCAGTT
The DNA here is from genome assembly GCA_918026665.1 of Diabrotica balteata. NCBI lineage: Eukaryota > Metazoa > Arthropoda > Insecta > Coleoptera > Chrysomelidae > Diabrotica > Diabrotica balteata. The sequence continues at coordinate 148,648,319 of OU898278.1, read as the reverse complement.
TTACCGTTTCAACCAAAAGCTGGATCAGGAACAGCAGTATGTGATCTTCCAATCAAGAAGTGAGATGGGGTTAAGGGTGAAAAGTCATTAGGGTCTGAGGACATAGGGTAAAGGGGACGGGAATTTACCGTAGCCTCAATTTGTGTTAGTATCGTTACAAATTCTTCATACGTTAATAAAACATTTTTAATTGTCCTTAGTAAATGATGTTTTACACTTTTAATGTTAGATTCCCACAATCCTCCAAATGACGGAGAATTCGACGGAATAAAATGCCATTGAATATTTTTATTTGTGAAAAAATTTGAAAATGTATCATAAGAGGTAGACAAAAACTTAAATAATATATTTAACTCATTTTTTGCACCTACAAAATTAGTCCCATTATCCGAATATATGTGAGATGGTTTACCTCTGCGAGCAACAAATCTTCGAAATGTTGCGATAAATGCTTCGGACGTAAGAGCAGTGACTAATTCTAAATGAACTGCCTTTGTACTGAAACAAATGAACAAACAGATGTATGCTTTATACGTTTTACAACCACGACCTTTGCGATCTTTAAGGACAAAGGGTCCTGCATAATCAACACCGGTGTGATCAAATGGAAATGAAATATTTACTCTAGATTGAGGTAAATCGGCCATGAATGGAGTAATTTGAGTTGGTTTAAATTTGTGACATGTTATGCAATTTCTAACAACAGATTTTACTGCATTCATGCCTCCTGTTGGCCAATATTGCTGCCTTATAGTATACAATAATAATTGTGGACCTGCATGAAATAAATTTAAATGTTCATCCTCAATTAGCAACTGAGTAAGCCGATGCTTACCATCTAATAAAAAAGGATGTTTGTGATTATACTCTAACCCAGAGTGGGTTAATCGACCACCTACTCGTAACAAATTATTACCATCAATAAATGGCGACAAAGCTAAGAGTTTGTGATTTCGTTTGACTTCTTTATTAGCTTTGATTAATTGTATTTCTTCCTGAAAACATTCATTTTGAGCTAATTTAATTAAACTTAATCGACCTTTTTCTAATTCATCTTGTGATAAAAAGGGGATGTACTGATTTTTGCGAGAGCCATGATTGCTGGATGTTGCATCTGGTAGTTTTCTATTTTTGCTAGAATTAAGTAGGTTCCTTAAGTACCTTAAACAATAACTGTGGACTCGCAACAGTTTACGAAAAGTAGAAAATTTATTAAAAATAATAAATTGATCTGTTCTTGAAATTAAGGAGATTGGTTTTTGTTTGATTTCTGGAATAATAATAGAATCTGACTGTTTAAATGGTGGAGGAATAAAAGAGCAATCCAGTAAAAATATAGGACCATTCCACCAAAGACGTTGATTAAGTAACTCATGGGGATAAGAGCCTCTTGAAGCAATATCAGCTGGGTTATCCTTTGATGCAACATAATGCCATGAACGACTTTTTGAGAGACGCTGAATTTCACTAACTCTATTGCCTACAAACACTTGAAGATTACTTGGATCTGCGTGTAACCAATGTAACACAATTTGTAAATCACACCAATAAATTGAAAGTATAGAAACCCCTATTGCTTCTATAACTGATTTCATTAATTTTGCCAATAATACAGCTCCACATAATTCTAATCGTGGAATTGTAAGTAGTTTTATAGGAGACACCTTGGTTTTTGAACATAATAAACGAACTGTAATGTTTCCAGAATTATCGAAGCACCTGATATACACAACTGCGCTGTAAGCATTAAACGATGCATCGCTAAATCCGTGTATCTCGTATCGTTGATGCGATTCGGTTAAAATAAATCTGTTCAATTGAAATTGATTTATCAAATGTAATTTGGACTTGAATCGATTCCAGTCCTCTACTAATTCTGTGGGAATCTGATCATCCCAATTCAGTTTTTGTTTCCATAACTTTTGTAATAATATTTTGACCAAAATAATACATGGACTGATAAGTCCTAACGGATCATAAACCTTTGCAATCTCTGACAAGATCTGTCTTTTTGTATTTATTGTTTTTTGTTGTTCTGGAAGATTGTAACATAAAATATCGAGTTTAGGAAGCCATTGTATTCCTAGTGTCTTTACAGGATCTGAATTTCCCAAGTTTAAGACGCTAAGTTCATCGGCATTGTTCTTTAAATGTTCTATAATGACAGGATCATTGGAAACCCATTTGCGTAAATTAAAACCACTTGACTGCAGTATATTAGAAATGTTTCTGCAGGTTTGTTTCGCAACATCACAATCATCAAAACCTGTAATCAAATCATCGACATAAAAATCCTCATGAATTAATTTGGATTCTAATGGAAAATTATCTTGACAATCATAAGAAATTTGTCTTAAACATCTCATTGCGAGATATGGAGCACTCGAGGTACCGTATGTCACGGTATTTAAGGTCATAATTGAAAGAGGATGATGTACATCTTCTCTCCAAAATATTTTTTGTAAATGTCTATCATCTGGATGGACATCAATACACCGATACATCTTTTCGATGTCTGAAATAACTACATATTTATGAAACCGAAACCTTAACAATATTGCAAAAATATCATTTTGAATAGCTGGTCCTGCGTACTGAATAGAATTAAGAGACTTACCAGTTGTTGTATTAGCAGAACCATTGAAAACAACCCTTAATCGTGTACTAAGGCTTTCATTGCGGAGCACCCCGTGATGAGGTAGAAAATATGAACAAATGTTGTCATCGAAATATGTGTCAATTGACATATGGTTAAGTGCCTGGTATTCTTGCATAAATGAAACATAAAGATTCTTTAATTGAAGATCTTTTTCAAATTGTCTTTCAAGATTTAGAAATCTCCTCACAGCTAAGTCTTTTGAATCTCCTAACTGTTCTCTACTTTCTTTTAATGGAATCTTGACAATAAATTTACCAGTTGAATCTTTAGAATATGTATTCTTGAAATGTTCTTCACATATGTTGTCCTCTTGAGAAATTAACTTTGTATTTGAAACTTCTTCTATTGACCAAAATTTTTCAAGATCCTTCTGTACTTGATCATTCTGTACAAAAAAACATTGGACCTTATCGACATTTTGTGACCACAACCCGGCAACTACATAACCAAAACATGTGTTTTGTAAGACAGGAAGATTTTTACCCAGAGAAATTTTTCCATTTCGAAGTATATCCCAGAATAAATCGGAACCAATAAGCATATCAACTGATTGTGATCTATGAAACGAAGGATCTGCCAAAGAAATGTTTTTAGGAATATTTAATTTAGAACCTTCAATGTTATAAATAGGTAAATTTTCTGTAATTTTAGGTAGGACAAAACATGTTAAATTGAAGATATCTGAATCATAAGTAGATCCAATAGAAACATTGCATTTATAACGTAGGGTGGAAGTGACACGATTGATCCCCACTATTGAAAGATTTGCATCTATTTGCTTTAGGTTAAGTTTTTTGCATAATTTTTCTGTTAGAAATGAAGTCTGGCTACCACTGTCAAGAACAGTTCTTACCTGATGAACTTGACCATTATCATCCCATATATTAATGATGGCAGTAGACAGTAAAACATATGTATTATTGGTTTTTGAGAAATTAGACACAGCTAGCTCTGTCGCGTTATTTGATTCATGACAATTGGTGCCATTATTTGTTACTTGTAATGACTGAGCTTGAGCTGCTCGCATATTTGAATTTGTAATGTGATTAATTGAATAAGTTCCTTGATCCTGATAATGATGCAACAGGGTATTATGTTTACCTTTACAAACTTTACAGGACCCATGACTGCAATCTTTACTAAAATGTCCCTTGCATAGGCAATTTGTGCATAATTTCATACCTTTAATCCTTGTCCATCTTTGAGAAACACTTAATTGTAAAAATTGAGGACAATAGTAAATAAGATGATCACTTTGACATAAATGACATATTTTCTTTGCATTAGAAAGATTATTTGACACTAAAGATACACGTTTTTTAAATGGTTTTCTCTGTTGAGAACTTTGTTGAACTTGAGAGTTGACCTTTATTCCCCTCTCTTCAAGCTTTTCTAATTGATTTGCTTTGTTATCTAGAAATTTAAATAAATCATTGACTTCTGGTAAAGTATCTTTATCGTATTTTTGCTCCCATTCTTTTAAAGTAACTTTGTCTAATTTGTCTGAAATAATATGAATCAACATAGCACTAGATAATGGATTTTCATAAGACAAGTTTAAATTCTTTAAAACAAGCAAATGTTGATTAACTGTATCTACTAATTCTCTTACAGCACTAGCACTTTCTTGTGTGACTGATTTTAAATTAAATAACGATTTAATATGACTATTGACAAGCAAATGAGGATTGTCAAACCGTTTGCATAAAGCCTGCCATGCTAAAATATAATTTTGTTTAGAAAATTCTAAATGCTTAACAATTTGTTGCACTTCTGTGCCTAAAGAAGTTCGTAAGTAATGGAATTTTTGAATGTCATTCAATGAAGAGTTTTGATGAACTAATAACTCAAATGTTTCTTTAAATTCTATCCATTTGCAAAACTCTCCATTAAAGGAAGGAATTGTGACTGGAGGAAGCTTGACAAATTCTACTTTATTTTCAAATAACTCGCTGTGCGTTGTATTATTTGTTTCAGAACTAATTATAACATTTAATTTGGATACCAAACATAAAGCACTTGCTGTGTAAGTTGCATGGTCGTTTGTAAAGTTAATTCGTTCAGCATATTCATTTTCTAATTGATCATCATCACATTCTTGTTCAATGTCGGTTTGCAAATCATTAAACTCATCATATAATGAACCTAATTTTGCAGATCTTTGTTGTAAATCAAAAATGATTGTTTGTTCTATATGTTCACTATCATCGTATAGTTTTTGAATTTTGTTGAAAAATGAAATAAAACATGTCAATTGCTGTTTAATCGAACCTCGTTTACGTCTTAGTTTTTTAAGATCAGCCATTATGTAAAATAAATTGAAATAAAATCTACTGTGAGATTTCTAACATTAAATGCATAAATGAAAACATAAATTTCACACTTTCAAAGTAATAAAAAACTTGTTTTTTACGTTAAAATGAACGTGCATACATATATTGTAAAGCTTTTAATAAACACTTGCAATCATTAAATAAAAAAGCTTTAATAAAACAATGAAAAGAACCAAGTTTTTAAATTACTTATTAGTCCGTAATGAAAATAATAATTAATTTTTTGAATCCTGCATAAATATTTTAAAATCGGATATGTTAAACTAATCGGCAACGCTGTATAAATATACTTGATATGAACCGAGATTTTAACCGTATTGAAAACCGGTTAAACATTAAATTTCGGCTACGGGTAGGGTTTTAGATAGGTAAAGAAACACGTTTTGTAAATTTATGAGGTTAGGAAATTGAATAATGAAATAGGACTCACTTGTTTTTGCATCAAAATTATTGTAATCTTCTTTCCATCTGGATCGTACGGACCAAACTTTATGTAGAAATGAATTGCATACGTTATACACTTTTTATTTAACTGAACTATAATAAAATTAACATTTGAAACATTAAATAAAACGAAATGAAATGGACTGTATAGTTTCTGACTGGCTTGTTCGATGGTCGCTAGCTAAGAGGGCGACTTGTTAAAGCCGACTCCGCATGGTCGGCCGGAACACCACGTTGCCACGTTGATTCAAGTTTTCACCATAATGAATACAAGTACCTGGGTATAAAAATAACTCAAAATGGAACACTCGATGATGCTATAAAAGACAGAAACATACAGGGTACAAAAGCTATATCCATGATGAATGGCATTCTGTGGACCCAAACAATATCTAAAGCGAAAAAACAACTTTGGCCAATGAAACAAAGAACAGAGAAACTGTTACTATCTAAAGAAATGGACTTCTGGAGAAGAGCAGCAAGCAAATCAAAAAGAGATTGGATACCAAATGAGAGAATACAAGAAATGATGGGAGTCAAGCATACAATAGTTGATGACATAAAAACAAAACAATTAATATGGTACGACCATGTACAGAGAATGAAAGATGACAGGATTCGAAGCAGATTTTGACGTGGACACCACAAGGGAGAAGAAAAAGAGGAAGGCCGAGAAGAAGCTGGAGAGAGGAAATTGAAAAAGAACTAGAAGAAAGAGAAATCCCTCCAGGCCTATGGTTAAATAGAGAAGAATGGCGGTTAGGAGTCAGAAGGCGTCGGAGAACGCTGTAAACCGATAGTAGTAGTAGTAAAATCAACAACCATAAGTGAGTTAATTTTATAAGGAAACAACTAACATTATTAATTATTTTAAAACACTTATGAAATCTTTGATTGTGATTTTCTTAAAACTATAAATTTTGACTTATTTCCCTATGGAACTGAGGTATCGATATAATTAATATACTTATTTATTTATATAAATGTTTATATTTACCATATACAATAATAAATAAAACTTGTTACATTTATTAATTCGACTCTTTTGTTTTTGTTAATTACGAATATCCAACGAGTAATATGGAGGCATTTATCCCCGCAAAGATAAGTTAGCACGTATTATGTCACGAGGTAAAAACCGCGCGGCATAAAAAATAACGTCCCCTCTACGGAGCGGATCTCACTAATGCTTGGCCATTTTTTTCTCTATTACAGCGAATTTAAATTTGATTAAAGCAAAGACAGTAATTTATGATTGGGCCCCCGAACAGCATTTTAAGGGGAATTATTGGTGTAGCACGGTTGAATGGAAGAGTGAGGTAGCTTGTTGGAATGGAAAGAGAAACTTGAGTTTTAATTAATTTGCGGAATTGTTTTATAATTAAGTGCTTTATGTTTCTAATAATGTAAATTATGTTATAATTGTTACGAGTATTGTTTTATATTGGGTGATCTTATTACTTTCCGTAATCCGGTGTTTATAATTATTTTTTGGTGTCGTTTTGCAAAGTTTCACTTCCATAATGATTCTTATTTGTTTTTTTAGCTTTAAACTGGATGCAGAATTGAACCAGTTTTTTAATATAACACAGCCCCAATATTTTTCCTTATTCTAAAAATAAATTTAGGAGTAAAGGGCACCAAATGAAATATAAAAAAATGGGAACTGATTACATTCAGGGAATAAATTTTTAATTAAATCGTCTACATGATTATATATAATAATAGAAGTTTAAAAACATCTATTCCTATTCGAAAGGCCAACGAGTCAACACCTCGGCTTATTCTAATAGTATTTGTAATAAAAAACTTGTCAGTTAATGTGATTTGTTATCAAGTAATTAATTAAAGTGAATAGTTTTTTGTGAAAGAACTTGGTATGTACTTTTGTAGAGATCATTATATTTGATACAAACACACTAATAGGCCGGGCATTGCGCCTAATTTTCATTTATATTTTGGCATCTTTCCTACAACCTCACTTCACAGCACTTACAAGATATCGACAATATTAATTCTCCTTTCTCACTTTCTGAACTTACATCTGCTTTATCTTCATGCAAAAATACTTCCGCCGGCCCTGATGATATCCCTTATATTTTTCTTAAAAACCTACCCAACCGCTACCTCACTTTTCTGTTAGACATGTATAATTCTATCTGGTCTTCTCAAATATTTCCTACTCAATGGAACACATCCGTAATTATACCTGTCCTAAAACATGGCCAAACACCAATCTTTCCTCAGTCCTATAGACCGATTTCTCTCACTTGCACCATGTGCAAATTAATGGAGAAGATGATAAACAGGCGTCTTTTGTGGTTTATTGAAAAACACCAAATTTTACTTAAAGAACAATCTGGTTTTCGCCGACATCGTTCCACAAGCGATAACCTCGTCCTCCTTCATACCCACATCGCCGAAGCTATTAACAACAGTCAAGAAGTGATTGCCTGCATTTTTGATATTGAAGCTGCTTTCGATAAAATACCTAGACAGATTATTCTCGATAAACTATTTTATCTCAACGGAAATATTTTTAAATTCATCAAGCACTTTCTTAGCTCTAGATCTTTTACAGTCTCTGTAAATGGTTGCCTATCATCACCCCACATCCAACAAGACGGAGTCCCTCAGGGCTCTGTATTAAGCCCCACATTGTTTATTTTATCGATTAACCATATATGCCACAGTCTTCCCTCCCCAGTCAAATTTACTACATATGCTGATGACCTTGTAATTTATTGCCATGGTGTTGCGACCACTACTACTTGCAAACTTCTCCAAACATCAGTGGACTTACTACAAAATAGATTGACTGCCATCGGCCTGTCCCTCTCATCCACTAAATCACAACTTATTAAATTCACCAGAAAAACACTTTCCACTGCCCCTAAAATCTTAGTGAATAACCACCCTCTCCCAGTCGTCGATCACCGCAAAATTCTAGGATTAATATTCGACTCCCGGCTTTCTTGGAAACAACATATTCAGGAAACTAGAGCAGAGTGCCTGAAACGTTTAAATATTATCAAAACACTTTCCCACTACCAATGGGGCGCTAGCGAATGTACACTATTAAAAGTATATAGGTCTCTTATTCGCTCTAAACTCGATTACGGCAGCTTTATATATATGTCAGCATCCAAAACATCCTTACAAACCCTTAATTCAGTACATAATACTGCCATCCGCCTCTGTTTAGGAGCTTTTCGTAGCAGTCCAGCTGAGAGCCTCTACCGTGAAGCCAACGAACCTCCTCTTTGGCTTAGGCGCCAATATCTCCTCCTTTCTTATGCTGCCTCTACTTCAGCTAACCTTTCTAATCCAGTACACACACTGCTGACATTACCGAACTATACTAGTACTCACCCTCCTGCTCCCCGCATACACACTATCGCCCTCCTACTTCCAACTTTAATACCACATATTAATTTATCCCTAACCAACCCTCTCCCGATCCCGCAGAATTCTCCTTGGACCAAAGCTTTACCGAAATTTAATGTGTCACTTACAAAGTTTAGTAAAGCAGAAACCAACCAGGATTTGATTAGGAAATCCTTACTAGAAATTCTTAATTTTAAGAAATTCGATCGGGTCCTCTACACTGACGCATCAAAGAGCGAAACGGGGGTTGGTTGTGCGGTTGCTACTACAAAAACAGTCGTTAGTTCATGTCAAATACCTGTGACATGCAGCGTTCACACTGGTGAACTGTATGCTATTTACCAAGCCTTCAAACTCTGCACAACACCCAATCAACATATTGCCATCTGTACAGACTCCCTTGCCTCTATTCAGTCCATCAATAATCTATTTACTAATCACCCCCTTGTAGAAAAAATCCATGACACTTACCAAAATCTTATCATCCACGACATCTATATCACTATCATATGGATTCCCTCCCACATCGGGATTACAGGTAACAACAACGCCGATCGCTTTGCCAAAGAAGCTGCTGTATCCAATTGTATAGTACGTAATATACAAATCGCCAGTGACCTAAAAACTAGTATAAAGAAACTCGTTCGAAATTACTGGCAGAATCATTGGAACCAATCCACTACATTTTTACACCAAATAGATCAGACGATTGAGCGGTTCGTTATCCCGGTATAACTAGAAATGAGATGGTAGTTGCCAGAAGATTGCGTATCGGTCACACCAGATTTACACATGGTCACCTAATGAATTCTACACCTGAGCCAATCTGTCACTATTGCCAATCTCCACTAAGCGTTCTACACATCCTTGTGGACTGCCCTCATTACAATAAACGACGCCAAGAACTGGGCATGAAGGACGACATCACAGATATATTATCGAACCAGAGTCAAGTCATCACGGCTATCCAGTTCCTAAAGCTAGAAAACTTACTAAATAATATATAACTATAGTATATTATAATATGTAATTGTACCTTATATATAATTGTAAACAGTGCCTCGTGCTAATGGCCGAAGCTGTCACAAGCACTTTAAATTAAATAAAAAAAAAACATCTAAAATAGAACAACTATATTAAAATTAAATTAAAATTGAAATGAGATTTATAACAATTCTAGTTTAAATTTGAATAACTTCCATTCACAGCTTAATTATTTTCACGTTTTAAACCCAATTATTTTTATATAAATACGTCTTCTGGTAAATAATAAGTTACGTGTGTATTTCTTTTTGGTTGGCTGTATTCAAACGTTATAGTTTTTTCTGTTTCTTAACGACGAAAAAAACTATTGTGACATTGCATCTTGGTCATCGTCTTTCCATGACAGTCTTGGTCTACATCGTTTTCTTCTAGTGGGTGAAGTCCAGTTTTTTTCTTTTTTTTTTTGGCCATCTAATTTCAGGCATTTGTGCAGGTGTCCATACCAGTTTAGTCTTTTGACTTCGATAGTATTTATGATCTTCTTCTTATGGTGCCTATCCGTTACGGATGTTGGACACTAACATGGCTATTCTGACTTTGTTGACTGCTGCCCTGAAAAGTCCGGTAGTGGTTAAGTTAAACCACTTTCGCAGGTTATGCAGCCAGGATATTCTTCTCCGTCCTGGACCTCTTTTTCCATGCACTTTACCTTGAAGTATGTTTCGAAGTAGGTCATATCGTTGTTCATTGCGCATTATATGGCCAGGTATTCTAGTTTGCGACGTTTTATGGTTACGACTAGTTCGCGCTCTTTACCCATTCTATGTAGTACTTCTTCGTTGGTAATTCTGTCTATCCAGGAAATCCTCAACATGCGTCTATAGCACCACATCTCAAATGCTTCAAGTCTCTTCATTGATGCTTCAGTTAAGGTCCATGACTCTACGTCATATAAAAGAACGGAAAATACGTAGCATTTTAGTAAACGAACTTTTATTTTCAATTTTATATTAATATATTTATTATATATATCCGGTTTTTTAAGCGTTACGCCCGTCCGGTAGGGATCTATGGAGGAGTATTACCGAGCCGCAAGCCCTTATCTCTTGCCGTACTGCTCCACCATAGGCTGATCAGATCCCAGCATATCCTAGTCTAAGCCGCAGATTTATCTAGAATTTTAAACTGCTGCGTTAGACTTTTTGTTTTCTGTACACCGAGCTGGGGCTCGATCCCACATCCACTGAACCCTTCGACAGTGAAGCGAATGAGAGGCAGCCGCACAGCCCGCTGAGCTATCTGACCGACATATATTTATTATACCTAGGTTAATTTATTTTCTCTCTTAATATCTACGTTCCTCACCCTATCAAGTCTTGTGTGCCGGCAACATCGTCTGCAATAGTACATTTCTATTGCCTTAGTTTTTGATTTGTTTTTGGATTGATTTTCCAAAGTTTGACGTCGTTCAACTCAATCCTTTTCTCCTTGGTGTCCCCATCCGTTACGAAGATGGCAATAATCATGACAATCTTTATCTTATCTGCAGCAGCATGGAAAAGCTGCACAGATGTTGTATTGAACCAGATTCTCAGGTTCTTTAACCAAAATGTTCTTCTTCTTCCTGGACCTCGCTTTCCAAATTATTTTCCTTGTAGGATGGCTTAAAGAAGAGCATATCTGGATTCATTGCGCATAATATGTCTAAAGAATTGTAACTTTCGAGATTTTATAATGGTCAGTACCTCTCGGTTCTTATTTATTCTTCTCAAGACCTCCTCATTTGTAACTTGGTCAGTCCACGGGATGTTAAGTATTTTACGATATAGCTACATCTCAAATGCTTCCAGTTTTTTTTCTGCACATATCTTCATTCAAGGTCCATGATTCAACACCTTAAAAAAGGACAGAGAAGACGTAGCATCGTAGCATTCTTACTTTTGTATCAAGAGAGAGGTTGTGACTCTTGAATAAGGCTCCCATCCATTCCGATTTAAATGGAGATTTGCTCAATCATCTGCGTTTTGCCGACGACATAGTACATTGTTACCAAAGATCTTAGTGAAGCACAACAAATGCTACAAGAATTAGAAAACGTATCTTCAACAATAGGTTTAAAAATAAACATCAGTAAGATCAAATTTATGACCAATTTATTTCCCAGCGAACACCTAATCATCCAAAATCAAGTGGTAGAATTGAAAGAAAAGTAAATATATCTTGGTCATGAAATCAGAAAAAGCAAGGACAACCAGACCTGCGAATTTCAACGACGAATAACACTTGCTTGGGCGGCGTATGGTTCACTAAGAGACATCTTTAAGAGCAATATCATAAAAAACAATGAAACGGAAGACATTTGACCAATGCGTTCTTGCTATTATGACATACGGAGCAAAAACTCTCACGCTCACAAAAACAACAGCACTAAAAATGCATTGACTAAAGCAATGGAAAGATCAATTCTCGGCGTGACAAAAAAGACAAAATAAGGAATCAAGACTTAAGGAAAAGAACAGGTATCAGTGATGTCGTCGAACCTATAGCCAAGCTGAAATGGAATTGGGCAGGTCACATAGTGAGACTGAAAGACAGTCTCACTATGGACCAGAAAACTAATTGATTGGCGCCCACAAGAAGACAAACGCAGCAGAGGACGACCACCAACACGCTGGATGGACGACATTAGACGAATATCCAAGAAATGGCAACAAGAAGCACAGAACCGTGAAGAGTGGTGAAAAATGGAAGAGACCCATGTCCAGCAGTGGACAGAAGAGGTTGCATGATGATGATGATTATTTGCTTGAGTATTCCATCTTAAACGTTTAGCAATTATTATACTTAGATATTTATTTTCGTATGTATATTGTTTTACTACATGTCTTAGTTTTATGTTTATGTTTTTGCATGTTTTTATTCGTAGATCTCCTAATTTATTTCAGATTAGTTTTTTTAATATATTTGTCAATAACTTTTTTATCAATAAAAATCAATAAAGTTTTTAGCTTTTACCTGCACTTAGAAAACTAATTTTACTATATTCTTATTTTAAGTTCAATTTCAGTACTTGTTTGAAAGAAGATTTTTTCATATTTACATTTATTGGATTGTTTATGCATAAAACATAAAAAAGCGCCAAATAAGAATGTAATTAATTAAGTAAATAATAATATAAATTTTTATACATTTTTAAATTTTAAAATTTCTACTCTGGTAAGTACACTCGAAAGGAATAAAACGGAGGAATAATATATTGAATATTAAGGTTTATTTTAAAATAAATATGATAAGTGCATGCAAATTTTATCTCATCTGTTAACTCTCAAAGTAGAATATAAACTTCATAGCAGATTGTCAGCGGGTTGAGATTTATACTGAACAAGCTCCCTCAGTAATAATACCCTCTCTGATAATATTCGTGGTCGTTATATATAACGAAGGAAAAGGTACTTAGACGATAAAAGTAAATTTCACTTCTAAGCATTCTTCATTGATAATATCTTCAGCATGAAAGGGTCCTTACAGAATCGTGATTTATTATAGGCATTATTACATTCATTATTTTCAAAATATCGAAAAGAATTTTATTGCGCCTTTCCGCCTCCACTTACTTGCTCGAGACAGTAGTTAAGAAGTTGTGAGATAAGTATTTGTTTTGTTGAAAGACAATCAGCCGCCTTATTAAACTTTAGAAAGCACATTTATATAAAATATAGCGTAAATTGGTTAAACCAAACCAAGTAGTAAAAAGTCGACAGATATTTTATATATTAGAAATATAACTAAATATAAAATATAGAAAAATCAAAAGAAGAATAATTACAGTAGAAAAACATGAAAACTATTGGCTGGATAAACTCTCATACCTCCTCCAAAATATTTCTAACTACACTGACCTACGATATATTCATCGATTTTGGTGGGAGTACTACAATCAATAAATGGTGGATGAGGCCAGCATAATTTTACATGTTATAAAGGTGGGGATTGAGGAATCCTATTCATTCATTATAGTCTCTGTAATAAAGCTATAAGCTATGAGCTTGGCCTGTATGATTCCACACTATATTGTGATTTTTTGTCTTTTAAAAGAGGTAGGATATAGGAATTAGTCCATATTAATGGAAAATGCAGTTGTGTCCATATGAAATTAAATATTATGTCAATGATATTTGAGGAAAATCTGCTAGAACATTTGTAATATCTTCATCTTCGAACACAATTTTATTTTTACTTTCAAGTGTTTAATAAGAGTCCTTTGCGGAGTATCACAAATTTTTCTATTTTTTTGCCAGACTTTCTTGACGCTAGTTGTGTTATTTATTTCTGATACAAACGTCTGCCATGAATTCCTTTTAGTTTGTGTTACAGTAAGCTGCACTTTTGCCTTTAATTTTTTTAAATTAATTCGGTTTTCCGGTGTCTTGTGCTTCTTATAATTAATAAAAGCAGATTTACTATTTTTTATGACCTCTTCGCATTCTTTAGACCACCACGGTACTGGTGTACGTCCCTATATTTGTTTTGTTTTACCAATATACAATATAGCACCTTTTAAAATTATATCATTCAGTGATTTAATGGTCTTGTTAATATCATTGGTTGTTTGGGCCCTAGATATGTGACTATCAATATATTGAGAAAGTGAATCCCAATCTGCGTTGTTAGTTTTCCACTTTGGACTAAATTCTTGAAGATTCTGCACATGGTTGAGGTTCGTAATAATTATGGAAAAGTGATTACTTCCATGTAGAAAAGGCAATACTTGCCAGTCTAAATCTCTGGTTAAGTTAGGATCACATAAAAAAGATATAGAACTGATGATTTACCTGTCGATATATTAAATCTAATAGGGTTGCCATCATTTAAAAAGTTTAGATGAAAAACTGTAATAATTATTCTCTAATATTTGGCCCCTTAAATTTGTATTTTGTGAGCCCCAAATTGTATTATGGCTATTCAGGTCACTTAAAATTAGGCGTGGTGTGAGTATCTGATCAAGAAGTTTGCAGAGGTCTTCGTAACTAAGTTGTATGTTAGGAGGCAAGTAAATATTGCAGATGTAAAATTTTCTATGAGGTTCTGAAATCTTTATCACAATGGCTTCAAAATCTGTTATAAGTGATCTTTTACCAAGATTGCCACTCCTCCACTAGCGCAATTGGTGTTCGTTCTGTCTTTTCAAAAACAGTTGAATTGTTTTGGTGAGTATATATTGGAAAGAGTAAGGTCAGTTTCTTGTAGACGTATTATTTCTGGGGAGTATTTTGATTAAATGATTTGTAACATAGGTAGGCGATGGAATAGTTCACCAATATGCCACTGTAGTATAGAGTTGAAAATTAGGCATCGAGGGAGGATCATTTACTGTCTGTAATATTGTTACCTACATAGGTAGTGTTGCAACTTGTTTTTAAGACGAGTGAAATGATGAAGATATAGTTAACAGATTTATTAGACCAAGAAAATCGGATGTATATTCTTTGACAATTTCTGTAGGTGATTGACTGCCTTGGATATTTTCAGTCAGCATCATAAACTGATCATAGTTTAATAAAAGTGATGTGGAGTTTTTATTCCTGAATAACTTAAGAGAATCAGAGGTTGGTGCTGTTCGTTTAGTTTTTTTTTTGGTTTCTGTGTTTTTATTTTGTGAGATATGGGTGGGGGTGTAAATAATTGATTTTTGTATTTAGATTTTCACTGGGGGAAGATAATGTTTTGTCAATGCTTCTTTTTACAGATAAACAGGGTGAATCTTGGTTTCCAGTGAAGATTGTGGGTACTTTTCTTGCGATGGTTTTACAGTTGAAGTTTTAGTGGAAATGTTCTCATCGGCAATTGTAATTATTTCCATTTCACTAGGCGGTTGTAAAATGTCTGAAATAGAAGAAAGTGAAGGTGGTTTCGAAGCAGGTGTAATATATGGATCACCTACCCCAACTTAATGTAATTGGTTATTAATATCAATAGAAGACTACGAATTTGGCGTAGAAGTAGGATTCGGTATAGTTGAATTTTGAGTGGTAGATGGAATACTGTTGATGTTTGGACAATTGTTTAAAATATGACCTAATTGTTTACAAGTATACCGAGTCAGATTGTCTTGAGATATGAAAATTCTGTAAGACGTGTTTTCATAATTTATTTCAATCGAATCTGGAATAGTGATATTATGTGGACTGACAAATACCTGTCTTCTAAAGCTTAATATATGGTTATACTCTGGTAGTGTAGTACCGATTTTTAGGTAAAATGTTATAGGGTAAACAAGTGTTGAGCCCATTTCTTTTAATTCTCAGATTAGTAGATCATGGGGAATTATTAAACTGACGTTAGACAACACTAGCCTTTTAACAGGCGTTATAAGTCTTCTAGCTTGTACGATTTCTCCTTGCACTTTAATAATAGAACTATATTTCTCCATAGATTCATCTACGTTGAGTTTACTATTTAGATACGTACATATTCTATTATTAGATAACCGAGAAGAGAAAAAATTATTTGGATTAATTAAAGTGCCTAGCGGGATTAAATAATCCTGAAGACGGGCGTTATTTATATCACTAAAATTAATTGCTTGATCTTTAGTAGGAAATTTCTGCTGTGATGCTGCCAAGCAATAAGATTTGCTCTTTAAAGATATGTTCTTTATAGTTACATCCGACGACATAGCAATTTGTTATTCTTTACATTAGCACAAATATAGTACCTCTCTGCTCTAGCAAAAAACAACACTAGTTGTTGTTTATTATTGATAAAATTATAATTATTTGCGGTCGATAAATCATCCAAAAATCTAATAAATCTAATTGGTAAACTTTAACTGTAATTTATAACGTTTAATTTTCACAGTTTAGCACAAAAATATCAAGAGCCGAGACAAACGTCTTGTTTACAACTTTTGTCAGGGTCGAACTCCACTGCTAATATTATCTCGTTTATTATTATATTAAAGAGAAGTGGGCTTAACGAGTCATACTATCTGACTCCGGTTTTTACTGGTATATACTGTGTTAGTTTTCCATATATCTTTGCCTGTATTCGATTATGGCAGTAGATGTTTTCGATGGTTTGCATGATATTGATTTGTATGTTTCTTTTACACAGTAGGTGTAAGGCGTCTTTGACTTGGATTTGATCGAAAGCCTTTCTCAGGTCTATAAAACTGATATGCTGATTTATTGTACTCGCTGGCCTTTGCTGTGATTTGTCTTAGTACAAACACGGCGTCTACGCAAAATCTTCCAAATTGACTTTTTATTTTTGAGTAAATGTATGGCTATTTTTCTTTCCTGAAAACTGATTTCTATTTCGTGTCTTAATTCAGGTCTGTTATTGTGTTGATTATTATGTTTCTTTGCTTTAAATAGTTTCGCCCATTCGTTTGGTACAGGAACACCTGTAGGAAAAAGAAGTAAAGGCCGACCGCGAATTAGGTGGTTAGATGGAGTAGAAACCGACTTACGAATATTAAAAATCAGAAGATGGCAACATGTAGCCAAAAACCGAACAGAATGGCGACGAAACTTAGAGCAGGCCAAGATCCACAGAGGATTGTCAAGCCAAAGATGATGATGATTATTATAATATGTTAGCACAACCTGTGCTTAACTAGATAAAATGACTTTAAATAATAAAATTATTTATTTAATTGTACTTACAAATTTTTCAATGAAGCCATGCTGCGAACGTTATTCGAGTTCTATTTTTATGTGCACTCTACAACCACTACGAGTAAAATAAACAGTTTGCACTAAATAAACTACTTACTTGCATAGTCAGGTTAGATGGGTTGTTAACGACCCGTTGGGCATAAATGGGTTAACACGTTATTCGCCACGCGACATTTGTGGTGTGCCCCACTAAAAGATTAGTTTAAGTTCTGCGGCACAATAGTTGTACCTCATGCTGTTTCAATGTATGTTATTGCGTAGCATTTCTATCATACCGCGGTTGCTATAATATATTTATATGGGAGTAATACTGGCAAACCCAAGTCGTCCACTTCCCTAAAATTTTAAGTTTCGCTTGCTAAAGAACTCAGTATATACGGATAGGTTACTTTTATTTCTATATAAAAAAAAATTGTATATGCTTATTAGAAAAAACTGAACACATTATTATGACAAGAATACATTATAGATTTTAAATGAGCAAGAAAACTTGTACAACTATGTTGTGTTGGCAGAATTAGTTACAAAGAAGCAGAAAACATAGTAATATTTATTGCACATTATATATTTCCAGGAACACCGAGGAGTCTTATTGGAGGCAATTTTTTTATCATATACTTGTAATATTCGATGGTTATATACCACACAACTGTTTTATATTAATAACTGAACTTTATCCATCTTGGCCGTTCCATTCGTGGTACGACTTTATTGGAGAATAGTCCATTTTGTAACATGAAATTATTTTTAACTTAAAAATAACAGTATTTTTGTTTTGCAGATTATATTTTTGCCTGCATTTCTTCTGAAAATTTATTTTTTCTTTGTTGTGCTTTTGGTATTTTGTTGGGGATATATTTAGAAGTTCAGAACTATAACAGAGCTATTGTCCGTAATATGCGTGCCCTAAACTAATATATAAAGTAATTGTGTATAAAATACCTACCTGCCTAATTTATTTTTAGTGTTTTTTAAATCTTTTATTTTTTAGTTCATCCAAATTTATATCTTGTCTAGAACAATTAAACCTATTTTATGGTGCAACGGATTTACAAACTAGGTCAATATAATCCATAATCCCACAAAATTTATTATCTCATTTCGCACTCTTATCCCCCTGTTCAATATTAGAATATTATCCTGTCCGATAATCTTGCTTTCCTTCCTGCAACCGAGATTATATACAGCAAACCGAATTTAACACAACGATGAGAATAGAACGATCGTGTTCCCTTATTAATCATCTAAGCCTTGTTCAAATTCTAGACACAACACATAATCTATGTATCTACGTGCGAATCCCATCTCAAAGTGAACATCGGCCGACCGATGGTGACCCTAGCCGGTAGCCCGCTAATACTACCAAAAGTGTTAATTGATCAATCCACTTAATGGGAAAACCGATTATACCGGACGAAACATTGATACCGAGAATAGGCTTTCGAATGAGGAATTGCACGCGACGGCGACGCCATTAATAAAATAAGCACTTAATCTAATCTATAAAGAAAATAAAAAGACAAAAATAGATCGTAGTGTTTATGTTATAGTTAAATCGGTTTGTGTCTTATTTTTTTTATAATCCTTGCCAATACTAATGGATTAGTATTGTTTGTAATAAACTACAGTAGGTAAAAAAAATAGTTCTAAATATTTTTAAGACAAGTTCAAAACTCCGCTTCTCTTTCTCTTTTTTCTCTTTCTCTTTTTCCTCTTTCTCCCTTTCTCTTAAATCGGCTGTTTAGTCAAGCATTGACGAGCAAATACACTTCGTGTGACATTCTGGCCTCCTTCATCAAAACCTCTCCATTTATTATGGTCTTTAGTCATTCTTTTCTAGATAAGTAGATTTTTTGAGTTCCCATCTACATCATCCTTTCATTGCTTTTTGCTCTCCCAATAGGTCTCTTGTAACAAAAAATATGTGTGACTGCGAGGTTTAGGACGCCAATGTAATAAAAGTGTGTATGTGTAATGTAACACAAGTATTTGGGGTAATGTAAAAGATAACATATAATTTAAAGCTGGCTAGCAGAAGGTGCCGGAGAGTGACTACTTGACACTCAAAAGAGGATTCGGCCAATTTGCATGTCCTACAGAGACCGTAGAATGAGAAAATGAATGACAAGGTAATAAACAATCTATAGGTATATAACTAATGTAAATAAAAGTGATTATAGAAGTTGCTCCAAAATGTGAGTGGGCGCCAGGAAAGTATTAACATAAACTTTCCAAGGTATTTTGTAAAACTGTTTGCTGAAATAAAAAGGGAAACAGGTATTAATTGAAATATTTAGTTTTTACCAAAAATTTAATCCCTATCCAGTTATATAATATATATATAACAGTCTAAATTTACTCCAAAATACCCACCACCAATTATGTACAGTTAATCTAGTTACTAATATACAAAAAGAATATAAATACCTTGGTTACACACAACTGATCCTTGATAATCTGAATTTACAAATAATAAAACATAAGAATAAATTTAATGACTATACCTAAAAAGGTAATTTACTTGCCTACTAGAGATGTAACTCGGTATTTCGGCTTTCAATTAAATGTCTTAACAAGTAATAAGGACACTATCCTGACGGGATAGATGTCCAAAGGTTTAAATATATAATAATAATAAAATATCAATAAATAACTCTCGGATTAAATGTGTACACATAAAACCGTACAACAGAGTTGAAAGGCAGGACTTAAAAACCTCTACCTGTAGTTGACAGTTAGTCCTTAAATGTTATTCAGTAAATAATTTAAAAAAAATGACGGCTCTTATTATTAAATGAAATAGTAGAATTAAATATACAAAAAAATATTATACAAAAAATTATTAAATTGGTGAATAAGACTTAATACAAATGAATAGTGTTCCACACTCTAAATGAGGGAGGTCGTTCCGGCTGGTTCCCTGAAGTTGTCCGGGAATAGTTTAAGAGAGGTCTGGACCTCTAAACGACCAGCTATGGATGACGGACAAATGTGTAAATCCAAACTTAATTATTTCTTTTTAAAAACCAAAATCCAAAAAAAAACAAAATACAGAATTCTTCCCCTGACTTCTGCTTGACTCCCAAAGGTAGGCTAAAAGAACATTCGTTTTAGAGTTCTTTCTCATTCTTGATACAGAGTAGGGGAAAACACAAGGTTTATGAACCTTGAAAAGTTTTATAAAGGTTACTTATGAAGTGTGAAAGAAAAAAAACTTAATGGTTTTGTAAATAATGTGACCGTCGAATGGTTTGACAATATTTTAAGTAAAATGGATTAATTATATCTACAATTTTAACGAAAAGCATGATATGGATAATAATTTATTTTATAATATAAAGAACGGTGTAAGACCGAATATTTTTAACGATACTCTTAATAGATGGTTTTGAAGATAGATAATTATGTTTTTAAAGCCGGGAAGTAAAATTAAATACATGTGATTTTATATCAATAACACTTTCGATTTAGATGTTGAATATTTCTTAATGAAATGATGGAAAACAGTTCAGATAAATATATCGAATCAAATGAAAAGTGACAATACAGGATCTCAAAATGGCTGATGGTTTTTATTTTTTCGTTTTATTGATAATTTGATACTTACCGGCTCAGGCGGCTATAAACCAAACAAGACACTTAAAAAAAACCCAAACTAAAACTTTCTGCTACGTCCTTTTCATAAAAAACTTTAAAATTCCAAAAAAAAAACTTTTACGCCGCCTCTGTCCCCTACCTTTGAACTCAAGTGTCTTTAAAGAACGTCGAAGCAGAAGTGCGCCTTAGGCACTTGTTTTGAGCTAGCTAAACTATGGTTGCAAACCTGAACGCTTGGTGTCGCTGTTTAATACCAACTTAAAATTTAAGAATTAAGAAAATCATTAAGAGGATTTGATTTTAAAAATTTTATTTAAAAATGTTTAAGGATTATTAAAGTGACGGACTCGTTAGACTCTTTCTCTATATTCTTGAGTTTAACAGGTCGATTAAAAGTTTGTTTTATTTTCTTCCTACATAGGTACATGTCCTGTCAATTAAATATGCTGTAAGCTAACATACTGAAATAAAGGATAGTCATGGCTATCATCATATTCCCGTTCTCCTCCGCCAATCATCCTGGTCCAAGGCATGCTCCTCCTTCAAACCTCTCGATTCTACCGCTCTTTTAATTCCTTCATTTCATGAGCGTCGAGGTATACCTCTTTTTTTCTAAGTGGCTTCCATCTTTAAAGTTTTTGGGGCCATTTTTTTGGGTCTTTTTTCTATTCTGTCAATGACTGTTTCTGTAGCATTCATGTTATTTCTTATAGTTTCATTAGTTTTCCTTTTCAGCCTTAATGTTTTTGCACTTCTTAAATAATCCATTTCAACTGCCAAAAATCTTCTCTTCGGTCTGCATTAATTGTCAATACTTCAGAGCCATAACATAGAACTCATTATATCATGGTTTGCCCTATTTTTCTTTTCCTTTTGGAAATGTAGCGATCCCACCATAAGGAGTTCAGACATCCTACAATTGTAAGTCTTGGGACATGTATCATACGCCTTTTCTAGGTCGATAAAGGCTAAATATACTTTGGTGCCATCCGCTATTCTTTTTTCTATTAATTGTTGGATTATAAACAAGTTATCAGTGCAAGATCTACCGGGCGTAAATCCACTTTGGTCTTTGCTAATTAGATGTCCTACATCATCTTATATTTTTTCATTTATTATCTTTCCAAACAATTTACCAAAAGTAGGTATGACACGTAATCCTCTCTATTAGTTAGGATCTTTTCGATTACCCCTTTTAAAGATGAACACTAGGTGAGCAGTTTTTCAGCAGTTTTTTTGCATCATTGATTCATTAGAAAATTTATTCGTTCTATTATGAGTGGATCTCCTGCTTTAAATAACTCCACAGTTATATTGCCAGGTCCTGGAGATCATCCGTTTTTCATTTAAATTAACACAGTACGGACCTCGTTGTTAGTAGTATTAATGTAATTATTTGTTTGTCTCTCCTACTGATCTCTCGAATTCATCTGAACTCTTGGAGTAAATTTTGTTACTTTAACTTTCTTAAGGAGTTATGCGTGTTTTGCTTTAGATAAGTGATAGTTTTACATGCTTGCGTAGTCTAAGAACCACTTATTATATTTTCAACTTGGACACATTTTTGTTCCCAGAAATTGTTTTTTGCTTCTTTTATTTGATTACGTACTTCTCCGTGTTTTCTTTGATATGTTACTCTATTGCTAGATGTTTTATTTATTAGCCATTTGTTATATATTTTGTTTTTTTCTTGTATCTTGTATTTCTTTTACGTTTTCTGTTATCCATGGTGGTTCGTGGTGTTTTTTGTCATTGTTCTTTGTTCCTCATACTTCATAAGCAATTTTTTTATTGTTGTTTTGACGATAATAAAACTTTTAAACTTTGAAGGCCCATTATTGTTAATAAAATTGAAAAAAAATTCAAGATACAATTTTTTCTCAATAATACATAAAAATGTATCTATAATTATACGGTATCTAATTAATACTACATTTAGTTGAACAGTAAAAATTCCACTAACAAAAAATATCACACCAACTACTATGAAAATTTTGTTAATATTACTTTGACCTCTTTTTACCAACGTGAGACACGACGCGACATGTGACTAACGTTCTACAAACGTAATGTGATCTACTGTAGACCCAGATCGTAGGACATAAAACCTAAAAGGAATGAATTGGTAACTGTCGTATAATTCTCAATTTCTCGATCGCAAGTCGTCGTAAGTTCGCTTCACGTCAGTCACTGCCAGATTATTTTAAACTCAGTAACCGACGATCGTCACAAATGGCTTTTAGAGTTTAGTTTTAAGGTAATTACTTTTACACTTTTAAATTTCTTCTAGTTATTGACAAGCAAATTAATGATATCACAGAGTTCTTTTAAAGTTTTCACAAGTTTTTACAACTTATTTTCCAACAGATCAATTTGTTTCTAATGTTGCATATTTATTTCTTTGATGCTTCATTTCCCTCAGTGTGCGATACCAACGTACTATGTTTTGGAATTAATTTAAAATAAAATACAGTCCAAAATGGATGAATTGGTAATTACCGCATATATCTTAACCTCTACATAAAATTTCTATTTCGGCTTTTTTGGTATACTTTTTTTGCAAAAGAAAACACCCTTTGTTTTTTTTGACCTCTGGTTAGACCACCTGACTGAAGGGGTAGCTTAATGTAGCTTTTTTCCCTATGTACTTTAGTGAATTTATTGTTGAGTTGACTTTTGGCTCTGTGTCCTGAAAAAATGTGTGTCCGATCAGGGGATCGCAGTGTATCTGACGGCCCCCTGCTCGGAAGTTGTGTGCTCGGTCAAACAGTCGCCAATTTGGCAAAACAAGTTTTGGTCTCCTTGCCAGCTGATTAATTGATGGGTCTGACCATCGAGCCTGTGTTTGTCGCACACGGCCTCGGTGCTTAGGTTTCGCGATTGCTTAGGACTTGTTGTCCTGATGGGTTATTTCCTGAAGGGTCTTTTGCCTGAGGGGTATGCCTGAAGGGCCTTTGCCGAAAGGGCTTTAGGTACTGTGGATCTGTGTCCATTGTATTGGAGTACTTTATTTATTTAACAGATTTATTGTTAGTAGGGTTTTTGGTTGAAATAATAATGGAACGAAGGAGTTAAGGTAAAATGTGCATTCCCAAGTGTATAGAGCATATAGAGCACACATTCCGTATATATGTTTTTGGGTTTTTTGTTTTTGATAGTTTAAACTGGTTAGTGAACTTAAAATAACTAAAATAATAGGAAAATAATATAAAATAAAGAGTGGAATAATAGGTATGGAGGGGGGGGCTATTCTTAACTACCATTTATTTTTATCCCCTAGAGATTGTCTTTTATAGCTTCTCGATTTAATTTTTTCATTTATTATTCCCATCTGGTCTTTACTTACTTTTCGCTGTGTAATATTATTGAAGCTTACGTATTTAAACACTCATGTCCCAAGTATCATCGGCAAATAACATTTCGTGAAAATTTTTAGAATATTCCAATATTCCATACTTTTCTGAATTTATTACGTCTATTAGCATACGTTAGGTCTGTTTTATATTGATTTAGTTTTACAATCGCAAAAATCGGGAAGTAATGTAAATATAGAGTGCCTGTTATGGAAACTTGCACATATCATGAAATAAAAAGACTCGATCGGCGATTTCCATAAAATGAAACAATTCTCGAAATTCCAATGTGCATGATCTGACTTTGTTCCAATTGTACATTCGAAAATACAGAGTCGAAATAAAATTAAATTTGTTTTGTCGGATAATACGAGGTAATTTTTTAAAGAGTTTCTGGGTGGCAAACTTTTATTTTTAAAATTAGAAATGGAATATTGTAACGTAATTAAATTAAATTATAATTAATCATTTTAATAAATCTATTTTAACCCTGGGATTAAGCCCAAATTAATCTTAAATCAAGACACGTATTTAATTTTAGACGTGAAGAAGACACTTCAAATGGTGAAGTAGGATTCATTATCACATAGAAAGCAGACACAAAATATAGTTGAAATTATTAGCATAAGCCCCAGGATTGTATATCTCATCTTTAAACTAAATTTAAGATGTAACCTTAAGGTAATCCAGACATATGCTCCAACGACTACCAACTCGGATGAAGAAATTGAAAAATTTTATGAGTACCTAGAGATACCGTTACATGCCACACCAGCATATTACACAATAATTATGGACGACTTTTATATGAAAATGTCTATGTCGAAAGAAATGTACGAGGGCAAAGATTGATGAACTTTTTACACTAGGAAAATTTATTCATGATGAACTCTTTTTTAGATAAAAAACCTCATCGTAAATAGACATGGATCAGCTCAGATGACAAAGTCAAAAATGAAATAGATTATATCATAACAAACAGAAATAAAAATAATCAAAGACAACGAATTACAAATTTTGGAAAGAACAAAGATGATCCTAAAAACAAGAAAAAAGAAATAGATTTCTTCAGAAAACACCGACCTGTATAAGATACACTAATAAGACATATACAAGACTTGCAAGACGAAATAGAAGATGTAGGTCAAACAAATGATGGCATAATAAAGGCTCTAAAAGAAACGGAAAGGGAGTGCTGCGCAACCTTTCTGACCTATAAAGAAAAACAAAGCCAAAATACCAAAGAGCTAATAGGTAAAAGAAAACAGCTGATGAAAAATCCTGCTCCAACTACACAACAATGAAGAAATTAAATAAAGATATCCACCGACCAATCCGAAGAGATGTAAGAGAAAACAATACAAGAGAAATAACTAAAATAATTCAAGAAAACAAAAGTTTAAAGTTTTAAAGCGAAATACGAACAACATAGACAACAAAAGTATGTACAAAATAAAAGACAAAGATGGAAACATTACTACTGATAGAACCAAAATCTTTAAGGTTGTCGAATCCTTTTATCGCGAAATGTATGAGAGCACCGACGAAAGCAAGGTTAGCCTCTGCCCAAAATCACAGACCAGGAATCAGAATTAATGGCAAAATTGTGACAAGAATGAATTAATGACCAGCTCTTTTATAAATGTATAAATCACAACAGATTTAAAAAAACTACCGTCCTATCAATTTGCTTTCACATACATATAAACTTTTCACAAAAATTATCAAAAAAAGACTTACGGTAAATTAGACTTCTATCAGCCTAGAGAACAAGCTGGATTTAGATCGGGATACAGCACTAACGACCACTTACTAGTGATAAAAAACCTGATAGGTAAGTCTGCAGAATACAACAAACCATTGGCACTGATATTTGTCGACTAAGAGAAATCATTCGATACCATAAGCCATCAGAAAATGTTAAAGCATTGACAGAATGCCAAATAGACCATCGCTACACTAACATAATCAAATATTTCTTTTAAAATGCCACAGCTAGTCTAAGACTATTAGAACAAGAAACAAATAAATTCTGTATACAGCTAGGAGTACGGCAAGGAGACACAATCTCTCTAAATCTATTTACGATGCTTTAAAAACACACTTGTGAGAAGGCACATCTAAACGAGTATGGTAAACAACACACACACATGCACACACACGCACACACACACGCACACACAGATACACACACACAAACACACACATATATATATATATATATATATATATATATATATATATATATATATATATATATATATATATATATACTCTTCTTTGGAGGGTAACTTTCGGGAAAGCGTCAAAACAAGGATCAGCTAGAGATGGTATAAGCCAGCTTGGTGTAGAACTTTATTCTATATGTGAAATTTTCGGTGATATGTTGTCACCTTCATCAGCACCTAAATGGAAAACCTATTATAGTACAGTGGTGGAAATCAACATTTAAAAACCTACATTGAAAATGTTCAGTTGGTCCTAGTTGTAAAGAACACTGTCACAAACATGTTAAAAATATTAAAAAATACATTTAAAATTTTGAATAAAAACATTACAACAACAGGTAGTTTTTCAAATACAAACACAACATTTTAAATGTTGATTTCCACCACTGTACTATAATAGGTTTTCCATTTAGGTGCTGATGAAGGTGACAACATATCACCGAAAATTTCACATATAGAATAAAGTTCTACACCAAGCTGGCTTATACCATCTCTAGCTGATCCTTGTTTTGACGCTTTCCCGAAAGTTACCCTCCAAAGAATTGTATTCTTAGCGTCGTTATACACACTCTATTTATATATATATATATATATATATATATATATATATATATATATATAGATATATATATATATTTTCTTTGTCTTGTGGGCCAAATAGACTGACTGCATCCTCAAAAATCACAACTTTGGATACCTTGGATTCATGGAGCAAGAATCTTATAACTCTCTGTCCGATATATGTGTATGCTCGGACACTCAGCCGCTGATTTGGCAAAATAAAATTTTGTTATCCTCGCCGACTGGGCATCCGAGAGAGGTCTGGCCAGCGAACCAATATATGCCGCACATGACCTCGATGCTGAGATTTCCGGAAAAGGTCTACATTTGACCTGCCTAAGGTGCCTCCGTCATTGCGATTGTTATAAAAGACCTGACCATTTATACATATATAGTTCGATTTTATTTTTATATTCACTATGGTGTCCGAGGGTAGTTCGCGATGAATTAGACATAAAGCGATTTTTGTTTTCTGTTTTTGTTTGTCTTTTTGTTTTTTTTTTGTTTTTTTTTCTTGACTAAGCTAACTAAACTAACCCAACTTAGATGTGTGCTTGAAATGCAGTGTGCATTCCTAGGTCTATACGGGCATCATACACCCTGTGTCTATTGTACTTAACCTATCCTAAACTAATCACGTACATTGTCACCAGAGTATTTTTTGGGTTCTGTCTTATTCTTTATTGTTCTGGTGTTCACTATATCCAGCTATCTGGTGTTTTGATGGTGTATGTATCGTCCTTATGTTTTCGTTGTAATTTCTCAGCTCTCTTTACATTCTGCTTGGGTGGTTTCTGAGTCCGTTTAATATTTCATATGCTCTTTCATCCATTGTTTTTAGTATATTTTTTTGTCCTGAATCTCTAAATACATAACTCAGTGGTCTCATAACGTATTTCGGTATTTTAAATGCATTTTTTATTATTGAGTTTTAAGTTCTCTGGATTTTTTCCTATTACTTTAACAGATATGTCTAGAAGTAGCGGAGGCATACGTTAGCGCAGGTAGTATGACATTATTGGTTACTCTAATTTTTGTTTTAAATCTTAGTTTGCTTTTACCTATTAGTGCTGAGAGCTGACATGTTGGCCATTTCGTTTTGTATGCCGATTCCTTAACATGTTTGGTAAGTATTAATTTTTTGTCGAGTATCACCCGAGATACTTTGTATTGTAGTTTCTTTCTTCGGTATACTTCTGAGGTGACTAAACATAATGGCCTGTGTTTTATCTGGGTTAAGGGCAATCTTTCATTTTATACAGTATCTATTAAGTGCTTTTTGCAGGTAATTAACTGCAAAGTTTGGATCTATCCAACTGACGGCTATTGCCATATCGTCTGCGTATAAATTAACAGGAATCATGGCTTTGTTGGCGTGTCGGCCGTATATATGGTGTACAGGTGGGGTGACAGCACCGCTACTTGCGACACTCCCAAGTTCATGGTTTCGACTTTGAACAGGGTCATCCCTATCCCACTGTAGATAAAAAAAAATAACCAGATTCATATATGCAGAACTTAATTGAGTGTTTCGGAAATTTCAAAGAAATGACCTAAAGAGATCAAAATAATTCAAAACCAAATAGCAAATCATGTAATTACTTTGTATTCTCTAGTTCGGGCAGGTATGGGGTCTATTGTCGACGAGAAAATTACCGTACGATAGAAGAGGTTAAAAAAAGTAGAGAGACATATTCATTTATCTCCAGTAAAAAATTCAGATTATGTTAACCGTTAATTTTACTAGCTTAGTGAAAAATTAGACATTAACAAAATGCATTAACTACTTCTTATAAAAAATCCCGAATCATCTGTGAAGTACTTACCGCAAGATATTCAAGAAGCGTTTTAAATTTTCATTTGATTACAGGTTAACAACTGCTGCACCTGTTAAGAACTTTTTAAGAAAGTGCAATCCAAAGCCCTATATGAGGTTTCTAAACGTGTAACTGAAGAAGAACCAAAAAAATTTATAGCAAGGTGAAGTCAATTTCGTTATTCTTCTTAGCATCTCGTTGTTGGTCACGTGCTCTGTCCAAGAGATCTTCAGCATCCTTCGAAAAACCCATATCTCAAAGGCTTCTACAATACGCCTCGTACTTGTAATTCCGAGAGTCCGTGTTTCCACTCCGTATAGCAATATAGAATAAATAAACGTGAAGTCAATGTAAGTTATCCTAAACAAATCGCGGTAGGAGAAATTTGCGTGAACTACACGCAAAATCTTCCAAAAGTGCTCTGTCTATAAGTCCGGTTAGTGACACATTCTACTTTTAACAAATAACTATAGATTCTTTTAATATCGCCGATCTAAAAACTAAAAAAACCATGTTTTATAAATATCACGAAAAAATTGGCAAAAAATGACCAATTGAGGTTTGCATCTACATATATTAAGGATTTTATAAACAGAAAAATTCCACCAAACAATAAATAAATATTTCCATATTTTCTCTGATGGATATGGTGGTCAGAATAAAAACCATACAGTTTTTAGAAATGTGCTTAGCCCTTACAGACCTCGGAAGATTTGAAAGGGTGAACCAGTATTTCCTCGGAAGGTGACATTCCTACAGGCTATGTGATTTAGTAATTTAAATTTTTGTTTATGTTGGAAATTTTTACTTTAGCCATAAGTACTGACTTCAATAAATAATACTTCCTTTTTAAGGACGCTTAATACATAATGTAAATATCTAGATAATATAAAGCATAAGGAAGTATTATCTCTTGAAAGATAATTAGACTTACTGTTCATTGATCAGGTGATTATAAAAAAATGTCAAAATATTTTTTTAAATTCAATAACGACAAGTTTGTTTAAATTTCTACATTTATTCATACTTAAATTTTCTCTCTAGGTAAAACTTTGGGTAGTTACTGCAACCATTTATTCCCCTTTCTGCCTCGTATGTGTAGGTAATCTCCTGTTGCATCAATCAACGTCACCCTTCGAATTGTCTGTTCCAAACCTGCCAGCCTGCGGGGATATATGACCGAAAATGAATAAATCCATGAGTATAAGATCGCCAGGTATCGAAAGGAATTGCGGGATTATTCTTTTGTTTTTATATGCAGTAGCGTAGGGAAAGAAGTTTTTTATATCTCTTTTATTAATTATTAATAATAGTACAGTAAACAAAAAACAAATACGTTGTATGTTATATTTTAATTATTGTGAGTTGCTGTACGCACAAGCCGGATTTCTTATGTTTTTAGCAAACCATTATCTTCCGTGAGAAATACCTAGCCCCCTATCGTAGCGTTCTCTCGTGGAGGATGTAAAAATGTCTCCCATTTATGAAAGGTGTCGAAAAAATAATATACGCAGACTAAAGCAGAAAAAATGTGTTGATCAAGTGGAGCTAAAATAGTGTTTGACTCGAAATGAGAGGTTAAAAAACACCTACTAATATGTTCCGTAAGGTAGATAAGAAAAATGTTACCACATTTTGAATGGTTTGAATGAGTGAAGTTAGTTATAAAAACAAACAAGCCTAAGGGAAAAGAGCGGTTAGCTCGGAATACAGAACTATAACATAAGTTGGATTTCCAGGTACTGTGCAATGCAACAAAATTAAATTTGACATAATAAGTCTATCAGAAATAAGACTAAAAAGAAAATATGTTTGTATGTGAAAATAAAAGCTAAACCAAAATACACACTATTCTACAAATCTAACCTTCGGAGATTTAACTTCTAAAAATCATACGAACAAGCTAAATTTTGCTGAGAATATCAATTTTGGAACCTCAAACAAGATGCAAAATCCTCCTCCTCCTCGGTCCTAATTCCTTCTAGGATGTGGTGACACCATAATGTCTTTACAGTTTTTTTTTTACGATTTACCTTCATCCTTCTCTGTCCTAGGCTAGTTGTTCGGCTTCATGTAACCCTTGGTTAATCAATATTTTTGTTTGATCTACCCAACGGCTTGGAGATCTTCCCCTAGGTCTCTTTCCTTCAACTCTACCCTCGACTATCAGTTTTTCCATCGTACCTGTTCTTCTAGCAATGTGTCCAAAATACTGCAAATATCTCTGTTGTATTTGTTTAAGCAATCTATCCTTTACTTTAACTTGTTCTTATATCGATACGTTAGTGCGATGATCAATCTAGGATATTCTCAACATGTGGCGGTATACCCACATTTCAAAAGCGTCCAGTTTATTTTTATCCGCTTTCTTTAAGGTCCACGTTTCGTATGCATATGTGGCTATGGGAAAAATGAGAGCGATTAGCCTTAGTTTTGTGTGTATTGTTATGTTAGAATTTTTCCAAATTGCTACCAGTTTCATCATAGCTGTTCTAGTAATAGTCAACCTTCTATGTATTTCTCTGTCACACCCTCCGTCATTTGTTATTAGGGATCTAAATTATATGAAACTATTTACTAGCTTTGCTGCCCATCTTATCAAAAGTTTATAAACGAATTTTAAAAAATCAAATTAATCTACATTTTGAATCTAATAAACTGTTTGCCATAAACCAGTACGGATTCCAAAAAAATAAAACAACAACTTTAGCTATTGATAATTTCACTAGCAATGTTTTGGAAGGGTTTGAGAAATATCTTGATACTCTTGCATCGTTTTTAGATCTTACTAAGGCTTTCGATTGTGTCACACATAGTATTCTGCTTAGAAAACTTCCTTATTATAATTTTCATAGTGATGCTATTCAACTAATTGATTCATATCTATCAAATCGTGATCAATATGTTCACTTCAACCAGTGTGATTCTCAAAAACAATCTCTGTTGTTTGGTGTCCCTCAAGGCTCGGTTTTGGGTCTAGTATTATTTCTTATCTATATTAATGATCTAGTGTACTCTCAAAATGAAACAGTTCAACACTGTTTTATTTGCTGATGACACTACTTTCTATGCAAGCTATCATCCTTCTGAATTCGACACCCTTGATTACCAAACATCTGAAAAAAACTTATTCAATTGGTTTTTAACTAACCGTCTCTCTTTGAACAACTCTAAATCACAAAGTGTTAATTTTACTTTAAGAAATAACACTTGTGTCGAAAACGTTGCTCTACCACAATGTGTAACCGGAGCGAAGTTTCTGGGGATATATTTGGATGCAGGATTAACCTGGGAACAACATATATTTAATCTATCGAAAAAGCTTTCCCGACAACTTTTTCTCTTCAGGAACCTTGTACAAGTGACTTCCAGGGAAACTATTTTAACAGCTTATCATAGTAATTTTCATTCTCATCTGACATATGCTATTCTCTCCTGGGGTCACTCTTGTCATATTGATAAAGTGTTTGCACAACAAAGAAAGTGTGTTCGTATTATCTCTGGGCTCTCTTATAGAGCAGACTGTAGAAACTCCTTTAGAGTTTTAAAAATTTTAACTTTACCTTGTGTATACATTATGCAGTGTCTGTTGCACATTAAACAAAATCTTAGCCAATACAATGCGCATGTAGATTTTCACAATTATCCCACTAGATTTAACAATAATCTTATACCAGAATTTAGCCGTCTTGAGAGATCAGAATGGTTCAAGGTATTTAGCCATAAAATTCTACAACTTAGTGCCAGCTAGAATAAAGGCTCTTAATTTTCATCAGTTTAAGGCAAAAATTAAGAGTTACCTTATAGTGAATGCTTTTTTTACATATGAGGAGTATTTTACTTCTAATTTTAATTTGTTGTAATTGTTAACAGTATAATTTAAAATAATGTATCTATGTTTTGTGTTTATATTTATGTGTGCATATTAACTATATTGACATTTACTTTATTCTATTTGACTTATAAAAAATACTTATGTATTAATGTATTACCAATTAAACCATCTTTCTATCTACTACTTCAAACCTCCCAATTTCTTTAATGTGTTGAAGATTATTCGTGTGTTGAAGCGTAGGAAGAAGACGCGTTTCCTGGTTAAAGAACCTGAGAGAGTGGTTTGGTTGCAGCTCAAGGCAATTGTTCAGAGCAGCTGCCTCGAAGGTCAGAATTAGGGATGGCGGTTTTTGACAAAACACCGGTTTTCAGTTATACCGTTTTTTTTTGCTTACGTTTTAACCTGGCAGTTATAACCGGCCAAAAAAACCGGTTTTTCCAAAAACCGGTTTTTGGTTTTTTTAATCCAATAGATTAGAAAGTTACATTTACAATGCACTTTAGTTTGCGATACTACATTCGACTCGATATCAATATGATCAAAATTAGTACTATCGAAAGAACATCATATAATGTAAATACAACACAATTTTTTATGTTTTGTGAGAAAAAAATTCCCCAACAAAAATTTCCCAGACTCTTTCAAATGGGATTTAAAGAAAATAATGTCAACATAAATATTTTACTTAAAAATAAATTGGATAATGCAATTCATCTTTTATTTTTACTACCAT
The DNA here is from genome assembly GCA_918026665.1 of Diabrotica balteata. NCBI lineage: Eukaryota > Metazoa > Arthropoda > Insecta > Coleoptera > Chrysomelidae > Diabrotica > Diabrotica balteata. Next base: position 148,614,709 of record OU898278.1, on the reverse strand, counting down.
CAAAAAAAATTATCATGTATTACTTTTAACTCATTTACGACTTCCGGTATGGGTATAAATCGTTTTGAAAACGTAGGGAAATCCTTGTAGATTCGTATTCGTAATCGGTAATTCGATATTCATAGTCATTATTTTTGGTAATCAGAAAAAGCCATTCACCCACTTTCAATGTCAAGAGTCAAGTGTGAAAAATAGATGATGTATAAATACCAGATCAGTTCTTATGTAAAAATATTATGATTACAAATACTTTTTCAACGAAATACTATAATAAAATTTAATTGTTTCTGGCTGATGTGAGCTTGCACTTTCAGTTTGCTTCTGTATTTATAAAATAAAATAAAAATTGAATTTTAGTTTTGTTTGGAATAGTTACTTGAGAATAATAATTATGATTGGGTGGGATCCAAAATAATACCTAACCTAATCCTAATCACTGTAAAAACCTAATAACCGGTTTTTACTTTAAAAATAAAAAACCGGTTATAACCGGGACAAAAAAACAACCGATAAAACCGGTTATTTCGAAGTAAAAAAACCAGTTTTCGCTTAAAACCGGTAGGTTTTTCCCATCTCTAGTCAGAATAACCATGATGATTGCCAACCTTCGTCGCGGAGATGGCACTTAAAGAAGAAGAAGAATAATTCCTGACATAAACATACTTTCCGAATAAAGCCAAAAGATAACTTAAGATAAACAGTACAGTGGAAGCTCTTATTAAATATTCACAAACGAAAGAACTCTCATTTTTGTAATATCTATATTTTTTAACGAATAACAGTTTTTACTACGTGATTGAGATAAAATTGAAATAACCAACAATAGATAAATATATGCAGCGCATTGTTTAAATACAGTTTTTATTATTTTATAGCTTCACCTTTATAACCATACTATAAAAGACAAAGCCTCAACCAAAGGTTTATTGTCTACAAAATGAATTTCAAACGATTGGCATTATAAAGCATAACGTAAAGAGTTTATAAAATTTTAATATCTCTCCAGTGCGTCGATAAAAACAAAATAATGTTATGTAAGCATATATGTTTAAAGTTTCATCCAACAGGCTTAACTCTTTAAAAATAGGAACACTTAATGGAGCGGAAATATTGCTATGGTAAACCGCCTTTTGCATGATCAGAAGAATAAGTTATCGTAGCGCCACAACGCTGTCAGTTCCCCTTTACCGTATGACATCCGCGTGATAGTCCGAGAGGTGGCTACCAGCCTATTTGATAAAAACAGATTTAAAACTTTATAAAATTAAAAGTCTTTTTTTTTTTTTTTTCTATGATTAAGAGCTTTCGATGTGTTAGTGTCGCCGAGAGTCTGAGGCTGTGGTTTCTTCGGTCCCACAAAACGCCACGGACTTCAAACGGTCTTCGAATTTTGACCGTATAGAGGATTAAGTGTTCACGCGTTATGGTACTTATACTCGTAAATAAAAATCTATCTCTAGATTCCGTCACGAGATTTGTAATAATAAACGTGTAACCTTAAACTAAGATTAAACACATCTACAGAACACATAAAAATGTGGCCAAGTGTATGATCTCGATAAGAGAAATATCGCAGGTCCATAATACAGTGTAAATGGGTATAATTCGAGCGCTAGCTCTTATGCAAGAATTATCCCTTCTCTTGTGGTGCCCTATCCAATTAGTGGATGATGGCGACAAGTCTGGCATACTTCTCTCAATCTTGTGTGGCTCTAAAGAGTGCATGGGCATCGAGGTTTGAGGAGTGCACATTTCAAAGGCCTTCAATCGGTTTATCACATTGGTCTTTATGGTCCAAGTTTCTACATCATATAGCAGTATGAAATAAATCTAACATTTTACAAAGCGATATCGAAGCATTAAGTTAGGGCTGCTGTTGCTTATTAAGGTTCTTAGATTACTAAATGCTGTTCTGGATTGCTTAAACCTGCTAGGTATCTCTATATCTGGATCTATATCCTTACGCAACTACCGAGATATTCAAACTTAGGGACTTTTTGGATGTTCTTATTGTTTACTCTTATATTTAATTGCATATTTCGTGTTCTATTAACCACCATTACATTCTACTTGTCTATATTAATCTTCAAGCTTAGTCGTTTTCCTTCAGTGTTTATTCTATCTATTAGTCGTTGTAGCGCTTTCTTCGCATCAGGATAGCGAAGATTACTAATAGTATGACCGTTGATTTTGATTCCATCTTCAGTGTCACTTAATGCTTTATCGAAAATCGTTTCAGAGTAAAAATTAAAAAGAAGGGGTGACAGAAAACAATCATGTCCTACACCTTTTTCGATTGAGAACTTTGCTGTAAATTTCAGTCCTACTCTCACAGATGCCACTTGATTCATATAAACGTTCTTTAAGATTATAAGGTCATTCTCATCTATCGAACGTTCCTGAAGCATTCTTACTAATTCTAAACGTTTAACACAATCATTATACAACATACGCAAGAATTATACAACAATTAAATATGCAATAATATCCACGAGGTGAAAATATCACGAGAATCGATAAAAGTCAAAAATAATATCAAATAGTAAAATAAATGGGCGCACCAATTAAGTGTATAATCTATGAAGTAGAAATGTCACAAAATCAAATGCACAAAAAGCAGTCAAATAGCAAGAATATATATCAAGAGGAATGAAAAAGCAGCGTAACCCAAAAAGCATAAAGATATATGTATAAGGAGTTAAACTGAGACAGAAATAATAAAAAGAATAAGTTTAAAGAAATATATACCAAATATCAAATAATACACTTCCTATAAGAAAAAAATAAATTACAGAACCTTAATATGAACACAAGGAACATTACAAGCGAATTTAAAATTAATGTGTCTCGATAGCTTATGGTCATTGACATAGGTACAGTATACAACACTATACATAGTTTATATATAAGTATTTGATATAAAAAATTTATAATAAAGAATTTAAACAATAATACTTTACACTATGACCTGTTTTTATTAGCTGAATTAAACATGTTAGTTTTAAAAATTTAAGAACACTGTGAAAACGGTTTGGAACATTAAAAATGACTTCTAGATTTTCGTTTAAGTTATTCTTGCTTCTAGAAGAATCATACTGACATCAGTCCATTATCACGTATTTGATAAAAAGGGAGTATTACCGTAGTGGCATACTGGAGGGTTTTCTGATGCTACAAGATATCCATGTGTGAGACGTGTCTGGTCGTCTTTACGTCTGGTCTGGGAGACGTGCTTCACCGGTCTGGTCTGTTTTTTCATTTCCCAATATACCAACACGATATGGAGTCTTGACCATTATAACTTATGTTGCATAATATAGTTGGTTACAGATCCTGGACTTTAAAAATAAATTTAAAATTAATAAATGTTACCAATTATATTTTACTCTGTTAACTGTTTGAGAAAAAAAGGTCTTTGTACAGTATCAAACGCACTTTGGAATCTAAAGTTACTGCTATGACTTCGCTTCTATTCGAAAATGCGTTAACAATGTCAGTGTATAGTGTGATCAAGTTATTAATTGTACTTTGATTTAATCTGTGATTTTGTTTGGAATGGGTCAAAAATATCTGTCTTTCTATACACTTTAGCAAGCGTTGATTGACCATCTGTTTTAACAGTTTACATAGTAAACAAGTGAGAGAAATTTATCTGTATGCATTTAGAAGATTTGGAGATGAGTCATTCTTTCTGATAGAAATTGTAGTTGCTTGTCACCATAACACTGAAAACTGTTATTGAGACCAGATCTTATTAGATAACTTTTAGAGCAGTTTGAGATGTGTGTCTGGATCATGATTTTATAAAAATATTGATGATGGAATATCGTCTGGACCAGCTGCTAAGTATTTTAATGAGGAAATGTGTTCGTTTAATTCTAAGAGATTAAAAGACAAATTTGTAGGATTAGTGTTAAAAAATTTTGGTGCTGGATATGTTGGTATCTGAGTTATTGTTAAGGTTTCGAATATTTTATTTATCTGAAAAATACGAGGGCAAAGATATCTGAAGTATGTTATCATCGGTAACTGTTTGATCCTGCAGGAAGATGGCTGCAATTTAACTGGATGCATTATGACCTTTCATACATCTTATCTTTGACTACATTGATTTGCGCAAGTGAAGTGTCTTTTGTGATTGAACTAACGTACTTATTCCATGAAGCTTTCTTACTTTCTTTTAAAATACGCCTAGAATTGGCCCTAAGTTTTTTTAAAATTTATTAGATCTATGGAAGTATGAGTCTTGCGGAGATAATTATTAATTATTGTATGAATACAATGTTTTTGTTGCATTGTTTGACAGCTATTTTGTACGATTTGTTCCATCAGGGAAGAGATTTCCTGGAATGATCAATCGTGTATTTATTAATACATTCCTGAGCAGATTCAGTTAAACAGTTATTCAATAGTCTTACATCTGTATCTATATCATTGTTAACAAGTAATTTATCAGCAAAGTAACAGTGAAATACAGAAATAATACACTTGACAACATAACAAAAATATATATTCATAAGCACTTTTTTTCTTAAACCGTGCACCCTGCCGTATTATTTTTTCAAATCCCTGCATAGCCATGTACAAAGAATGTCAGAGCACAGGTAGCTGAAAATAATATTGGACTAGTAGCTGATGGAAAGAAGACGGAGAAAAATACCTGCTATAAGATGTAAACGTACATAGAAAATATACTATGGTAAATAGAGACCCTAGAAAATGACTGTAACAATAAAGTAGTATGGAGAACAAAAACGCTAAGAAGAAGAAGAAGCAGAAGCAAACGTCAAACATATACAAAAAAGGACTTAATTTAAATATGTTCTATAGCACAAGACAAGGGAGCTTTCAAGAAGAAGAAGACTCCAAAAGGATCTTCCAAACTTTTGCTTCAGAATAATAAAACATGAATAATGATGGCCTGGTTGACGGTCAAAACAGTATGTCGTCTTATACTAAAACAAAATGGACGATTTAATTTGACTTATACTGTTATTTTATTTTAATAAAGTTAATGATATTTAACTGCAAACAAAGATTTTTCATCAAAAGTTGCGAATATTTTACAAAATGTTTCTCCTTCATGTGCTTAATACAATATTTATTTTACTTGATGGTAAAAACTTATGAACAAATAAGATATATTATATAATAAGTTATATTAAGATTCTTGGTGATGTTTAATAACTATAGATGTATCTTATTTTTTATTTATTTTCTTGAAACTGAAGTCTGCACAATACACAAACTCCAGATGCACTAAGCCGTTATTTAACGTGAGATTTTATTGTAATTTGAATTTAAATAATGTCAACGCTCTAGAATAGAACACCGTTTCCAACTTATTTCTCTATAATAATTGAGCATTCAGTATGGTCTCAGCTCTGCTTCTATAAATGGCTTTATTGACATAAAAGCAGAAGTATTACAAGAGATATTTTATAGGTGCAGAATCGTTTATAGCTTCCAAAAGTCATTGTCTTTATTTTAAAAGACTTATTCACAGCAGCGATTTCTGGAAAGTCATAAATCGTCGTGATAAATCAGAATTTATTACAGAGTATTTTATTTAAAATTTGTTGAAAACATAGTTGAAAAGTTAAAAGCAGTAATGCATTTTACGAAGATTGATTTAAATTTGCGATTACTTTTAAGTGTAATATTTAAGTGTATTATTTTTAATATTTTAATTAAAGAAAATTTTATCTACGGGTTTTACTGTAGAAAAATGGTAATTATTATTTAAATGGGAATAAGCCACAATTAAAGGTTAAAGTAGTTTATTGATGTTTCAATTTCGACTTCAGAAATCGTTCTCAAAATACAAACATTAGTAAATTAAACAAATTTTGTTTTTTTGTCACTTGGTAAAAAATAAGAAAGTTCATAAAAGGAATTTACCACTTATGCCCATTTGTATGACCATAAATTCTCCTTGTAGTGAACTGTCAAAATTTGTATTAAATATTATACAACCACTTGCAAATAAAAATGCATTTTTTAAAACAATTAACAAATATTGAATTTAATTCAAATAATACTTTGGTAAGTTTTGACATAAATAGTTTATTTACGAATGTGCCATTAGATAAGACTATATAAGACGAAATATGGTCAAGACAAAATTAGAGTACAATAGACTCGCGATTATCCGAGGTAATTGGGACCGTGACTACTTCGGATACGAAAAAAACTTGGTTAACAAGAAAAACACGTAACAAAAGATAACTATGGTTATTTTAATGACTAATAATCAATACTGTACTATATATAAAAGATTTACCTTATCAATATTACTGTTTCAAAAAGTCTTTGACTGATTTTTGCGTGAGCTTTATTTGCATTTTGTGACGGCGATGTTGCGCCAACGTTGAAAATGAAAAACGTCTGCTAATGTCGATTACTCTTGATGCATGCCCATGTATGCAAGAGCTGTTTCAAGTGCATTTAATCCATCGTAAGGAGAAATCTTTGGAGTTATCTCATTTGTATCTTCTTCTTCTTCATGGTTAATATTTAGAACTAGATCGGCAATTGCATCTGCCAGCTCCATTTCTTTATCTTCATTCATCCCATCGATAAAGTCTTGGTTTTTGATTGGTTAGGTTGGCAATTGTATCAACTTCACAGTCATCAGTTTTTCTTAGATGTCCAGTGTTTTGTTTTCTATCTAAAATAATTTTTCATCTTTAACCGTGAAACATGAAACATCTTTAACCGTGATTTTCTTTAATGCATCAGTTACACTCAGCCCTTCATCCAGCCTGTTTGGCAGTACCTGAAGAAGCCTTCGCCAATATTTCTTTATTGCTTCTATGACGCCTTATCTAATTATGCTAAGAAGCGGCTCTAATTATGCTAAATGAGACCAATTATGTCGCAAATTCCTCGGCAGAATATAGTAGGATCTGGTTACCTAAATTAAAAGAGGAAGTTATTAAAAGTAAAATACCAATATTAGTAAGTCAGTAACATATATAGGATAAATCATTTATGTTTTTTAAATAACAAACATAAAATCAGAATTTGGTGTTTATCGAAGGTAAACTAAATGCACGACTAAATAGTTACCGTTGGGATAGTATTATGAGGTTTTTTATAGTTTTTCCCTCATTATGAGATTTTTACTGTCATTATTGTATATGTTTGTCGTTTTAAAGACAAATTACATGCTATGATTTTTTCTGACGGATATTCTCATGTTAAAGTTGATTTCATGAAATCGAAATGAACTATCTTACAAGTAAAGTCGTCCCAGTAACGCAACTCAACAATATTGGCAATATCATTTTAAAGTCATCTACTTTAAAATGTATAATGCATGTCTGAATTGTCAATATAAATGAGTCAGACAAAATTAAATTATTAAAAGAATTTTTCACCAAGTAACAAAAAAAAAACAAAATTTGTTTAATTTACTAATGTTTGTATTTTCAGAACGATTTCCGAAGTAGAAATAGAAACGTCACTAAACGACTTTAACCTTTAATTATAGCTTATTCCTATTTAAATGGTAATTACTTTAAAATACCATAAGAAAACAGCTTCAGAATAATATTGGTTGACTAAATTTTTTTTAAAGTAGGAAAAAATGTACAAAATTACATATATGTTTTCATCATCCATTTTTCCAGAATAATTTAGTCATTAATACGCTTATCTTCAGATCAATACGCCTTTCTTCTTCTTCTTCAGGTGCCATCTCCGCTACATTTTAATTTTTGAGGCAGTAGCTCTAAATAGTTGTTTTGAACTGCATCCAAACCATTCTCTCAGGTTTTTAAGCCATAAAATTTGTTTTCTTTCGATTCTTTTTCTGCCATCTATATTTCCTTGCATTATGAGTAGCAGAATGCCATATTTCTTGCCCCACACGATATAGTGTAGCAATACGCCTTTACGATGATACAAGTAGACCAGCTGAGCTCTCTTGATTAAAACAAGCCCTCATTCAACACGGTTACCGCGAAAATCACATCGATAGGAACATCCACAGATATTTTTAGACAATCTCCTACTCAATCTTAATCCAAAGACTTAGACCCCTTATCGTACGATAGCTTTTCTTCCTTACACAAAGGTGTCACTGACAAAATCGGCAAAATTCTTAAATCAAGAGGAATAAATACAATATTTACCCCCCAACAAAAACTTTCATCTCTTGTCTGATCAATCAAATACAATATTCCAAATGAACATCCAAATGAACCGATCCTATATAGGCCAAATAAATCGTAGAATTTAAAATAGGATTTATGAACATTCCATTTCTGTTCTAAATTATGATTTAATTTAAGCTCGAGGTCAATATAATTTTCATACAGGTCACAAAATTAATTTTGAAAACTGCAGAGCCATAGCCCCAATCCGCTTTAATAAAGCAAGAATTATCCGAGAAGCCATAGAAATTAAAAAATGCCAAATTTTCTAAATAAAAGAGATGACGGCATCTGGTCACCTCCGACATAGACACCTCTCATGAAAGAAAATATCGTCCGCTCCATCCGCGAATCAAAATCCCACTGTTGGAAATGTTTGCTCCAATCCCGTGTAAATGCCCACGTCAACTGCCACGCCAACCTCCGCCCAAACCATGTCACCATCGACTTTATAAATGAATTTGAAGTAACTATTTATATCTCATATGAAGTTAAAAAGGGTAATTTAATAATTGTGTTTATTATCACTATCTATTAGACTTAAGATAGATACGTTTTTATCTGACACTTATTTCTGTAAATAAATGTCAAGTGTCAGACAATTTCGCTTTCAGTATTTACAGATTGATAGAAATTCTTCTTCTTCTTAACGTGCCCTATTAAGTCCCCTTGACGTTGGCGATTAACATGGCGAAACTGTCTCTGTCTCGAGCTATTCTAAAGAGTTGCTAAGCTTTCTTTATTCCTGTCCACTCTCTGATATTCTTCAACCAAGAGGCCTGCTTTCTACCAATTCCTCTGCGTCCTTCGATTTTACCCATCATAATAAGTTGAAGAATATTATATCGGTCTCCCCTTACTACGTGTCCAAAATAGGCCATCTTTCTACATTTGATGTTATCAAGCAGCTCGCGAGCAGCATTTACTCTCTCAAGGACTGCCACATTTGTCAGCATAGCCGTCCATGGAATTTTTAGTATACGTCTGTGCAGCCACATTTCAAAGGCCTCCAGACGATTAATGGTGGATATTTTTAATGTCCATGCTTTGACACCGTATAAGAGGACTGACCAAATGTAGCATTTAACCATACGCTTTCGAAGTTGAAGTTTCAAGTTATCATTACAGAAGAATGACCTCATTTTTAAAAATGACGTGCGGGCTATCTCGATTCTACATTTTATCTCTTGATCTGGATCTAGTTGTTCAGTAATATGGCAACCAAGATATTTAAAACTGGACACTCTTTGAATTATATGACCATCAACATATAATCGTGCATCTTGATGTGCTAAACGGCTAAACACCATGTGTTTTGTTTTTGAACAGTTTATGTTTAGGCCAAACTCTCTTCCCACTGTATCAATGGCGTTTAAAAGGCATTGTAATCCATTCATGTCATCACTTAAAATAACTGTATCGTCTGCATATCTGATTGTATTTATCAGAATTCCATTAACTTTCACGCCCCATTCCAAATTATGCAGCGCTTCTTTAAATATTCTATCTGAATATAAATTAAATAACAGTGGGGATAGTATACAACCCTGTCTGACACCTCTTTGTATTTTACATATTTTACATATATATTACATATATTTTGTATTTTACATAATATACTATATGATAGAAATTACTAGGAAGAATTATTGAGATATCCAATATAGCCAAAATTACTGTACAAAACTGAAAAATAATTTTATTTTATTTAAATTTTAGTACTGTTAAATGTTTGAAAAATTTTTCGAACACATCATACAATTTACAGACGGCTGTCCTTTGTAGAGGAAAAAACCCAATTAAAATCTAACAAAGAGATCAGGCATGAAGATAAGAAATTTAATATTCTATTTCATTTATAAATTGCCCCATTTTTTAGGATTAGATAAAAAGAAAAAATATAAGAAGATAATCTCTGAATGCAAACACCAAAAGAAGGAAAAAATAAATCAATAGGGGAGATATCTCTTTCCTTAAAAGTTGAAAAGTACAGCCACGTAAAAAGTGAAAAAATATATCTTTCGTTCTTAATGAAATGATAAAGTTTTCCTTTGTATAAGGGGGACCTAAAAAGTCAACATTATAGGAAATATAATACACCCATTCTTATTAGAATCAGTAGATGAAAACATCAAAAAGAAAAAAGTAATTAAAGTGGACGTTTATTACAAAAAATTGACCGGTTTCAGGATTTTTGCAACCTTGAATTAATTTTCCTTTTAATTGCATCACACTGCATATGTACACATATGATACTAAATAGTAGTACTGTTGACTTAAATAGTCGTATTAATACTGTTTTTATTCCATTACCTCCGTTAATTTTACAACTTGTAAACTTTAGATAAAGCTGTAAAACATGACATGTAAGAATTCAGAGCTGAATCCAATTTGAAAGTTCCTTTAATATATCCACTTTACAAACTTAAAGCTCTATTTAAATTTAGTCTGATGGTATAAAACGGTAAAATTTTGAGTACATAGCGCACTTACAGTGTTTTTTTCTGCTGCGGTTAAATTAACTTTTGGTGGATGTGCCAGTAACGTCACCTAGCGCAGGTTAAACGTCAAATATCACGTTTTATGCCGAATGTTACGTTTTATGTCACGTTTCATGTGACATTTAGCATAAAACGCGAATTTGAGATAAAACGTAACATTTCACATAAAACGTGACGTTTGACTAAAACAAGATATCTGACTTTGAACGCACTCCAGGTGACGTCACTGGCGCATCCACCAAAAATTAATTAATGCGGGGACAGAGGTCAAAATGCAATCAAGTGGCTTGCTTTCTATTTTAATGAAACAAACCATAATCACTTGCCAGATTAATGATAAGGTTAAAATATGTGTTTTGGGGTTAAATTAAATGTTTAACAACCCCCTCTGTGGCTCAGTGGTTAGAGCGCCTACCTTTAAATCTAAAGGTCGTGAGTTCGAATCTCATCTGGGTGGAAATTTTCGTTTATTAAAAATTAATAAATGAAAATAATTTCTATCCTTGTGCGATCGGTACTCACCAGAGGGACCGCAGACGTTCGGATACAATTAGCGTCTCTTAGCAAAGATAATGACGTCGACTTTGCTAAGTATCAAGACAATTACTCTACATACACACACACTACACTAGGTACCTGACTGTACCATGCCAATGATCATAGTTGTCGAGGCATTAACCCATTAAAAAAAAAAATGTTTCACACACATTTTTAAGAATATATTCTAATTTATTGTCATGGTTATCAAAAGACCATGCATACGGTTGTAAACTGTGCAATTTGGCAATTTTAAACTGAGAAATTTAGAAGCAATATCAAAGATAACCAATGAAATAAGTAATTTATATAAGTAAGAAAATAAGGTCATATATTGTAAATATGTTCATCATCATCATCACTGGCTCAACAACCCTTTTTGGCTCTTGGCCTGTTCAAGGATTCTTCTCCATTCTGACCTGTTTCGTGCTTTTTTTTCCAGTTTTTAATTTTTAATGTTGTTATATCATTTTCTATTTGTTCTACGTATCTCAGCTTCGGTCTTTCTCTTGTTCTTTTTCCTACTGGCACTTGTTTGAATATTTTGTTTGGTATTTCGCCTTCTTCCATTCTTTCCACATGTCCAATCCAACGTAGCCTTCCTATTTTAATGAATGTTATGATATCCGGATCCTGGTATATGTTGTATAGTTCAAAGTTATACCTTCTCCGCCAAATCCCGTTTTCTTTTGTGCCCTTATATATGTGTCGCAAGATTTTTCTTTCAAAGGTGGCTAATAACGTTTCCTCCCTTTTAGAGAGTGTCCAGGTTTCTGAACCGTATGTGAGTACCGGTCTTATTAAGGTTTTGTATATTTGGCATTTTGTTTTTCTGGAGACGTTATCTGATCTTAGTTGCCTAATTAAGCCATGGTAACATTTATTGGCAATAAATATTCTCCTCTTCACTTCCTCTGCAACGTTGTTATCAGACGTAACTAGGGATCCTAAGTATGTAAAGTTTTTTACCGCCTCAATGTTGTATTCTCCTATTGTTAAATTTGGCAGCTGCCTTATTTGTGCGTTTTTATTTGCAGGCATATATTTTGTTTTTGTCTGATTGATTTTAAGACCACTATTTTTTGCAGCTCGTTCTATTTGAGTGAATGCCTCTATCATTTCTCTTCTTGATCTTGCGATTATGTCAACATCATCTGCAAATGCTAGTACTTGCACGCTTTTATTAATTATTGTTCCTCGGGTATTAACTGTTGTGTCTCTTATTATTTTTTCAAGTATGATGTTGAATAATATGCATGATAGAGCGTCTCCCTGGCATAGTCCCTTCTTCACATCTATTGTTTCCGTTAATTCGTTGTGTATCCGGATTTTACATTCTACTTTTTATCAATTCTATTAGCTGTGTTAGTATATTAAATTCTTTCATTGCTTTTGTTAGGAATTCTCGGTTTATATTGTCATATGCGCTTTCGAAGTCTATGAAGAGATGATGTGTGTCGATGTTATATTCACTTGTTTTTTCAAGGATCTGTCGCAGAACAAATATCTGGTCTATTGTTGACTTCTGTCTACAGAAGCCACATTGGTATTTGCCAACTATTTTTTCAGCGTATGGTCTAAGTCTTTCATACATTACGTTGGACATTATTTTGTATGCCGCATTCAACAGCGTGATTCCACGGTAGTTTTCACATTCTAACTGGTTTCCTTTTTTATGTAGTGGTACAATAATGGCGCTATTCCACTCCTTTGGTAGCTGTTTATTCAACCATATCTTTCTTATCAGCTCATGTATGGCTTTAAGTAATGCGTCTGCTCCTTCTTTCAGTAGCTCCGATGATATTTGATCCGATCCCGGTGATTTATTGTTCTTTAATTTGTCCACTGCTGTTCTAATCTCTGCTATTGTTGGTGGACTCTTTTCTCTGTTGTCTGCTTGGTCTAATGGTATATCAGGGTTCATCTCCGTCCTATTCACCACAAGCTTTTCCTTAAAATGTTCTGTCCATCTTCTAAGTATCTCTTGCTGTAAGTATTGTATATAAAAATAAAATTTTAAATCATATTGCTGACTGAAAGAGATTTTAACAAAATAGGTAAAGGGAGGAGATATGGACCAGCTTTTAGAAAACGAAAGCCTGTTTCTTTATTAAACATCAAAATTGTATAACCTAACTTAACATTGGTATTTGTTTTGGTATAGGTAAAAACTAGAAATTATAATTCTTAAACCTAAAAAAATATATAATACACTGGCACGTCATTGGTCCATCTCTCCTAAAATGTGAAGGTGGGATGGTCCACTAGGAGTAGGAGAGGTGGGCCAAGCTAAACCTTTTTGTTTTTATTAGCAAGAGACTTTCCGCACTTGTTACAGAGATAAGTGAAGCCAGTGCAAGTTTCATGTAACCAGCGCTTACAAAAAATAAACTGTGACCAGTCATCTTTTTTACAGGTTTGGCGATAATCCTCGTTGTACCCAACACACTTATTTTCAATATCACTCATGTTTTTATCACCATTAGTGTCGATTAAAGTAACATCTTCAGATAGTGATGATTCGCTTGGCTTTCTTTTACGTTTTTGTTTTTTTATAGGTTTTGAGCTTTTTTTTTATTTTAATTTAATTTAATTATATCTTCATTAGTAATTGATGACTTGTTAAGGCTACCGTGCAAGGACATTTTCACTGATTCCAGAGGGACCTGGTTGTGAAAATTTTGATCTAACTGTAAAATTCATTGCTTCTGTTTTTGATGGGGGGTCTCAAAAATGCGTATTCTGGGATTATTAATAGATTAATTGGATAAATTCCCGTGGATTTAAATGTAGAATCCGCATTTTGGACAGTTGCTGAGTTTCCCCATGCTTGACCTAAAAGTTTACCAAGGTGAAGGCGTTTTAGAACCCTGTTTCTAATATTCTATACCATAATACGGCATTCAGCATGAAATTTGCTTTTGAGTGACCTAAAAAAAAGCACGATCCAGAGGCTTTAGGTAATGTATTGTGTGGGATGGCAAACATAATAAAATTATTTCAAAATTAATGGGAAAAACCGTTTTTTTTTTAAAATTATTTCGTTTTGGTCTGCAAATGCTAGTAGATTCAGGTTGGTCATATGGAATGTCTGGCCATCTAATACTAATAAGGTTTTACCTAGAGGCTTCCTCAGTTAAAAGTGTGTTTGTATCCATTCTAAGAAAATGTCACTGTTAAAGTATGCTGATTATTTTAACATCCTAATCTTGGAACCCGTTGGTATACCATAATGCCACTGGTTTTTTTATTTTTCCCCTCAAGGCAACATGGGGTAAGCAATTCCGTTCTCCACTACAGCAAACTATTACACTGATCATTTCACTTTTTTTCACAGGGCTTGCGCTAGGAATACATTTTGAACCTTTTCCTGTTAGAACTTGACCGACTCTGGTATTCAGTTTTAATCCTGTTTCGTCAGTATTAAAAACATGTGTCCGGGTTTATCATAAAAATTATATTCGATCATTATTCTCTCGAGATCAGAAAAGTAGTTATAGACTGTTTCTTTGTACATTCCTAAAGCTCGTGCAATTGAGGTGTTCTCAGCTTTTTTAATTGAAATTTTAGGTCTTCGTTTCAAAAAGTTTTAAGTTTTCGAGTTTTAATCATTTTTTACCAGCTTTACCTTTTTTTTTTTGTTTTTTTTTGGAGGTGAAAATCTTCAAAAGACCGAAGGTGTAACAGGTGTGTCGGATTCAGTCCGGCACGCTTCACCGCGTGCTGAGACCTCCTACCGACTAAACTCACCCCCTCTTTCTCCAACCGACGGGTCTGGAACCGCACTTAGCGTGCATGTCTGACCCGCCGACCTTACTCTTAACTCCCCTCTGGCACTTTTCGCGTGCATTCCATTGGTTTGGCGGCCACCTATCCTCCCCCTCCGCAAAAGCCTCGCGCCAGACTGGTCGGTGAAGCGACCGTCCAGCGCAAGTCATTCGCGGTTCGGGCGACCAGGATGTCCTCCCTCCATGATGGAACTAGCAAGACAGAACCAGTTGGCAGTTACGAGCAACGCCAAACATTCTTCTTTTCATTAATTCATTCATTCAATACACACATTCGTTCAAAACTCAACATTTAAAACAAGGAGGCAGTCGGCTTAGGTTAGGTGTAAAGGGTCTTCCCCCGCTAAACTGCCTCAGGACGTATACTGGTAGAACAAGGAAAACATAAATCAAAACATAAACAAAACAAGAAACACAAGAGGCACTCAGTCTGAGTCGGGTGTAAAAGTCCTTTCTTTACTGAATGTCTCTTAAGACGTGCACAAATAAAATTATAGTAAAAACGGTAAAATGTATAAATAAAATTGGTAAATAAATAAATAAATAAATAAATAGATAAATAGATAAAACAGAATAAATAAAATCAAATAAAATAAGGACAGTCAACGTAGTTTGGATGTAAAGGGTCCTCCCCCGCTGACTGCCTTACGTGACATATACACGTTTAAAAAATAAATAGTAACGATCGGTCATCCCGCTTGCAAACGCCTCTCTTTCTCCTCTTTGTGTTTGATTGTCTTAGTAACAAAAGCAATGACCAGGTCGAAGTCTCTCTTGCTATCGATAACTTTATCGATTAACTCGTGAGGCTCGCCTAGAGAATACCCAAGACCCAGCTGTGGCTCGGTGCGCCCCGCATGATATTCAGGGCAAACGAACACAACATGCTGCGCGTCATCCACCACTCCACACTCGGGACATAGATCGTCCGCGGTCTTTCCTATACGGTGGGTAAATTTCCTGAACGATCCATGCCCCGTCAAGAACTGTGTAAAGTAGTAGTTGACGCGCCGATGTCGGCATTCGTACCACCTCACCACATCTGGAATCAGGTATCTCGTCCAGGCCGCCTTTCCGACTTCGGCTGTCCATTCCCTCTGCCACGTCTGTAGACTTCTCGCCCTTTCCTGTGGTCCTGAACCTATTGCTCCATTGCCCCTTTGGTACATTCGGACTCTTTCTCCGGCCAGAATATGCACCGGTACAGAACCAGCCATCACCTGTAAGGCAATGGTTGATACAGTTCTGTACGCGCTGCACACTCTGATCAGAGGTTTTCTTTGAGCTTTACCTAAAAGTAGACAATAGGTAACTCTTGTATTGGATTTATGAATTTAAAAATTTACCTTCTTCTACATTAAACTTATTTGGGATTCCTAATCGCGGAGCTTAATTAAAGGACATGATTTTTACTTTAGTTCTGGTTGGTGCAAAGCCTGCTTTTTGTAGTTTTTTATATGACTAACGATTTAAGCTTTCACAGCAGTTCCTAAACTAAAGAACAATCTGGACTCGAACCAGTTCATCTTATCCATATTGTTTGTTTTTATTCGACGTTTAAAAGTCGTTTTGAGTATTCCAAATGCTTTGTTGGCTTCATTAATACCCATCTTCACCATTCTTTGCAGCATCTACGGCATCACTTAGCTCCCTAGAGGTCCAGTTACCTCTCTCAGGTTTATTTTGTTTGCGAATATATTTATTGGGCATAATCATAAAACAAAACATACTGGTCCAACTCTCCTGCTCGTAAGTAGTCTATCTATCCTCAAATATGAGGATAGATAGACCAGTTCGTATTGTTTAAAATAATCAGAATACAGCAGTAGTTCTTATTCTATAATACTTTTTTTAAATATAGTTCAATATTAAACTAAAAAATAATCAGTCAAACTAATCTGTTTTTACAAAAAATAAAATTTAAAAAACTCAAATAAAATTATCACACGTGGCAGTTTTAATTCTTGTAAATAACACTCCTATAAGTTCGCACCTATGTGTTAGAACTGGCGTCTCTTCAACAACTAACGTTAAATAATATAACAGAGCAGAATATACTTCTCCTGTTGCTAAGCTTGGTCAGGTATACCTAACGGACCGAATATCCTCCTTGTTCATCCCTCCTGCCTTTACCTTATATAAACAAATAAGACAAGCAAACAAGCAATGGTTTTATTTTTGAGAAAATATGTATTTATAAAATGTAGGTCTCAGAATCTTGGTGTGACGTAGATGTTCCACGAATATCGCAAATCTAATATAACAATTCCACAATTCAATAGGTTTAGCACCCTAACAGAAAAATTATATTTTAACTGTAGGTACTTTCAATAGTTAACGTATTTGATAAATATTTAGAGTGAATATATTTTTTGTATTTGTATTTATTTTCCAAAAATTTTGTGTAAATATTTTTCCAAAACAGATTCGTTTTCCTAAAAGACAAACACTGTAAAGTATTGTTTAAATTTAACTGTGCCCTTCAATTACCAAAATATTTTTTATTCTATACTGTAAAGTATTATATCTTAGAATAATATGAAAATATTTTAGGTTACATACTTTTTTGGCACCGATTTTGTCCTTTTCAATTTAAGCCAAATGGTTGTTTTTGTTGTTTCCATTGCCACTTTTCTTAAAAGAACAAATCAATCTGAAACAATGAAAATTGTTCGCAAAACACCTTCATAAAAACAGTATAGCAGCAATGCTGTGACTTCTTTTTATCGAAAACGAAAAGAAATAACAGAAAAGCTTTTTTTACGACGACATTTTGAAAGAGAGGGAGGCAAGGTATGGGCTTTCAACCAGATGAAATGAAATATTCAGGAATTTAAGCTCTCTACCGAGATTCACTATTAAATTTATATCTTTTTCATAAATTTTCTTATTTAAAACACGACGTTTCGTTACGGGATAATGGCCCCGTCGAGATTTTATTTTCTTTCCAGCTTCTGCCTCCTAATTCGTAATTTAATAAGTATTAAAAAGTTGCTGCAATGGTGTCACCTGAAAATAATCACAAAGTATCTAAAAAGTTTGTTTGAAATTTAGTAGATCAGCATTTTTAAAAGATTTAAAATAAATCCCTTGCAAAATGAAGTTAGTCTCAGGCGTTCGCAATTAATTAATAAATAAGGTTCGACTGAAAAGATTAAGCGTAAACGTAAACTTGAAACCGTTGAAGTAGAATATTAGTATTATTTATTTATTAAGATATGTAGGTCATGTCGACCTACAATCAAGATAATAATATATATTTTTAAACTAATTACACCCAGTTTTAGAGTAATGTATTCACTTTTTCAATGCTCTTGGCCATTTAGGCCAAGGAGCAAAAAACTGGATCTTGCAATTTTATAACACGTGCTGCAAAACCTGCAAAATTCCAAAATCATGGAGGAAATCTAAAGTAATAGCCTTGTTAAAACCAGGAAAGGATCCAGAAAACCCCAGTAGCTACAGACCTATTTCGCTATTGTGTCACTTTTTAAACTATACGAGAGACTCATACTCGCCAGAATAGAAAAAAATGTCGACAAGCACCTAATCCCACAACAAGGAGGATTCAGACCTGGCAAATCTTGCACCGGTCAAGTCCTCGCATTAACAGCACACATTGAAGAGGGCTTTGAATAAAAACTTATAACAGGGGCTGCTTTTGTAGATCTGACGGCAGCCTATGACACAGTAAGGCACAAAACATTGCTCCGCAAATTATACGATACTCTCAATGACCACCATCTTGGAAAGGTCGTATATTCCTTACTGCAAAATAGACGTTTTTTCGTTATGCTGGAGGGTAAAGTAAGTAGGTGGAGAGTTCAAAAAAACGGCATCCCACAAGGAAGTGTTTTAGCACCAATGCTCTTCAATATATACACAAACGACCAACCTACTCCGACCGAAACCAAGCACTTCCTCTATGCTGACGATCTTGCAATATGTGCTCAAGGAAATAGTTTTGAAGAAGTGGAGGAGAAACTTGAAACTGCCTTAAAAACAATGACAGCGTACTACCTGCAGAATTCTCTGAGACCCAATCCCTCTAAAACCCAGTCTGCGCTTTCCACCTTCGCACAAAGGAAGCCAAGCGAAAACTCCAAATTGTGTGGAATGGTAATACATTAGAACACATAAACCAACCTATATATCTTGGAGTAACTCTGGACCGGTCCCTCACCTACAAACAACATTGCATAAAAACAAGAGGGAAAGTAACAACTAGGAACAGCATACTCAGAAAGCTAACGGGAAGTAAATGGGGCGCACGTCCTGGCGTTTTAAGAACAACGGCACAGGCACTGTGTTTCTCAACTGCTGAATATGCATGCCCCGTTTGGAGCAGATCTGCCCACACCAAACAAGTTGATACTGCGCTAAATGAGACATGCAGGATAGTAACGGGGTGCATGAAACCAACGCCACTTTCAAATCTATATAGAGCAGCGGGTTTTGCAGAACCCTCAACACGCAGAGGCGCTGCAGAACACATAGAGAAAATTAAACAGATCGCGGACGATCGGCATGCCCTATACAAAGCTCGAACACCACGAAAGCGACTAAACTCTAGGAAAAGTTTCCTTGGAACAGTGAAGGATGAACCGCCTGGGTATTTTCCACTTCCCCAGGTTCAATGGACCGGCCAGACCCTAGACTTTAAAACGTGGAAAACCTTGAATAGGATAAGAACGGGGGTTGCTACAGTAAAATCAAACATGGCAAAATGGGGAAAAATAAACCAAGATGATGTGAACTGTGACTGTGGAGAAACACAGAATATGGAACATCTTCTTACATGCAGAAACTGTCCTCATTGATGTACCCTTGAAGATTTGTGGCTCGCCAACAAAGATGGAACCGACCTAGCCCGATACTGGGCAGAAATTTTATGAATGACATGTCCGGACACGATAAAGTAAAGTAAAGTTCAATGCTCTTTACTGAGTCTTTCGATGATCCTTGTTTCAATGAATGCTTTATTGTTATAAACTGTTTGTTGTAACTGTATTGTTATAAACTGTCTGATTTTAAAGAGATATTTTTATATCTATCTTATGCATAAAAAACATACCATTGGATGTTAGGATGAGTTACAGTATTAACGAAACTTATCCTACGACACTTGTCAATATGTCTAGCCCCCGTGACCATCTTAGTCTAAATAAATGTTTGAATAGTATTCGTTTGCCTTAAGAAATTTCAAATTAGTGAGTAGAGAAAACTGTATATTTTCTATGTAAGCATAGTTAATTAAGAAATTAATTTGATAGCAATCATCATTGATAGACGTTCAAAGCATCCCCGCAAACAACATATAATTGACTGTTTCATAGCCACATTCAACATATATTCAACATATATATATATATATATATATATATATATATATATATATATTATATATATATATATATATTTATATATATATATATATATATATATATATATATATATATTGTCATACTTTTTCTTTTCCAACCAAAGAAAAATAAATAAAAAAATCCATCGAAATAAAATTTCAAGATATCAATATAAACCAATTGTAATATAGTAAACGACCTTTTTCCGTTTCAAACAAAATTATCAAAAAACCTTTGTTTAGAATTAGAAGACATTTTACCTGTAAGTTAATCGTTTCATTGTTTGTATAGTCGAGTATTAAATGACCATATTTTAATCTTTTGAAATATGTATAAATGATGTATTAAAAAAAAACCAATTTTAAAGTAAGCTATTTAGTTTTCTCTGAAACCGAAATTAGGCTTTTCCAAAATCATGGTAAACACAATTTAAGCTTTTTGATTGGACAGTCGTTTTTAAATGGGAATTTGGTGAGTCGATCATGAGAGAGGAGAAGTTAGTAATATTTTTGTCATCGAAAGAAAACAGTCGTTTGTCTCAAGATAGGGTGTGGTTCGTGAGTTTGGATACCGGCGTAACGAAAAGAAGTGAATAGTTTGAAGAATGAGATAACAAGTGGATTAAAAGAGGTCCTTGTATCTACCGTGGGCATTTTATAAAGTATATGTGAAAGTATTCTTACGGCAGCAAGTTGACAAAAGGAGGTCCTGGTGTCATAAATAAGTAGCGGAGTTTGGAGAAGTGAATCAGGTGTTTTTTGTGTAGTCTGAAGGAGGTTTGCAGAGACGTAAAGAAGGAGCCGAGGTGCCAAAGAGGGGAGATCACATATTTGAGGAGACTGGACTTTTCTGGGTATGTTCCAACATACAACTCAAGAAGAAAATAAACTGTAAGTGTTTGTACAATTGAATTTTATATCTGTGAAGGATCGTTTCGACATCATGGTCATTATCATTAAAATTTAAGAACTGAGGTTTTGTTAGGCTAATCAAAAGTTTAAAGTTTTGTGGTTTCTTTTTTCAAGTAAAGAAAATTTTAAGTAAAATTGGTTTTTCACGTAATATAAATGTATGTAGCTTTATAATCTTATTATCATAATAATTTGATTTATTTTCTTGTATGCTGATTGATAAGATAACGACAGAATTTAATAATTGTTTTATTCGTTCATATAAAATAAAGAAACGTAAATCTTTGTAATATAATATATTTGTATTCTTATCCTTTTCTTCTCTATCCCGATAAAAGACAACTAGAAAATCTTTTGAATCCATCGAACACAGGTAATATAAGGATTATTTTACTTTTGATAACAAATAAGTTATAATTCTTTTTATTGGCTCAATAAACTAAGTTTGAACTCAAAATAAACAATCATAACAATATATATATATATATATATATATATATATATATATATATATATATATATATATATATATGAAAGTATATATAGAGTTAAAGAATATCTAATGTTTAACCGTAAATCTCGGAATCTCATTATATACAAAAAATAGTATAATTTGGTTGCGCGAAAACAACATCAAAGGAAATTTAACTTCCAAATGAAGGAACATACTGAATAATACTGCCATTAAAAGTATCCAGATAAAAAGAAGAAAAGCACTGTAAATCATCGAAGCCACAAAAATGTACGGCATGCTCTAAAATTTTCACTAAGTATTATAAAGTCGAAACTTCATCCCATTTTCCTTAAAACTTGGAGGAGCAATACGTGGAGCGCCTAATGGACCAGAAACAAGACGAAAATATGTCACGAGACACAAATTTATTTTGGAAATTGGAGTTTGGTGTAATTAACAAGTTGATTATATTTCCTCTACGACAAAATTTATTGATTATGTTTCCTACCTTCGAAAATTAACTCAAGAGCTTTAACAATCTCTAACATATTACTTTTGCTAAAGGCAAATTTACTTTATATGTAAACAGTCGATAAGGTAACGATTACGAAATATATTGTAAAATACGGTATTTAGCAAATGTCTTAAAATATGTATAAAGGAATTTTCTCTGATGTAATATTTTAATATGTAAGCATATAAAATCAAAAATATAATTAAAAGTCAATATTTATTAAAAAAAGGAAAGAAAATTTGTCAAAATATTGTCCATGTAAATTAAACACCAAAAACTTCTATAGTCCATTGCACATTGTAACTTGTACATGATTTTTTTCATTTTCTGACCTATCCTACCAATATTTGTAACTACTGCACAGAATTTGTCAAAATTGTTCTTCATCTTTTGCATGGTCCTGTTTACTTTGTCATCCCAGCTCTTGTGATGTTGGTATCTATCTGTCTGCCACCTTTTTGAGGGTCTTCCTAGTGGTCTTTTTACGTTAAGTTTATGTATTGTTTTTTTTTTTCATTAGCTATTGTTCCTAGGTCCATTCTGTCCACATAATATTGCGGCGTCGTGCTCGTGTTCATCTCACCACATCCTGGACTCAATTTTCTCTTAATATATCATTATTTCTTATTTTATCTCTGAGAAAATCCTTTGGCGGAACTTAAACCACTCAATCCGAGGGAAACAACACCGCAAACTATAGAGGTTGTACCGTCTACAAAAAACTTCAAAAGAAAAAATTTCCCGCAGTTGGAGCTAAGGAAACTTTGCAAGTCTCTCACATTTCCTCTGTACCTGTACAACCTAGGATCAGCTTTGCTCAGGTCGCTAGTTAAAAGAATATTCACGAAATACAGAGTACCAATATTATCCAAACCGAAACCACAAATGACATGAAGTAACTAAACGACTTGTTAAAACACTAATAAAACAAATGGAAACTATGCTAAACCTACTCACAACTGTTATCGCCCAAATCTGAAAATGCACACGGAAATGTACATGGGCATTAACAATATGCCCATTAGGTCAAAGCTTTTATAACAAATCAAAGATGCAGTAAAATTCCAAACTACTTGATATATAATACAAAGCATCCAGATGATACCGCACATAGAGGAACTGCAATTATAATTAGTTCATTGATAAGGGATCTTTATATAAATGAATTTCGTAAAATGCATATCCTATCAACCATGGTTAACATATATAACTTAAACGGTCCACTGACTGTAGTGCCATTTATAGTTTTTGACGGCATATAATAAACATCAATGCAAGACAGCAATGCTAAGGATTTTTCTATATACTCAACAATAGGTTTCTTGTAGGAAGAGACTATATGCTAAACCCGCTTACTGAAGATCTAGATTAATTAATCCAAAAGGCAGGTATATGATACTAAATAGTAATAATCTTAGATATATATCAACATACTGACCAATAAATCCCAACAGAACTCCAGAATTGGTTGATTTTTGTGAAATTCCATGCGGACAGTGCAATCTTGTTTTGAATTGTTATCCGACCACTCTTCTACCATGGTTACTATATCTATAAAAATTCTTGGGAAGGGACATCCACCCTTCCTAGGTAATAATTGTATGAATTGGAAAATATTTCGGATTTTAATATTAACACATTGGATACAAGAATATCTCTAAACTGTAACGATAATGTAGATCGTTAGAAGTAGTATTGAACAGAGTAATAGAAATAAAATATTTGGAAATTACACTATACAGATATGAAGACCTGAACAAAGAAGTGAGAAATCAAGTACAAAAAGCAAATACTCTGGCTGGATGCCATAATAACACTATATGGCGGAACAGACACATTAACACCGAGGTAAAGTCAAGAATTTACAAAGCCAGGATAAGACCAATAATGACATATGCCTCAGAAACAAGACCCGACTCAGCCACAACGCAAGAGCTACTGAGAACGGTAAAGATGAGAGTACTGAGAAAAATTGCAGAAAATACGCTGAGAGATGGAAAGAGAAGTGGAGACATTAGAAAGAAAATGTAACATACAATGTATAAATGAATGAACACAAAATAAAAAAAAAGAATGGAATAACCACATAAGCAGAATGTAGGTGACTCTTGTCTTCAAAATAGTAAGAGATCGGCCAAAGTCCCCAATCGGCAATCGACCATCTTCCATAGAGGTATTAATCCCCAAATGGACAAGCAGAATTGCTTCTTAAGGGGAAGAAGAAGATAAAGAAGAAATAGGAAATTGTCATGAGACAACTTCTTGCATATAACTTTTAAGATAATTACACAATTTACTTCTTGTAATATTATCACAGGTTGTAAATAAATGAGAAGAAGCAAAAAATCTTAGAAAAATTTTCTCTCATGGTTCTTAACACTTTCATTTCTGTAGTTTTCATCAATCTTTTGTAATAAACGTTTCAGCTCTTGTTTAAACTATGTATGATAATACTGGCCTTACACGTTTTTAATATATCCGAATTTAGATATCAAAACAAGAGTTGATTGTTTCCACTCTGGGCATAAGGTCCCCTTTTTCAAACTGGGAAATTGTAGATTTCCTTTGAAAAATGTAATCCTTTATCATCGACCTCGTGTCTTAATAATGATAATATTCGTCACACAAATTATGTAATTTAAGTTTCATTTAATCTCATTATGTGACTAGTTCAAATTACTTTATAGACTTTTTCACTGATGATGATCTGATAGGATCGAAAACGTACAGGAAAATTTATAAATCTATTTTGGATAATTTTTAAAAATTTTAATAAAAATTTTATATCATTTTACAAAAAAAAGTATTTACTTCATTATATTTTTTTAATTACTGTATACAGTCGACTACTGAGAATTTCCGTTTTTAAAATTGTTTAAATGTTTAACTCTGAGAAAGGTAGTAAACCATAGGAGAGTTTAAATGTCAACAACTTGATTTGATTTTGGCCTAAAACTTTATGTTTTGTTTTATTAAAAAAAAAACCTAATGTTATTAACAGAAATAGTTCATAAGTTGTTTATTTGTTTTATTGCAACTCACTTAACAGGAAATAGGTATAAGTGTTCCAAAATACATTTCTTCAATATGCACAACCCGTTGCAAATAGTGCACTTGCACAGAAAATGCACCTACATTAAATTTTTAAAGCGGCAAAATCAACTTTAATATAGTCGATTACCGTACAGCGAAACAAAACTGCCTAACACAGCAGTCTTTTCTCGCTAACGTGCTTTTCCTCTTAAGGTATAAGCAGCTAACAGCAGCGAGGATTTATACAAATTGGATATTTTAAAGTTAAGTCTGTTTCTTTCATAAAGCAACGGCCTTAATTTGCCGTGATTTTTTTAAATCATTATTTTCGGAAATAATGATAGTATAACATCCAAAATATAATATTTTTAGATTCTGGGTGTACGAATAAAATTTCTCCGAAATAATAAAGATGGGCACCTGAGTGGTTTATCACTTCCGTTCACGACCGCTTACGGTTACTTAATTTCATTTACGTGTGTTCACGTGGGTAAGTTTCTAAATTATGCTTCATTTAAAAACACGTGATTCATAACGTAAATGTTACATGAACATTAATTAAGTTTACTCCAAACTTATTGCTAACGTAAACATACAAATCGACGTATATCAGTGAGGTTTTCCTTAGATCTGATAGTTGTCTTTTGTCTTGCCTTTGGAAATATACTTATGCATACAATTGTGACAATTTATGCCTATTGGGAGTTGAAAAAAGGGCTTGAACCTTTACTGGGGCCTGATTACTGGGCTTTTGCAATTCATTGATTCTTTAAAATATATTGAAATCCCCTCGTATATGTAATATATTGAAATCCTCTCATATATGTTTGAAAAATCGAAGAGTATTTTTAATGCATTTCAGTCCTATTCGTACGTATTAAAACCAAATAATATTTCGTTCTTTTCAGTGCTAAATTTTTTATTTAACAAAATCAATTGAAAATTTCTCATTTTTTTTGCACCTATTTTCGTTTATAATTCGAAAAATATTGATCCTAGAGAAATAATTATAACAGGTTAAAAGTTTCGTTATTTAATTTTACACAATATTTCGCTAGCTAAAAATTGAAAATTTAATGTTTCTTGTTCAAAAATAGCAATAATTGAAAAAAAAGTACAAAAAAATGAAGTTAATCCTTTAAATGTTTTCGACTTTCTAAACTTGACTTACAAGCTCCATATTCCGCCTAGAAAAACTTTTTAATATGTTTAAAATGTGTGCTAAATTTTGTTAAGATCGGTCGGATAGGTTTTGCATAATAATTTTGCAATCCAGCCTACTGGAAAAAAATCGCAAATTTTCAAATTTATAGTAGGCCCTAAATAAGGCCCTCAGGTAGTTGCAATTTTTTTTACATATAAAGGAAGGCTCAAACTTTCAAACACTTTTTGTAAAATTCAAATCGGTTTACTAGGTGAGCCTAGAAATTTTTTAAAGTTTTACACATTTTTTAGGCTTATAAACAAATTGAATAACTTTACGAGCTTTAAATATATCAATTTCAAAATTTATACACTTAAAAACATTAAAAGACGCTTCTTTAAAAAAAGATACATTCGGCTTACTGGTTGCCGAGATATTGAAGGTCAAAGTTAACAATTTTTAACAATTCAAATTATTTATTAACAATTTATAAATACATATTTGTTTACTAAAAGTAACAATTTACTTCAATGTATAAATTGCAAGCTCAAAAAAAATGCATGAAGAAAAAATGCAATTACTTGTTTAACATACAATTGTTTATTGCAAATTTTCCAATTTGCAATTAAAAATGGTATTTGAAAATATGATATTTGAAATCCTTGTCGTCCGAGACATGGATTCAAAAAAAAAGCAAAATTGGTTAACAAGAAGCCGAGATAATGCAATTTTTAGCGCGCGCTATGATTTTGAACTCGCCGATTCACATTTCGAGTGAATGTCCCCCACCACCTCCTCTCATGCATTCCGAGCGACATTTTACGCAAAACGGTTTTTTATTTGTCTCTTTTATGGATGTTGCCATGAAGCGCATTACGTAAAACTTTTCATATAAAAAGTACTTGACAAGACGAGGGTATTTGTTTAAAAACGAACCCTCTATCACTTATGGTTACACGGCAATTGTATGCCAACTTTGACCTTCAATATCTCGGCAACCAGTGAGTATCTTTTTTTAAGATGCGTCTTTTAATGTTCTTTGAGTGTATAAATTTTGAAATTGATATGTTTAAAGCTCGTAAAGTTATTCAATTTATTTATAAGCCTAAAAAATGTTTACAATTTTAAAAAATTTTCTAGACTCTCCTAGTGAACCGATTTGAATATTACAAAAAGTGTGTGAAAGTTTGAGCCTTCCTTTATATGTAAAAAAATTTGAAACTATCTGAGGGCCTTATTTGGGACCTAGTATAAATTTGAAAATTTGCGATTTTTTTTTCAGTAGGCTGGATTGCAAAATTATTATGCAAAACCGATCCGACCGATCTTAACAAAATTTAGCACACATTTTAAACATATTAAAAAGTTTTTCTAGGCGGAATATGGAGCTTGTAAGTCAAGTTTAGAAAGTCGAAAACATTTAAAGGATCAACTTCATTTTTTTGTACTTTTTTTTCCAATTATTGCTACTTTTTCAACAAGAAACATTAAATTTTCAATTTCTAGCTAACGAAATATTGTGTAAAATTAAATAACGAAACTTTTAACTTGTTATAATTATTTCTCTAGGATCAATATTTTCCGAATTATAAACGAAAATAGGAGAAAAAAATGAGAAATTTTCAATTGTTTTCAGATTTTGTTAAATAAAAAATTTAGCACAGGGTTTGCGACTCGGCGCATATCGTGATTATCGATATTAAGCACACATACACTTTGAAAATCTGACTAGTAAAAGTAATAGAACAACTCAAAACCAACATTTAAAGCTTTTTCAATCGCACATTGTCGTAAGTCATGCTCACACTTTATTACTTACATCCACGTCTGGTCACGTTTATGAGAAGTTACTTACGATCACGTGGTGATCCATCGTGAATACCGTTATATCACGTAGAGCACCCATTACTACAATAAGTGCCAAATCAAAAGTGTGCTTTGGTTAATCAAAATAGTTCTAACTCTCTGCATACGTGGTTAAAATAAAAAAATATATCTTGTATAACTTTATACCTGTTAATTTATTTTTAATAAAAAATAGAATTACGAAAATAAAGTTTAAATTAATTTTCAAATTCAGGTAGTTAGAATTGTCAACATTGATTAAAACTTTAGAATCCACAGCCGATTAGTAAAGCTGTTGCTCATTTCTCGTAACCATTAAAACCGTTCATTAGGAAGCGAAATTTAGCAACAGACATTATGGAGTTGATGAGGGTTGAAACTTTATTATATATAAAGAATGGGTAGCAGTTATAAATAAATTTCCGTAAATTTTGTATATAATTTTGAATGATTATCTTACTAAATAAAATACTGACAAAGAGGGAAATCATATTTAAAAGAGATACTAAAAAATTAGTGAGAAAGGATTTATATTCACGTAACTGTATTATGTAATTGATTATGATTGTATAAGGCAGAAACGTAATGTTTGTAACAAAAGGTTGTAACTGTTAAATATTTTTCTTTATAGAAATCTAACCTCTGAAAAGGTTATGTAAAAAATATTCATCTGATCTACTAATTTATCCAATTCTTCTTATCAAAATCTACAACAATTTTTATTCAGGAATGTTTCGCAGTTATCTAAGCGAATGTGGTGCAGTTGTGGTGATCTAGAAGAGTCTCATCTTTAATTGTATTATCTTGATTTCAATAGAAAAATTCAGTAAATTTTAAAGAAAGAGAATTAATTGCGTTAATCGTCATGTATCGTTCAACCGGGACTTTCAACCCGTACATCGACAACTCTTCTCATAGTCCACGCTTCACAATATTGCCTTACTTTCTTTGCCCGACTATCCTATACAAACTTCAACACCTTTAATCCTATACAATGTTTGTGTTTCTTTAAACAATCTTTCTCTACACTATTGCCACACCTTCTCACATGCACTCAATAGTTTTAAGTCAGTAATCATTCAAACATTATCTAACTGTTTTTCAAAATTCATATATTTTTCCCCTATTACAAAAAACTCTTTATCCAACATTGCTCACCTTCTCTTGGTCAACAACTTAGTAGCACACTTATACATCAAATTTTAGGTTTTTACAAACCGAATTTATTACTACTAAAATACATTTTGTTCAGGGTGCTAGATGCTGTAAGTATAAAGGACCCCTATTATCTCTAATTGTTGATTAACTTCTTTTCTCCTTTAACCATCCCCTCCTTCTTCAGTCATTTCCTCTACTTTTATTCTCATCAAGTCTCTGAGGAGCTCAGCCTCTTCAATTTTAAATTAATCACATAGGTTATAACTCTGATTTCTTCAGCCTGTAGATTTTTAATTTACCAAACTTATTTTTATTAATTTTTTCACCATACTAACAGTCTTAAATAGTTATTTAAATACGAGGTCTTTATTATTATATTAGCTTCAAATATTTGCTATTAAAATTTTTTACCTGTCCTAGATGTGATAAACATAAAAGGATAATTTTATATATATATATATATATATATATATATATATATATATATTATTATATCATATATGCTAATCTAACATAAAATACAGCAACATAGGTTGCCTAATACACAGGTCATCCTCTTAAACATGACTTTAACACCATTGGTGATTTCACATCGATTATAACCCAAATTTTAAATCCTAACACCTATATTGCTGACACCGTTCATAGGTATATTGTAAATCAGTTTCCAGCTGTTCTTCGTGCGTAGAGGTTTTCTCCCCGGCTCTGGAACTCAATTTTTACAATGTATGTTACCTGAAGTCATATTTAATTTAATACTGAACATCACAGTTTTTTAACAACAAGATGTATAATCTTTTATAACTATATGTAATTTAAAGGGTTTTTACCCATGTATTTTTGGTGGCTCAGGCATTTTAACCTAGTAAGTATAGCCATTTTTGCTTTTTAACCATAGTCAAAATTTCATAACCACGTTTGTTTTAACTAAATGGTTTATACTTATTTTAGGCGATTTTAAACCTGATGATGGACTGTTTAGTCCGAAAACGTTTGTTTTTTTGATGTAGCCCTTTTAAGGGTTTTTAAATAAATATACCCACTTACGAAGACTAACCTCTTTTTTTTTAAAGAAAAGTATTTGACGCGTATATTATTTAAACTATGTCGAGTTTAAAGTAGTTGCAGTAAGCAAAGTTGCATAGTGACCATACCACATTATTTGTGAAACAAATTTTTGAATCGCTTTTTATTTTATTAAACCTGATGATAAGTCAAGTCCATCAAAAAATTCTAAATTGCGATTCTAAAAACTTAATTTATGTTTTTATGTTCTTAATTCTTGTATCTCTGGTAGATCCCCTTTTTCATCGTGGAACAGTTCCCTAGTGTACTCTTCATATTTTTTAATTTCTTTAGTAAATCTATTTTTATATTTCACTCACACAAACCAGAAGAAGAGTTAGAGCAATTCTCATCATCATTAGCCATTTTACGTCCACTGCTGAACATAGGCCTCCCGTAAATAATTCCATTGCATCCGATCTTGAGCAACTTGAATCCAGTTAGACTGGATGCGCTTTAAATCGTCCGACCACCTTGTTGGAGGACGTCCTCGACTACGATAAGCATCGTGTCTAGGCCTCCACTCTAAAATTTTCTTTGTCCATCTTCCATCTCTGACCCTAGCAACATGTCCTGCCCAGCTCCATTTCAGGGTTGTAATTCTTTCAACTGCGTCCGTCACACCAGTTTTTCTCCTTACTATCTGACTCGAAACTCTGTCCCTGAGTGATACGCCCAACATTGACCTCTCCATCGCTCTCTGTGCCACTTGTATCTTATTAATTACTTTCTAGAGCAATTCTATGAGTTGTTGATAAATTCACTCCAACACATTAAAAAGAGATATAACTATTATTATGGGTAACTTGAATGTGAAATTTGTTAAAGGGAAAGCAGTGAATTCATTGGTCATTTTGGTCCAGGGAAGAGAAATGAAAAGGCTGACGTATCGTCAGATCATATTTCTGGTATTGGTAAATTTAGGTTTATATTTAAAAAGGTTACAAAAAGAATAGTACACAAAAAATGTGATATGAGAAGACTAAAAGATAAGGAAACAAAGGAGACAGTCGCACGGATTCTTTCAGAAAAGCTAATAACATGGAGCAAACATATGATCCAGAAGAATCACTCCAGAATATATGTGAAACCTTAACAAGATCAGAGAAGAACATCTAATAGAAAATAAAGAGAAGAGGAAAAGTTGGATGAATGACAATATACTGCAACTCATGGAAAAAAGAAAATCAAAAATAACAAAAGAATGTACAAAAATATTCAGAGACAAATAAGAACCGAAATACGAAAGGCCAAAGAAAATTGGTTAAAAACACAGTGTGAAGAGATAGAGTTGTTGGAACAAAAACACGATACATTTAATATGCATAAAAAGGTAAAACAAGCAGCTGGTCTTTCAAATTCGTCACAGATAAAAATCAAGAAATATGCATATGGGCCAAATACATACAAGAACTCTTTGATGATAATAGGTCCGAACAACCTTCGTCCTACATATGTAATGACCACTTACCAATCACATCAGATGAAGTGGAAAAAGCAATATCACAACTAAAAGATGGCAAAGCTCCTGGACCTGATAATGCATATGCTGAACTCATTTATTTATTTAGCGTATGGATAATTAGAATACGATAAAAGTATTATTTAGATAATAATTATGTTCAAATTGGAATTGCAACCTAAGTTAAATATTAAATATTAATGTCCAAATTGCACAGCCATTCAATTGCACCAGGAGAACACTCTGCAAAATCTTGAAGGTCTCCGCTGTATCTGCGGATTGGGCAATCCGCCATGATGTGTTGGATGGTCTGTCTCGGGGATCCACAATCACATTGTGGGCTTTCTGCATGACCCCATCGGTATAGAGAATCGGCACATTTGCCATGACCCGTGCGTATGCGATTTAATTTTGTCCATATAGGGCGTGGCAGGTTTGATCCAGTGAAGCCGATCGACGTACTTGTTATTTTGATGACGTCTGGCTCTGTTGTTGGCATCCATCTTTTCGTCCACTGCTCTTGCTTATTGTAGCTATCACCCATTCCCTGAACGGATTGGACAGGGGGTCGTCTGGACTTCAGTCTTTGTTGGTCTCGTGCGGCGTGCGGAATATACTGGTGAATTGGCAGACGATTATTTGCCATGATTTTCTGATATTCTCTGACAAGTGCTGCCGTTCGTCGAATATCTGGAGGTGCTATATTGCTCAGAATTGGAAGCCATCTTAGTGGAGTTGATTTAATAGTACCAGATATTACTCTCATAGTGTAATTTAGTTGAACATCAATCTTGTTGACATGAGCGCTATTTAGCCATACCGGTGCGCAGTATTCAGCGACAGAATACACCAGGGCCAGTGAGGAGGTTCGAAGTGTATCCGCAGTGGCACCCCATGTCGTTCCAGCAAGCTTTGTTATTATGTTGTTACGGGTTCTCACTTTGGCAGCTACATTCGTAAGATGGGTTTTGAACGTCAGTGATCTGTCGAGCGTTACACCCAGGTATTTAGGGTTGTTATTATGTTTCAAAGTCTCGCCATTGAAGGTGATGCTAAGGGTGTCATCCGAAAGCTGATTTGTGAGATGGAAGAGGCTTGTCTCAGTTTTGTTTGTATTAGGGCGAAGTCGCCATTGTTTAAAGTAGTCGCAGAGAACCCTTAAGTCTTCGGTAAGCGCCCTTTCTCCAACATTTTTGGCTTGGTTTTGAAATGCGATAGCCAGGTCATCTGCGTAAGCAAATTTTTTTGATTTTGTCTCTGGAAGATCGGCTGTGTAAATGTTAAATAATAGTGGAGCAAGCACTGAACCCTTGAGAGGCCATTATTTAGCTTTCTAGTGTAGAGATAGTTCGCGTCCCTAAGAATACTACACGCGCACCGTGGATAACGCTAAATGAACTAGCATTGTCGGAAGCCAAACTGGCGATTACGCTCTCCTGGCTAACAATACGATGAAAGGCTGAACTCATGAATCTATTTAACAACGACGGTGCTCAACGATTAACAAAAATATTCAATAACATATACCTATTTAAACAGAATAATACCAAGATTATGACTAAAGTCGACGTTTATTGCTCTACCAGAGAAAACAAAATCCGTATCCTGCAATGATTTCCGGACCATCAGCTTAATGAGCCACATTTTAAAGTTATTTCTAAAAATCATACATTAAAGATATATAGACTAATAGATTATGCGAAAAAAAAAATCAGCTGTACACAATTTGGTTTTCGAAACGCAGTAAGTACCAAACAGGCTCTCTTTAGCATACAATTGCTATTTTAACAATGTATGTGATATTTGTGCTTGCTTCATTGATTACCTTAAAGCATTTGATACAGTAAAACATGAGAAGCTTATAGAGATATTAACAAATATTAAAATAAACACTTGTGATCTAACAATTATTCAATCTTTACTGGAATCCAACATCGTTTATGTTGGATACAGACAGATGCCTGAGAATTCTTCTTCTTCTTCTTTGGGTGCCGTGTCCGTATTCAGACGTTGGCCGTCATCATGTTTACAATTTCCTGAAACCTTTCTCTGTCGGCTGCTGCGCGAAATAATTCTTCTACTGTGGAACCACACCATTGTCTAATATTACGCAGCCATGAAAGTTTCTTTCGACCAATCCATCTCTTTCCTTCCACTTTTCCTTGTATTATAAGGCGAAGTAAATGGTATTTAGGTCCTCTAATTATATGGCCGAAGTATTCTGTTTTTCTCCTCTTTATGGTGTTTATGAGCAGACGTTCTGAATTGATCATTTGAAGAACATCTTCATTGGAAGTGTGCGAAACCCACGATATCTTTAGGATTCGTCTATAGCACCACAATTCGAATGCTTCTAACTTGTTTAGCATTGTGGTTTTTAACGTCCATGTCTCACAACCATACAATAGGATCGACCACACATAACATTTCAGGACCTTCTTACGAATATTTATTGACAGGTTTCTGCTGCATAAAACTGGTTTCCAGGTCGTAAAAGCCTTACGTGATATTTCGATCCTGGATATTATCTCTTCATCAGAGTCACAATTTACATTTAACCAGCTGCCAAGGTATTTGAAATGATTTACTCTTTCTATCTCTTCTCCATTAAGAGAATTCGATGATATCAAAATCAAATGTGTGGTCCGACAGGGATGTCGACTATCACCATTACTGTTTAATAAAATACTCCGAGGAAATCTTTCAAGAAGTGGTAGAAGATAGTTAAAGCAAAAATTCGTCTTAACGGAGAATGTATCATTAACATCAGATATCCGGATGACACGGTGGTATTCGCTGACAGTTATGAAATCCTCCAGGAGTTAATGAATAGAATCACATAAGTGAGATAGAGATATAGACTTTCACTGAACATTAAGAAAACAAAAGAAGGAACAACAAATTGAAAGAATCAGTGTGAATGGTCACCAATAGAAAGAATAAAAACATAAACCTACTTTAGTATAAACGTCAATGAAAATAATTGAGACCATTTCCTAGAAATAATATCTGGGATAGAGAAAGCAAGATCTGTATTTCAAAAAATGGCTAAGCTATTCAAATGCCACGATTTATCAGTAACCATAAAACCATAAAAATAAACAATAAACCATAAACCATAAAAATTATGTTACTATGATGTATATCGTTCCTATACTATTGTATAGACTTGAGTCGTGGACCCTCATAGACGCTACCAGTAACAAAAATTGAGTAAAAAAATTATCTCAAATCCTTTATAAAAGGTATATAATAAAATGCTCAAACGGGCTATCACAAATATGTTACAAAACGTTCTCGGATATGGTCATATCCGAGAAAATATATGGGTCAAAACCCTTTAAATGATATTAATTTACAGTTCTTCTTCTTCATGTAGGTACCATGTCCTTTCAGAACGTTGGTTACCATCATAGCTATTTTAATTTTATTCACTGCCACCCTAAATAGCATGCTTGTATCTACACCATATCAATCTCGCAAGTTCTTCAACCATGAGGCTCTTTTTCGTCCTGGACTGCGTTTGCCTGCTATTTTTCCTTGCATGATATTTTGTAGCAATTTACTTCGTTACCTCTCATTACATGTCCGAAGTATTCCAGCTTTCTCTGCTTGATGCTTTTTATGATCTCAGTAGTCTTGCTGAGACGTTCTAGTAATGTGGAGTTACGAATCTTCTCCACCCAGGAAACTTTTAAAATTCTTCTGACTCGACAGCATAAAGTAAGACCGAGAACACGTAGCAGCGAAGTAGGCAGATCCTTAATGCCAATTTTAGGTCTCTGTTACATAACACCTTGGGCATCCTTTTAAAAGCAGCTCTAGCCTGCTCTATTCTGGATCTAATTTCGCCGTTATTTTCTGCATTACAATTTAATTGCTGTCCAAGGTAGACGATTTTATCAACTTGCTCAAGTTTGGTATTATTTACATATATAGGCGGTTTTATATTTTTACAGTTGCTTTACATTATATGTGGTTACAAATTATGATGTTTAAGTTACCGTTGGAATTGGTAACATGGCGACGTATGACCCTACATAGGTAAAATGTTACCTATGTAGGGTTAAAAAATATCCATTTTACCTATGTAGGGTCATACGTCGCCATGTTACCAATTCCAACGGTAACTTAAACATCATAATTTGTAACCACATATAATGTAAAGCAACTGTAAATTAATATCATTTAAAGGGTTTTGACCCATATATTTTGGTGGCTCATAGCATGTATACCTCGTTTACACTGATGATGGATTTAACAATCCGAAAACGTTTTGTAACATATTTGTGATAGCCCGTTTGGGCATTTTATTATATACCTTTTATAAAGGATTTGAGATAAATTTTTTGTGATATATGGTATACAGCCAGCTACAGGAACTTAGTTTCCTAGTGGAATTTTAAAAATTGAGTCTTTTGAAATGTGGCTTTATCGTAGATTCCTGAAGATATTCTATACTGAACATGTTACTAACCAGGACGTTTTATTAAAAATGCAAAAAGAAAAAAAGTTGTTAACCACAATAAAAACAGCCAAAATTAAAAACCTCGGTCACATCATAAGGAACAACCAAGATATTCATTGCTGCAATTAATTTTACAAGGAAAAGTAGAAAGAAAACGGGGACCAGGAAAGCGAAGAGTTTCCATTCTTTTTTTTTTATTTTGTGTCCATTATTCGATTTATACACTGTACTTTACATTTTCTTCTAATATCTTCACTTTTCTTTCAATCTCTCAGCGTATTTCCTGTAACTCTTCTCAGTACTCTCATCTCTGTCGTTTCCAGTAGCCTTTGAGTTATGGCTGTGTCGTTTCTGAGGCATATGTCATTATTCGTCTTACACTGGCTATAAATTCTTGATTTCATTACAGTGCTAATGTGTCTGTTTCGCCATATAGTGTTATTAAGGCATCCTGCCAGTCTATTTGCTTTTTCTACTTGATCTCTTACTTCTTTTTCCAGGTCTTCATAGCTAGACAGTGTAATCCCTTTTATTTCTGCTGATAATAGTGCTCTTACATCCAAGATTTGAGAGGGCTGTAACTCTCTATTCGACAGAATCTAGTCTGTTATAGTCTACTGTTTTTAAAAGTGTATTTGTATTGTTCTTTTGGCTGGTAAAGGCGCTCATTTTTCCCATTGCCACATATGCATCCGAAACGTGGACCTTAAAGAAAGTGGATAAAAATAAACTGGACGCTTTTGAAATGTGGGTATACCGCCGCATGTTGAGAATATCCTGGATTGATCATCGCACTAACGTATCGATACTAGAACAACTTAAAGTAAAGGATAGATTGCTTAAACAAATACAACAGAGATATTTGCAGTATTTTGGACACATTGCTAGAAGAACAGGCACGATGGAAAAACTGATAGTCGAGGGTAGAGTTGAAGGAAAAAGACCTAGGGGAAGATCTCCAAGCCGTTGGGTAGATCAAACAAAAACATTGATTAACCAAGGGTTACATGAAGCCGAACAACTAGCCCAGGACAGAGAAGGATGGAGGGAAATCCTAAAAAAACTGTGAAGGCCTGATGGTGTCACCACATCCCAAAAGGGATTAGGACTAAGGAGGAGGAGGATTGTTCTTTGTAAGGAAAAAATGTATTATTAATACGTATCTCGTTTATGCTGCAGAGGTCCGTCAGAAGATTTTCGTTTTCATTTCTAATATTTTCGTTATATCACTGTTTTATTCCTGGAACTATAACATTGTCAACACAAATTACCTCTTAGTTTTCAAAATAACCCATTTCCCTAAATGATTTCCAAAATGTCAAAAACAAAAGTAAGAATTACATTAAGAATGCAATTTTTATTACAAGCAATTGTACTTTAATTCCATATAAACCCAATATTAATTTCAGTAGTATCTTTCTGAATAAGGTATAGCAGCTCGTACCACGAATTTTGCGGAGGAGTGTAGAATTATTTAACCGAAATTTTAATCTGATCGGCTTTGGCATGTACCAACATTTCAAGAGGCCAAGAGTCAGTTACTCTCGAGCTGCGTTACTTGTCGGCCATGCAGTGCACTAAGGCACTGACATTGTCGGCATTTGCCGGTATTACCATCAATCGCCCTCCATTCTCCATACACATTCAGAGGAGAAATGGCTGCAGTTATTACAAGAATTCCTTCGCGTATTATGAACATTTCCTGCTATCCTGATGCTTCTCATTCTCTCAACTCCTCGCGCTCTTTATGAATGTTTTATTGGCCTAAATTAAATTTTGAGCTGAAATAGTGTGGTCGAAAGACAACTTTACGCCTTTTCAAGCTCTTATCTTATCAATTTTAGTACTTCTGCATGTTGCAGGTGCTCGCATTTCAAGCCATCCTTAATTGTGGGAAAATTACGTCTAACTGTAATTAAAACTAAAGAGCGAGTGATTAATTTTTTTAGTTGCTCGTACGAGAATAGTCTTTTTAGGAGATCCTAAAGATTTTCAATATTTTATATCGAAAATAAACCAAACCGTTTTTGTATACTAAATTATATGAAATCATACTAAAATTAAACACACAATAATGAAGTATTACGCAGTCACTCTCCAATTCTGTTAAGTATAATTAAACTAAAAGATCAGAAGAACTATGGAGTGAATTTAAAAACCAAGTTAACGAAATCTTCACAAACAATGATTATAGAAAAAACTTAATCAAGAAAAATAAATGGATGACAGATGACATCTTGAAATTAATGGTAGCGAATAATTAATGACGAGTAGCTCTTTCGAAGCGACAGACTCAGTAAAACACAGGTTGAAATAAAAATAAATCTATTAATTCTAACGTATGTACAAAAATAAAAATAAAATATATTCTATATCCCCGCCTGGATCCCGCGAGAGTGAATTCCCCGGCGGACGTCTGTAAAAGAAAAATTATTATTACTAACAGAAAATGAAATACGCGAATTCGATCGCACGCAGACTTATACTCGCTTCCACCTCAGTCCAGCGGAAGCGCCAAACGCTCTCGCAATCAAAATATCCGATTGTGCAGATCCACGTTATACTCTGTGTCAGAGTTGATGGTAACGTTCAATCCACTATACCCACGGGTTCTGCTTGATTAAGGACAGAGCATAATCCTCACTGCGGAAGTCTCTCCGTCCGGGTTGGCTCGCAGATTCAATGCACTAGCGAGCCAAGGAGTCTAGAGCGTTAGCCACAAGACCCTTTTAATTCAAGCAAGCAAGCAATTTGATTGAACCCAGCCTATGAGAAATGTTCACCCAGGTAGTACGATCGGGTGTAACAATTCATTGGAGCAAGGTGTGTTAACTCGAGTAAAAACAGGAGTCACCCCACCGTGCTCCAATGCTCTAGACCATCCCTTTCCCCCCTATAGCAATCTGATTCGCTATAGAGGCACAACAATCAGCCAAATGCTCTTCATGTGGAGGTCCTGGGTAATAGAACCCCAACATGGTTTCCTAACCGAATGCAAAAACTCAGGACAGCGCATCTCCGCTATATTCCTGTTATCTTAATATGGCTTATCCGCGAACTAAAATTGCTTACTTGGGCCTCAAGTCTCCGCTCTGAGTCCCGGCTCAGTTCGGCGACTTGGTGCTCAAGGGGTTGGGCCCTACGTGCCCGGTTTTGGGGTTTTTGTTAGTTTTTTTGGTGGCCGAAGCCGGTTTTTGTTAGTATTTTTTGATTTTTTTGGTGGCCGAAGCCGGTTTTTTGTGTTTTTTGTAATTTTTTTTTGTAGGTGACCTGTGGACAAAAAATCATAATTAGTGTATAATCTAT
Organism: Diabrotica balteata; assembly: GCA_918026665.1. NCBI lineage: Eukaryota > Metazoa > Arthropoda > Insecta > Coleoptera > Chrysomelidae > Diabrotica > Diabrotica balteata. The sequence continues at coordinate 148,575,001 of OU898278.1, read as the reverse complement.
ATTATAATAAGGAAAATATATAAATATTATACGATACCACAATACAGATTGTATCCTAGTTGAGCTGCTGGGCCCACTGTGAACGAGGCGATGTGCGATAATCTGGGTGATTTGAGCTACGAACTATCTTCCTTGTGTGTGTATTATGAATTTGGAGTTTCTTCTCACTCTGGGCTTTTTGTGGAGTTTTGTCTATCTGGGGGGTTTTTTATTTCTCTCTCTGGTTTTACTTTAATCTACTATTTGTTGTTTAGGTCTTTTGTGCTTTCATCTGTGGAAAGCGTCATACCTCATTGTCTCTCGTAGAATGTGACTTGGGTGGTTCTCTAATTCTGCGAACTTTAACCTCGCATCCTTTTAATTCCGCCAGCCGCTCGCTTTAAATAGCCGCTCCGGACCCCACCTCGTCATCTTTTCGTGCAAATGGATGCGTGATTATCGACATTCCCACGGTTCAAACAACTGTTAAACGCTGTTGCTGTGGGACGTTCAGCACATCGTTACAACGTCGACTGACTTAATCTAATGAAACAGAATATATAGACACCTGCAGAAAAGAATAAAAAAGGAGATCAAATTAGCTAAAGAAAAGTGGATGAGGGAAAGGTGCGACCAAATAGAGGATGTAATATTTAAACACGACTTATTTAATGTGCACAAAAAGTGAAAGAAATGAGTAACATATTTAAAAAACGAGTTCCCTCTGTCCTCGTTGACAATAATAACAAAATTATTGTAAATTAGCACGAAATAAGAAAATAATGGCAGCTGTATCAGAGCTGTTTGAAGATGACAGGATTGCCGAATTCTACCAAAACTAGACAGATGGCCCAGAAATCATAAAGTGCAAGGTAAAACACGCTATAAATAATGCTAAAATTACAAAAGCTTGTGGTCCAGATGAAACACCAACTGAGTTGCTTAAACTAATAGAGAATGATAACATAAAAGTAGTAGTAAGACTTTTTAATTCAATATACACTGCGCTCCAAAATTAACGCATAATTTTAAAATTCTTATTTTGAGTTATAATGAAAAAAATTTTTGTTTGTTCTTTTCTGCTTTATGGTTGTTTTAGAACATCTTAAATAAAAAACTTTTCTTTTTTTACAAAAAATGTATTGAAATTAACAATATAACATCATAAATCTAAACATCTAAACAAACAACTGATCTAAACAAACCAACATTATAAATTAATGGCGAAATTGAAATTTTTAAAGTTGAAGAAAATACTAGTACCGTGTACTAGTATCGAGTATTGCCTCCTCTGGCAGTTATTACTGCTTGACAACGATCTCTCATACTGAGAATAATCGTTCGGATTTCTTCTTGATCAATTTGATCCCAAATTTCAACCAACCGCAAAAACAGCTCACCTAATGTGTTTGGTGCATTAGGTAGTTGTCGTAGTCGTCTGCCTATGATGTCCCAAACATGTTCTATTGGGTTGAGGTGAGGACTTCTTGCAGGCCAATCCATGACAGGAATTCCAACCTCCTGACGATACTGCTGCACAATTCTTGCCGTGTGTGGCCTGACATTATCTTGCATAAGCATGAAATTATCCCTAATAAATGGTGCAAATGGCACGGCATGGTCTTCTAAATTGTCTGTTATATACCTCTGAGATGTAAGCTGACCGCGATCTATTCTAACTAATTCCACACGAGCCTCTAAATTAATCCCACCCCACACCATTACCGAGCCGCTGCCATACTGTACAGTCCCTACGGCGTTACACTGTGCGTAGCGTTCCCCAGGCCTTCTGCACACTCGGTTTCTCCTGTCATCAGAAAAAAGATAGTACCTGGATTCATCGGTGAACAATATTCTTCCCCAATCGTCATTATTCCAATCAACATGTTCACGCGCAAAATGCAATCTTTGCCTTCTATGGTCTCTGGTCAACAATGGGCCAATTGGTGCCCTTCCAGGGTGTAGGTCGTTTTCTGCAAGTCTTCTTCTAATCGTATTTTGGCTGATTCTAAAGTTATAACGATCCAAAAAATTCATTTTGTAGAGAAGTACTGATAACAAATCTTTGTCTCAGTGTACGAAGTGTCAAAACCGGTCTTGATTAGGAGTTGTAACCCTTCTACGGCCTTGACCGGATCTTCCCTAGTTACTTCCAGTAACAGAAAAACGTGTTAACACTCTTGAAATGGTTGACTGGGTGACGTTAAAACGTTCAGCGAGTTCTACTTGAGTGTATCCTTCTTCGCGAAGAGTAACGATTCTAAAACAGTCACTTTCTGACAAATTTCGATTTTCTTGCTGCTGGTGGTTCATTTCAAAGAAAAAACACTTAATAAACTTGAAAAACCCCTTTAAACGTTCAGCATAACGTAATCCAACTCAACTAAATTAGAAATAAGATGAAGCACAATTGATATGTTTTTATTTTTTTTGCAAAAAATCGTAAAAACATCAGCGTTTTTTACCGTTCTTTCGATAAATTTTACAATATACCGGGGGTAACAATAATATATTAGCACCAAAATCGAAACGTTAAAATTATTTGATTTACCAGGGTTTTTAAAATTATGCGTTAATTTTGGAGTGCAGTGTATAACACCGGAGTGATTCTCACAGATTGGCTCAAATCCATCTTTGTTGCAATACTTAAAAAACACAATGCGAGAAAATGCTCAGACTATCAATTAATTAGCCTAATGAGCCACACTCTTAAAATTTTCCTAAGAATACTTTACAACAGAATTAGAGGCAAATGCGAAGAAGATCTTGAAGATACCCAATTTGGTTTTAGAAATGCTATGGAAACCAGAGAGGCACTTTTTGCGCTTAACATCCTATTACAAAAATACTGTGACTAAATAAAAGATGTATTTTCATGTTTTGTGGATTTGGAAAAGGCATTCGATAAAGTACAGCATGTAAAATTAATGCAAATACTAAAAAATATCGAAATAGATGGCAAGGATATTCGTGTCATTAAAAATTCGTACTGGAATCAAACTGCTATCATACAAATTGGAGATAACTACAACAATGAAATCTCCATACAACGAGGAGTCAGACAAGTTTTGATTTTGTCGCCAACATTGTTCAATGTTTACTCGGACCAGTTAATTAAAAAGAGACTTATATGAAATAAAAATCAACGGGAACTACCTAATGTGATTAGATATGCAGACGATACAGTAATTCTGTCAGATAATACTAAAGGTCTCCAAATTTGGCTTGATCGTATTCACGAGGTAGGAGAGGAAATGATAGTTAAAATAAACTCAAACAAAACCAAATTTTTAGTGTTTAGTCGTGACCCATATCCCGATGCAAAGCTTTAATTAAACGGAGTCCAAGTTGAGAAAGTTCACAAAATGACATTTTTGGGAACTATGGTAGAAATAAAACTATAGAATAGCAGTGACTAAAACTAATTTTATGAAAATGAAGTCATTTCTTTGAAATAACCATCTCAGTTTAGAACTAAGACAAAGAATAGCTCAGTGATATGTTTGGTCCATACTCTTCAGAAGTGTAGAAGCTAAAAGTGTTGCTCATGCATGGATGCTGAAGATACCTTGGACATATATCAGCTAGGAAAACTGATGAAAAAGTACTAAGGAGCGTCAACAAAGATAGAGAACTGCTAAAGACTGTTAAACATCTAAAAATGTCTTATCTGGGACATATAGTAAGGGGAAGTCGATATAAAATATTACAACTGATCCTTAAAGACAAAATTAAAGGCTGTAGAGGTGTAGAAAGAAAACAAGTCTCTTGGTTAAAAAACATTCGTGAATGGACTCAGATACCAAATGCAGGACAATATTCCATATTGCAGAAGATCGAGTAGCTTCGCAATGTGATCGTCAATGTAGAATAATTCTGATATGGCACGCGAAGAAGAATAATTGAATAATATTGTTCCCACGGAAGTTAAATTCATAACGACTAATAGATTTATTTATTGGAATAGCTTTCAATCTGAAGTTATTGTAAAATGAATTGTATGGGTTTGTTAGGACTATGATATAATTTTAATAAAAAACATTCAAATATAAGATTTTTTTGTCAAATTGATGTACACACAAGGCAAAAAACTATTAAGAAACATCAACAAAGAAATAAAACGAAGATGCCAAGCTGATATTCAATACTATTACCACAATATATGCAAAGAAATTGGAGCAGAGACCGAAATAATAGTTATTTATGTACCAAATCGGTAAAGTAACTCTTTATCGAACGAGTCTGATATTATGAGTTGGGAGTGGAAATGCGAGGGGGCGAGTAGCAGACGAGTTCGATAAAGAGTGTTTACTGACGTTATGCATAGAAAATTTTATCGCGAACCATAAAAAACATTAATAAGTAGTTTAAAAAATTTAACAAAATAATTTTAGACAAAACAAAAATTTCATATGATCGTGGTGACAAATGACTTTTACTTGATTGCTGCTTTCAATTTTTAATTAATTTTACGAACATGCATTCGACGTAGCTCATATAACGGTTGTCTCTCGAGGCGACGATGATCTGTCCTTCAAGAAGCTTCCGGATGTGTCGACCGCGGGAGAGATCGACCCGTAAAACAAACGAATTAGAGGTGGACTAATCCAGAATATTCTAGTACATATTAACCGGTAGTATATATATATATATATATATATATATATATATATATATAGCAGTGTCTGCTCGCAAACCACTGCAGTGGTGAAGCTTTAGGAGACATTCGTTCTACTTTCCGTGTTTGAATTTGTATCAGCCCAAGTGTCTGATGAGGCTGGGATAGGCCGAAATGAGTCATAACACTTTATTGATACCGATTCGAACACAGGAAGTTTAACGAATTTGTCCTCCTAGGCCATATATTTGGCCAATTTAATACAACAAAGCGATAGCAGCTTTTTGCTAAAAGATTTATTCTTTACACATTTCGCATAGCCCAGAGGTAGAAAACGATGTGATTATATCGTTTTCGTTCACGGCCGCCAAAGCAGGTGGCGCCTCTGCTCGCAAACCACTGCAGTGGTGAAGCTTTAGGAGACATTCGTTCTACTTTCCGTGTTTGAATTTGTATCAGCCCAAGTGTCTGATGAGGCTGGGATAGGCCGAAATGAGTCATAACACTTTATTGATACCGATTCGAACACGGGAAGTTTAACGAATTTGTCCTCCTAGGCCATATATTTGGCCAATTTAATACAACAAAGCGATAGCAGCTTTTTGCTAAAAGATTTATTCTTTACACATTTCGCATAGCCCAGAGGTAGAAAACTATCTGATTATATCGTTTTCGTTCACGGCCGCCAAAGCAGGTGGCACCTCTGCTCGTGTACGTGTGTGCCTGAGCAAAGAAGCTTCTAGTAGAATTTTCAGTCAAATTGTTGAACGCTAAGAACGATTGAAGACTGTTCTTAACAAGAATGGAGACGACCCAGAGACATTCCAGTCTCAATCAACAGAAGAAGCAGTTTTAACCAAAATAATTGATAGGAAATTCAAAAATGTTTCTCAAATGATCGAAGAAACTTCTCGAAAAAATGATAGTAAATACGAAAATGTTTCTAGAAGATTCGACGAGAAAAATAAAATTGTCTCGCAAATTATTAAAAAAAAATCTGGAAAGAATGATGAAAAATTCAATGAAACGTCTTAAATTATTAAAGAAGTAGCTAGACAAAATGACGAGACTTCTATAATAATAAAAGAAGTATGTAAACAGAACAATGAAAAATTTGAAGACGTTTCTAGAACATTCGATAAGATATAGAAAAATGTAAACGACGTAGAAGAGAAGATCAAACAATTAGATACATGATAACTAATGCCAAAATGCTACAATTTAGTTAATGTAGTCTTTTTAGATTTTGTAGTGAAAGAAGAATCACCTAGAGACGAAACGACACATCATATGAGATTTAAATTGCCACCATTTGTGGAAAGTCCTCTTGGTTCATATACCTTAGGACAATTTGGATAATCATTGAACAGAACAAGTTTCCTTGACTGCTGCTTTACAAAGTGATGGTGTGGATATCCTAAGACCAATTTCTAAGGGTCAAAAAAAATATTACCAGACCTTATTCACTCTACTAGACAAACGTTACGGAGATGCCCATCTAGAACAAGTCTACAAAGTACAAATAAGAAGTAGAACTTCAACGAGCAAGTCATAATTTGCAAGAATTTGAAGCAGATGTTGCTTGTATAGCGCGGTTGGCTATCTGGAGGTACCAGACAATATTTTGGAAGAAATTGCTGTAGATACCTTCGTCAATGGGTTAAGAGGCAATAAACTATAGAAATCTTTACGACTAGCAAGACCGAAAGTTTTAGATGAAGCGCTCGCCATTGCCTTGGAATACGAAACAGCAGTCGAGCTTCACGGAGCTTTCAAGTACGAATCTCTGAAGTATGCGACGAAAGAAACGAAAAACGTCTGAAGGAAATCGTACGGAAAGTAGTTCGTAACACGATGTCGAAGAGACGCAAAACCAGATGTTGGAATGGTGGCAATGTAGGTCACATTTGCCGTAAATTGCAAGAAAATAATACAACAGTCAGAAATCTAGAACAGATCGAACACCGCTCTGGAAAAAGTCATTCAAATGCTGATGCTCAGTCAAGACGGCCATGCAGTGCAAATTCTAATCACTGTCTTAAATTAGAAGAACGACTTTGCCCCGTGAGATGAACCACCGTCATTAATGATCAATGGCAGCCTCAACAGGTACAAGACAATAGAAACAACAGATATAACAGATACTCAAAAGCTCAAGCAGATGATCCATGTATAAAATAGTATTGGATTGGATGTGTCAAAGTGAAAGACCTTCCTGTCAGGACATTAGTGCATGTAGTTTAGAAGTCAAGCGTTACTGGAGCCAATGGAATTGCCTAGTGCTAAAAGATGGTCTTCTGGATACAACCTTTAAGAACGATGATGGTACTGAATCTAAGCTTCAGTTCATTGTACCTAAAAGTAAAGTGTCAGAAGTATTGCGTCAGTTGCATGACGGTACATCAAGTGGACACTTTAGTATTACGAAGACTCTGCAAAAGGTTCAAAAACGGTTCTATTGGGTAAACTGTAAAGATGATGTAAGAAGATGGTGCCGAAAATGTGAACTGTATGCAACCAGTAATGGTCCAGTTGGTAAAAAGAGGGCATCCATGAATAAATATATCCTGATAGCTATGGATTATTTTACGAAATGGACTGAGGCCTATGCGATACTAAATCAAGAAGCTGCTACCGTCGCAGAGGTACTTGTTAAAGAATTCTTTAGCCGATTTGGTGTTCCCTTGTAGATCCACTCCGATCAAGCGTGAAACTTCGAGTCAATTGTTTTCCTTTTACAAAATGTTTGTTAATTGATTGATGTTTGATGTGTAATTGATTGATTGATGATTGATTGAGACTGATAATACAGGGAAAGATTCAAGGAAGAAGATCTGTTGGCCAAAGGCAGAACTCATGGTTAAAGAATCTACGTGATTGGTACCAATGCAGATCGATTGATTTGTTTAGAGCAGCAAGTTCTAAAATAAGAATAGCCATTATGATTGCCAACCTCCGTAGGGAGACGGCACGCTAAGAAGAAGAAATAAGACCAGAACTACACCCCTGCATCCTCAATCAGATGGAATGGTCGAGAGGATGAACCGAACGATGGGAAACATCTGTCCAAAGTTGTATCAGAACACCAAAAAGATTGGGACCAGCACATTCATTTATTCCCAATCCAATGGCCTACTGCTCAGCCGTAAATAAAACTAGAGGGCAGACTCCAACCTGCTCAAATGTTAGGTCGTAAAGTTCGTTTGCCCTGCGATCTAGAGTTTGGCTGCAGACCTTCCGAAGAACAAATTGCAAGCAAAGAATAACAAAATTCATTAACTTGCTCGACATCACACCCAGTTATTCGTCTTGTTTGGCTTTATATTCCACAACCTCGTCGAGGCTTTTCTCCTAAACTTCAAAGACAATGCGAAGGTCCGTATGAAATTAAAAAGAGAATAAATGACGTAATATCGTCTTGCAAATGAAACAGAAAAAGCACAGCCCCTCAGTATGAGATCAATTATGACTGGCGACCAATCTTTAATGAATTTAGGTCAAATTACGGAGAGAGAAAGAGGGATAGATTCGGCATGACCACAGAAGTTTAGCAGGATCTTTTCAGTTTTCCGCATAAAGTCTCTCTAGCCCACTGTGTTACTATAGATCTTGAAATAATTAAAGGAATCTTATCCGTATTTTATAAGAAGTTCGGTCGTTTGGACGAGTAAAAAAAATAGCAGCCTAAAGTTGGAAGAGTACTGAGATTAGAAGATCGTTCTCGATCTTTGCTGTATATGGTGACCAGAAAGTCGTATACAGACAGGGCAAGCTACGAAGATATATATACAATATAGGTCGTGGTCTATACACAATATCACATTCATGATTCATGATTAACAATATTATTTTAAAGTCATCTAGGCTTTAAAATAGAACACAACTGGAAACAAGTGGCGCAAAATAGAAAACACTGAATTGATTTGGGGAGGCCTATGTCCAAAGTTGGATTACTTAAGGCTGAAGACGAAGAGGAAGAAGGCTTTAAAATGTATAGTGTATGTCTAAATTGCCAATATAAATAAATCTGATAAAATTAAAGTATTAGAAGAATTTTTAACCAAATACAAAAACAAAATTTGTTTAATTTATTAATGTTTTGTATTTTGAGAACGATTTTCGAAGTGGAAATCGAATCGTCAACTAAACTTATTTTAAAGTAAAATTATAGCTTACTCCCAACACAAATAGTTAATTTCCCTAGAACGTTATCAAGTATATTGTCAGATCGTTAATGATGTTAAATTAACTACAAAATCGACTGTATTTTGCAAGCACCCCTACTATACGAATTTAACCTACTTTGAGCTGAATTTATGTTGAACTGTCCAGATTCCCAGTCACGTAAATATAACATATGCAAGAAGTTCTGATTGGTCAGTCAATACCTGTTCTCTGAAAGTTTCCGGAACGGAGCGTACGGAGCAATCACAACTAACGTCCCAATTGGAGAGTCTTGAAATTAATCATGCAAATGCTACCGTCGAGTTAGAATGTTTGTCACAAATATTTGTTATTTTTGATCCATCTACAATAAACTTTAAAATTGAGATACGAGAAAATTCATTTTTAAATCGTTGTCAAGCTGAATAACGAATTAAACCCATTGTGTTTCCGAAAAAAGAAAAGATGCCGGTTTTTTTGTAAAACACCTATCATAATGATATTAATACTAATCTTTGACAATTCTAAATAGAAATTTGTTTGATAACTTAAAAATAGAGTAACTCCAGCTACAGTTTTGTTGGGTGGATCGGGGCCAAGCCCGGATAAAAGAGGAGCAAGTCTGCAAGCAGCTTAGCATCCTACTGATATACTTTGAAACCATACAGCTCATAGAAACAGGATTATATTTCGTGACATGAATGATTTCATTACGACAACAGTAACATTTGTTACGCTTCTTCAGCTCTTAAGGTACATGGTAAAATAAATGCTGAAATTATAAAACCCGTAATTAGGTTTCTGTCTGGTAAAGAATATACAGCAATTATTCTTATATTATATGTGTGTAATTATTAAATATGACTTTAAAATTGATTAAATAAACAAAGTAACATTAAGCGACAAAAAAACAATCCAATCTAGTAAAATTAAAATTAAATAAATAACCAATAAATACTATTTACATGCCGATACAAGGATTATTATTTAGTGTTTTAGAAAACAGTTCAAACTGTTATGGTAAACTGATGACAAGTGATTATCGGTTTCATTGTAACTATTTAACAAATAGAGAGACAGTTCTTAGGAGGAGAGATATTAACAAATAAACTGGAAGTAGGTATTGTGTAGATTGTTGATAAAAATGTGAGATGATATATTATTTAAAAGTTAATTATATCTATTTAAGGGGTATATTTTGGAATTGTGTGTTAATTTATTGAAATTATTTATTTAGAACAGACAGCTCTATAATAATATTATAATAATGTAGATGTATTGTAAGTTTTGGGTATGTAATAACAATAATTTGTAATTATCAAATTATGATTAATTAATTTGATCTGTATTTGGGCAGAATTATTGTGATGGCTAATATATTTAAAATTAAAAACACTCAAGGACACTTAGGGACATATAAAACACATTCAAAAAGACACAACAGACATTTAATTTTTAAGGGGCACTTAGTGGTACTACATCACTTCTAAGGAGAGGAATTGGCAAAAGAAGAACCAGTATTTGGTGTCTATTAGATTTTTAAGAGATAAAATTAACATAGTTGAAGTAGTTGTAGGTTAAAGTGTGACAGTTCTTCTTCTCTTTTATTAGTACTGTAAATTGTAAACAAGGTTAACCAACTATATGATGTGAATTATATTATGAATAAATTGATTGCGAGGAAGTCTTATTCTTATTTCTTTTTACCTATTTGATAACCTATGCAAACAAGACCCGGCAGAGCCACAATACAAACGCCGCTGAAAACCGCAGAGATGAAATCAGACAAATTACATGAAATATGCTGAGAGATCGAATGAGAAGAGAAGACATTAAAGTAAAATGTAATTAATATACAGTGTATAAACTAATACACTTATAGAGCTTATAGCGCTATCAATAGATCACATGCATGTAGGTGGCGATGGCGTCAGGGTTTGGTATTAAAACATAACCTTATTTTATACTGCCATTTATTTACATTATTCGGTACTCTTTTCCTAGTTGATATGCAATTTTATGAGTGATTCAAGTTTTAGTAAGTTACTTAGGGCATTTTATTTGTTTAAACACTTTTACCAAAACTTTTCAGTATGCCTTACAATTGTTGAGTGCCACAATGCAATTTAGCTTTCAATAAAACTGACAATGTTAAGTTGCAGGCTCTTTTCAAGTTAAAAAATATTTATTCGAATTTCTTGCATTGGCATTGTATTGTGTTTTTAGGACAATGGAAGATCCTTAAAAAAGATGCAGTACTTTAAGTAAATTTACCAAAAAGGAAGTTGGAGACTCCAGTAAAGGACTGTGGAAGAAGAAGAGGTATAGAAAAATACTTTGTGTAGTAGTATTGAAACCAAATAAGCAAAAAGAGCAAACAGAAACATAATATTTATTGCAAACAGTTAAGAATCATACACAATAGTGTGGTTCAACAGAGACACCTGCTAATGAAAATAAATCAGAGAGTTCAAAAATATATATTACAACTCAAACCGTGATAAAATTAAATAGAAGTCAATAAATTTCTTATGACTTTAAGTCAGAAAAAACATTTTACTGGTTTTTCAAGACAGTTATTTACATTTTTTTTTTTTTGAAGAATTTGGAAAATCACACATAGTGCTCTTTCATCTACCTATTGTACGTAAAAATAATAAAGATTAAATAACTCACTAAGTTTATAAATTTTAAATACTGTGAAACTATGGCAAAAAATCTGCAAACATGTATTGAAATGTATATCTAAATTTTAGGAATATTATGAGGTTATGCTTTAATACCAAACCTCGACGTAAGCGCCCCTTATGGATATTTTTTTAACTTACGTATGGGATGTGATCTATTCGCTGCTATATGTTTTACTGCATATAAACCAATCCCTTAAATTTCTCAATCATGACAATCTATTTTTTCATATACTCTTTTCTTCTTTTATCTTTCTCTATATTATTAATCTTAGCATTTCATATCGCTTGTCCTCTCATTACGTGTCCCAGATATTGTTTTTTTTTATATCTTTAAATAATTTAATAATTTAATAAAAAAGTTTTTCACATAAAACAAGAATTTTAATTTTTTATACAGTTTTTAGTTAACACCTGCCCAAAGTAAATATATTATGACTAAAAACGAATTGATTAAGAGTAGTGAATCGATGACAAGAACCGCTATTCTATGACGCTACCCCCATGACGACACGTTCTCGTGACGCTAGTTCTGTGACGCTGGCCTTAGCATTTTACTGTAAAGTAAAAAAGTAATTCAACGCCAGTATAGAAGCTTCGCTTTAAAAATGCAAATCAAGAATGTCTGATTACACCATCAAGGTGTCTGCCGCATGATGTGTCGCATATGGTTTATTCCCTATATAAAATTCAGGAGTTATTGAACTAGAAAGAGGAAGTTAGTAAATGAAAGATGTATCGATCAATTTTAACCCCTATGTAACAAAAATGGACATTCAAGAAATACTATTGAATATTCCCAAATATCACGTTTGACGATTTTTGCAGACTGAAATTTTAACGTATTTTAAACACAATTTTAATACTTTATAAAGACTTTACACAATTTAACAACAAAGACTTCATACTGCTGAAATTACAAGTTACCGTGGATTTATGAGTTTTATAGTAATTAAGAGCAACACGGCAAACTATTTATCAAAGTCCCTATCCCATTCGTTATATTCTTTTAATTCTGTAGTAAAGCAAAAGCAAGCCGTTATTTTTAAAAAGCTTTACGTTTAATTTTAGCAGAAAGGCAAAATTGCGATATAAATGACAGCTCTACGAAAATCACATAAATTTTAAGAGTAAGGTTGGTGAGGTCGGGATTTTTCTACTTATTTTTAGCCGCACTTGAGAACAGCCTGTTTTATTTTTTCTGTTCCATGTTTTTCTTCCGCCGTGAAGCAGCATAGAGTGCAAGAGAAAATTATTGCGGAAGCTCTGTTGACATTTTGACGCTGAAAGCAAACATTGTAAAGTATCACGGGGAACTTTTTGGAATTTCCTTAATAAAATTACATTTTAGAAGATAACTTTTTATTGTTTACAATGGGTTTAATCATATATCAGATATAAATTTATTTCAGTTAATTATTTCTTATAATCAGGGCTTGGACTTATAGGCAAACAATTTTTATTAAAAAAGGCAATAATCTTAACATGCAGGCAACATATAGGCAATATATATACATATAAAGTTATTATTTAATATACAAAGTGAATTAAATAAATATTACTATTAATATTAACTTAAAATAAATATATTTACAAAACATAACATTAGTAACATAATAAATTAAACAGTAAATAATTGTAATTAACTTCTAAATATAAACGATATTAAAGGAGGTTATGACTTAAACAATCAACAAAATCTACAAAGTAACTACACAGTGAAGACCCAACACGGGAAGAAGTGTCAAATGCCATCCTAAAACTCAAAGACGATATTGTCCCAGGAATTTATAAAATATGTTCAGAAATGTATAAAAAAGGTACCATTTAACTTTTTGCAGCAATCAATAAACTATCTATCTATCTAATTAGCCTTCTTCCGTCCATCTTTGGACATAGGCCTCTCCAATCCCTTTTCATTATTTCCTGTCTGTCGATACAGTCATCCACCTAGACTCCACATGCTTCTTGATATCATCTGCCCATCTCATTTGGGGCCTTCCTCTACTTACTTACTTACTCCGTGGCGTTACAACCCTTCGTGGGTTTTAGCCGACTCGACAACATGCCTCCACTGTTTTCTGTCTTGAGCAACCTCCATCCAATTCTCCACGCCCATAGTGCTTAGGTCTCCTGCTATATTATCCCGCCACCGGAGACGAGGGCGTCCGCGTGGTCTCCTTCCAGTTGGGACTTTCTCCCACACCAGTCTTACTGTTCGTTCGTCAGAATGTCTTCTGAGGTGTCCTGCCCATTGGAGTCTTCTGGACTTTATTTCTTTTATGATGTTGGCGTCTGGGTAAAGTTCTTCAAGCTCTTTATTAGATCTTATCTAGTCTCTAGTCTCTTATATAGTCTCTCTTCACTTGCCTTTGTTATCGTCCACGTTTCGCTTCCATACATCACAACGGGTCGTATGATTGTTTTATAGACATGTATCTTCGTACGTCGTGTTAGTTGTTTTGATTTTATAAGGTTTTGGAGGGCAAAAATACATCTGTTGTCGGCCTGAATCCTGTTAAATCCTCAAAGTTAAAGTCATCGATGGTAATGTTCTGAACGATTCTGTCTCTGCTTTGGTTATTGAGGTTCATATACATATATTTCGTCTTGTTTTCGTTGATTTGGAGCCCCATCTTCTCTGCTTCCTTCTCAAACCTTACGAAAGTCTCCTTCATCCTTAATCGCATGTTTCCTATTAGATCTATATCGTCTGCAAATGCCAGTAGTAAGCTTGGTCCTTCTCGATGAAATACTGTATTCGGTTTTTCGATTCTTGCACTTCTGATTATGTGCTCCAGAGCTAAGTTGAAGAGTTGTGGTGAAAGTGCATCTCCCTGTTTTAGTCCATTGTTTATTTCAAATGTCTCCGAGTATTGTTGTCCAACTCTCACCTTACATCGTAACCGTTCCATACACATCCGTATCAACCGGACTAGTTTTTTTGGAAAGCCAAGTTCCTGCATCGCTGTCCACAGTCTGTCCCTACATACTCTATCAAATGCTTGTTTAAAATCTATGAACATCTGATGAAGCTCACGATCAGACTCCCAGCATTTTTCCATTATCTGTTTTATTGTGAATATCTGGTCAATTGTAGAGCGGCCCGGTCTAAATCCGCATTGATAATCTCCAACGATTTCTTCTGTGTATGCTTTGGTTCTTTCTAGCAGGAGGTTTGCAAGGATTTTGTAGGTGGTGTTTAGGAGTGTTATTCCCCTGTAGTTAATACATTGCTTTTTGTTTCCTTTTTTGTGTATGGGGTCTTCCTCTGCTTTGTTTATATTTGCACGGTCTCCAACTTATAAGAATTTTGTTCCATGGTACTTATTTTTGTCTTATATTGTGTCCGACAAATCTCCATTTCAATTTTGCAACTTCTTGTCTAACATCCTTCACTTTTGTTTTCTCTCTGATCCACTCGTTTCTCTTTTTATCCATTAGTCGTATGTGCAATATTTGTCTTTCTATTGGTTTTGGGTTTTTATGATTTTGTTCATGTTTGCTTTTGTGAATGTCCAGGTTTGGGAACCATAAGTAAAAACAGGGAGTACGCATGGCCTATATTCGTAGTGATTTCGATTTCTGGTACTCCAAATGAAGTAAATAAACAAAACAAATGACGGTATTATATTTTGATTTGATGCAGAGCAGCAACAAGCCGCATATACGTATTTCGATCTCTTTAGATCTCCTCAGTACGGTATAGTTACTACTCCATATCAAACCAAAATATTTTCCCGTCGTAGATTATAGTTATTGAAAATAACTATTTACGGACGTAACTACGCCATCTAAGAACAAAAAGAGAAATCATACGATTTCTACCTGGCGAAATCGAATTCAAATATAGGCCGCCGTGCTCCCTAAGACTTGCGAAGCAAACAGCTTGATGAATGCATCGGCAAGGGAGTCTAAAAATTGCACTCCAAATGCCGTTCATCATGGCCTATATTCGTAGTGAATTCGATTTCTGGTACTCCAAATGAAGTAAATAAACAAAACAAATGACGGTATTATATTTTGATTTGATACAGAGCAGCAACAAGCCGCATATACGTATTTCGATCTCTTTAGATCTCCTCAGTACGGTATAGTTACTACTCCATATCAAACCAAAATATTTTCCCGTCGTAGATTATAGTTTTTTTGTTCTTAGATGGCGTAGTTACGTCCGTAAATAGTTATTTTTAATAACTATAATCTACGACGGGAAAATATTTTGGTTTGATATGGAGTAGTAACTATACCGTACTGAGGAGATCTAAAGAGATCGAAATACGTATATGCGGCTTGTTGCTGCTCTGTATTAAATCAAAATATAATACTGTCATTTGTCTTAAATAAGATTTGGATTGAAGAAAAGTTTTTAAATAAGTATAAAAAGAAATCAATTATAAAAATACCGAGAAAAGAAAAAATTAGTAGCTCTAAAAATTGACACGCAATAACATTCCTAAGCTTCGCATATACAGTAATTACCAGAGAATACGAAAAAAATCAAATTAAAATGAGAAGAAGCCAAATAAACTCACACTACTCTTATAGAAACGCAGTGTCATAAAACTCGGAATTTACAAATGCGCTCTTAAACTAATCACAATTGAAACATGTAGGTTAAAATTTCTGTTCTGAGAAGTCAATAGTGACAGAGTCTGCTTTAATTGGTTTTACGAGAAAAGTTTTCAGTAAAACTAAACAGGACAGAGTCTAATTTCCTTGCCTCATAATATAAGAAGTTCTAACATGACAACCACATAATTGTTCCTTAGAGCAGTCAAGAAAGCGGAAAATAAGCTGCCTCATAATTTATTGTCAAAACTTCTATTACCAAACGATTTTAAGTATTTTACTGAACGTATAAAATAATTGAACGTATAAATAATCAACATAATGCCAACAATATAAGTTAAAGATTCTGAATGGTTTTTACGCCCACAAAAACATACATAAATACACCTGGTATCAGCACACACGAGGTCTAAAATCAATAATAGATTATTTCTAACAAGACAACAAACTAAGTTAAGAATACAGGACGTAAAGGTGAATAGAGGAGCAGAGTGAGGCTCAGACCACTGCCTGATAATAGGAAAAATATATACACCGTTTGTAGACAGGAACCACACAGACATCAACAAAGAACACAGAGCAAAAATAGGAAGAACTACGTACACCTTAGACAATCTAGATAACGAGAGCACACAGTTACTTAACTCCTGGAAACTAACACAAAAACTACAGGAATCACACAGATCAACGACGGATGAATTCGAACATATAAAAAACTGCATGAAAGACGCAGCGCTAGAAGCCTTAGGACCACAGGTACGGAGAGTAGATAAACCATATTGGTGGGATAAATAAGTGGAAGAAAATATAAAAACAAAGAAGGAAGTTTAAAAGTTATTACAACAGGGAGACGAACAAACAAAACAACAATATAAAAACTTAAATAAAAAAGTCAAACGAGAAGTGGTTAAAAAGAAAAATAGTGCATGGGAACAAAAATGCCAACACCTAGACAACCATATAGGAGGGACAAAGAGCTCTGAAGCCTGGAAAACTATATAAACGATGAGAACAACGACAAAAACCAAGTCAAAATAATAGGATCCCAGAGAACACATGGATAGAGCATTTTGAGAACTTAATAACAGAGAGAACGAGAAATGTTTAAACAGACAATGAACAAGTAGAAGTATAAGGAAGAATAGAAATATCAATAGAACAAGTAAAGGAAGCAGTTAAGGAAATGAAATTTAAAAAATCTCTAGGCCCAGGCGGAATACATCCACGACCCGTCCCTTAAATTCTCTTCTCTGGCAAAAAACAATTTGACGAGAAACCAAAAAACACATTTACGCTAGTATAGTCCAAAGTATTACACTTTATAGTTCGGAAGTATGGGACATCACCAAACCTAATAGAAACAAACTTATGACGACAGAAATGGATTATCTGAGACGAAGCTGCGGTAGATCGAAACTGGAGAGAGTTAGAAACGAACAAATAAGAAAGGAAATGAAAATGGAGCGAAATATCAATGATGACATAGAAAGAAAGCAATTAATGGTTCGGACATGTTAAAAGAATGCCAGAGTACAGATGGCTTAGAAGAGTACTGGAATACATCCCTCCTGAAAGAAGAAAGAGAGGACGACCACGGAGAAGTTGGCGCAACGAAATTGATGAATCAATGGCGGTAAGAGACTTAGAAGAGGCAACTGCATATGACAGAAAAAGATGGAAATTGGGGGCGGAGAAGCGGCGACAGCCGTAATCAATCCGTTATTATATATAAAAAATAATTGAAATCGTACTTCAAAAGATAGATTTTGAATGTTAGAAGAGATAAACAAGTATTAACATTGTATTACAATACATTACAATATTATTGTTCTAGTCGTAAACCTACGATTTACAATAAACATTGTAGCTCTCAAATACTTTTTAATCTCGGACTAGTTTTAAAGTTAAATAAAAAGCAATTTTATCGCACACGATCCATGTAATTTACAACATCTGCAGTGTAAGCGGCTCCTGATTCTGAAAAGAAACCAGTAAATAGTAAAACGAAGTTAGCACCTGTTCTAAATTCAAATTTGTCAGTATCAATCGGGAAATTGCTTTCCTGGCGTGGTTGAAACGGTAAAGTAGATAGAGCAGCAGCGAGCCAGGAAACAGGTTAGGGCATTAAAATTTCAAGGAAATTCGCCGGCGGTTAAGTTGCCCTAAGAAGTGCTCCATGACCTTTCATAAAAGATTTACAATTAATAAAACCCGCCCTTAGGATTCACTTTAAAGAGTAGAAGTAGTTTCTTGATTCTACCGGTGCGGCAGAATGATTAACAGGGAGTTTTCCCTTAAGTGTTACGACATATTTTACTGCAGCTATTATGAAAGATAAAACGGCGAAAAACAAGAGTTGTCTACATTACCTACAGAGTCAGAGTATACAGATCAAACACATAATTATTAAATCTTTTAATAAATTATTTTGTATACTACAAAAAAATACTATTAGAATTTTTTGTAAAATCTCTGCACACCATTCATTAAACAGTATAACATTTATTCAAATTTTTAATAATATTGGAATTCTTAAAGTACTTTTTACGCTAAAGTAGGAGAATACATTACTCCCAAAATTACTGGAGAGGACAGAAATAGAAGGGATAATAGACTGGTGGAGTTCTGCCAGTAGGAAAAATTTTGTTAAGACAGCACTTTTTGTAAACAACCCAACAACCAAAAAGACGTCTCTATACGTAGATGTTACCTAGAGATAGCCATGATAATGTAATGAGTGACCAAACAGATTAGTTCATGATTAACAACTATAGATTCCGAAAATGCATGGAAATACCTGTGACTCCTCAATGTCAGCTTAACCTTTATATTTATGTATAGCGGCGACGGTCGACGGCCAACAATACGTTAAGCCGGAGATACACATGCCTGTTACTAGCACAATGGCAAACCAGTATCTAGCAAGCACCAGCTAATGTCCCCAAGCTGGCAAGTGTGTACGTTAACTGGCATGTGTAAACGCGCGCTATCGCTACAGGCATGCCAGTACCTAGCAGACAATTGTCAGATTTGTTGTATTGATGATAAAAATTAATCGTTTTATTTAATTTAAAAAATGTTTCGTTGGGGTGATGAAAAAACCATCAAATTTATGGTAAATCATGTTTACATAAAAGTAAAATAGCCCGTGACAATTCTTACACAAAAATTCAAGAGGAAATGGGTGAAGATATTAGTATAAAGGAGATAAAGGCCAAAATACAAAATTGGTCCAAGATTTTCTCGCCTAAAAATTCAATTTCTCACCCAATTTTTTGAGTTCCGCTTCGAATTCATTATTAAATTTATAACAATATCTGTGGTCATCATCAATATTTGCTTTTTGTATTCATTTCGAATACCTTCCATGAATCCCCTTTTTTTGTTAGAAACTCAAAAAATTTTTATTACAAAACAATTACTTTCCAGTAACTTGCCAGTTAAAGGCAAGCGAGCTACTGGCATGCCAATTACTAGTAAATGTGTTTTGGGCTTGCCAGTTACTGGCCTATGCCAGCAACTGGCATGCTAGCTACTTTCTCCATTTACTGGTATGTGTGTATCTGGATTTAAACTTGGGTCAATGGATACTTAAATGTTTAACATTTATCTTTGTCTGAAATATGAATTATTGATATTATATTTTAAGACTATTTTTGGGGTTAATAATAAGAGGTAAGATTGAGGTGTATTGCTTGGTTTTGTGCCGTTTCTTTTTCCATTAGTTGGGTAATTGTAAAGAGAGAGTCAATAGTCGGTCGTATCAAAAAAGGAACGACAGCGAATAAGACAAAATATTACCATAAACGATCATAATTTTGAGGTGGTCAAAGAATTCAAATACCTAGGAGCAACAATTACCAGTGAAAACACAGGAGAACAGGAATTTGAAATACGAATACTGGCGGGGAATAAATCATTCTTTGCCATTCAACATCTAATGAGGTCAAAGCTTCTCTCAAGGCGTACCAAAATCCAAATGTACAAAACCATAATACGACCAGCAGTGACATATGAAGTGAAACATGGACATTGAGAAAGAAAGAAATCAATAAGCTATTAGTATGGGAACGCAAAATCCTGCGAATTATATATGGTCCTTGCAGGGACAGCGTGACAAATGAATGGAGGAGCAGATACAACAATGAAATAGAGACTCTCTTCGGGAAAGGAAACATCGTAAGATACATAAAAGCCAATAGATTAAGATGGGCAGGCCACGTGGTACGGAGTGATGACGACAGACTGATTAGCAATGTGTTTTGGGAAAGACCAGATGGTAGAAGATCGACAGGAAGGCCTAGAAAAAGGTGGAAAGGCGCAGTCAGGGAAGACCTGGAGAAGATGGAAGTAAGGCCATGGGAAATAATAGCACAGGATCGGAATCAATGGAAGGCAATAGTAAACGCGGCAAAAACTCACGAAGAGTTGTAAAAGCCAATGATGATGATGATGAATAGGCGATTTACCTTCTCTGAAGCCAGCCTGCTCTTCTGCCTCCACATCACTGTATTTCCTCTCCATTCTATTTTTTTTTTAGTTTTCTGTAGCTCTCGAGTGCTTAACACTGCTGTTTCTTATTAGTTGTCACATATATATTTAGCGCCCTTTTCATATATATGATTGATAGAACCGAAGTTCTCCACTCTTCCGGTATCTATTCATTTATACACTTTTGATACATACTAGATAGGTGCCAGTATAGTTTGACGGTTCCGTAGTTTGAGTGGGATATTACCTAGACCTGATGATTTTGTATTTTTCGACAGTTAACATACTTGTTTTACTTCTCTACTGTCAATCCTTAGTGGAGATACTACTGTATTTACTTATACATAAGAATATGTTTGTGATGATTGTAGATATTCTGGTTTTCCTTGGTCAGTAGCTTTTCAAAGTATTCGTTTTATTACATAGGCTAATAGAAAAGATAATGTATTTAATCTTTTCTTTTCAAAGATATTTTAGTACTTTTCAGATTTTGGTATTTTCAGCATAGTTCTTTCGTATTTACTTTGATCCGTTTTTACGTTTTTAAAATGTGTTGTATTTATCACGTTTGATTTTTATTTTCTATTCGATTTCTTCATCTCTCCAATAAGTCTTTCTTTGTGAAGTCTTTTCATACTTCCCCAACACTTTTTCTGTTGTTGCCCTTAAATATTATTTAATAGTTGCTCTTTATATAGCTATTTTATCATGTTTTTTTAGCATAGCATAGAGTTTTTCATGTAGTCGGATTTGTGGAGTATTTCTAAGCTATCGTTGTAGAAGTTATTACATGATCAAATGTTTATATTTCTTGATGCTGAAAAAACCATTTAGGATTCGTAAGATCTTTTAATCTGCTTGATCAAAAGAGCTTACAAAAATATTTTCTGCTTGATTGTATTTACGAGGTAGGATATATATATATATATATATATATATATATATATATATATATATATATATATATATACGGATATATTGGGTTTAGTAGTCAATATATTGGCCTTTAAGTAAAACTCTTTTAGGTTTGCTAAGCTTTCGAGTTTATTTTACTCTTTTTCAAAACATACTAAAAATTAACATAAAAAATTTACATTAGAAAAATGAAGTTCTTATGTCTTAAATAGGCTTACCCTTGTGAGAATTGTCTTTTAAAATTAGCAAAATTTTACATTTTGTCATTATGTCATTAACATAATGACATTAAATTTGATTTACTTTTTATTTCTGTCAAAACTTATTACTAAGGTTTCCATATCTCTTCTATTTTTTATATTTATTTTAGGTGAGTTTGACAGAAGAAGTGTCTATGTTTATGCAAACCTTCATTGCAAATTTTGATATAATATTAGTTATTAAACAAGCAACAGAGTTTATGTTACTAAGTATTTAAGAAAGAAAAAATACAAATAAAAATAAATTTTATCTCATTTGAACTTGGAATAATCCCTTTCATATGCGTAATTTTAAGAACTTTTATATTGTTATTCTTTTATTTAAAAGAAGATTACTGTATATAGCACTAAGATTTTCAATGTCTTCTCTTTTGTTTAAGGTGTTTTGTGTAGTTTTAATTAAACACATTTCTAGAAACAGTCTTTTGTTGTAATTTCTTTCCCTTCTCAATATTTCTGTTTGATCATAGTTAGGCGTATGGCCCATTGTAATACAATGTTCACTTAATGCACAGGCTTGTACTTTATTCAGATTAATATCACTCTTGTGAGATGTTAATCTTCCGGATAAATTTCTGGACGTTTCTCCAATATATATTCTATTACAATTATTACAGGGTAGAGAGTATACTACATTGGAGCTTTCTCTATTATTTAAGGGTGTT
Source organism: Diabrotica balteata (assembly GCA_918026665.1). Classification (NCBI taxonomy): domain Eukaryota; kingdom Metazoa; phylum Arthropoda; class Insecta; order Coleoptera; family Chrysomelidae; genus Diabrotica; species Diabrotica balteata. The sequence goes on along the minus strand of OU898278.1, from coordinate 148,552,650 downwards.
TTAAGTTTAGTATATAATTTCGATATTGTTTTTATATTTCTGGTTCCAATTTTGATATTAGGTACTTCTCTAAATGTATTTAGTAGTCTATTTGTTAAACCTGGAATATATGGTAAAGAGTGGTACAATGTATTTTGGTTGTTTGTTGAAACTTCTGTTTGATTTGTTCTGATGACTTGAGAGATACCAAAAATAAGTCTGTTTAGAAGTTTAGTAGTAGAAGTATAATCTTCTTTTAAATAAAAGAATAACAATATAAAAGTTCTTAAAATTACGCATATGAAAAGGATTATTCCAAGTTCAAATGAGATAAAATTTATTTTTATTTGTATTTTTTCTTTCTTAAATACTTAGTAACATAAACTCTGTTGCTTGTTTAATAACTAATATTATATCAAAATTTGCAATGAAGGTTTGCATAAACATAGACACTTCTTCTGTCAAACTCACCTAAAATAAATATAAAAAATAGAAGAGATATGGAAACCTTAGTAATAAGTTTTGACAGAAATAAAAAGTAAATCAAATTTAATGTCTTTATGTTAATGACATAATGACAAAATGTAAAATTTTGCTAATTTTAAAAGACAATTCTCACAAGGGTAAGCCTATTTAAGACATAAGAACTTCATTTTTCTAATGTAAATTTTTTATGTTAATTTTTAGTATGTTTTGAAAAAGAGTAAAATAAACTCGAAAGCTTAGCAAACCTAAAAGAGTTTTACTTAAAGGCCAATATATTGACTACTAAACCCAATATATCCGTATATATTATTCACATAGTCACTAAAGCCCTTTCTAAGAATATATATATATATATATATATATATATATATATATATATATATATATATATATATATATATGTAAATACTTTTTTCTTTTTGGGTGTGGTAGTCAATAAAAAATAGAGCTTTGCTAAGGCGTACTATTTATTCTGAATTCCGAGCTTTCGGTGGTTATTTGCCACCTTTATCAAGGTCTACAATGAAAATTACTGTGTTATAACATTAGGCTGATGTAATATAAAAGTTATAAAAACTTACCAGAAAGTAAGATTCATAGCATATAAAACACAACGTTAAATAACATAATGTGATCTGAATTATTGAAGGCATTAAAAATTTTAAAAACTTTAAAATACTTAAAAATTAAAGAACATGTTACAAAGTTTAAAAAGTAAAAAATAAGACGACATGTTTGACAAAAAACAGTCGTCTTCGCAGGTTTGAATTCAGTCACATCTCACGAACAGAAAGAGGTAGTAGGAGGAACTATTGTTGTTTAAATAGTTCGATGTAACTACAAAAAACAAACTTTCAAACTGATGTCTAACAAAATGCCGTTTGTGATTTTAGGTACTACCAACCATGTTACCAACTTAGAATTGAGAGGGAAATTTAAAAAAAGGTTTTATTATGTCAAAAAATAAAAAGAAAATAGTATTTAGTAAATAGGTTTAGAAAAAACAAACAAACAAAACAAAATGAACATCTGAATAATAACTGAAGTTAATCATGATAATTATAGCAATTAATAATGGAATTTACGAAACATGAAGCACTCTGAGATGCAGAAAACCCTAGTCAAAAGTCAAAATAAAATTGTAAATTTTGCTAAGATTCTGGATCTCAGATCTTTTATTCAGATTGTTGTTATCACTCTTGCTGATATGTACCATTTCTAAGAATGTTCTCTTAAATTTATTTTTCTCTCTGGCTAATATTTTAACATTGTTGAAATCTATCTTATGGTCTAGATCGATAGTGTGTTCTGCCAAAGCACAAGTGGGTTTATTTAGTCTACAGTCACTCTTATGAGAAATGATACGACTAGACAGATTTCTTCCAGTTTCACCAATGTACGTGGATGGACATTCAGTACATTGAATGCAATAAACAACATCTCTTGACTCTAAAGTAGTTAGGGGTTGTTTTATTTTGCTATATAGCTGACGTATGGTTTTGATGTTCTTGTTAGCTATTTTGATGTTCTTAAATTCTTTGAAAATTTTAGTAAGTTCTACGGTTAGTTTTGGAATATACGGAAGGGCATAAAAATACACACTTGTTTGAGAAGAATTGTTTTGTGCTGAGGGCACTGATTGAGAATTAGTGAGAATGTTATTTCTGTTAACAAATGGAACATTAAAAATTAATTTATTAATCAGTCTTAGAGGATATGAATTTTCAACAAAAATATTCCGTAAGAGGTTTAGATCATGTTGGAGATGATCTGGATGTGATAACCTTTTGACACGTTCTTTCATTGCTAGGACTAGGTTGGTTTTCATTCTAGGAGGGTGATGGGAATGGTAGCTTATGAATCTATTGCTACATATAGGTTTTCTATACCATTGTGTTTTCACAACATTATCCTCACATCTATGCAAACGCATGTCAAGGAAGGGCAAAGATCCCTCCCGCTCTTCCTCGCACGTGAATTGCAAGTGTGGGTTTTGTTGGTTGAAAACATTTAAAGTAAATTGTATGGAGTCTGCTGGTAGTGCCAAGATTAAGTCATCCACGTATCTTTTTATAAAAGGTATTTCAAAATTGATTTGTTGCAAACAATCTTTAATCAAATCGTCTAAGACATAATTACAAAGAATTGGTGAAATGGTGGACCCCATTGGAGTACCAAAGACTTGTTTGTAGTAACAGTCATTAAAAATAAAAACATTAGAGTCAAAAACAAAAGAAATGAGTTTTTTGATATTAGATAAGTTAAGAGTTGTGTGCATTGATATGTCATCCCAGTGTTTCTCAACACTAACCAGAATTGTTTGTAAAGGTAAATTAGTAAACAAAGACACTACATCAAAACTAACGAGCTTATAATTGATAGGTAATTTTAAGTTATTAATAAAAGAACTGAAACTGAAAGAGTCCTGAATGCAGAAATCATTGTTACTGTAGGTTTCTGTGAGAATATTGGTTAAAAAACTTGCTATGGGGCCATTAGGTGTACCTATTGAGGAAACTATTGGTCTCATAGACAAAGTAGGTTTATGAATTTTTGGAAGTGCATAAAATCTAGGAGCAATTGAATTATAAATTTTCAAAGTTTTCCCAACTGATTGATCTATTTGATTCTCCTTTACCAAATCAGAAACTAGTTTATTAGCCTTTTGTTGCAGAGTACACACAGGATTGTTGTTTAACTTTTTATAATATTTAGTGTCTGTTAATAAGTCTTCACATTTTTGTATATAGTCCCTAGTGTACATTGCTACAGTGACATTGCCTTTGTCGCTCTGAACAATCTTGATCTCAGGGTGATGTTTCAAAAAAGTTTTGCATTTAATGTAGTATTTATTTAAAAAGTGGTCTTTTTCATCTTTGTTGAGAAAGTTCGTGATTATATTAGTGCATTTGGACCTTAGAATGTCCTTATCGACATTCTCAATTGGTCTTAAAATGTTCTCGATGTCTGCCAACAAAGAGGAAACTTTGAAATCTTTTTTGTTAGGAAGCAAAGCGAATTTAGGGCCTAAGGCCAACAACTTTTTAACTTCTACAGGAAATTCTAAGTCTGTAAGGTTTTTAAACCAACTCTCCCTGAAATCAATACTGTCAAAACTATCTAATCTGAACTTATTAAATTTATTGATATTAGTTCTCTTAATTTTATGAAAAAGATTGTTATAAATTATCTGTTGTCTACGTTTAAACTCAACATATGTGTGATAATTAAGTATAGATTTTGATTTGGCTTGGAGATCTTTTAGCTTATTTTCAAAATGATTAATATCAGCAAAAGTAATTTTGATTTCTAAATTAAGAATATTTTTTCCAAACCTTTTACTAAGTCCTTGAGATCGAAAATCTATCTCTCCTCTCCTGTGATGTAGTAAATTATTCACATTTGTCAAACTGTTCGTGATATGGTTCGGAAAACAATCTGCATTTCGACACTTAATTAAAAAAGTCTTTCTGTTCCTTAACGCTGCCAGTTTGGTGTTCACATTAGCCCATTCCTTTAGGTACGACACAAGTAATGGTCCGTATTGGAGTCTGATGTCCTCATAAAAACCCATACTAAAAGAAAGACAAGGTAGTCCAAAGTTTTTTGACTAGTTTGGAAAAAATATGTAAATACTTTTTTCTTTTTGGGTGTGGTAGTCAATAAAAAATAGAGCTTTGCTAAGGCGTACTATTTATTCTGAATTCCGAGCTTTCGGTGGTTATTTGCCACCTTTATCAAGGTCTACAATGAAAATTACTGTGTTATAACATTATTTCATTGTAGACCTTGATAAAGGTGGCAAATAACCACCGAAAGCTCGGAATTCAGAATAAATAGTACGCCTTAGCAAAGCTCTATTTTTTATTGACTACCACACCCAAAAAGAAAAAAGTATTTACATATTTTTTCCAAACTAGTCAAAAAACTTTGGACTACCTTGTCTTTCTTTTAGTATGGGTTTTTATGAGGACATCAGACTCCAATACGGACCATTACTTGTGTCGTACCTAAAGGAATGGGCTAATGTGAACACCAAACTGGCAGCGTTAAGGAACAGAAAGACTTTTTTAATTAAGTGTCGAAATGCAGATTGTTTTCCGAACCATATCACGAACAGTTTGACAAATGTGAATAATTTACTACATCACAGGAGAGGAGAGATAGATTTTCGATCTCAAGGACTTAGTAAAAGGTTTGGAAAAAATATTCTTAATTTAGAAATCAAAATTACTTTTGCTGATATTAATCATTTTGAAAATAAGCTAAAAGATCTCCAAGCCAAATCAAAATCTATACTTAATTATCACACATATGTTGAGTTTAAACGTAGACAACAGATAATTTATAACAATCTTTTTCATAAAATTAAGAGAACTAATATCAATAAATTTAATAAGTTCAGATTAGATAGTTTTGACAGTATTGATTTCAGGGAGAGTTGGTTTAAAAACCTTACAGACTTAGAATTTCCTGTAGAAGTTAAAAAGTTGTTGGCCTTAGGCCCTAAATTCGCTTTGCTTCCTAACAAAAAAGATTTCAAAGTTTCCTCTTTGTTGGCAGACATCGAGAACATTTTAAGACCAATTGAGAATGTCGATAAGGACATTCTAAGGTCCAAATGCACTAATATAATCACGAACTTTCTCAACAAAGATGAAAAAGACCACTTTTTAAATAAATACTACATTAAATGCAAAACTTTTTTGAAACATCACCCTGAGATCAAGATTGTTCAGAGCGACAAAGGCAATGTCACTGTAGCAATGTACACTAGGGACTATATACAAAAATGTGAAGACTTATTAACAGACACTAAATATTATAAAAAGTTAAACAACAATCCTGTGTGTACTCTGCAACAAAAGGCTAATAAACTAGTTTCTGATTTGGTAAAGGAGAATCAAATAGATCAATCAGTTGGGAAAACTTTGAAAATTTATAATTCAATTGCTCCTAGATTTTATGCACTTCCAAAAATTCATAAACCTACTTTGTCTATGAGACCAATAGTTTCCTCAATAGGTACACCTAATGGCCCCATAGCAAGTTTTTTAACCAATATTCTCACAGAAACCTACAGTAACAATGATTTCTGCATTCAGGACTCTTTCAGTTTCAGTTCTTTTATTAATAACTTAAAATTACCTATCAATTATAAGCTCGTTAGTTTTGATGTAGTGTCTTTGTTTACTAATTTACCTTTACAAACAATTTTGGTTAGTGTTGAGAAACACTGGGATGACATATCAATGCACACAACTCTTAACTTATCTAATATCAAAAAACTCATTTCTTTTGTTTTTGACTCTAATGTTTTTATTTTTAATGACTGTTACTACAAACAAGTCTTTGGTACTCCAATGGGGTCCACCATTTCACCAATTCTTTGTAATTATGTCTTAGACGATTTGATTAAAGATTGTTTGCAACAAATCAATTTTGAAATACCTTTTATAAAAAGATACGTGGATGACTTAATCTTGGCACTACCAGCAGACTCCATACAATTTACTTTAAATGTTTTCAACCAACAAAACCCACACTTGCAATTCACGTGCGAGGAAGAGCGGGAGGGATCTTTGCCCTTCCTTGACATGCGTTTGCATAGATGTGAGGATAATGTTGTGAAAACACAATGGTATAGAAAACCTATATGTAGCAATAGATTCATAAGCTACCATTCCCATCATCCTCCTAGAATGAAAACCAACCTAGTCCTAGCAATGAAAGAACGTGTCAAAAGGTTATCACATCCAGATCATCTCCAACATGATCTTAACCTCTTACGGAATATTTTTGTTGAAAATTCATATCCTCTAAGACTGATTAATAAATTAATTTTTAATGTTCCATTTGTTAACAGAAATAACATTCTCACTAATTCTCAATCAGTGCCCTCAGCACAAAACAATTCTTCTCAAACAAGTGTGTATTTTTATGCCCTTCCGTATATTCCAAAACTAACCGCAGAACTTACTAAAATTTTCAAAGAATTTAAGAACATCAAAATAGCTAACAAGAACATCAAAACCATACGTCAGCTATATAGCAAAATAAAACAACCCCTAACTACTTTAGAGTCAAGAGATGTTGTTTATTGCATTCAATGTACTGAATGTCCATCCACGTACATTGGTGAAACTGGAAGAAATCTGTCTAGTCGTATCATTTCTCATAAGAGTGACTGTAGACTAAATAAACCCACTTGTGCTTTGGCAGAACACACTATCGATCTAGACCATAAGATAGATTTCAACAATGTTAAAATATTAGCCAGAGAGAAAAATAAATTTAAGAGAACATTCTTAGAAATGGTACATATCAGCAGGAGTGATAACAACAATCTGAATAAAAGATCTGAGATCCAGAATCTTAGCAAAATTTACAATTTTATTTTGACTTTTGACTAGGGTTTTCTGCATCTCAGAGTGCTTCATGTTTCGTAAATTCCATTATTAATTGCTATAATTATCATGATTAACTTCAGTTATTATTCAGATGTTCATTTTGTTTTGTTTGTTTGTTTTTTCTAAACCTATTTACTAAATACTATTTTCTTTTTATTTTTTGACATAATAAAACCTTTTTTTAAATTTCCCTCTCAATTCTAAGTTGGTAACATGGTTGGTAGTACCTAAAATCACAAACGGCATTTTGTTAGACATCAGTTTGAAAGTTTGTTTTTTGTAGTTACATCGAACTATTTAAACAACAATAGTTCCTCCTACTACCTCTTTCTGTTCGTGAGATGTGACTGAATTCAAACCTGCGAAGACGACTGTTTTTTGTCAAACATGTCGTCTTATTTTTTACTTTTTAAACTTTGTAACATGTTCTTTAATTTTTAAGTATTTTAAAGTTTTTAAAATTTTTAATGCCTTCAATAATTCAGATCACATTATGTTATTTAACGTTGTGTTTTATATGCTATGAATCTTACTTTCTGGTAAGTTTTTATAACTTTTATATTACATCAGCCTAATGTTATAACACAGTAATTTTCATTGTAGACCTTGATAAAGGTGGCAAATAACCACCGAAAGCTCGGAATTCAGAATAAATAGTACGCCTTAGCAAAGCTCTATTTTTTATTGACTACCACACCCAAAAAGAAAAAAGTATTTACATATATTTTTTCCAAACTAGTCAAAAAACTTTGGACTACCTTGTCTATATATATATATATATATATATATATATATATATATATATATATATATATATATATATATATATATATTCGTATGAACTTTACACATTGCAGTTTTACATGAAGAAAAGGAAGAAAAAAGTGGCACTAACAATAATAAATAAGTAAGTAAATAAGTAAACACTGACACAGAACATATAAAATTAAAATTTTTAAAATTAAAGTCCAAGGTTACATCCTCGAAGCCAATTTGTCGCCTTGGGAGTAAGTTGGTGGATTTCTTGAAGGCTGCCAAAGAACTTGGTGGCTGGACACTCGAAGACGATGTGGTTAATTGTTTGTTCAGCGGCGCTGCATTTGTCACATTCCAGGCTGGCATTTATACCCCATTGATTCAGCGATTTGTTACAAATTCCATGACCAACTCGTATTCTATTTAGGTTGCACCATTCACGACGGGAAGAGAAAAGCCGTCTGGTTTGATTGTGGGGTTTTCTATCAGATTGGAATTTCTGATGTCTGGATTCCATTCGCCCATCCAGTGCTCTTCGGTAGTGAAAACAGCCAATTTTGTAGCAGTTCTAGTAGGTGGATGTCTGGATTTCAGTCGTAACTGCCTTTGGTGTAGTTCAGCGATGTCTGTGTTTATCGGTAGTTCTGGGTTTTGTTGGCATTTTTGAACTAGAGTGTTGAGTGCGGCTAGTCGTCTTGTTGCTGGTGGAGTGATGTTGCTTAAAACTGGAAGCCACGAGGCAGGATAGGAAATGGGCATTAAAATAAACTCAAACAAAACCAAATTTTGTTAGATCCAGACATAGAAATAAAACATAGAATAGCAATGACTAAAACTACTTTTATGAAAATGAAGTCATTTCTTTGTAATAACCACCTCAGTTTAGAACTAAGCCAAAGAATGGTTAAGTGCTATGTTTGTTCCATACTTTTGTATAGTGCAGAAGTGTGGATGCTAAAAGTATCGATCATGAATAAAATTGAAGCATTGGAAATGTAGGTTCATAGACGACTGCTAAAGTTACCTTGGACAGCAAGGAAAACTAATGAAGAAGTATTAAGGAGCATCAACAAAGATACAGAACTGCTATAGACTGTTAAACATCGAAAATTGTTTTATCTGGGACATGTAGTAAGGGGAAGTCGATATAAAATATTACAACTGATCCTAAAAGGCAAAATAGAGGGCCGTAGAGGTGTAGAAAGAAAACAAGTTTCTTGGTTAAAAAACATTCGTGAATGGACTCAAATACCAAATGCAGGACAATTATTCCATATTGCAGAAGATCGAGAAACCTTCGCAATGGTGATCGCCAACATTGGATAATTCTGATATGGTACGGAAAAAGAAGAAGCTCTTTTGGTCGCATATGTTAATTAACCTGGCTCCGTTGTCATTTAAAATGTTTTTCCCGAAGTGACCAACAATGTTTTCTTCTTCTTCTTCTTAGCCTTCTATCGTCCATATTTGGACATAGGCCTCTCCCAACTCCTTCCATCGGTCTCTATCATGAGCAACATATTTCCAATTTGTTTCGGCTATTCTTTTAATGTCATCAACCCATCTCATCTGTGGTCTTCCTCTTGGTCGTTTACTTTCGTAAGGTCTCCAATGTTGAATTGTAGTATTCCAACGTTGGTCTTTCTGTCTAGCAGTGTGGCCTGCGAAGCTCCATTTAAGTTTGGCAATTTTTGTTGTTTATGTCCTCGACTTTTGTTTTGGATCTTACCCAGTCGTTCCTCTTTTTATCTGACAGTCGTATACCTAACATTGCTCTTTCCGTTGTTCTTTTTGTTGTGGCTACTTTATTTATGTTTGCCTTGGTTAGGGTCCAGGTTTGACATCCATATGTCATGATAGGAGAGATGCATTGGTTGAACACTTTGCTCCTCAAGTATTGGGGTATTTTGCGGTTCTTAAGTATCCAACTAAGTTTTCCAAATCCTGCCCATGCTAGTCTGGCTCTTCTAGTAATTTCCGCACTTTAGTTTTTTTTGTCAAGTCTCAGGATTTGGCCTAGGTAGATATATTCTTGGATTTGTTCTACCTTACTGCCGTTTATAGTTATATGTCTGGGGTCATCTGTGTTTGTCATTATTTTTGTTTTTTTTCATATTCATTTTTAGGCCGACGTATTGGGAGCTGGCTGCTAGTTCCCCCAACATAATTTGCAGTTCCTCGAATGTGCTCGCTATAATCACTATGTCGTCAACGAATCTGAGGTGGTTTAACTTGTTGCCATTAACGTTAATGCCATAGGTTAACCAATTTGTAGTTTGAAGACGTCTTCTAGGCCTAGGTTGAAAAGCTTTGGCGATATTACGTCTCCTTGTCTCACTCCTCTCTTAACGGGGATGAGATTTGTACTTTCTTTGTCCAACAATTTAACCAACAATCATTTAATTTTTTTCCTCTCCGAGCATTTAGGTCTCCTAACAGAATGATTTCACTCGCGCTTCCTATTTATGAGATTTAATATGAGAGTTTCTTAAAAAACATATTTAACTCTTACTAGAGCATTCTCATTTACAGCGTAAGCTCCTATAATGATGACTTTACTTCCTAGCAAGTTTAGATTTAGTTTATTGAAAACCAATAAAAGGCAATAAAAAACCGTCAAAATATTATTATAGATTGATTGTTTCTTATTAACGTTTATAATCATAAATTCGTCTATTTCCAAATATATTAATATTCAGAATACACTTGAACATTTTTTTATATTTGAATAAAAAGAAACGAAATGAAAATAATATTCAAAAATCTAAGTATTCCTGAAATACTTTTTACATATTTTTCTTGTTAAACCCCAGAACGCATCTCGCCAAACAAAAATAAAGTATAAAATCGTTCAATCACGAGATATCATCTTATTCGAATAGTAAATTTTGCTGATCAGGCCCTTCTTCGATTCAAATATTTGTCGTTATGTTATTCCATTGATATTCGTCGCTTGTTGCCTAGAGTCAACATTGTGATACATACAAAGATAAATAAAATAAATAGAAAATTTTATTCTTTTCGAAGTTTATAGCTTATTAAAAATTAAGCGGAATAATATTGGTTGTAAAATTATGGTATGATAATTTTTTTATAATTTTGTACGATATTAGGTATCTATCATTTATTCTTTTAAAAAAATGTTGGATCTTTTTTTTAATTGTGTGCTTTAAATAACTCGAACACACGAACTATTTATAAATTGAGTATATAAAAGTATCTAAACAAGCAGGGTAAAGTGTCCAGTGGCAGTTCATCAGTAATTATCTAGTCAGATCTTCTGGAAAGTTTTTTTGTCTTTTTCTCCTCTCTGATGGTTAGATACTACACGTACTAGTACACGTACTAATTGGTTTTCATAGTGTAACATCCTATCTTGTACTTTACTGCTCTGGATAGAATTTCAACATTAATGAATGAGATTTTTAAATCTTCATATATTATAATGTTGGAGGTGAACCAGGATGCGTTTATTTTTAATTCAAATTTGCCTTATGTACACTGTGCCTAATATAAATATTGGTACCAATTGTATGAGCTGTGGTTCTTCATATTTTATAAGTTCCTTTGATATTTAAACCTCCCTAGAAGCTCTCTATTTTTAATATTAATTAAAGCTTCCTTCCCTGTGCCGCTTTTTTATTTACATTAGTTTATTTAATGTTTCGATTTTCTGGAGTTCCGTTATTGTACATTACTAGGTTAAATTGTTCAGAGGTATATTTTACACTAATCGTAGGTAATATGGTTCACATTTATCATTTCTTCTAGCAAAACTTTTTTCCATTGTTCTGTTTTCCTTTTTCATAAATGCGTATATCTCATATTAAACTCTTTTTTTATAGGATCTTTGTGTGCTTTTTAAAATAAAAAAAAAACATTAAAATGATATGAGAGAAAAAAAGAAAGTTTATCTTAAATATACATCCTTTTTAGTAAACTTTCTTTTTTTTGTGCCATTTTAATTTGGTCTTTTCTGGACTGGTATATTTTTTATTTATTGTAATATCATATAAATACATTATGAATATCATTAACCAGCTATTTTAGTACATGATGACACTTTAAATATTGTTAGCTCGCTATCACCATTTTTCGCGATCCTTTGCCAGCAAGACGACTTTGTGTAGCCTTTCATATTTTCCTATATTACCAATAATAGTTCCATAGTGTTCGATCTTCCCGCTACGTGGATGAAGTAATTTTACTTATTTTAAAAGCCGTTCTTTATATTAAGCTCTTCCAGAATTGACAGCTTGGTTCTGTGTTTTGTCTAGGACATATGTAGAATTCTTCTGTAGATCCAAATTTCAAAGGCTATTTTTTTATTAAATTTTTATTTATCGTATGGCATTTGACACATTTACATTTAAATTTACATATATTTTGTATAAAACATTACACATATGTTTACAAACGAACCTCTAACTTATTTATATATTCTATCGACTCTGGAGTCGCCATTAAGAAATCCTCTGACCTGCCTTGATAGGATCTTGTGGGACACTGTGCTGTAATGTGACAGATGGTTTGTGGTTGTCCGCCGTCACAGAGTGAGAATGAGAATGGTCGTTTACCTCATTTGTGTATTATATAAACGAATCTAACGTGTTTGGTTCTGATTCGGTTTCACATAGTACATGTGTTGCATGGTAAGTCAAAACCTGGTGGTTTTTGTGTGATGCAGGGTAAGCTGCTATTTTGTTGTTCCATCCATTCTCGAGTCCAAGTGGTCGTTAAGTTGAACTTATTTTCCACTGCAATCTGTGCTGTTTTTATTGGCAGTAAACTGGAGCGTAAACGGTTATCGTTAGCAGCATATATATATATATATATATATATATATATATATATATATATATATATATATATATATATATCTTGATAAATTGGCAGGGCCTCGTTGCTAAGTATCTTTTGGTACTCACTAGTGAGGGAGTGTATACGCCGTAGTCTGGGTGGTGGAATGTGGCTCAGGACTGGGAGCCATTGCGTAGGGGTGGATTTGATAATACTAGCAATTATTCTCATTGTATTGTTTAATTGGGCATCTACTTTGTGTGTATGTGGGCTGTTAAGCCAGGCTGAAAAGCATCAAAGGCTATGATTATATTTCTATCGATTTTTTTGAGAGTCCATGTTTCAGCGTATGTAGGAATGGAAAATTGACAAATCTGACTTTAGTATTTCTTACTATTGTTTGGTCATTCCATTTTAGACAACACGGGTCTTCTCCATTCTGCTTATGTGGTTATTCCATCCTTTTTTTCTATTTTTTTGTCCATTTATTTATACACTGTATGTTAGATTTTCTTCTAATGTCTTCACTTCTTTTTCGATCTCTCAGCGTATTTCCTGTAATTCTTCTCAGTACTCTAATCTCTGCAGTTTTTAGTAGCCTTTGCGTTGTGACTATGTGGGGTCTTGTTTCTGATGCATATGTCATTATTGGTCTTACACTGGCTTTATAAATTCCTGACTTTATCCCAGTGTGAATGTGTCTATTTCGCCATATAATGTTACTTAGGCATATTGCCAGTCTATTTGCTTTTTGTATTTGATCTCTTACTTCTTTGTCCAGGTTTTCATAGCTAGACAGTGTAATTCCCAGGTATTTTATTTCCATAACTTGTTGAATATTGATACCATCAATTTCTATTTTACACATGGTTGGTTCTTTGCTGACTACTATTGTTTTAGTTTTTTGAGATAAGATTATTATATAATATTCTTCTGCTCTTATATTAAATACATGAACCAGTCTTTCCAGACTATCTTCAACTTGGGCTATCAATATTGCGTTGTCTGCATAACAGAGTATTTTTATTTTTTTTGTTTCCCATTCTGTATCCACTTCCTTTGTTAATGCTTTTGATGACTTCATCCTTGATCAAGTTGAAGAATATGTGCTTAATGAATTCCCTTATCTTATTCTGCCTATTTTTATAAGTTCTACAAGTTTTCCATCTATTCTGACTTTCATTTTGTTGTTTTGGTAGATGTTTTCGATAGCTTTTATAATATTTAGGGCAACTTTTCTATTATACAGAAAATGGATTACATCTTTGAGTCTTACTCTGTCAAACGCTTTCTTTAGGTCAATCAGACACAGATATTCTGGTCTATTATACTCTATTGAATTCGCAGTAATTTGCTTTATAACGAATATTGCATCTGTACACGATCTTTCACTAAGAAAACACCGTTGTTCATCTGCTAAACTTATCCTCTGGTTTTCTGGTTTTCTGGCTGTTTTCATCTTCTTTTTCGAATAGTAGAATTAATTCGCCCGTTCGCCATTCTTCTGGTATTTTATTATGTTTTATAATTGTATTAATTAATGTTATTATTTGTTCTGTCATTGCTGCTCCACAAAACTTTAGTAATTCGTTTAGTATCCTGTCGTTATCTGCTGCTTTTCTGTTGTTTAACCTTTCAAGTGTTTTCTAAACTTCCTATACATTAATATTAAATTCTTTATTTGTGGTAATTTGTGGTGTTTCTGGCTCCAGCATTATTTGCTCTTCTTCTGCATAGAGCTTTTTACGTACCGTTTTCTAAGTGTTATGGTTTTATTAGTTCCTTTACCTCCGCTCTTTGACCTCTTATGAAGCACCTTATTTTCTATTGCAGAACGTAAAAATCATGTTCCATTTCTTTTGAAAAGCGTTCCCAGTGATCATGGTATGCCTCTTGTGTTTTGGTTGACATGGTTAATGTATTTAAGGTAAGCTTTTTTCTTTTCTTTACATTTTTCTTTAACTTCTTTACAAAACCATGGAGTTCTTCGCCTTGGGAACGATTTATTTTATTTATATTTCTTTCACCAAGAACTTCCTTGGCCAAGGCTGAGATGTTAGACTTAATTTTTGCCCAGCTTTCTTTGACTCCATCACTTTCTGTGTTGCTGCTTTTTTCGGTTATTTTTTTTGTGGAATAGGTATCTTCTAGAGTAATCCTGTAAGCTTTCGACTTCGATCTTTGTGTGTTTTGGTGTTTTTTATCACATATATGTGTTTTCATTTGGATTTTGCACAGTACCAATTTATGATCGCTTTCCTTTTCTGCTGATCTGATTTCCTACATCCAAGATTTGAGAGCACTCTCTACTCGACAGAATATAGTATATCATAGATCTTTGTCCTTTAACGTTTTCAAAAGTGTATTTGTATTTTGTATGGAAAAAATCTATCATTAATACGTATCTCGTTTATTACTATTTTATTTATTAAAACACCCACAATTTTTTTCAGAACCGCAGTTTGCAAAATATAGATTGTCATGATGGTCGCCAACATCCAAAATGGATAGGCCCTACAAGAAGAAGATCTCGTTTAAGCTGCAGTGGTACGTCAAAGTGTCTCGGTTTTTATTTCTGATAGTTTCGTTATATTGCTGTTTTATTCGTAGAAGTATATCATTGCCACCACGGGCAATAAAATCACCTATAATGATTATATATTCGAAAGAAAATGCAAAAAAGTATTTTTGAAGTGTGTATATTTTAGGCAATTCCTAGCTGAGCGCTTTCGGCTTTACAAAGCCATCATCAGAGCTATGCTACAATAAAATGTTCTAGTAAGTACTAATTGGTAAAGATTGTAATTTTTAACTTACGTCAATTTTTAAATACCACTACAAAGGAGAGATCTCATTTCCTTAAGTTTCAAAATTATGATTTTTTGTAGGAGTTGGAATTCTTAAAACATATAAAAAACATATAAAAAGTCGACACTGGACTTCACAAACACGTTAAAAAATTGAAAAAATTTTTGTCATGGTACGGGTTTAAGACCCGACCATCTATTGATGTGAGGACGTAGACTGAATAGAACTAGTGAAATCAAATGTCGGTCCTTTTAAACGATTTTTCAAAAGTGACAGGTGACAAATGTCATATATAGGAAATAGAGATTGTTTTTTTAAATTCTTACAAAATTATTTAGTAGTTTGGAATTACTACTAGTCAACAAAGACTTTCTAAAAATTAAGTTTTTAAATTAAATTTTATGTGTTCATCACATCATACAGAATGACATTAATTTGTAAATTCACTCAAGTCATTGCTCAAGGTCAATGTATGTTCAATCTGACAGCTATCCTTAAGGAACAAGGGCTCAAATTGTTCAACAACACTATAAAGAAGAAACCTGGTATTAATGTTATGTTATCTGATACTTAAGTGTATTAAGAATTGTATGTCTTGATGGAAAATTGTAAGAACTTTGCATAAAAAATTTTTTTAAGAATGTATTTTCATGTTTCAATTAAGAACAACTGTCAAATGAATTACAAAATGTTGTAAATTTTAATAAAGTTTAAAATTTGTTTAAAAAATAAAAGTATGAAAAATATATAACAAGATTGCATGAGGTCACCCTTCTTCCTCTAAAGTCTCCCATAATAATTTAAAAAGAGGTTTATAGTTGCAATTGAGGTTGATTTGTGTGTTTAAGCAACAATCAGGGTTTATTTTCATTTCTTTGGATATCTCTAGATCTTCCAAGAGATTCATGAGTCTAAAGTTTTTATTGGGAATGTTGTGTAAAATTTTACTGTTTTCAGAAGGAGAAAAAGAATGATTATTAAATTTAATGTGATATCCAAAGTTTGATTTTTCTGGGTTATTGAGGTGTTCTTTGATTCTTTGATTCAGAGTTCTCATTGTTCTACCTACATAAGTCATATTACAGTCACCACAGGACAGCTTGTAAATACCACTTCTGTTTAGTTTGTCAACTTTGTCTTTGGTCTTGCTGAAGATGGACTTGATGTTATATTTGGTTTTAAAGGAGATGTTTAAGTCATTAATCTCCTTTAAAACCAAATATAACATCAAGTCCATCTTCAGCAAGACCAAAGACAAAGTTGACAAACTAAACAGAAGTGGTATTTACAAGCTGTCCTGTGGTGACTGTAATATGACTTATGTAGGTAGAACAATGAGAACTCTGAATCAAAGAATCAAAGAACACCTCAATAACCCAGAAAAATCAAACTTTGGATATCACATTAAATTTAATAATCATTCTTTTTCTCCTTCTGAAAACAGTAAAATTTTACACAACATTCCCAATAAAAACTTTAGACTCATGAATCTCTTGGAAGATCTAGAGATATCCAAAGAAATGAAAATAAACCCTGATTGTTGCTTAAACACACAAATCAACCTCAATTGCAACTATAAACCTCTTTTTAAATTATTATGGGAGACTTTAGAGGAAGAAGGGTGACCTCATGCAATCTTGTTATATATTTTTCATACTTTTATTTTTTAAACAAATTTTAAACTTTATTAAAATTTACAACATTTTGTAATTCATTTGACAGTTGTTCTTAATTGAAACATGAAAATACATTCTTAAAAAAATTTTTTATGCAAAGTTCTTACAATTTTCCATCAAGACATACAATTCTTAATACACTTAAGTATCAGATAACATAACATTAATACCAGGTTTCTTCTTTATAGTGTTGTTGAACAATTTGAGCCCTTGTTCCTTAAGGATAGCTGTCAGATTGAACATACATTGACCTTGAGCAATGACTTGAGTGAATTTACAAATTAATGTCATTCTGTATGATGTGATGAACACATAAAATTTAATTTAAAAACTTAATTTTTAGAAAGTCTTTGTTGACTAGTAGTAATTCCAAACTACTAAATAATTTTGTAAGAATTTAAAAAAACAATCTCTATTTCCTATATATGACATTTGTCACCTGTCACTTTTGAAAAATCGTTTAAAAGGACCGACATTTGATTTCACTAGTTCTATTCAGTCTACGTCCTCACATCAATAGATGGTCGGGTCTTAAACCCGTACCATGACAAAAATTTTTTCAATTTTTTAACGTGTTTGTGAAGTCCAGTGTCGACTTTTTATATGTTTTTTATATGTTTTAAGAATTCCAACTCCTACAAAAAATCATAATTTTGAAACTTAAGGAAATGAGATCTCTCCTTTGTAGTGGTATTTAAAAATTGACGTAAGTTAAAAATTACAATCTTTACCAATTAGTACTTACTAGAACATTTCATTGTAGCATAGCTCTGATGATGGCTTTGTAAAGCCGAAAGCGCTCAGCTAGGAATTGCCTAAAATATACACACTTCAAAAATACTTTTTTGCATTTTCTTTCGACTTGTCATAAGTGTGTACAAAAAAATATCAGTCTTTTGATTGATTATATATTCATCATTTGAGGTCTCGTGTATTACAGTCTGAAGGTGTTCGTAGAAGTTTTCCCTTGTGGTGGTATCTCTGTTGTTCTCTGGTGCATAGATTGCTATCACATTTAGAGGTTTGACATCCAGTTTAATTTTTACACTTATTATTTTTTCATAGGTATATTTACATTCTTGTACTTGATGTAGAAATTTTCTGTGTACTAACATTGCGCCTCCTTCTTTGGCTCTGGTTTCTTTGACGGTTAATTTAACCATTTTCTTTTTTCTTTATCTCTTGTAGTGTACATATGTCTATATTTTTTTCTACAAGCTCTTTTGTAGTTTTCTGCTCTCTTGCGTTTAGAGACTTTACGTTCCAAATACTGATGCGAAGTATATTTTCCGTTTTCCCTAAATTTGTTGTCCTCTTTCTTACGTCAGTCGTCGTAATGAAATAATTCCTGTTCCGGTATAATCCTGTTTCTATAAGCTATATATTTTTAAAGAGTATGGGTTTGGTGCTAACCTGGCTGTAGACCCCGTCCTCCTTTATCCGAACTTGGGACCGCTAACAGTTCTGTCGAGCTACTCGATTTACCTGGCAAAAGTGCAGGCGGAGTTAGAAGAATTAGGGTTGAGTGGATAAAATAAAAGAAATCGATTGATATGTAGTTTGATCAAAAACTTACAATGAAGCTAAAAGGAATATTCTATAAAACTGCTATAAAACCAGCTCTAGTGTTCAAATCTAAATATTGGGTAGTTAAAAAGCAAGAGAAACATCTAATGCATGTAAGAAAAATAAGAATACTTAAATGGATAAGTGGAGTGACGAAAAAAAAAACATTATGATTGGGCATATTAAGCCAAATCATAAAAATCGACGTGCGACCATGTTAAAACTCGTTACACTCGTTACACGCGGTCGAAACTTAAGCCAGGTTTATAAACAGACATAGTACATAATCATAAGTCATAAACATAACTTTAACCACAATCATAATTCACAAGATTTAAGATTGGTTTATAACTAGACATAATACCTAACCATAATATTTAAAAACTACTTCAGAAAATACAAACCTAACCAAATTTTTATAGATCTTGAAGAATTTTTTCTGGTCTTTAGATTCATAGAAAAGTGAAATAATTTTAAATTAATATGAAGATTAATAGAAAAGTTACTTTGGCCATGGCAGCAGTCCCACTTTATTTAACAATTGAAGACCTGCCCGGAAAAACGTTGTAAGCGACAAATTTTAATAAAGTGATGTTTTGGTGGAAAAACGTTCTTTATGCGTTAAGCGAACTAGTGACACCATCTATTAGCATTAATTTCAATTCAATACCCTCCTTACAGAACTTCAAAACACGACGCGAGAGGAAAAACGTTACTTGTGCATTAAACATGGCGGAGTGTGGAGAGTTATCGTCTACATCGCGTGTCTTAAATCATCTAAATAAAGGTAAAAAACGACAAATAAATTTTGAAAACTGGGTGAAAGAAAAGCGTAAGCGCTTAAAAAACAGTGGACAATCTTACAAAAATTATAAAAATGTTCCTGTTCCAGAAAAATTGCCTCCTAATGTGGTAAGTGGAAAAACGTTACATGTGTTAACAATCTGTACATTCATATTTTTGTTTTAGGCTAGATCTTGTGCATGTTCGTTCAACGGATGTAAGTTAATTACCCTTGAAATGAGACAGAACTTATTTAATGATTTCTATAAAAAAACATACAATGAACAGTCACAACATTTGGGGTTATGTATGGAAGTAGAGGAGCCAAAGAGAAGAAGGGTAGATGAAGCCACATCAAAACGTCAGTGTACTGTAAAATATTTTTTGTTGATTACTGGAAAAAGACAACAGGTATGCCAAAAAATGTTTTGTGAAACTTATTCTATAACAAAACGCAGAGTTCAAATTTTAATTGAAAAAATCAAGTCAAATAAAACATTATTGCTTGACTGTCGTGGAAAACATGTAAATCGTCCAACAAAAACCAAAGAGTCTGTAAAAGACCTAATCAGACAACATATTTCGTCTTTTCCATCTCAAGAAAGCCACTATTCTCGAAACTCCAACAAAAAACAATGCCTTAATCCTGACCTAAACACTAACAAAATGTTTGAGCTGTTTAAAATATTGCATCCAGAAATTGAAGTAAAATTCCATACTTACAGAGAAATATTCAAAGAAGATTTTAATTTACGTTTTGGAGTTCCTCGCTCCGATACTTGCAAAGTGTGTGATAAAAATTTTATAAAACTGAGTGCTGCAGAGAACGAAGAAGAACGAAAGAAGCTTCAAACTGAATCCGAGCTACATCACCGAAAAGCAGAAAGTGCATATTCATCTTTGAAAGCTGATGAAGAAGCAGCTAAGGTAAATTCAAATGTGATAGTTTTATGTGTGGATTTGCAACAAGTCATTTTTATACCTAACTTATCACATTCCGATGTTTATTACCAGCGTCAGTACGCAAATTACAATTTTGCTATCCACAATATGGGAACCTCTGAAGCTACTATGTGTTGTTGGCATGAAACTGTAGCCAAGAGGGGCAGTGCTGAAATTTCTTCTTGTATTTTAAGGTATATTCTTGAGAATTTTAAGAGACTAGAGGTTGGAGCAGAACGAAAACTTATACTATGGTCTGACCGATGTGTCGGCCAAAATAATAATTGGAAGATGATATCATTGTGTTACTATCTAATGTCAGCAAAGTTCTTTACTGAAGTAAATCAAAAATTTTTGGTATCCGGGCACAGCTTTTTACCCTGTGATAGGGATTTTGCACTCATCGAAAAGATGAAAAAAAGTAGTCAGCTATATTCCACTCAAGATGTACTTGAGCTAATCAAATCAGCAAGATCAAGAAAACCTTTTCAAGTAGTTGAAATGAAACAGGAGGACTTTGTTGACTTGACCTCAGTTGAGAGTCAAATTAAGAAAGATAGTATTAAAATAACAGAAGCACGTTGGATACAGGTCACAGCAAACGAACTGACTGTTCTGCGGATAAGACAAACGCACAATATCCTGCAGCCATGGCGGACATCACCTTTACTAAAGATACCAAGAGGACGAGCTGCAGTCCGAAATACAGTTTACAATCTAATTGAACCAGAAACCTTGCCTCCACTGTACAGAGAACCTTTAACTATATCTGATAAGAAAAAAGCAGACTTGCTGAAAATGACTGAAGGTTTAGCAGAACAGTATAGATCATTTTATTGTGAATTACCTGCACATGCAACTTAATATGATTTTGTTTATCTAGTATGTAAAGACTGTTTTAGACTATAACATAAAATGATATAAGAAAATGTTATACTAAGTTTTGTCATAATGTAAAACAGAAAACAAAATCTGTTAACAAAAAATGTTATAGAAATTAGAACATGTCCTATTTTGATACCAATTATTAGTATACACGCATGCGCAGTTACAATTTTGTATCCTATTTGGTAATAATTTATCTTCTCGAATCAGTTCAAGAAGTTCATTAAATTGTGGATTACACATTCTTAAAAATTGTCTATATTTTTCAGAATCATTGTCTTTTAATTCAGTTTACAACATACTTAAAACAACACGACCTTCCTGTCTTTTTTGAAGCCAAGCTCTAGGCCACATATTTCGTTGGCCTTTTTTCTTGCTTGTCTGAATTAAAAGAAATGTCGTAATGGAATCAGCAGATAATAGGAGAATTTTCTTATCCATCATTTAGGTGGGTAAAAAACTAGGTTAAATGTTGGAGAAAATGAGGTTACGCTGGTTACGTTACAATAATAAAAAGAAGAATAAGAACATTGAGGTTAACAGTACATGTACAACAAATAATAATTTTAAAAAAGGACTGTTTTAGTACGTAATGCGCAGAATCACATAACATATTTTGATACCAAAATGTGACAATGTAATACACAAAACTTCTTATATTAATATTGTACACAATCATTTCATGTAAGTTCTTGTTATACCATTTTCTTATATCATTTTATGTTATAGTCTAAAACAGACTTAAGTTTTATTGAGAATAAATTTTTTTTACTTTTCAGTTTTTCGTATTTTCATTTACTGTAATTTTGGGACATTTTAATAATGCTCGTATTTTTCTATGTTAAAAATGTTGCAAGGAATATCGTTTATAAGCACAATCAACGGAAAAACGTTGCATGTGCGTTAACACTTGGTACACATGCAACGTTTTTCTTCTACAAAAAATTTCTTTTTGGTTTTTTGCGCTCATTAGTCTTTTGTTCTGTGTTATTTATATTCAAAGTTTTTACCTTACTAGTAATATACATAAGCAACACTTAAATTCACAAAATTTGGTAAATAATATTATCAAAATCGTTTTTTGTGATTATCTAAAAAGTTTCATTTTGTCGTTTGCAACGTTTTTCCGGGCAGGTCTCCAATTGTAGCGACTATATCTGCAAGAGTTCTTAACAAGCAAAGAAGAGTAAGAAGGTATAGTGTAAGACCCATTAATAGAAAGCGTGATGAGAAATGGGATGAGGAACAGTTCTTTAATTTTTTACGTTGGATTACAAATGCGCATATTCCAACAATTCCATAATGTTTAATACTTAATTCATAAATGTTGAAAGTTACCAACTTTGAAGGTCACGTTTTAAGGACTAAATTTATGTTTTATGTATTATGAATGCTTTTAAATAGGTACATTTATTTATTAACTTTCAACATTATGCTTATATAATAAGATTATGGTTAAAGACTAAAATTATGTTTATGTCCGTTTATAAATCCGGCTTAGTTTCGACCATATTAGGTCTTAGTCCATATTAGGTCTATTAGTATACTAACTAGATTTTTTTGCTCTGCTGTTTTCAAACTAAAATAAATAAGTAATAACCATATAAAGAAAGCTTTTTTGGATTTGAATTTAAAAATGTTATCTTAATATTTTGAATTTTCCATTGTAATATATTTTTTTTAGAATATCGATTTAAAAAATGAGTTTTGGAAATAAAAACTACTCTAAAGATAATTGTAGTTTCTTTAAAAGGCTATCTTACTTAACTCTAATAATAATATAGACTGTCCAAATCGGTAAAAAAGTAATCGGTAAAAAAGAAAGCAGAATTATAATGTTACGGTATTTATTTTAATCACTTGAAATATAAAATTTCAACAAATATTTCATCCTATTTACTTATACAACCTCCATTTGAATCTAAACACTTAACTAAACGTCCTGGTACACCCGAAACTAGCACAAGGCCATTATTTTCGGTAATGGTGTTCCAGGCCTGTAAAATTGACCGAATCAAACCTTCTTTATCTCGTGACGCTGCTCGTTTCACTTTAATCTTCATCAGTCCCCATATGTTTTTAATGGGACTAAGATTTGGAGATGCTGCTGGCCACGGAATTGTTGATAATTCATGTTCTTGCATCCAAACTTGAGTATAAGCAGAAGTATGGCATCTTGCATTATCTTGCTGAAAACGCCATCCCTCTGAATATAAATCATGAGCCGTTTAAAGAAGAAAACTATTTAGGATGTCACAGTATTTCGCACTATTAACAGTACCATTAACTATATAGAGAGGTGTAGCACCACGCTCCAGATATTGCTCCCCAAACCATTATTTTAGTGGAAAATTTGGAAATTTGAACAGTAACATTTTTTCTTGATAGGACTTTTAGATGATTTGCACTAAGCTGGAAATAAGTTTTATTATATATAAATACATTATTAAAATTTTGCTTGCTTTTTCAGTGATATGCGGACAGTTTCCGGGCACATTTTGATTCTTCGTTGATTTCCAAATCTGTTTGCCAATTTTCGAAACCCTAGGCGCGGATTTTGTTGTCCTAAAGCCACTAAAGCATTTAAATTGTTTCCGCGAATTTTACGCGGTCTACCCGAAACTGGTCTATGTCTCATATCTACGCCATTTTTTATCCTCTTTATTGTCTCACACACTGCACTTTTTCCGAGTTCAGTCAATTGCACTAATTTTTTAACGTTTCAGACACCTTTCTATCCAAATACTCCACCACTTTTCTTTTTTCTACTTGCGACATTATTTCACAAATCTTAAGTCTGTTTACAAACAACAATATTTGACAGATGGTGTTGTCATGCGATTTTGTCCATAACCTACTGTCGGCACAACCTACTTGATGCATTACTTTTGTCTTAAAATGTTACAAAAAGAAAATCTACTAAAATTAGGAAAAATATAAAATTCCAGATACTTTCTAGACGGACTATACAATAGTTTAAACTTAGTTTTAGTCTAGTTTTGACAGAATCAGTGGGTAAAAGGTGTCCCCCATTTTAATCTCGAATCTAGAGAACCCTGCAATTTTCTAAAATGTTGATAGAATATAACTGTAATGATTTTATTTTGCCATTGTGTAAAACTTTATATCTACTTCTGTGCGATATCGGATTTCGCTTTTTATTTTCCCTTTTTCTATCTCTTTTGTAGCTTTATTACAACTGATATTTCATATTACCACAAATAAAAAATATGTTACGAGTTACAGGTTTATACTTCAGTTTTAACTTACAATATTATTCAAAAAGTTCCACTCTGCCATCCATCAGTTGAAAATGTACGCGAAAGTGGGTAGTAAACTTCTTCATATAAGACATGAAATAAAACTTCTATCGGTTTTCTTACATCGCAAAAATTCGAAAAGCTCTTTCTAATCTTTTCGCTCATCTGTTGAACTTTTCTAGTTCTGAAGTAGTAGTTTAGGAGTTAAAAGCATTTTCAGGGATATATCACTTATAGAATGGCTTTATATTTTATGCTGAAAAGCTAGTTGGTTTTGAAAAACAAAATTTGTTTCCATAATTTATTCCATTGTAGTTATTTATACTTATACTTATGTTATAGATAATTATTAGTTAGTTAGCCTGGAGGTTTTAATATTCAAAATGGGCAAAAGATTCAGGCTATGAGCGAATATGGCCTGAATATGTGAATAAAGTATTCCAATAGGGACTTTGATAGCTAGTAGTTTATCATCATCACCATCATCATGCAACCTCTTCTGTCCACTGCTGGACAAAGGTCTCTCCCATTTTTAATCACTCTTCGCGGTTCTGTCCGTCTTGTTGCCATTTCTTGAATATTCGTTTATTTTCGTCCATCTAGCGTGTTGGTGGTCGTCCTCTGCTGCGTTTGTCTTCTTTTGGGCGCTAGTCAATTTATTTTTTTGGTCGCCATCTTGAGTCTGTCTTTTTTGGGTCGATTTTGGTTGAACGATTTGGATCGTTCGACGATAATTCGATCTGTGCCGAAAGCAAAAAGGGTTACACGGCAGGCGATACATGTTGAATTATTTGTAGTACAAAATGGCGTCACGTGAAATTCTTAATGTAGGTATGCAATTAATTTGTTATGCAATTCAAGAAGAAATCGCCAAATCAAACAAAAAGAAAAATAAACGAGGGTTTATTTATGAAATATTTATGAAATGAATATGAAAATGAAAATCAGCTTAATTTTCCCGAAAATGCGATTTTTGTAGCTGATGATGCGTTTACACTAGGTATATATATATATATATATATATATATATATATATAATATATATATATATATATTTATATATATATATATATATATATATATATATATATATATATATATATATTAAAACCGTATTCAAGAATTGGAGTGCTGTCACACAAATAAAAGATTTTTAATTACCGTTTATCCCGTACCCGAAGAATTGGCATCACGATTTAGATTATTTGAAAGACCAATCGCTACCAATTTGTCTACAGTAGATTTAATCGTTCAAGCTGCATGTGTCTTGCATAATTGGCTTCATATAACTGCTACAAATTATATTACTACAGGAACAGTGAATGTTGAAAATGTAGATACTAATGCGATTACTTTAGGATCGTGGAGAAGCGACAGAGGAGCTAGAAATTTAGGTGCAATTACAACACATATGGAAAGTAATAACTATTCGAAGAAAGCCGCAGAAATCCAGGACACTTTTAGTGACTACTTTGTAAGCCCCGGATCAGTACCGTGGTAAAATGAAATGATTTATTAAGGACTAGAACAACAAAATGTATGTTGTTTCAAAATAAAAAAAAATTATATAACTACCATGTTTGATTGTTTTTGTCTGCCTTTCATCGTTACTGTTCTCAGAAAACTATCAGCATGTTTAAACCAAATTAGAACCGGTACATATAAGGCGTCAAGTCCAGAACTACTCTTTAGTGATTTCAATACTTTGCCCAATTGACGATTTTATGTTGTTCTAATATTTTTGATTTCAAAATTACAGCTTGTCGCACTAAAAACAACGTCGTACACGCTAGAAGTACTCAGCTTTCGGCACGTTGTGTTTCTGTTCGACGAGGTGTTTACACATTCGATTTCAGTCGTTCGACATCGATTTGGGGACAATCGTCTATCAAAAGTAGAACACTTTCGTCGAATCGACTCACTCCGCCGAACGGCCGAGTCGATTAATGGTTTACATATTCAATTTGCTTTCGATTTAATAATCGATCTAAATCGTTCAATCCATATCGACCCGTGAAGACGCGCCTTTAGTCTCGCTATGTGACGTGCTCAATTCCATTTCAGCTAGGCTATACGTTCGACGACATCAGTGATACCAGTTCTTTTCTCTAGGTCATGGTTCCTTATTTTGTCTTTTTTATCACGCCGATAATCAATATTTCCATGCGCCTTTATACCACTCGCATTTTTAGTGCTGTTGTTTTTGTGAAAGTGAGAGTTTCTGCTCCGTATGTCATAATAGGAAGAACACATTTGTCAAATATTTTCCGTTTTTGATTCGTCGTTGAATTTTACAGGTCTGATTATTCTTGCTAATTCTGATTTTATGACCAAGATATACTTACTTTATTTTTAATTCTACCAGTTGATTTTGGATGGTTAAGTGTTCGCTGGGAACCAAATTTGTCATAAATTTAATCTAACTGATGTTCATTTTTAGACCTATTGTTGAAGATCCGTTTTCTAATTATTGTAGCATTTATTGTTCTTCACGCAGATCTTCAATAATAAGTACTATATCGTCGGCAAAACGTAGACGATTAAGCATTTCCTTGTCTATTTGTATTCCTCTATTGTTCTACTTTAGCATTTTAATTGCGTATTCCAGGACCGTTATAAATAATTTAGGTGAGAGAGTGTCGACCTGTCTCACACCTCGCTTTATGTAATATCTCTGGTGGTATCATGTAGTTTTACACGTATTGTGGCGTTTTGGACAATGTTTGTACTAACTTTTGTAAGCTGGTAGTCTATTCTAGTATTAAAATCCACAAGGAAACTGAGTCCTTGTTGCTGACTGTATACCATGTATCACAAAAATTTTTTATTTATAATCCTATATAATTACAATCGGGCTATATCACAACAATCGGGCTATATTATATCAATCACAAAACGTTTTCGGAATCTATGTTCCATCATCAGTGTGTCTAGGTGTACATGTTTTGAGCCACTAAAATATTGCTATAAACCCATTAAATATAATTAGTTTAAATTTACAAATATTACATTATTTGATCTTATATGTTGAGATGTTGACATATATCACAATAGCCCGATTTGGTGTTTATTAGATACCTTTTACAAAGGATTTCAAATAAAATAATGTTATTTACTATTCTTCAGAGCAGTAATAATGCTGTTTAATTCCACGGTATCGAAGGCTTTGTGAAAGTCTACGAAAATAAGTATCAGTGATCTGTTATATTCTATCGGTTTTTCTATTAAGGTTTTTACTGTTTGTAGGTGATCGTTTGTTTCGAATTTTGAACGGAAGTCAGCTCGTTCTCGGGGCTGGAAGAAATTCAACCTTTTTAACTAGTCTTGTTGTAATTATTCGGGTAAACATTCTATTAATGTGTGGTCTATAGTTTTCTAGGTGCGCCTTGTTTCCTAGGTTAGTAGTTGCCATATTATTAAAACATTATCTTATTTTTCTTATAGGTTAACCTGACGCAGGCATTGTGACATCATCAAGCTATTAGCTAATTTTTCTAATGTTTTTCTACGTTTTTCCATCTTCTGCCATTGTGGCACATTCTGACAATGAAGCGCTAGAAGTTAGAACAGTATGGTCCGTGTTTCGTGAGAGAGATTACCTTGACTCCTTTTGCCTTCTACTTTTCCCTAAATGATCTGAAGTTTTTTAAGACCATGTCTTCGAGGTACATGTCCAAAGTAACCTATTATTTATTCTTATATTTGTATTCTTACCCTTTGGTTTATGTTCAGCTTGTTCATTATATATTCATCTCTTCTTCGGGCCACCCATGGTATTCTCAGGATTAGTCTCCAGCAGTACATCTCAAATGCACCTATAATCTTTTTATCTTTCTCCATAAGTGTCTAGCATTAAGGCTGCATAAGTAAAAACTGGAAAACTAGACTTCCTAGTAGTTTCATTTTTATTTTATTATCGATTATTATTTAATGAGTTTTCCAAATTTTTGTTAATTTTGCTATATTGCTTCTTGCGATTGCTAACCAGCGTTTCATTTCTTTGTTGCAACCCTCCTTGTTAGTTATTAAACTCCCAGGTACACAAATTTGTCTACAACAGCGATATTGTTTATCATGGTTCGATGATTTTGATTTTTGTTTTATATACAAGCTATAGGCTCTCGAAGATACTTAAGCTGTTTTCACTTAAAGATTCTTTTTGTGTGAAGGATCATACCATTCTGGGTTTGGTTTTATAGTTTCTGGTGTGACTTCCCTGTTTCCACTGCTTTTCTCCATTCTCCTCTCTTTGATGGTCCTTTTGTAACAAAAAAAAAATAAATTTATGCTGGCTAGCAGAATGTGCCGGAGAGTGACTACTTGATACTCTAAAGAGGATTCGGCCAATTTGCATGCCCTACAGAGACCATGAAATGAGAAAATAAATGACAAGGTAATAAAAAAGATAAAGAAATAATGTAAATGAAAGTGATAAACTATGGAAGTTGCTCTAAGATGTGATTGGGCGCCAGAAAAGTATTAACATATGCTGAAATAAAAAGGAAAACAGAATTGAAATATTTAGTCTTCACAACAAATTTAGTACCTAGCCAAACATATACAGTATAATTTATATGTTACCCTTCACCATGTATGTACAATTAACCTAGTTACTTATATACTAAAAAAAATTCCCTACTTATACACAAGTGATCGTTGATAAGCTGAATTTACAAATAATAAAATATAAGCAAAATTGTAATGACTCGACCTAAAAACGTAGTTTACTTGCCTACTAAAAATGTAACTCGGCTATTAATTAAATGTCCTAAAAAAGTAATAAGGACACTATCCTGGTGGGATAAATGTCCAAAGTTTAAATATATAATAATAAAATATCAATAAAGAACTCTCTGATTAAATGGGTACACATAAAACCGTAAAACAAAGTTAAAAGGGAGGATTTAAAACCTCAACCTGTAGTTTACACTTATTCCCTAAATATTATATATATATATATATATATATATATATATATATATATATATAAAAATATATATATATATATATATATATATATATATATGTTATTTAATAAAAAGACGGGTCTTTTCAAACTATATGATATGTAATTATCTCAAATAAGGCCTTGGTTCGACTTCTGGCCTCGTCAAAATCAGCTGGTCATTTTTCAAACACCTTATCGCCCCCAGATCTGAGCTAGTTATCCAGTGTTTCTCGGGTAAAATCATAATAGTCAGTTTAAGAAAGTCTTGACTCTGTTACATTCTTTGTATATCGTGGACGAAATAAATAGCAGACTATATACTAATATACTATAAAATCTAATATATATATATATATATATATATATATATATATATATATATATATGTATATATATATATATACATATAAATATATATATATATATATATATATATATATATATATAATATACCCGGTATTTAGGTGGCACACGCCCTTCCGGTAGGGATCTATGGAGGAGTATCACCATAGGCCGATCAGCTACCAGCATATTCTAGACTAAGCCGCAGATTCATTTAAAATTTTAAACTGCTGCGTTAGCCCTTTTGTTTTCTGTACACCGAGCTGAGGATTTGAACTGACATCTCTCGCATTGAAGCCAATGAGAAGCCAGCCGCCGAGATCTCTTGGCTATCCGATAGACTAAAATCTAATATACTATCCCGGTATGAATGGATTGACGTATTTTAGTTCGCACACAAATAGATTTCATATGGCAGCTAACGTGTTACACTTAAAATATTATTTGGTTTATTATTTAGCTGCTATTTTATCATAACTATTATTAGCTTATATATATATATATATATATATATATATATATATATATATATATATATATATATATTATATATATATATATATATATATATATATATAATTAGTGTTTTCAAAAATGGTTTTCAGTGTATAGAAATAGAAAACCATTATTTTATAAAATTGTAATTAAAACCCAACAGAATCAATATGTTTGTTAGAAAATAGTGTTTCAATAAGATTAAATTAAATAAAATCAAAATTGGCCACTTGTAGTTCGAATTGCTGTTTTAAAATTCAGTCTTGTGCTTTTGAGCGGACAATTGAAACTCATCAGAAATCAAAGCGGGTTGGCGTTTGATATTATTTTTACAATTTCGTTGCTTGGCCGGGACTGATTCTTGTTACTATCCGCGTCACGATGTGTCTGGATCAGATTGGAGTGAAGACACATCTATTTTCTTGTACGGAACGTGCAAACATTCAAAGATCGATATAATATTTATTAACTATTGTGCCTTCTGCCTGAATATTATTCGTTATATATATATATATATATATATATATATATATATATATATATATATATATATATATATATATATATATATATATATATAATTAGATTTTAGTCTTCAAAACGTATACCATGAAATTTTGGTTTTAAATTACGGCAACAAATATCAGGCATTTTAATATTGTTACGAACGTGCATTTAACGAGGCACGTATAACGGTTGCATCTCGAAACAGCACCTCATGCTTCCATGCGGCGCGGCGGCATCTCGAAAGCGACTCGATATTTCGAGAAACATCTGTCGCGTTCGCCTAGAGGTGGGAACTTTCTAGAAAATAGTAACTTTAGTATATATATGTAACGATCTTAGGAATAAGTTTAGTTGATAAGAGAATACCGAACTGTAAAGTTATAAATAAATATATTTATATAAACTCGAACCGCTCGTTTTATTTAAAAACGGTAAAGTTGGTGTCAGGTGTGGGGTCAATTGATTTATTAATAAATAAATTTAACAGTGAAAAAAAGAGACTTTTGAACTTTTGAAAAGTATTGTTCGTCGGGAACATCCGCGTAGTTCGGTAGTGATCGTTGTACGAAAGAACATTTTAAAAGTACGTGTGTGCCTGATCAAAGATGCTGCTAGTAGAACTTTCAGTGAAACAGTTGCGTGAGCAACTAGAAGAACGCGGTGAAGACTGCAGCGGGTCCAAGAAGATACTCCAAGAACGACTAAAGACTGTTCTCCACAAGAATGGAGACGACCCAGAGACATTCCAGTTCCAGTCAGCAGAAGAAGCCGTTTTAACTAAAATAATTGATGGAAAATTCGACACTGTTTCCAAAAGATTCGATGAAACGTCACAAATGATTGAAGAATCTTCGAAAAAAAATGATGATAAATTCGAGAACGTTTCCAAAAGATTGGATGAAACGTCTCAAATTATTAAAGAAGTAGGTAGACAAAACGACGAGAAACTCGAAAATGTGTCTAGAAGATTCGACGAGAAATTTGAAAATGTTTCTCAAATGATGGAAGAAACTTCTAAAAAGAATAATAGGAAATTTGAAAAAGTCTCTAAAACATTCGATCAGATGCAGAAAAATGTAAACAACGTAGAAGAGAAAATCAAACAATTAGAGATCATGATAACTAACACGAAAATACTACCACCAATTAATACGGTAGCCTTAGAACCGGTAGTGAAAGAAGAATCACCTAGAGACGAAATGACACATCATATGAGATTCAAATTGCCACCATTTGATGGAAAGTCCTCTTGGTCCATATACCTTAGACAATTTGAAGCTATTGCGACAGCCAATCATTGGACAGAACAAGAAAAGGCTGTTTCCTTGACTGCTACTTTACGAGGTGATGCTGCAGATATCCTAAGATCGATTCCTAAGGGTCAAGAAAAATGTTACCAGACCTTGTTTACTAGACTAGATAAACGTTACGGAGATGCCCATCTACAACAAGTCTACAAGGCGCAACTAAGAAGTAGAACTCAACGAGCAAATGAGAATTTGCAAGAGTTTGAAGCAGATGTTGCTCGTATAGTGCGGTTGGCTTATCCGGAGGTACCACACAACATTTTGGAAGAAATTGCCGTAGATACCTTCGTCAATGGGTTAAAAGAAAGTGAATTACAGAAAGCTTTACGACTAGCAAGACCGAAAGTTCTAAATGAAGCGCTCGCTATTGCCTTAGAACATGAAACAGCTAGTCAAACCTCACGGAGCCATCGAGTAAGAACCATTGAAGAAGGCGACGAACCAAACGATGAACGTCTAGCAGAAATGGTACGAAAAATAGTTCATAACACGATGCCGAAGAGACGCGAACCCAGATGTTGGAATGGTAACAACGAAGGTCACATTCGCCACAAAGTTCAAGAAAATAATACAACAGTCAGAAAGCTAGAACAGATCGAGCACGCTAGAAAAAGTCATTCAAATGCTGATGTTCAATCAAGACGGCCATACAGTGAAAATCGTAATCATTGTCTTGAATTAGAAGAACGATTTTGCCCCGTTAGACGAACCACCGTTATTAATGACCAATGGCAGCCTCAACAGCTACAAGACGCCCAAGCAGATGATCCATGTATAAAAAGAGTATTGGATTGGGTGCGTCGAAGTGAAAGACCTTCTTGGCAAGACATTAGTGCATGTAGTCCCGAAGTCAAGTGTTACTGGAGCCAATGGAATTGCCTAGTGCTGAAAGATGATCTTCTTTATAGAACCTTTGAGAACGATGATGGTACAGAATCTAAGCTTCAGTTGATTGTACCTAAAAGTAAAGTGTCAGAAGTATTGCGTCAGTTACATGACGGTGCATCAGGTGGACACTTTGGTATTACGAAGACTCTGCAAAAGGTTCGAGAACGGTTCTATTGGGTGAACTGTAAAGATGATGTAAGAAGATGGTGCCGGAAATGTGAACTGTGTGCAACCAGTAATGGTCCAGTTGGTAAAAAGAGGGCACCCATGAAACAGTACAATGTTGGTAGTCCTATGGAAAGAGTAGCAATCGACATTGCAGGTCCACTTCCAGAGACAAACGATGGAAATAAATATATCCTGGTAGCAATGGATTATTTTACAAAATGGACTGAGGCCTATGCGATACCAAATCAGGAAGCTGCTACCGTTGCAGAGGTACTTGTTAAAGAATTCTTTAGCCGATTTGGTGTTCCCTTGGAGATCCACTCCGACCAAGGGCGAAACTTCGAATCGACCCTTTTCCAAAACGTTTGTAAATTGATTGGTGTCAATAAGACCAGAACGACACCCCTGCATCCTCAATCAGATGGAATGGTCGAGAGAATGAACCGAACGATGGGTAAACACCTGTCCAAAGTTGTATCAGAACATCAAAGAGATTGGGACCAGCACATTCATTTATTCCTAATGGCCTACCGCTCGGCCGTGAATGAAACTACCGG
This sequence comes from Diabrotica balteata, assembly GCA_918026665.1. Lineage (NCBI taxonomy): Eukaryota > Metazoa > Arthropoda > Insecta > Coleoptera > Chrysomelidae > Diabrotica > Diabrotica balteata. The sequence continues at coordinate 148,519,087 of OU898278.1, read as the reverse complement.
CCAGACTCCAACCTGCCTGATGTTAGGTCGTGAAGTTCGTTTGCCCTGCGACCTAGAGTTTGGCTCCAGACCTTCCGAAGAACATGTTGCAAGCGAAGATTATGTCGACCGCCTGAAGTTAAGAATGAACAACATTCATGAACTTGCCCGACAACACATCCAGTTAGCCAGTGACAGAATGAAAGATCAATATGATTCTCGATGCAAAAATGAAAGCTATAAAGTAGGTGATCTTGTTTGGCTTTATAATCCACAACGTCGTCGTGGCTTGTCTCCTAAACTGCAAAGACAATGGGAGGGTCCGTATGAAATTAAAAAGAGAATAAATGACGTAATATACCGAATTAAAAAGTTACCGAAAGGTAAACCAAAAGTAGTTCACATAAATCGGCTTGCACCTTATGCTGGCTCAAATGAAACAGAAGAAGCACGAATCCTTCAACATGAGATCAAAGATAAACGGCGACCAAGCTTTAAGGAGTTTATGTCAAATTACGCAGAGAGAAAGAATGCTAGATTCGGCGTGACGACAGAAGTTCAGCAGGATCTTTTTAGTGTTCCGCATAACGTCTCTCTAGCCCACTGTGTTGCCCAAGATCTTGAGATGACTAAAGGAATCTCATCTGTATTTTATAAGAAGTTCGGTCGTTTGGACGAGTTAAAAAACCAGCAGCCTAAAGTTGGAAGAGTACTGAGATTAGAAGATGGTTCTCGATCTTTGCTGTATATGGTGACCAGGAAGTCGTATACAGACAGGGCAACCTACGAGGATATATGGTGTGCTCTAACTAATTTGAAGAAAATCGTCTGCAATTACGACATTAAGAATTTGGCCTTACCCAAGATAGGCCATGCACTAGATAATCTGGATTGGAAGATTGTCAGAAGCATGCTAGAAGTGATCTTCCGAGAAACCGGTGTAAGAATTACCGTGTGTTGCACTAATCCAAAGAGATTGTGTCCTTCAAAGACAGTAGACTGTTATTTCTTTCTGAGGGGTTCATGCAGAGCTGGAGAGTCCTGTAGATTCCGCCATCCTGGGCCTACATATAGAGTTGCTGATCGGGACGCTCAGATCTAAGAGGGGAGCAGTGTTACGAACGTGCATTTAACGAGGCACGTATAACGGTTGCATCTCGAAACAGCACCTCATGCTTCCATGCGGCGCGGCGGCATCTCGAAAGCGACTCGATATTTCGAGAAAGATCTGTCGCGTTCGCCTAGAGGTGGGAACTTTCTAGAAAATAGTAACTTTAGTATATATATGTAACGATCTTAGGAATAAGTTTAGTTGATAAGAGAATACCGAACTGTAAAGTTATAAATAAATATATTTATATAAATTCGAACCGCTCGTTTTATTTAAAAACGGTACAATATGTCTAAAAAACGAATTTACTACAATTGCTATCCAATTATATGGTACAATTTGCTATGCAATTAAAAAGTTCTTTTAAAAAAGAGTTTTAAATGTTTTAAATCGTTTGTAATGTGAAAATTTAAATTTAGCGTTATTAGGCATATTTCAAATGCCTCACATTTATTGACAAAACTCCAAACCAAAATTCCATGGTATATGATTTGAAGACTGGTCAATGAAAGTAACAAATTTTATTGATTTTATGAGAATTGTAATAAATGACAAAAATCGAACAACGTTTACTAATTTAACATATCTATAGAAACTGACTTTACTTGCGCAAAATACAAAGCTGTACTTTTTGACTTGAAAACGCATTTTATTTTTATCAACAGGACACTCTTATTAAAAGATATAGAATTCGTACCGTCGAGTTGATACAAATTTTATTTAAAACTGATTTTGCGCACTTCGCTGACATTAAAAATCACGGGCCGCTTCATGCGTTATTTCTAAGAGAATGTTAGTTCATTTTATTTTACGGAAAGTTCATTTTATATAAAAAATGCTAATAAACATTTTCATTTAAAACTTTTCCAGCTACATTTTGTATTTCAAACATGTTTTTCTATGGCGTACAGATTTTTAATAATTTTTTTTTATTGCGTTTTGGGAGAAGCCGGGAAGTAAAAGCGGTAATCTTTCTTGTATGTATTTATGGGTCAAATTTTCGACAAAATTCAGCTTGTTTGTATAATTTTTAGAGGTTCAGTGGTAATTTCGCCTCTGACGACTGGAGTATTCCATTCTTCTTTTTATTTATTTATGAACTGGTAATAGATCCACTAAACCCAGAGTAATGAGGACCACACGCAAAGCTAGTATAGTGATCTCAAACTAAAAAGTAGAATATGGTTAAGTTAGTTTGAAACCATAGTGAGAAATGGTGTGTTTAAAACGATCAGTGGACTTCCAGAAGACTGTAATAATAATTCAGTAAAAAAGTTTTTTTTACGTTTTCATTAAGTAACTAAAAACTTTTTAAAAGACACTTATTCGTAAGACAATTTTCCACAACTTTTAATAAATTACAAAGTGTCCCAGTAGAATTCCGTCTTTTTCATTGTTTATTCAGAAATTTATCCATTAAACAAGACTGACGTTCATTCTTCTCTTATAACATATTATACCCTGTCATCTAGCCATGTAGACTGTTTAAAAATACATTAATCATTGTTAAAAGAGAAGAGTAGTAGAGTTGCTTTTTCTAAGAAGGTATTTCAAAGATAAACCGTTTTATTATAGAGCATCACGAGTAAAATATTACTTAGGAAACTCCCACGAGAGCCTTTTAGGCGAAATTAATATTTCTTAGCTTCCGTAACATGTTCGTATATTGAAAAATATTAATACTGTAAGTAATTAATCTTGTAAACTTCCCGTCTTATAAAAAAACGGCCAAAAGGAAAGTTAATACTTTCTATCTTAAAAAAGTTTATTTTGCATTTTCATTTCGTTCTTTACGAAGTTTTAATAACTTTGATGATCTTTAAAGGTTATTATAAATACTAATTGATAAAAACTGATTAAAACATTATTAATAATTTCCGTTTTGCTAACTGATCTTCTTGCGACCTATATACCGAGAATACCTCGCTTTTAGCAACAAAGTCATCTGAAAAAGCAAGTAGTACTAAACATATCTTCCTATCAGGTTTTACCCTTTTTTATATACAGAAGTGTATTAACTTTGAAAATAAACGGTATTAAATTATTTTATCAAGATCGATGTTCTCTTAATAAATAATACTCAGAGTGCTTTATACGGTCGCCATAATCGTCCCACTGATAGGAAGATACATTTTAGTTAACTGGTTCAGTAAATTATCAGACAATACCCGTACCTTAATGATCGCCAATGAGTGGGCAGGAAAATTCAAGGAAGTGACTTCCTCGCACACTTGAACTCGGCATTTCATAGACAAGATGTGTGTCTGGGTCAGAATGGGCTCTAGATTAATTGAAATAATAATCTTCAAACCGAGCATCTCCCTTATTATCAATATGTCACTTACAGAATGCCCCAAAATTACAACAGTAAACTTAACTAGGACCATACTGTACTTACAGACCTACCAGAGACACATAATAGTCCGGATTTTATACTAGTTAATAAATTTACTAGGCAGACAACACTAAAAGATGTGGCGATACCTAACAATAATAATATGCATCTTAAATACAACAAAAAAAAATCGCCAAGTACAGAGATCTGTAAATAAAAATAAGAAGACAATGAAGACTTTACAGTACTCAGAGGATATCTTTATTCTCTCTACTAATGAAGGTATTTAAAGAGCTGTTAGAGAACAAAAAACAGCTGGCTCTGAATAAATATCTATATCTTCTTCTTCTAGTTCCATGACCGTTATCGATCGTTGGATATCATGTTGGCTACCATATTCGCTATCGTGACTTTATTGACAGCAGCTCTAAATAACGATGTAGTTGATTTTCCATACCATTGCCTTAGATTTTTCAGCCATGATGTTCTTCTTCTACTAGGACCACGATTACCTTGGATCTTTCCCTGAATGATCAGATGTAAAAGATCATATTTTTCAGGGTGTCTCATAATATGACCGAAGTATTCCAGCTTGCGTTTCTTTATTATATTGACCAGTTGTGTTGTTTGGTTCAGCCGTCTAAGGACCTCCTCATTTCTAACTCTGTCGACCCAGCTTATTTTCAGTAGTCGTCTGTATACCCATATCTCAAAGGCTGTCAAGCGTTTAAGCATAGCCTCAGTTAGGGTCCACGCTTCTACTCCATACAGAAGGACAGGAAAGATGTAGCAAGATATCCTACGAACTCTAAGGTCAATGCTAAGATCATGACTGCAAAGTACGTTTCTTATTTTACATAGGCAGCTCGGGCTTGTTCTATTCGGCTTTTAATTTCTGCGGTTGGATCCCAGCTCTCATTGATATTACTGCCGAGATACACGAGTTTCTCTAATTTGTCCAGTGTGGCATCTCCGACTTTTATACCGTCTAAATCTGGATAATGATAATATTAATAAATAATAATTACATTAAATCAAAAACTCTCCATTTATTCAAGCTGACTAAGGAGATAACAAATTAGTAACAAACGGAAATCCGACAATACACTTTTTGAGAATGTTAAGAAGGCGTACTATGGGAAACTCAATTCTACTATATTAGGTGCCAATAAACCATATCCAAGCCAAAAAGAAATTCATGAGTTTTAGGAACTTCAACTTTTTATACCAGCTGCTCTAAATACCAATGCACGATGGATCATAAATACGACGCACAACTCTCAATACTATATTACTACTATCTACGAACCGTTTACTACCGAAGATGTTTTAAATATTATCAGAGATAATATTTAAAACTGGAAGTTTTCATAACTGGAAATTTTATGGACCAGACAGAACTCAAAACTTCTGGCTCATGAAGTTCTGAAGTGTTTATAAGTGTATCACAGCATTAATTAATCACACTCTTTCCACCGCAGGAAATACAATCATTCCTATCACAGGGAAAAACTTATTTAATATCGAAGGATCCAAATAACACCTAAGACCCATCCAAGTATTACCCAATTATTTGTGTTCGAACCTTGTATAAATTGGTTACATCCTGTGTAGCCCAACGCATCTACCAACACTGAGCTTTAGGCAATATCATAGAGCCTCAACAGAACGGATGCGCTAAGGGTTCCATGGGCTGCAAAGAACAAATTATCATCGACTCATCATCATTTTTATCAAGCATATACAAAAAAAGTAAACTCTTTACTGCTTTTATAGACTACAAGAAAGCGTTTGATTCAGTCCCACATAAATGGCTTATAGATATAATAAAAATATATAACATCAATGGTATTATAGCAAACTTTTTAAAACATATAATGTCAGATCGAAATACAAAAACTCACCTCCATCTACCTGGTGAAAACAATATCGCAATTGGAAATATTGCAATCAACCAGGGTCTATTCAAAGAAAACTGGTTGAGTCCACTGTGGTTCTTTCTAACAATGAACCGCTTTGCTTAGTTTTTTAATTCAGCTGACACAGGTTTTTGTATCAAAAATTACACTACTGTGGTGGCAAAGCTTAATCATATATTGTATATGGATGATTTGAAACTATTGGCTTCCCCTAGAGGCCACTTGGATCAGATGCTAAAACTGTGAAAACTTTCTCTAATGATATTAGTATGTACTTCAGTCTTGACAAGTACCTTCTTCTTCAAGTGCCATTTCCGCGGCGGAGGTCGGCCATCATCATAGTTATTCGGACTTTTGAGACGGCTTTGAAAAGTTCATTTAATATATATCCGTACCACTCTCTCAGGTTGCGCAGCCATGACATTCTACGCCTCCCTATCCTTCTGTTTCCTTGGATCTTTCCCCTCTATAATCAGTTGGAGCAAGGTGTATTTCTCTCCACGTGTAATGTGTCCGAGATATTCAAATTTTCTTGTTTTTATTGTATTTAAAAGTACCATATCTTATATATATTGTCAGTAAAAGTTTAGCTCGGCAGATTTGATATGTAAAATGGCGAGAACATCGGGTCCATGGGTGAACATGATATGTATTAATCCTCAGAATAAAGCAAATGCTCGAAGTAAAAACTTAAATAACTACGGAGTATATACGAAGGGTAAAACAGCTGCTTCGTTCACACCTTAACAGTAAAAATTTGTTTAAGCCACTAAACACCTATGCATTTTCCGCGCTTAGTTATTCATTTGGTATTGTTAAGTACAAGTTTGTCATCAGCATATCTCAAGTTACTGATTTTTTGACCTTCCACTGATATCCCACCATTTCATCCGTCTAGTACCTTTCGCATACTGTGCTAGCTGTAGATATTAAACAGAATTGGCGAGATTATGCATCCCTGTCTGACACCTGCCTCGGTTCTGATATGATCGGATTGGGTATTGTTTATTTTTATTGTGCACTTATTATTTTCATATAGACTTCTAATAAGCTAAATTAAGTGGTGGGGTGTCCCCATTTCCGCCAGTATGGACCATAGCTGCTGTCATTTGACTTTACTTTATCGAAGGCCTTCACAAAGCACATAAGCGTAGGAATTTTTTTCGATTAGCTGTCTGAGATTAAGGATGTGTTCTCTTGTGCCTTTTCCTGGGACAAATCCCGCTTGTTCTTCTGATATTTGAGGCAATAGAAAATCTTTTAGTCTTTTATATATTACGTGAAGTAGACCCTTGCTTGCATGGGATATTAGGGTTACCGTTCTGTAGTTGCTGCAATCTAGCGGAGTTCCTCTTTGAATATAGGTATGAAAGTGGATATTGTGTAGTCGTTAGGCAACTTTCCTGTTTCCCAAATCTGTTTTCAGATAACGTGCATAACATTTACTTCAACATCTATAGTCTCTTTTAAAACTTCTGCGGTGATCTGGTCTGCTCCAAGAGATTTTCTATTTTTTAACTTTTTGACTTCTTTTTCTACCTCTGACTTTGGAATGTTTTCTCTCTCTGCAGTGAACTCGTCGTGATTTGCATTAGTTGGATTTGATCCATTATTGTTTATGTGATTGGTTTCAATTCCCTTGATAACTATCGGAGTTTGTTATATAGCTCTTGAGATTCATGCCGGTTTGAATGTCTCTCTAGTTCTTCGCATTCGTTATTTATCTGTATTGTTGCTGTTAGTTTGATATATGAGAGATTTGATTTTTCTTTGTTTTTCGAGAAGTTGCAGCGTTCTGTCCGTCATCTAGTGTTTTTTTTATGATCTTTTTTCCGTTCTAGTTCTTTCTACAGAGGTTTCTATGGCATTTTTGAAACTTTTTCACATTTCTTCTTGGTTGTCTTGTGTGTATAATATATATCTTGTACCATATAAACAAATTATTCCTCCTGTATATATACCGTGCCAGTAACCCATAGTATTTTATTTGAGTTTGTTTGTTTAAATTAAAAATATAACATATAATTTATTTTAAAATATGTCAGTGATTGTTAAGAAAAGTAGTTGTAGAAAATAAATAGTCTAGGTATATAATCAATATCCAATTTTGTTCAAGACGTATCAAGATAAAATTTAATTTCTTTTTTCTATTTTTTGATATCCCGTTTTCTGTTCGACATTATATTCCTTTAAGCATAGAAAATTGAGAAATCTTTGTCACGTTACTTTCCGCTGAGCACGTGTATTATCTAGCGCCTCCACTTCAACTCTCCAATTTGAAATTGGAAGTTTTGACGAGTTAATTCGGGCGCGATCGCAACTCCCAACCTGAACCGCCGCCGACCACGTTATTGATTCAAACCGCTTCCAGCTGCGCGCTATGCACTTTCTGACAGTTCCATCCTTTCTATCAGTGTCGCACTTGTCCACAGGATGAATGCTCTTAGGATTCGCTATGCATATGCATACAATGTGCTTATATTGTGTTCATTTTTTATGAGAGATATCCGAAAAATTCATCAGGGAGATATACAAGGCAAAATTCACGTCTCTGTTGAGTAAAATATTATCATAAGATGTTTTTGTCATAATAAAAACCATTAGATTTTCCAAAATGCAGTTCTAATCGTCGCGCACTCGAATAATCGTCAAAATAGATTTAAAAAATTTCAAAAATCAACTTTTTCACGTAGGATTTGTTTCAGATGTATTAATTCATTATAAAGAAGAAATTCATTCTTTTCTCTTAAAATTAGTAGGTTTTAAGTATAAATTATTTCAATTTAAATAATTTATTAATTTGTGATTTACAAGTCTCTAAATTTAAGTTTAAACATTTCCTGTATAAAGTCTCAGAGTCAGAAATAAACACGACAATGACAAATGCAAAGGGACTGGACTTGGTGTCCCTCAAGGCTCGGTTTTGGGTCCAGTATTATTTCTTACCTATATTAATGATCTAGTGTTCCAGACGTTTTCGGTAAACTCTTTGACAATAAATGTTAAGTTGTAGGTTATATACTTCTGTTTTAGTTTTATATTGCTAATTCATGTTTTCGTGTAAAGAGTATTTCGTTAAGATTGGCAAAATGTCCTTACTCCCAAAATTCAACTTTTTTCATTTTTCAGGTGTATGTAATTAAAAAATAAGGCTTAGTGCAATTTTAACTCGATTTTTCGAGATTACAGATTTTTCCGTACAGTGCGTCATCTTCAAAAATAGGAAAAACTGTTTGTTAGGAGTTTTGGGGAATTTTTTTACATTTTATAGATTTCAAAACGATTAAGTCAAGGTTTTTTGTAGGTTATATTATGTATTAAAAATTAACTAAGGCCTCTAATTAATTCAAAAATTAAAAATTGGGCGAAACATCTTTATAACCCCCAAAAACCATATTTTCTACGGTTTTTGAAGGTTTTGACGGCGTTAAACATATTTTTTGATACGACACAACCTCAATCAATTTTCTGATATTTTTTATATTTAGATAATTAAAAAATTAGACTCAGTGCAGTTTTTTTATTTTTATTGACCAGTAAGTTGAGTGTACATAAACTAAAAATGCATTAAAATAAAAAAATTGAATTCTGGGAGTGAAAGCATTTTTCCTATCTTAAAGGGAGTCTCCTATAATTATGTCAACTTTAAAATTAGTAAAAACAGTGGCAGTTATAAACACAGATGTACTAAAAGTAAGACAATATTAATTTATTCTACATTTATTTTAAGCATTCCATAAAATAAATTTTCAGTTGATTTGTACCAAGTCTACAAATCTGATAAACCTTAGTCTGATGGTGATAAGGATCCCTATGCATTTGTTGAGGACAGTGAATATTATGAACTAACTTTAGACTCTTAATCTGATGAGGAAGGTGGCTGTAATGTCAATCCTAACATATTCGATGACCAAGAGATACGAAGAAGACAAATAAAAACCGAAGAATAAAAAAAAATGAAAGCAAAACAGGAAAAAACAACTAGGAAAGAAAATAAGGCGAATAAAGGTCAAACTATCAAATGAAAAAGAAAGGAAATTTTGGGAGCACGATTACAATGCACGCATGAAAATATCAGAAAATAATGCAATAATTATTTTTAAAAAGTTTTATAAACTTCAGACATATGACTTACAAAACAAATTAGATTAGTTTCTGCATGAAAAGGTCTCTCTTAAGAGAGAAAAAGCTGAGGCATGCTATTACAAAGAATTTCTATACGCTTCTAATGGGCTTTAGAGTCTACAAGACGATTTTTGTAAAACTCTTATAATTAACTAATGGCAGATTTAGTAAGGTATGTAATGATATATCCAAGAAAGGATCTCTGAAAGCCGATCAACGATCTAAATATTAAAAAGATGTACACCTCTATTATATATATATATATATATATATATATATATATATATATATATATATATATATATATATATATATATATTATATATATATATATATATATATATATATAATTCTTTGGAGGATAACTTTCGGGAAAGCGTCAAAACAAGGATCAGCTAGAGATGGTATAAGCCAGTTTGGTGTAGAACTTTATTCTATATGTGAAATTTTCGGTGATATGTTGTCACCTTCATCAGCACCTAAATGGAAAACCTATTTTAGTACAAGTGGTGGAAGTTAACATATAAAACCTACATTGAAAATGTTCAGTTGGTCCTAGAGTTGAAGAACACTGTCACAAACATGTTAAAAATATTAAAAATTACATTTAAAATTTTGAATAAAAACATTACAACACAACAGGGTATTATTTAAAATACAAACACAACAAAAATCTAAAAATTATAACCTACACAACAACTGCAACTTCATGTTAAAGGTAGAAAAGAAGAATTATTCTTCTTTTTTGATGACATATTTCTGACTTCTGTCAATATCCGGGTGTCATATGCAACGAGGTTATAATTTTCACGTTAGAACCTCATGGATATGGAAAGAAAGAGCCCCAGGAAACACAATCAGCAGGGAAATGGAGTCTTTTCTCAAGTACAGGTAGGCAATCTATGTATGTTATGATAAGTTCCCTACATTCTCCAGTTTGTTACATCTTGTCAAGTCTTGTTGAAGTAGAAATGAATAAATACAACTTAAGTTTTCAACATCTTTCTTACAGTTCATAGAAGAACTGCAGTTATGGATGTAGCACATTTCTATGAAGTTTCTCTTAAATTGGTTGTCAACCCTCTTTAGTACTTGCACATTTTCATAGTAAGCAATGTGTCCAGTATTCTTAATATGTTGGCTAAAGGCTGTGCAGGTGGGTTTCCTCACTACATCACTCTTGTGCAAAGCTAGTCTTTTTGAAAGTTTCTGGCTGGTTTGACCGACATACACTTCTGAACAGGAACCACATGGAATAGAATACACTACATTGAAGTTATCCAGTTTTTTAACTCTTTCTGTCAGGTGAGTAAAGTATGTTCCTAATCTTTTGTACACTGAATTTGCTATCACTATGTTGAACTGTCTGAAAAGGTTTGTGATCTGTGGAGATAAACCTCTGATGTAAGGTAATCTCCCATAGAAAACTTCTACTGTTTCTCCTTCTAATGTTTGTCTTTGGTGTGTTCTCACTGTTGGCATATCTTGGAATAGCAATTTATTAAGAAGCATCTTAGGGTAGTGGTTTTTTCTAAGAATCTCATACAATAATTTGATGTTCTTATTGTAGTTAGAAGGGTGACAAATTCTTTTTATTCTGTTTTTCAGACCTTTGATGATGTTAATCTTCTGTACGTCTGGATGATATGTGCCTTTTCACTCATACCTACCTGTACTTGAGAAAAGACTCCATTTCCCTGCTGATTGTGTTTCCTGGGGCTCTTTCTTTCCATATCCATGAGGTTCTAACGTGAAAATTATAACCTCGTTGCATATGACACCCGGATATTGACAGAAGTCAGAAATATGTCATCAAAAAAGAAGAATAATTCTTCTTTTCTACCTTTAACATGAAGTTGCAGTTGTTGTGTAGGTTATAATTTTTAGATTTTTGTTGTGTTTGTATTTTAAATAATACCCTGTTGTGTTGTAATGTTTTTATTCAAAATTTTAAATGTAATTTTTAATATTTTTAACATGTTTGTGACAGTGTTCTTCAACTCTAGGACCAACTGAACATTTTCAATGTAGGTTTTATATGTTAACTTCCACCACTTGTACTAAAATAGGTTTTCCATTTAGGTGCTGATGAAGGTGACAACATATCACCGAAAATTTCACATATAGAATAAAGTTCTACACCAAACTGGCTTATACCATCTCTAGCTGATCCTTGTTTTGACGCTTTCCCGAAAGTTATCCTCCAAAGAATTGTATTCTTAGCGTCGTTATACAAACTCTATTTATATATATATAAACAAATTACCAGTAAAGGAAACATATTAATTACAGGCATATTTTTGTCCAAGTTTAATTTGAAATTTCATATGTCTTATTTAAATACATGCAAAAAATGCGATCGGTTGACAATTTAATAAAAAAATGCCAGTATTGAAATAGTAGCAAAAAGTACACCTCCAGAGCTGGAGGTACATCATAGAGTTGTAAAAAGTATAATAGCAGCCATATATTGCACAGAACATTCTCTCTCAATTTAACTTCGACTTGAAAAAAACGCTTACCATGCTCCTGCGCACTAATAAGAAGATATGTTATCCCAGTCAGCTGTGGACATATATTTTGTGCATACATGAAGTAATTTGTGGTAAACATTACCATGTAAGCTTGGAAGGAAACAGCTGTTGCACGAGGCTCTCAAGAAGTTGGTTCTTGTTTGGTAAAGGTAACTTTTGTTACTCCTATATTTGGTTAAAAATTTAATAATATATTTTTTCATTCAATTTTTGATATTTTAAGCAGCTGCCCTCAGAAATTAAACATCAAATCGCCTTTACTGATTTCTGTGGAGAAGCAAATAAAAATAAAAATATAGCTAAGCGTTTTATGTATCTGGTTCAATGTACTATGTTGAAAAGAATAGACCACAACTTTTATGAAAATGGAATGAGGAATTTTCATTCCATTCATACATGGAATGAGATAGATGTTTCGGCCAAATTAAATAAAGATAGAAGAAATACCCTCGTGTATTTAGGTATATCTGATGATTGGGTTGACATTATTGTAAAGACAAGCTAAAATTTCATTGTCACGTTTCTGACTAATGACGATTTTCTCCCATCCCAATATCTTCATGACAATATAAAAGATCTAAGGAAAGATGAGAAAAACCGGATATTTAGCATGAAAGAATTTACCCATTTACTTATACAAAGAATAACTTTTGAAAATTTTCTTTTAGGATGTCCAGAAATAAAAGCTGGACTGCAAAAGGAGAAGACTGGTTATAACATTGGAAAACGATAAAAACGACGCAATAAAAATTTTATATGAACAGTAGGAGAATTTAAAGGCAATATTATATTATATACCGCCTTTCTATCACCAATTTTATATTGAATTAGCTCATGAAGGTAAAGCTAAGAAAGCAAGAAAAACAGCTAACTCAACCAGTTAAATATACCGCCAACTTCCGAGGTAGATGTAGATATTGTTACGTAAAAAAATATATAAGTCATATTAAAAACCGTAAACATATCTATTACTAATATTCTGTTCATTCACGATTTTTCTAGGTATTACCTACCTGACAGACGATAGGTTCTGCTCAGCTAAAACAACAATCGAGCTTTCTGGAGACGAGCCGATGTAAGAATACCAGTTTTTAGACCATTCGCCGCTCTGTCTACGTCGAGAATGCCATCGAACTTTCGGCGATGTCCGAATGGTTTCATATAAATAACGGGGATTTTCATTGAGAAAATCTGTCAAAAAGAAGCCTGCGCTCGCGTTTAAAATGTAATGCACGTATTTTAGTAAATTAAAATAAGAACAATAAATTAGACACAATAAAAACATTATAATATACTACCAACTCAGGCATTAGAAATCGAAGGTGATACAAACTGGTATCTTGTTTTTCTATAATTATCATGTCTTATTAAATTGTAAGATTTATTAAAGTTATTTAGTCTTGCTTTACTGTAATTTCTTCTTTGGACGTCCTCATTTTTTTTCCATTTCTTTTTCCTTTAGTATTTTTTTAATATTTCGATTTTATGGCATTCGTATAAAGTGACCAAGTCTGTTAATTGACCACCGCATGTGTCCGATAGGAACTCCAAAAAAGAACGCAGAAGTGGGAATGCCAGAAAATCGTTTGACTTTTGGTAAAAGGTCGATTGCATTGTCTGGGTATTATGGCAGTCTGATATATTGGATTAAAGAGTTCAATCTTATTAGTACAATACTATTCTTTTTGCTTGTGCTTATTTTTCAAGCCATTTTGAATATCTTCTCAAGTTCTTTAGTTCCTGCTTCGTTTCTTCATCTTTTTTTAGTAATTTTTGTCATTCTTTTTTAGGGTACTTTTCTCTTTTTTAAGGCTTCGAATTTATTCGTTAAATTCTTTTTTCTTACTTCTTAATTCTTGTAGTTTTTTTACTTCGTTTAACATGAACGTACCACGATGAAAGTAGTAACAGCACGAGAACCAACATATTTTTATACTTTTATACTGATTTAACCAAAATTCCTAATATACTGGACTTAAGCATAATCGAATCGATAAAATCATCACAAATGTAAAAAATTTTCAATTAATATTCATTCTTCTTCTTCTTTCAGTGCCCTGTCCGATTATCGAACGTTGGCGATCATATTGGCAATAATTCACGGCGGCTCTAAATAAATTAAAGGTGGTTTCTTGATACCATTCTCAGAGATTTCGTAGCCAGGATGTTCTTCGTCGGCTTGGGCCTCTCCTTCCGTCGATCTTACCCTGTATTATGAGGTGTAGAAGGTTATACCTCTCTGGATGTCTCATTACATGACCGAAATATTGTAACTTCCGAATTTTTATCGTTTTTGTTATTTCTGTGCTCTTTTTTATTCGATGTAAAACTATTTCATTTCTTATTCGATCAACCCAACTTATCCGCAATACTCGTCGATGAATCCACATCTCAAAGGCCTCTAATCTTTTTATTAATGTCTCTGTAAAGGTCCAGCTCTCCATACCATACAGCAATGTGGAGAATATGTAGCAGCGTATTAATCTGATTTTAAGATTTAACGTAATATCTCTATTAATTAGAATTTTCTTTAATTTATAGAAGGCGGCTCTGGCTTTTTCAATGCGTATTCTTATTTCTTTATTTATATCCCAGTTATCGTTAACGTTTGCACCCAAGTAGGTAATATTGTGGACTCTTTCTAACTCTATTCCATACGCTCTGATGTTCGTTGGTTGTAACTCCGTTTTGCTGACAACCATAAATTTTGTCTTTTTTTTTCTACTTAATTAGATGGCTTTGGTAAAGACCAATTAGCCAGACGATTAACAAATTTTGTCTTAGAAGTATTAAGTTTTAGCCCATATTCATCACATGCTTCGGTTACCCTATTTATTTAAGTCGTTGCAGGTCTTCTTCATTGGAAGCAATAAGTAGCGTATCGTCTGCATATCTGAGATTGTTGACATTAATTCCGTTGATTTTAATGCATGTATCTTCAACTAAGGCTTCTTTGAAAATAAATTCGGAGTAGATATTAAAAAGTAGTGGCGATAGAATACATCCTTGCCTCACTCCACGTCGTATTTCCACTGCTTCCGTCGTGCACATTGATGCCAATACAAATTTTTGGTAATACGGAGGTCTCGGTCATCAATTCCCACCTGTTGCAAGACACCTATAAGTTTGTCATGGTTTACTTGGTCAAAGGCCTTTTCGAAGTCGGTAAAACACATATATACTAGTTGTCCTATATCCCTACATCTTTGAACCATGACCTGCAAACTGAAGAGTGCATCTCTGGTTCCAAGGTTGTTTCTGAAACCAAATTGTGTTTCACTTAGTTGTACTTCCATTTTGTTGTAAATTCTCGAGTGCAGTATTCTTAAGAAAATTTTTAGTACATCACTCATCAGACTGATAGTGCGATGATCACCACACTGTTTGGCATTTATTTTTTTCGGTATCATTACAAATGTTGATAGTAGCCAGTCTGTTGGTATATATCCTGTTTCGTATATTTTATTAAGGAGGCTTAGAAGAGAATGTTTGCCCTTATCGTCGAGTAGTTTGATTATTTCGCTTGGAATTTCATCTGGACCGGTTGCTTTCCTATTCTTTGTTAGCTTTATAGCTCTTTCCAGTTCATCGAGTGTTATGTTTGGACCAGTCGATATATAATAATATAATATTCATTAAAAAAGTAAAAATGTTTACAAGTCATATTGTTTACCAAAATACTGATTCTTAGAAGTTCCAGCATCCAGAAAATTTTATTTTTATAAATATTTTAGTTCTTGAACTAACAAAATCCAATAATCCAAAGAACTTTTATAGATAAAAAGTATGTTTCCATTTTATTGAGGCGTCTTGCGAAATATCCGGTCTCAACCTCAAGTACTTTACAACTTCAACAAGTTTCATCTAAAATTACTTACATATCATACTCTTTTCGTTTTACTTCCTCGAACACATGTTCTCAGTGGGCGAAACACGTAATTTATACTTATAGCTCGGAGGACGGAAAAATAAAAAATCAATGCCACCGGGCAAACCTTATAACCATAAAGTAAATAAACGACGATTACTGCTCAGATCAAAAAGTTTTGGATTGGGTTAAATGCGCGAGAGGAAAATCATTCGATAAATCTATTGAAGTAAATAAATTTATTAAGAGCGCCAATTGAGTTCATTTCCAAAATAACAAAATGACCACGAGCAAAAGAATGGGAATTTCAGAATAGGGACAGTTCCGGACTCAAAGGACGTTTGAGATCATCGATATCTAATTCGCTAAATCGTCAAAAGATATTGAAAAAAAAATACAATTACAGTTAATAAATAAAAAAATTGATAGAATATTAGTCACGTTACCGCGATATAAAAATGATAACAAAATAAGAAATGAAGAAGTTGATAAAGAAATACAGAAAGGAAATCTATTGGACCAGTCACTTTAGCAGTCTAGACACTATAACAACAGACAGAATCAAGTTAGCTAATATATGTTTGTTTAAGACCGAATTAATTAAAAAATTCTGTAAAAGAAAAATTCGTTTTCCTTCGGTTGTAAGGTTAATCAGTCGTTATATTCCTATTGAAGTTCCTAATTACTGATAAGGAAAATATTACGATTATGGTTAATATATTTATTGAAGTCTATAGAACTGGTATGATACCCAGCGATTATCCAATCGCATCTACATTTGTTCCGCTGTCTCCTGGATCTATAACGTTACTAAGCTTCTTCTTCTTCTTCCTTCTTGTATGTAGGCTTTAAAGCCTGTTTCTTCTTCAATATTAGCCTCCTAAATTGTTTAAATTGTCGCACCATCTTTTTCATGGTCTACCAATACTTCTTCGTCCATTTGGTGACTGATCTCGTGCTATTCGTACTATTCTATCCTCTGCCAATCCACTGATATGTTCGTTCCACTCCTGTTTACGTCTTGTCACCCATTCATTTATGTCTTCTATGTTACATGCTCTACTTAGGTTTTCGCTTCTCTTCATATCCAACAGACTCTTCCCTGATATTCATCGGAGTATTTTTATCTCTGTTGTTTATAGTAGTAGTCTCGTTTTAGATATGTCTTGTCTTGTCTTGTCTCTTGTCTTAGGTGTTTGTTCTTCCAGATTGTGTCATTAAGACATCCCGCCGCTTTACTTGGTTTTAAGCTTTGTTGTCGTACTTCTTTTTCAACATCTCCGTAACTAGTTATATCTATTCACCGATATCTAAACATTGCTTCCTGCTTTATTATTTTCCCATCATTTTCGATTTTACACCGTAGTGGGTATTTAGATGTTGTCATACATTTGGTTTTTTCTGTTTATATTATCATATTGTATTTCTTAGCTGTTGTTTTAAAGATATGTGTTAATATTTGGAGCTCGTCTTTTGTCGATTAATGCGGCGTCGTCTGCATAACATAATATTTTGATTTCTTTGTTCCCCATTCTGTAGCTATGACCTTTACGTACTGCTTGTATTATTTCATCTATTATTATTTAAAGAGTAGTGGGTTTACCAAGTCACACTATCTGACTCCACTTTGTACTGGTATACACTGTGTCTGTTTTTCATTTATCTTTGCCTGTATTAAATTATGGAGGTAGATGTTTTTGATGGTTTGTATAATATTGATTGGTATGTTTCTTTTATAGAGTAGGTGTAAGTTTAGGCGTTTATGACTTAAATGCGATCAAAAGTCTTTATCAGGTCTATAAAACATAAATATGCTGGTTTATTGTACTCGATGGCCTTTTCTATGATATGTCTTAGTACAAATAGGGAGTCTAAGTAGGATCTTCGGGATCTGAATATTTGTTGTTCATCTGATAAACTTATTAGTTTATTGATTCTGTTGGTTAAGACTTTTGTAGTAAGCTTAAGTGCAGTGTGCAGTAGATTTATTCTTCTCTTTTTACGGTGCCTATCCATTTCAGATGCTGGCGATCAACATGGCTATTCTAACTTGGCTTGCTGATATTCTGAATAGTCCGGTTGTCGATGCATTAAACCACTTTCTCAGGTTTTGAAGCCAAGATATTCTTCTTCTCCCTGGTCCTCTTTTTCCAAATAACTTGCCCTAAAGAATGAGTTGCAACAAGCCGTATCTCTGTTCATTCCTCATAACATGGCCAAGATATTTTAGTTTGCGCTCTTTGATGGTGTTAATAAGTAGGACCTCAACATTAGTCAGACAATCCACCCATGAAATTCTTAAAATACGTCTGTAACACCACATCTCGAATGCCTCAAGTTTTCTTAAAGAAGCTTCGAAAAGTGTCTAGGCCTCTACTCCGTATAATAACGTAGAAAATACATAGCATCTAATGAGAGAGATTTTGGTAGCAAGTGGTAAATCGTGACTTCTGAAAAGAGACTTCATCATTATGAACGCTGATCTCGCTTTTCCTATGCGTTGTTTTATTTCACTGAAGTGATCCCATTGGCTGTTAATGTTGGTACCAAGATATGTGTAGCTCTCCACTCTGTCAATTGGATGTTGGTTAACCAAAAGCTGTGTATTAAATATTTCGCGCTTATTGACTACCATGTACATTGTTTTTTTTTGTATTAAGATCAAGTCCGTGTTCTCTACTTATATCTGATATACGCGACATTATTCTTTGCAAACCGTCCAGACTATCTGCAAAAACTACTGCGTCGTTGGCATATCTAATGTTGTTTAGACGCATTCCGTTGACTAATATGCCTTCTTGTAGTTCTCCCAGCGCTTGCTCGAAGATATATTCAGAGTATATATTAAATAACACCGGTGACAGAATGCATCCTTGCCTCACTCCTCTATATATGGAGACTGCCTCTGTCAATTGTTCATCCTCTTTAATATTGGCTGTTTGGTTGTAATATAAATTGTAGATGATTCTCAAGTCCCCATCATCTAACCCCACTTCTTTCAAGATGTTTATAAGTTTATCATGCTTTACTCTATCAAATGATTTTTTGTAGTCAATAAAACAAGTATACACATCACAGTTAATATCCCTGCATCTTTGCATAAGGACTTGGACAGCGAATAGAGCCTCTCGGGTGCCTAAGGAATCGCGGAATCCAAACTGCTCTATGATACTCGTTCTTCGCATTTTTTATATATTCTGCCGTGTATCACTTTCAAGAACGTTTTAAGTAATAGGCTCATTAGGCTAATTGTTCTGTAGCCTTTGCATATCTTGGCATTTACTTTTTTTGGTATGGTCACGAAGGTCGACTTTAACCAGCTTTGGGGTATTTTTCCAGTTACGTATATGTTGTTGAATACAATTGTTATCCATTTTATTCCCTGTTCATCAATAAAATTTAGGAATTCTGCACAAAATTCGTGAGGCCCTACCGCTTTACCATCTTTAGTTCTTTTAATAGCTGACGGGACTTCTTCAATGGTAATTAGAGGTCCTGTTTGGCATTCAGTGTCTTTAATGGTATTCTGCCTTTCATCTGCAAAAGTTACTTCCACATAATTCTTCCAAGTGTCTAGTTTTTCTTCCACAGTTAACAGTGGTTTGCCTTGGTTATCTGCTAAACACCTAACTCTTCTAGGTTTGTATAAGCTTGCGGCTTCTTTAACTTTTTTGTGCATATTAAATTAATCGTGTTTATGTTACAGTTGCTGTATTTCCGCACACTGTTTTCTTAGATGTGTATCCTTAGCTATTCTATAGCTTTTTTGATCTTTTTATCGATTCTTTTGTATAATAATATGTCTTGATCTTTGAACTTTCGCCTCTCTTCCATCATATCTAGAATCTCATTTGTCATCCACGATTTCTTCTTTATTTTTAGTGGTTTAAGAAATTTCTCTCGTATGTCTTTTGAAACTGTATGTAACTTTTCTAGCTCCGGGTCCATTACATCCGATTAAATAACGGTATTCAAATTGTTCTGTATATACCGCTTTTTACTATGTTCTGTGTGTTGGTCTTCTAATAGCTTGATGTCGAGTTCTGGATTGACACTACGTCTAACCTTCTTTAACCTGAGCCTAATTTTGGCATTCAGTGGGTTATGTTCTGATTTGATATCAGCTCCTGGGTATGTCTTGACTAATGTTTTGCTGTTCCGGAATCTTTTATTAATCAGAATATAATCTATTTGATTTCTCACCCAGTAGATTTATACCTCTATTATTGTTGGGGTCTTCTTTATCTCCTTTCTTGAACATTGGTATCATTATGCTGTTTCTTCATGCGTCTGGTATCTTGCAGTGCAATATTAGTTTTTGTATAAGTTTTGTCATCTCTAGGGTTATACTTTCTCTCCCGTATTTTAGAAGCTCGTTGGTTATTCCATCTGGTCCTGGCGACTTTCTGTTTTTGAGTGGATTTACTGCTATTTTTATTTCCTGAAAACTGATTTCTATTTCGTGTATTAATTCAGGTACGTTATTGTGTTGGTTATTATTTTCCATTGCTTTAAACAGTTCCGTCAGGTATCTTTCATATTCGTTTTCTGGTATGTTATTGTACTGCTTCAATTCTGCCATTTCTTTTCGTTTGTTTTATATGGATCTTCATATTTGTTTTTGTGTACTGTAGAAGTTGCCTTCCATCTTTTTTGTAAACTGTTCCCAGTGTTCATTTTTGTTTTTCTTACTAACTGTTTTGTTTTATTTCTTATTCTTTTATAGTTGTCTCGGGATTCTGGGGTATTTGATGTTGTGTACTTCGTGTAGACCTCTCGTTTCTCTTTACATTTCTCTTTTATTTGTTTTCTGAACCATGGTGTGTTGTTGTTTTTTCTTTTGTTCAGTATGACTTACCGTTTTCCTAGAGCTTCTGTTCCTGCTTCCTCAATGTTGTTTTTAATTTTCTTTCAGCTCGCGTTTATATCTTCGATGTCATCTATTTTTTTCAGCTGTGTAACGCCATCAGAGGCCAAAAAAGTGGCCTCTGATGGCGGACATATCCGGAAATGCGAATGCGCCAAATTTAAATTTTCCGACACGTATTAACAGTAGCTATATAATATTTTTCAGAATGTGTCTTAGACGAGAAAGTTTTAATTAATTATTAACGGTAATAGTCTAAAATGCGACACAATTGTTAAAAAACTTCAATATAAATAAGATTTCATGTGACATTTGGGACAAACAATAACATAACCCAACTAAATTTGATGTCAAACAAGGAGAGAGACTCTCTTTCCTTGTTTAATGTGGCCTTTAAAGATCTCACTTCCTGTCTAACAATATTTTTGCCCCTACTACCTTTACATTCCCCCTTTTGTCTTTTTGCTCTATGGTATAACTACTTATAGAGCAGACTGCATTTGAAAATTTATTCTGGCAATTGATGTTGTCAGCAAAAAATAGGTTTGTGTTAATATACCACTATGCAGAGAGTCGATTAAATATTAACTTCAATCAACACAACTTCTAAATTCAAGGCCACACTCAGAACGAAGGTGATATAGCTCACTTAGTAATAGGAAAATCTGAAACTAGAGCCAAAAATGCTGGATGCATTTACGTTCCCGATCAATACCTTTCCCCAATTTGTAAAGCTAAAAACACTGGTAAACCGTTTGTGGTAAATAAAATAAAGGTAAACGATTTCTTCGATTTGAAATCATTTGAAGAGAACATGAACTTTAATATGGCGAAAACTGTCAATGGTAGTATTATTAAGACGGGTGACATCAAAAGTTTTATATTTAACAAAAATTCTGAAAATTTCCATATCGAACCACATACAAAACTGAAAATTGGGAAAAAGCAAAAGCTACTGTTCAACTCATAAAATTACGTGACAATAAAGGTTATCGAAGAATAGATGAAATTAACTTAAAGCAAGTTTTTAACAACAAAATACTAATTTGAGAACATAAAATGAGTGATTTACTGTAATTATTGGAGGCTAATCTAGTGCCTAGATACTAAGAAAGTTTTTATAATAATTTATTTTATTTTTGTTTGTAATACAAAAGTTACTATGTAGAATTTAGAAATTTTGTTACACTTTTTTGCTATTTTAATAAATACTTTTTTAGAAATGCATGATTTCGTGTTTTATTCATTTTGATATAATTGACTGATAAATTATTTTCTAGACCCATAAATAGTTGTTGGAAGTTCGACGGCAACACAAAAATAGAATTATTATCGAATACCGTGAAATTAATAAACGCATAAAAAGAAAAATTAAGCAAGCCAAAGAATCCTGGCTTGAGAATTTATGTAAAGAAATAGAAGACCTCCAAAAAAAGCATGACAGTTTCAACCTCCACAAAAAACTTTAATATACTGCCGGAATTAGAAAACAGAAAAACGCTCACACACTTAAAGCGCGGACGGAAAAATGTGTGATCACGAACAACAGTGCAACGAATGGGAGAGATACATCTCTGACCTTTTTGACGATGCTTCTAGAGAAAATGCTCCAGATACTGCCTGTGATAACCAGTTATACAGAGGTCCCAGTATACTGAATTCGGAAGTCAAAAAGGCTATACAGCAAGCCAAAAACAATAAAGCACCTGGACCAGATCAAATCCCTGCTGAGCTACTTAAACTTTTGGATGAGGAAAGCATTGCCTACTTAACCACTTTCTTCAACAAAATTTACAACGAAGGAAAAATACCAGATGATTGGTTAGACTCACTGTCGCATTACCAAAGAAAATTAGGTCCACCAAATGCAGCGATTTTAGACTAATCAGTTTGATGAGTCACACACTAAAGATACTCTTACGAATTATACAAAACCGAGTATTCCTTCTATGCAAAAGTAGGATGAGTAATAAGCAATTTGGATTTAGAAACGGTCTAGGAACTAGAGAGGCACTATTCTGTATGCGCGTTCTATTACAAAAAAGTTGTGAATTCCGAAAGAATGTTTATGTTTGTTTCATCGACTTCGAGAAGGCGTTCGACAGAGTACAACATGATACACTTTTCGATTGCCTACGGGCAGCAGGACTTGAAGACTATGATATAAGACTGCTGAAATACTTGTATTACAATCAAGTAGCCCCTATCCAAATTGGAGACAGTCCGACTGAAAAAATATCAGACAGACAAGAGGGAGTAGAAGTAGAGTGTAGAAGTAATCAACAATATTAGATACGCTGACGATACAGCCATTCTTGCAGAAAATTTACAAGATCTCCAAACATTACTAAATCTAGTAGGTGAAGCAAGTTATCGCAGAGGCCTTAAAATCAACATTTCAAAGACAGAGGGGATGGCAGTTGGAAAGATCAATATAGATCAAGATCTGATTTCTCTTAATGGAGAGGAGATCGAAAGGGTAAATCATTTTAAATACCTTGGCAGCTGGTTAAATGTAAATTGTGACTCTGATGCAGAGATAATAACCAGGATCGAAATATCACGTAAGGCTTTTATGACGTGGAAACCAGTTTCATGCAACAGAAACCTGTCGATGAATATTCGTAAGAAGGTCCTGAAATGTTATGTGTGGTCCATTCTATTGTATGGTTGTGAGACATGGACGTTAAAAACCACAATGCTAAACAAGTTAGAAGCATTCGAATTGTGGTGCTATAGACGAATCCTAAAGATATCGTGAGTTTCGCACACTTCCAATGAAGATGTTCTTCAAATGGTCAATTCAGAACGTCTGGTCATAAACACCATAAAAAAGATAAAAACAGAATACTTCGGCCATATAATTAGAGGACCTAAATACCATCTACTTCGCCTTATAATACAACGAAAGGTGGAAGGAAAGAGATGGACTGGTCGAAAGAAACTTTCATGGCTGCGTAATATTAGACAATGGTGTGGTTCCACAGTAAAAGAATTATTTCGCGCAGCAGTCGACAGAGAAAGGTTTCAGGAAATTGTAAACATGATGACGGCCAACGTCTGAATACGGACACGGCACCCAAAGAAGACCCATAAAGTCAGTTCTGCGAGGGTAGTAATTGTTAAACGTATATATTTTTATAATAATAGTTAGTAAGATGTTGATTGTTATTATAAAATTAAGTTTAAATATTATTATTTTTTTTTATTCGAAAACTACTACAATGTTATAGGATGTTAAATTTTCAAACGCTTCACCTGAAAAATTGATCTTAATGCACCACTTATAGTAGTGTCTAGATTTAGTTCTATGAGTTGGTCATTACATAAAAGAAAAATCTGAAAAGAAACAGATGTAGTATGCAGATTGGTGTAACTAGAGTAGAGCAACGCATTTCCCATAAACATAACAAGCAAACTAAAGTCGTTACGGGGCAATTTGTAGATGTTCCTGTACTTCGAACTAATGGTAATCATTTAAAGCAGCCGCCATTGCCGGCGTTTACATAAGCTTTTGCAGCAATATTAACTACTTGCTGTTTCGTATAAATCAAGAGATAAGCCCCAGGAAGGCGGTCGTGCGCTCAACTTTCTGCAATAATTGAATTACACATGCAAAACTTCATTTCGCCTTCTTTTTTCATAGTTTATATGTTTAGTAACCAACTATTTACCTAGAACTCTGATTATATTCAAACTAGCGATTAAAAACCTGTTTTCCATTATTATACAATGATATGAACATATTTGACTGCTGCGGATTATAGAGTGATAAATAATTAAATTAAATACGGATGTTCTCTTATTTTTTAGATAACTTATTACATCATTTTTTAATTTTTAAATCAATATACCACACAGACGGTGCTATAACGTCACTTATAGATCTGATGCTTCGACTGCTTCGACATACTTCTCCCTCAGCTCTTTCCATTTGTTTCTGTCTTGTGCAACCTGCATCTAGTTACTGCTGACACACTTCAGATCGTCAGTACATCTAGTTGGTGAATGTTCTTTGCTCCGTAGTGCTTTTTTTGTGGCTCTCCATTTGACAGTACGTTTTATCTACGGGTTGTCTGATAGTTTGGCGACGTGTCTTGTCCAATTCTATTTTAGCGACGCGATTTTTTAGAGCCGCTAAGAGTCAAAAGTCTTTTTGTTTTACTGCGTATTTCTGCGTTTGGGATTCGGCCTTTTATATAAACACCCAACATCTGTCGCTCCATAGCTCTCTGAGTCACGCTAATCATCATCAGTACATCATCAGTATCATCAGTACATCTAGTTGGTGAATGTCCTTTGCTCCGTAGTGCTTTTTGTGTAGCTCTCCATTTGACAGTACGTTTTATCTATGGGTTGTCTGATAGTTTGGCGACGTGTCTTGTCCAATTCTATTTTAGCGACGCGATTTTTTAGAGCCGCTAAGAGTCGAAAGTCTTTTTGTTTTACTGCGTATTTCTGCGTTTGTGATTCGGTCTTTTATATAAACACCCAACATCTGTCGCTCCATAGCTCTCTGAGTCACGCTAATCTTGTTTACTACAGTTTTTTTGAGAGATAATGTTTTTACTCCATAAGTCAATACAGGTAACACACTTCTTCTTCTTCTCCAGCCTTCATTTATCCATTGTTGAACATAGGTCTTCTCCAATTGCTTCCCCTATCTTTTGCAATTCTCATTCACTGCTTTCCAGCTACAGCTGTTGTTATCGTCTATCCATCTCTTTTTGGGTCTTCCCACGATTGTTTTTGTTTCTTGAGGTCTCCAGAATGTCACTTTATGAGACCATCTATTGGTGTCTTGTCTTGCTACATGTGCTACCCATTGCCATCTTAATATCGCTATTTTTCCCATGATGTCGGTTACTTTAGTTCCTCGACGTATTTCGTTGTTATATTTAACATCTCCCTCTCCATGGCCCGTTAAGTTACTCTTAATTGTTCTGCCATTTTTCTTATTATTGTCATAGTTTCCAATCTATTAGAACAGTGATTCTCAACCTGTGGGGCGCGCCCCCCTAGGGGGGCGCGGTATTATTAATGGGGGGGGGGGCATGAGCCTATTCGAAAAAACATCAGCATCATTGACTAATTTACTAAAATCAAAGCAAAATAAAATTCTTACAAAATAAAAAAAACACATGTATACTGATATAAATGGTATAATTATAAAGAGCACTGAACACTAAATTATGAAAAAGTTTATTAATAAATCAGTGACTTTCTTGAGCTTGTTTTGTAGAGCAAAGTTTATCGAAACGAGGTGTAATATTAGAAATAGACGTTCTCAGTTCTTTTTCTATATTTAGCTGCGATCTATATTTGGTCTTCAAAGCAGCCACCGCAGAAAATCCTGTTTCGCAAAGGTAGGATGTTGAAAACGGCAATAGTATACGGAACGCTCTGGTTTTCAGTGCAGAAAACTCATCATTTACTCCTGCCCAAAATTCAAAGAGGGATTTATTATTAAACTGTTTTTTGATTTCATCATTTGCCGTGAAGTCAATGAAGGTTTCTTCTTCGGCAGTAGAGAGCCCTTCCGGAGTAATTTGGAATGGATTCCTAACCCACTCGTAACTACGTATTAATATGGCGTCGGCAAAAAAATATCTTTTAAAATTTTTAGTCAGCATCGCTAAATGATTTTCAGTGGTTACAAAAACAACTTTCACATGTTGTTCTTCAACCTTGTAAGTTTTAATACTTTGATCCACATTGGCAAACATTTCTAGGTTTTGTTGCTTTAAATTTCTGTTATGCAATTCCAATTTTTTACAAAAGCCAATAACTTTATCACTCGTATTCAATATATGTGTATTGGCTCCTTGAAGCTGAATGTTCAAAATATTGAGTTTCTCGAATATGTCAACCAAGTAGCTCAATTTCATCAAAAATAAACTATCTCGAAACATCTCGGCTTCCGGTCTATTTTCTTCTTCTAGAAAAATAGCGATTTCATGTCTTAATTCAAAAACACGTTGTAAAAATTTCCCACGTGATAGCCATCTTGCCTCACAATAAAATAATAATGCTGAATGTAATGCACCCATGTCTTTACAAAGTGCAGAAAAGATTCTGGTTTTCAAAGGTCTCATTTTTATGTAATTAACTACTGTTACAACCGTTGTTAGCACAATATTCAGGCCAGAGACATTTCTTTGGAAGCCAGAGCTTCTCTGTGGATCATACAGTGTGTCCATATACACATTGGAGACTTTTGTTTCACAAACGCTTGTAGACTATGAAATTTTCCGGACATTGCACGAGCACCATCTGTGCATATTCCGACGCAATTCTTCCACTCTATTTTTGCTTCATTTATATAATCGTTTAAGATAGCAAATAATGCTAGCGACGTTGCTTTCAGTTCTATTGGTTTGCAAAAAAGTAGTTCTTCTACTAATGATATGCCATCACAAAATCGAACGTAGGCAATAAAATGAGCATCTTTATTGCTATCTGTTGCCTCATCAAGCTGAATCGAAAACAGCTTGTCACGCAACTTCCCGAGTAGCTGATCCTGTACATCTTTAGCTATATCACAAATTCGACGGGCAACAGTATCATTTGATAGAGGTATAGACTCCAATTTTTTGGCAAAATTATCTCCAAACATAGTTTCTACAATTTGAATTGCAGCTGGTAAAATAAGCTCTTCACCAATAGTGTGAGGCTTTTTACATCTAGCTATTTGATGGGAGGTTTTATAAGAGGCAAGTAAAGCTTTTGATATTCACAGTCAAAGTTTTTTTTATAAATGATTTTTGTTTTTCATGTGATTTTAATTTTAACAATTTTATGAAGCGTTTCCAAATGTCTTTTAAGTTTATTTGGTTTCATACTGTTCGGCTGCTAAAATTTTTGAGCAAATGATACATACAGGCCGTTCGTCTTCATTTACTCCAGTAAACGTAAACCCGAAAATTAAGTAATCTTGAGAATATTTTCTTGATTTTATTTTTGGAATTACTCTTTCCTGTACGCTTGTTGATGCTTCGTTAGTATCGAGTGCTCGCTTACGACCAGTTAAAAATTTATCCATGATTTTGTATAAATTTAAGTATATTTACCTACTGCTCGAAATATTTTAATAACGCGAACTGCAATTATTACACGCAACCTACAACATAAACATTCACAATAAATTTAACAGGCGCAGAAGGACTGACTAGACTGACTAAACCAGACTAAACTGACTGTCTGGGTCTGAGGAGGAGAGAATTGAACTCGGAACTCTTGCGAAGAGAGACGATCGGTTTTGAATTGGTGTTGCCACATATCAATAAATGAGACCAAGAGAGACTGGCTAAAAAATTTGACAAATAAATATACTTTATAAGGTTTGATTGTCTTTATGGCACTCAAGTGTGTGAAAAGTGCCTTAAAAAAATTTCTGTAACACTGAAAAAAGTTCATGTATCACCACCCTCCCCCCCCCCCATCATATATTTTTATTGTATGAGGGGGGGCGCGGTGAAAATAATTATATAAAATTGGGTCGCAACTAGTAAAAGGCTGAGAAACGCTGCATTAGACGTTGCAACTGGTAGTATACAAGTGTCATAGGTTTTTCGTTTTAAGTGCTTAAGATTGTTCTGTCTTTTAAAATGAAGCTCAACTTTACCAAAAGCAACCCATGACAATGTAGGGTTTGATTTTCCTTTTCTTTTTTAATTGCATGTCCTAGATATATATATATATATATATATATATATATATATATATATATATATATATATATATATATATATATATATTGTTTTTCTATATTGATGTTATCTTTCGTGATGTTTTCTAGGCTGTTGCTTAATATCTTTGTTTTGTCGAGATTCATTTTTATTCCTATTTGATTCTATTTGTTATTTAAATCTTGTAGCATTGATTTTAGTTCATGGATATCTGTGCTTATTAGTACTATGTCGTCTGCGAAACACAAATGGTAACGACATACTCCATCTGTTTTTAATCCGTTTTCGGTCCAATTTAGTTTACTAGTGTTTGGGTAACACACACTGGTTAAAAATTTTTCTTTTGAGGCATATGGGTATGTCAAATTTCAATACATAGTATAATTTACCAAACGCTGTCAATATATGCCTTCTTGAACGTGAAAGAAGAAATCCAACGAGAGATCAATAAAAAATAGATTCCAAGAAATTTTACGTGTAGCAACATTTTTGTTTATTTATAACTTTTTAAATTTAACACAATAAGTAAGCCCAAAATAGTAATAAATATGACAAACGACAAACGTAACGTCAAAAAACAACAGCTACCATTAGCTGTCTAACCCTAAAATATTCTACAAAAAATATGATACACTTTTTGATTGCCTACGGGCAGCAGGACTTGACGACTATAATATAAGACTGCTGAAATACTTATATTACAATCAAGTAGCCTCTATCCAAATTGGAGACCGTCCGACTGAAAAAATATCCATCAAACGTGGAGTACGGCAAGGTTGTATTTTGTCACCAACTCTTTTTAATCTGTACTTTGAAGAAATTTTTAGGGAGGCTTTGGATGACAGACAAGAGGGAGTAGAAGTAGAGTGTAGAAGTAATCAACAATATTAGATACGCTGACGATACAGCCATTCTTCCAGAAAATTTACAAGATCTCCAAACATTACTAAATCTAGTAGGTGAAGCAAGTTATCGCAGAGGCCTTAAAGTCAACATTTCAAAGACAAAGTGGATGGCAGTTGGAAAGATCAATATACATCAAGGTCTGATTTCTCTTAATGAAGAGAAGATCAAAAGGGTAAATCATTTTAAATACCTTGGCAGCTGGTTAAATGTAAATTGTGACTCTGATAAAGAGATAATAACCAGGATCGAAATATCACGTAAGGCTTTTATGACGTGGAAACCAGTTTTATGCAACAGAAACCTGTCGATGAATATTCGTAAGAAGGTCCTGAAATGTTATGTGTGGTCCATTCTATTGTATGGTTGTGAGACATGGACGTTAAAAACCACAATGCTAAACAAGTTAGAAGCATTCGAATTGTGGTGCTATAGACGAATCCTAAAGATATCGTGGGTTTCGCACACTTCCAATGAAGATGTTCTTCAAATGATCAATTCAGAACGTCTGCTCATAAACACCATAAAGAGGAGAAAAACAGAATACTTCGGCCATATAATTAGAGGACCTAAATACCATCTACTTCGCCTTATAATACAAGGAAAAGTGGAAGGAAAGAGATGGATTGGTCGAAAGAAACTTTCATGGCTGCGTAATATTAGACAATGGTGTGGTTCCACAGTAGAAGAATTATTTCGCGCAGCAGCCGACAGAGAAAGGTTTCAGGAAATTGTAAACATGATGACGGCCAACGTCTGAATACGGACACGGTACCCAAAGAAGACCCATAAAGTCACTTCTGCGAGGGTAGTAATATACCTGGGTAGTAGAGGTAGTAGAGGGTAGTGAAAATAATTATATAAAATTGGGTCGCAACTAGTAAAAGGCTGAGAAACGCTGCATTAGACGTTGCAACTGGTAGTATACAAGTGTCATAGGTTTTTCGTTTTAAGTGCTTAAGATTGTTCTGTCTTTTAAAATGAAGCTCAACTTTACCAAAAGCAACCCATGACAATGTAGGGTTTGATTTTCCTTTTCTTTTTTAATTGCATGTCCTAGATATATATATATATATATATATATATATATATATATTGTTTTTCTATATTGATGTTATCTTTCGTGATGTTTTCTAGGCTGTTGCTTAATATCTTTGTTTTGTCGAGATTCATTTTTATTCCTATTTGATTCTATTTGTTATTTAAATCTTGTAGCATTGATTTTAGTTCATGGATATCTGTGCTTATTAGTACTATGTCGTCTGCGAAACACAAATGGTAACGACATACTCCATCTATTTTTAATCCCTTTTCGGTCCAATTTAGTTTACTAGTGTTTAGGTAACACACACTGGTTAAAAATTTTTCTTTTGAGGCACATGGGTATGTCAAATTTCAATACATAGTATAATTTACCAAACGCTGTCTATATATGCCTTCTTGAACGTGAAAGAAGAAATCCAACGACAAATCAATAAAAAATAGATTCCAAGAAATTTTACGTGTAGCAACATTGTTGTTTATTTATAACTTTTTAAATTTATCACAATAAGTAAGCCCAAAATAGTATTAAATATGACAAAGGACAAACGTTTTTTTTATTTCAACGTCAAAAAACAACAGCTACCATTAGCTAGTCTAACCCTAAAATATTCTACAAAAAATAGATACACTTCTCAACTATGACAGTCGATTTATAAAAGAAACCGTACAAAGCATCCATAGAACTAAGACTAATGTAACAACCGAGCCAGCTACAAAGAATTTTAGAAAAATGTGGAAATTGACAACAAAAATATGCACCATAAAAGGAAAATATTTGAAATTCGGTGCTTTGTAAATAAAGTCGAGTGCAGTGAGTTTTATCGAATGTTAGTTTTTTATTACTATTAGCATTAAACATGGAGATAACATTGTTGCCAACTTCGCCAATATATTGTGCGAGAAATTTAAAAAAAAAAGGAGGGTACTGTATTATACGATTGTTTTCATAATGTGCGTTCTAACAAGTATTGATGTTGGGACTCCTTGTGATACATTCTAAAACTTTTTGAAATTACACGATAATTACTGTAAATTAGTCTTGAAGAGATACATTAAATAACGGGTTACACTACTGATAACAAAGTGATCGATCGTAAGCGTGGTATCCTTCTAGGGCGTGAACATGACCGGTCGTACATATTCTATAGATGGAGGGTGACCGTGACTTACGATAATTTGCGATTGAAACCCAGGAAACCCTGGGCTTCCGTGAATATAACTTTGGGGTTCCACGAAAGTTATGTGGTTTTTTTGTAAGTAACATAAAAAAGTGATAAAAATGTTTAACAACACAACTAAATTCCACTTAGTAATCTGGATAGTCGTTCCAAAAGCGACAGTCGGACGTCGCAAATTGTAATGGCGCCGTCGTCGGGACAATTTTTGATAATTAAAGTGGCCGTCTTCAAAGAAAGCTTGAATATCTAGGCACGATAAGTACCGTCTGCTACAATTGATTGTCCAGGGAAAAATAGACAGTAAGCGAGGGCCAGGCAGGAGAAGACACTCGTGGCTCCAAAATCTGCGGAAGTGGTTCGGGCTCACATCGGTCGAACTATTCAGAAGCGCCGCAAACAAGATCAAAATTGCCATGTTAATAGCCAACGTTCGCAACGGACAGGGCACTTGAAGAAGAAGAAGTCTTGGTATAATCACGGAAAATCTAGGTATCGGTGATTCCCCGGCTCAGTTCTGTATTGATCATTACACTGCGAGTAGGAAAAAATTTGATGAGTAACTAACAGAAAAGTTATAAATTTCAGAAAATAGATCTTCTTCTTCTTCAGTGCTTTATTCGGTCCGGATGTTGGCGATTATCAAGCCTATCATGGATTTGTTGACTGCTCTGCGATAAAGCTCCGCGGAGGTCATCCCAAACCATTGTCGGAGGCTTTTTAACCACGAGATACGATGGCGTCCCGGTCCTCTCCTGCCAAATACTTTACACTGCATAACGAGTTGAAGAATTCGATATTTTTCTTCGTTCCGCATCACGTGCCCGAGGTACTCAAGCTTACGTTGTTTCACTAAATTAAGCACTTCTTTTTCTTTTCTGATGCGCTGTAAACCTCAACGTTGGTGACATGGTCCACATAAGATATTTTTAGTATCCTTTTGTAAATACACATCTCGAAGGCTTCAATCTGCTTTTCTGTTTCATTTTCTGTGGTTTGCGTCAATGTCCAGGCTTCAACTCCATATAGTAACACTGGAAGAATTTAGCACCTCACTATTCGCATCTTGGTTCCCAAACTGAGATCACAATGAGATTCCCAAATATCAGTATTGAACTGGTATGGTACCTCAACTTATTTAACCCACAATTATTATTACATTCCATCTGGTTCCGAAATATACTCATCTTCCAAAAATTTCAAACTTAACACGTGGTTTGACTAGTAGTTTTACTAGCTGTATTAATTGAATACATCTTTACTATTCACAATCATACACAAATTTACATTTCAAATAGAAATATTAACTTTCACAGCTAAACATCTAATATTTAAAAAAATTTTAAAGTGTTACTTAAAACAATTGTACAAACTCACCATTGGTTATGTCGGTGTGAGAAATATCTGTTCCTGTGACACGAAAAATTGAAATAAGAATATATTTACTTTACACCGGTTTAAATAGAGGATCTTTTTACCTGTTTGTATAACAATTTCCGGTTCCAACTGTCAGATATTAGAACTACCAACTAATTATTGAAGGCTTTATAATTCAGTCAATTTCTTGAGCCCATAAATTAATTACCATCAATAATTATTCATTTGTTACTTTGGTTACATATTAATATATCAGATATTAATATATTAATATATCAGAATTTGAATTAAATATCTAAAATATTTATAAACACCATGACAGATAACTCACATCAACAATAATTTCAAATAAAAAATAAAAAAATTTTGTAAATTTGTTATAGGTTTGATTATAAAATGTACATGTTTAGTAGCCAAAGAATCACTTTAATTTGTTCAGTAATTTGTACTAAACTGAATTAGTTAGAATGTGGGATGTATTTGAATTATTCGTATTGTTACATTTAAATTTAATTAATTAAAGATTAATAAAGTATGCCAATATTAAACTCATCAATTTACTTTTGATATCTTAATTGAAACAATTTATAGACATTCATTAATATCAGCATATTTCATAAAACTAGATAACTTTACTTGCAGTATTGAGAAACAAAAGAAGAACTGTCACATGCTAACCTACATCTGTCAAATTTACCACTAAAATCTAATAGATAACATAAAAAACTCATTGTGCCCAAGACTGAGATGTAGTGCATAAAAGTCCTTCCCCTTTTAAATTTAATGTTTGTTTCGTCCCTTCTAAGTGTTTTCTGTTTTAGTGTGTTTTAAATTGTCCTTAATTGTTTTAATTCTAATATTTTATTTACTCGACTTTGCAATAATCTACTATTTTGCCAATAGAACTTTATCAAAGAAATTTGATAATTACAAGTTGAAAAATAATTGCACACCCACACAATTTGTACATCTAAACTTATTCATTGTCATAAAACTGTCACTTCATAAAACAATTACTCAATAAATAACACACATTTCATAAATATATCTCTCGAATAAGTATAAATAACTTTTAAATAATACAATGGTATATAACATCACTTTCATTTAACAAACAATCACACACATATCTCTGCTTCATTGGATCAAATCTATCTCCTCAAGAACTTCCCGTTTACTGTCAAACAACTACAATAGCAGAATTGAGTTCTCCATTCAACAATACATAGTAGTTTCAACCATGTTCTACCATCCATCAATTAATAGAGTACCGGCATGTAAGTAATGTTTATTTATTTGCTCATTTATTAATTTATTACAATCTAATAGACTATTTTATAACAATTTGTGGGTCTTACCTTGTCTGTCTAAACTTTTAAAACTTTTTACACCTTTTTATTCAATTTACTCATTTTGAAATAAAACCACAGACATGTAATATTGGCATAATTATTGTAATTTACAACATCTAATTTGTTTATCTTTATTAGACAACACCCTAATATGGGTTTTTATCATTTCAGCATTTATTTAACTTTGTATCGAGACCTGAAGATGCTTTGCATATTGTAGAAAGCGAAACCGGTCGTCTGATAGTTAAATTAAATTGATTGTGAGTAAGTCTTATTTATTATTTCTTTACCTATTTGAAATGGACTCACACAAGCAACACATTCATGATTTTAAAAAAATACTATTAAAATAAACCAGGGGTTCCACAGTAAAAGTAACTTCTTAAAAGAATCAGTTGCGGCGTATTAGGTTTTAGCACTAATCTAAATAATATCTCAAATTTAAGTAACCTTTGAAGGATTGCATGTTATACTTTATTGTCGCGTTGTTGAAAGTATGAAATCGAAAGATGACATTGAAAAAGTTTTACTGCAAAAGATATAAAGTCGAAAGATAGAAAAAGAAGAGAAATATAAATTGCTTAAATAAAAAAATTTTTAAAGCGAGATGTGGGTGAATATTAAAGTAATAGAATTATTCAAGATTTTGCACGGTTTATTTAGGGTACAAAGATATTTGCGACATGTTTCCAACGCGGAGACAGCGAGAAAACATAATAGTTCGTTTCCCGGTAAAAGCAAAACAGACAAGCAGCTTTCGTTGGAAAAACGTGCAATTAAATCGCCGCTTGCTTTAACAAATAAAGTGGCTATTATTGTTTTAAAGCTATTTTTTGTGATGTCCTAATACAATTTACCATTTTTTCTGCAAATAACCCACAATTTTACTTTAACTGTCAGTGTGTTACGGTTTGTACTGTACCGTTGACCTGAAGATACACAGCAAATTATAATATTGTCAGTAAGTCTTATTCTTATTTCTTTTACCTAACTTTATAAATATGTTTTATAATCTCCAAAAGGTTATGAAGCCGTGAAGTTTGCGCCGAATACTGTACAACCGAAAGCTAGCAATATTACTTTTCTAAAGCAGACTACCATTGAGCCTCAAGGAGAGGAAGTCCGAGGAAGATTTAACGCTTTGGAAATTGTTTAAAAAATTTGAATTTAACGGGCTAATAATATTCTCATATTACAAATGTTTTAATACTTTATTAATTTCATAAAAACTAACAGAAATATTTCTTTATCGTATTGCTTTCATAATCTACTAGTGCTTTTATAGATACTAAACTGTGTGTATTTTACCGATCCGCCTGAGATGTTTAAAATTTATTTAACGGTAGCCAGTACCAATATTAGCATTTAATCACGAGCTCCATTTGCCAGTCAGAGGTGTGAGAGCTTTCATGAACTTCCCGATAAAATATTCAACGGATGTCCTTTGTAGAAATACACGGCTCTACCTTTCTGTTTCGGTGATAAAAAGTCTCTCTGGAACTCACCGAGCAGGTTTAGTTGGCCCCGTTTCAACCTATATGCCTTCCGATAGTCAATAATTTTAACATTTTATTGATATGGATTAGGAAGTGTGAACTTTGTTTGGATTGTACAATTATATACAGGGTTTTATATCTGTACATGTAGAGTAACAGAATAGGTCAACATAATCGAGCGTGCCATAAAATAACCTAATTTTGTCACAATTGAATGATACTTACAAACAAGCAATTAAAAGTAGTTGTACGTAGATTATATATTTAAAAATTCTTTCAGTTAATGGAAATAATATGCAAAATCAAAATAATTGTCAAGTAATGTAGGTTTTCACGGTTGCTGTTTGGTAAAGTTACAACTCTGGATCTCCGTTGTCTTCCCCTATTCGTAAATATGCTGTTTTGGATACATTTATATTCATTTCTGTCTGTTAGAATTTATTTTGAAGTTTCCTAAGCCTATATAATAGTTAATAATTTCTTCACATATAGCAATTATTACTTGATCATCAGCATACTAATGTCATCAGGTAGCTCTCGTCGACTTTGTCTCCCATGGCTAAACATTTTTCCTCCATTTCTGTAATGTTTTTGAATATAAATTTCAAAAAAAAAGTAGGGGATAGACAACATTCCTACCTGTTTAAGAGTGGATTACTATAGGAAAGATACGATTCCTTTAATGTCTATAAAAAAGTAAAAGTCAATTATAGGTACAGAAGACAAACTGGAGAGATGGAAAGACTACATTCAGACACTTTTTGGCGATGATAGTGTAACGTTCCAACAAACATTCCTTGGACGTCAATCTATGACGTGCCAACAAATATTCATTGGGTGCCAATTTGTAACCCTTCGAGGCTCAATTTGTAACATCCCAATGTTGAGCTGCTGTTGTCAACCTGTAACCGCAAACCCTAGTTTGCTGCTACAACCTGACTAACATCACTAACAACGGTTGGAGTGACAAATCGTTTCTCGTTGGGACCAATTTTTAACGTCATAACCCCTAATGTATCAATTACAAAATTGCTACATTAGACGTTATACGAAACACTCCCTGGCTAGCTCACTCAGGACGTGAATATGGCCTACTCTGGAGCAACACACACAAACAAGTAAAAAGAAGAAACAATACACAGTTAAATTAACACATGTTTATTGAAATATAAAAAAAAAACAGAAAAATAAATGTTAAATATCGTATTGAATTTAAATAAAAATTATTCGACTTCTTGCTACAGTGTTACATTAGGTATATGAAAGAACAATGTTTGTCACCAAATCCTAAGTTTTATCCTGCTCTTTTCTGCTCTGGTTGTTAGCAAGCTATGTGGTTAGTTTTGGATTTTCTTGTCCCGGAGTCAACTCTCCTATTGGAATAATGGTTCCATTCTCAGGCCGGTTGGTCTTCTGGATGGTAATAGAATTTGACCCGCACCTGAGAAATGTATCCCGGAGGTTGACTCCAAATCTGGAGACGACACAACAATTGGTTATTCTATTCTTAGAGAAGTCATGAAGAAAATCGACCTTTTCAGAAATAAAAGCGATTATATGGACTTTTGTATCGAACGGGAAGGAGAAATGTCACAGAGAATAAAGATGGTACCTCTCGTTCCAAAGTAACGTAAATAGAGATGAAAATAAAATTCACTCTTTAGAAACTTGAGTAAAAGATAAAAATGATGATTATTAAGAAAATAGGAAAGGTAGATACTAAAATATATATATATATATATATATATATATATATATATATATATATATATATATATATATATATATAAAGAAGATAGATTTGGACGCCAACTGGTTTTTATACCAAATACCAGTAAAAATGAAAAGAGAATAATGAATCAATTAAGTAACGACATAATTCTGATACAATCTATATCCTAGAAAATATATAGAAAAATAAGAGATACAATGGAGGATATAGAAGAATATGAATTATGACAGAAGATACGGAAATTGGAGAATAGAATTAACGAAATATATTAACATAAGAAAGAAAGCAGGCAATGTAGCAGTTATAACGCTACAATAGACCATCCACGGATGATCGAATAAATTAAAAAGGTCCAAAAATAACACAAGAAGAAGTTACTTATGCAATAAAAGCTCAGAAGAACGGAAAAGCCACTGGACCAGACAATATAAATGTCGAAATAGTTAAATTAATTCCTACAAAGGACAACTAAAGTAAAAGCCTCGATTTGATAATAACACTATTCATTAACATATATGATACAGGTCAAATACCATCAGGCTAGCTAAAATCAACATTTGTAACATTACCAAAAAAATCCAATGCCTATTAACTAAGTATTAAACATAATATTTTATGTCTTTAAAACTTTCCTTAGAATCATTTTTATACACGAATTTAGATTTCGAAATGAATTAGGAACACGAGAAGCTCTTTTTGCCTTAAATGTGTTAACACAATGATGCAGAGACATAAATGTAGATGTATATGCATGTTTTATCGATTATCGGAAAGCATTTGACTGCGTGAACCATCAAAAGATGATCAAAATTCTGAGAACAACTGGTATTGACGAACGCCTTGCGAGTTATCTCAGAACTATATTGAGATCAAACACATAACATCCGAATATATACAAATACGACAAGGAGTGTCAAAAGATTGCGTCTTATCACCGGTATTATTTAATCTGTATTCGGAATCTATATTCAGAAAAGCATCGGAAGAGGTTCAAGGTGGAATCAAGTTTAACGGAACAAGCATAGACAACATCAGGTACGCTGATGATACCGTCCTAATAGCAAGGAACGCTCAAGAACTACAAAAAATGATAAATGCTTTGAAATGCATTGATACAGCCGGATACTGAGAATTCCATGGGTACAAAAAGTTACCAACGCTGACTTTTACTTCACCTGTATTTAAAGAGTCTACATCTGATGGATTCGACCGTTACTTGGTAGAAATTTATTTTATCTAACAATAAAAGACTTAAAACTTTTTCTTTTTAAAACTTTCACAAGTAGAGATAGATTTTCGAGATATAATTGAATAAAATTAAGCAAATAGCAGGTAACAAAGGGTAAAATGAATAAACAATAAATAAAATTTAAAACCAACAACTGCTTAAAAAAACTCTGAAATTGGTATTTCCACCACTAGAAAAAACTAAAAATTTACATCGGTCAAACTGGTAGAACTTTTAACAAACTGATTGCAGAGCACAAAAAGGCTTTCAATAGTAAAAAAACAGATTCTACTTACACACTTCACCGTCTACATCACAATCATTCTTTTAATGACCAATTTCAAATTGATCTTATTAATAATAAAGTCCTTTCCCCCTTCTCAAATTATTTAGTTAACTAATATAAGGTGTAAA
The DNA here is from genome assembly GCA_918026665.1 of Diabrotica balteata. Taxonomy (NCBI): domain Eukaryota; kingdom Metazoa; phylum Arthropoda; class Insecta; order Coleoptera; family Chrysomelidae; genus Diabrotica; species Diabrotica balteata. The sequence goes on along the minus strand of OU898278.1, from coordinate 148,479,940 downwards.
TGCATAACAAAAATAGATCACTTGAGAAAGACACTCTGCCAAAACAGCTGTAGTGATAATAAATTATAACACATTTTGTGTAAATTTGGAAAACAAAAGTTTTCAGGCCGATTGGCTACAGTATAGCTAATGTAGCGCAAGAAGCTACTTTAGAGAAGAAAAAAAAATGAAACTAAATAAAATTAAAAATTTCTTTTATCGTATATTCAAATATAAAAATCAGCACAAGCTTTTTGTGAAAAACCTGTTTGAAAAGAATAGAAGACAGATTAGAATAAAAATTTTACTTTCTCTAAAAACTGGTTAAAATACGAAAAACAAATAGGTTAATAAATGAAAAACAGACAATCATAAGGTAGCATGTACTTTATCATCATATAAATTCTTTAGTTAAGCAGTTTAGAGTGAACCCTGATTAGGACAACGTAAGTAAGGTACAAGCAGATTAAAGCGAAGGGACAAAATTTCCGTAGTACATATATAAGATGTTTTATAAAAGGAATCCGGGTGAAAATCCCTGGATAAAATTTGTGGAAACGGGTATTTCGTAGGTGTAGGAGTGTAAGAAATCCGTGTATCCCGAGGCATAACAGCCATTGAGTGGAAAACATCTACGGACAAGGATTAGCCACGGGCGGGAAACTGTTTAGCAAAGATGAAAAACCACCGAAGAGGTTTTTTTTTCTTGTTTTTCTTTATATAGAAAGGCAGCTATTCACATACCTCGGCTTTCGTGATTCTCATTTTCGTGTACATACACACCGAGTAAATTGAAAATAGTTTTTTTGACGCATATTAACGCTTTAAATTGGGATTTTTATACAACCAGTTATTTAATAAACTCTATACTTTAAGAAAATATAGGTTTTTGCGTACAACTATTAGTAAAGTTGTAGTATTATTTATAAAAATAATTATATATTATTAGAGATATATTATTTATTTTAAAGAGCTTTTAAAGCTATGAAAAAGTTTTAAAAAACTGGATTTACAAACAAAAAATTACTAGAAATCTTACTAGAATATTTTTATGGTACTTTTACGCCCTTTAGACAGGAGGGCGGTAGGGAGAACGTCGCGTTGTGAGCACGTTAGAAAAAAGTGGTAACACATGACAGCGCTTAGCGCCGCGATTTACCAGCTTAGTCGACAGCCAATACAGTTATGCAACAGTTACTGTACTGCAACATTATAATACTAAAAATAATAATAACTGCTAAAATAATAAATAAAATGTTTATATTTACCTAGTACCTTCTTCTCTTCTAGTGTGCTATTTATATTAGCAAATATGTCCACGAGCTCTTGTCAGGTAATTTTTTTTAAAACTCTGTTGTAAAAAAGACTATTTATCCAGTTCTATTAACAAGCTAATTCAAGACATTTGGCGAGAAGAAACAATGCCAGATGAATGGAAAGAAGGCGCCATTGTACCAATAAACAAAAAAGGAAACAAAAAGCAATGTATTAACTATAAGAGAATAACACTCCTAAACACTCCCTACAAAATCCTTGCAAATATCGTGCTAGAAAGAACCAAAACATATACAGAAGAAATCGTTGGAGATTATCAATGCGGATTTAGACCGGGTCGCTCTACTATTGATCAGATATTCACAATAAAACAGATAATGGAAAAATGCTGGGAGTTTGATCGTGATCTTCATCAGGGACAGACTGTGGACAGCGATGCAGTGACTTGGCTTTCCAAAAAAACTAGTCAGGTTGATCTGGATGTGTTTGGAACGGTGACGATGTAAGGTGAGAGCTGGACAACAATATTCAGAGACATTTGAAATAAACAATGGACTAAAATAGGGAGATGCTCTTTCACCACAACTCTTTAACTTATCTCTGGAGCACATAATCAGAAGTGCAAGAATCGAAAAACCTAATACAGTATTTCATCGAGAAGGACGAAACTTACTACTGGCATTTTCAGACGATATCGATCTAATAGGAAACACACGATTAAGGGTGAAGGAGACTTTTGTGAGAGGTTCGAGAAGAAAGCAGAGAAATCAGAGACAGAATCGGTCAGAACATCACCATCGATGACTTTAACTTTGAGCGCGTTAGAGATTCAAGTATCTTGGAACAACAATAACTGAAGACAATAACGGATCACAAGAAATAAACAACAGGATTCAGGCCGGCAACAGATGTCTTTTTGCCCTCCAAAACCTTATAAACTCAAACCAACTAACACGAAGTACGAAGATACAGATCTAAAAAACAATCATACGACTCGTTGTGATGTATGGAAGCGAAACGTAGACAATAACAAAGGCAAACGAAGAGAGACTAATTGTTTGGAAAAGAAAAATCCTAAGGAAGATATTTGGTCCTGTGCTGGATGAAGCATCAGGACAATATAGGATAAGAACTAACAAAGAGCTTGAAGAACTTTACCCAAACGATAACATTATAAAAGAAATAAAGTCTAGAAGACTCCAATGGGCAGGACACCTGAGAAGACATTCTGACGAACGAATAGTAAGACTGGTGTGGGAGGAAGTCCCAACTGGAAGGAGACCACGCAGACGCCCTCGTCTCCGGTGGCGAGATAATGTAGTAGGAGACCTAAGCACTATGGGCGTGAAGAATTGGATGGAGGGTGCTCAAGACAGAAAATAGTGGAGACATGTTGTCGAGTCGGCTAAAACCCACGAAGGGTTGTAACGCCACGGAGTAAGTAAGTAAGTATGTTGTTTTTATCATAATTAATATCTCAAATATTTTTTTGCAATTCCTTAATACACAGTTGCGTATCACAATTTTCAACTTTCATTGTAGACAGATTACATGCCTCTCCTAGTAACTAAAAGCCCCGTCGCTTAACGTACTGTACTGTTTCTAAATAAAACGAGCTGTTCTAATTTATATAAATATATTTATTCATTAGTATATAGCATGAATATATATTATCAACTCCCCTTCGCTAATATCCAAGCTACTTATATAAAAAAGTTATTATGTACTAAAATAATCTGGAATAGTCCACCTCTATTCTTCTTATCGAAAGCGCATCGAAGACCGGTGCTATTGAAATGCCAACTCTTAAATATTCTAGATTTATCTCCTAGATCTGAGTGTCCTGATCAGCAACTCTAAATGTAGGCCCAGGATGGTGGAATCTACAGAACTCTCCAGCTCTGCATGAACCCCTTAAGAAGAAATAACAGTCTACTGACTTTAAAGGACCCGATCTCTTCGTGTTAACGCAACACACAGTAATTCGTACGATGATACCTTTCGGCAACTTCTTAATTCGGTATATTATGTCATTTATTCTCTTAATTCTATTAATTTCATACGGACCTTCTCATTGTCTTTGTAGTTTAGGAGACAAGCCTCGACGACGTTGTGGATTATAAAGCCAAACAAGATTACATATTTTATAGCTTTCATTTTTGCATCGAGAATCATATTGATCTTTCAGTCTGTCACTGGCTAACTGGATGTGTTGTCGGGCAAGTTCATGAATGTTGTGCATTCTTAACTGTAGGCAGTCGACATAATCTTTGCTTGGAACATGTTCTTCGGAAGATCTGCAGCTAAACTCTAGGTCGAAAAGCAAACGAACTTCACGACCTAACATCAGGCAGGTTGGAGTCTGGCCTGTATTCACGACTAAGCGGTAGGCCATTAGGAATAAATAAATGTGCTTATCCCAATCTCTTTGATGTTCTGATACAACTTTGGACAGGTGTTTACCCATCGCTCGGTTCATCCTCTCGACCATTTAATCTGATTGAGGATGCAGGGGTGTCATTCTGGTATTATTGAAATCAATTTACAAACGTTTTGGAAAAAGGGGTGACTCGAAATTTCGCCCTTGGTGGGAGTGGATCTACAAGGAAACACCAAATTGGCTAAAGGATTCTTTAAATAAACAGAGTGCCAAACAGTTATAGGTCCAAAGAGGCTGAATTAAAAAAAGAACGGCCGAGGAGGTATGGTATAAAAAGTCGCTACAATTGATGGTACAAAAATATCTGTTGTTATATGGTATGACAACAAATTAGTAAACATTTTATCAACATATGGTGGGAGTATGCCAACAGTTGAAGTTAAACGGTTTTCGAAAAATAATAAGACACATATAATGGTTCCATGTCCAAAAGCTCTAACGATCTACAACAAGTATATGGGAAGAGTAGATCTCCTGGATTTAATGTTGGAATATTATGGGATCAAACTTAGATACAAAAAATGGTACATGCATATATTTTTTCATATTATTGATCTGATGACTGTCAATAAGTGGATTCTTTGGAGAAGAAGTGACAATGAGCATAATAGTTTAGATCTGGTAGATTTCAAAATGGCACTAGCAGAGTTTTTATGCAAAGTTAATAAAGCTGGTTTTACTACAAAAAGGGTCGTCCATGTGGAGCTATGGAAAATTTACAAAACAAGAAAACAAGAAATCCAGCAACTCATATTCCAATGCAAGATGTACGAACAGATGGATACGGTTATCTTCTATTATGGTGTAGTGAAAGGCAAAGATGCAAATATCCCTGTGGTTCAAAAATCTTCATAAAATAAATTGTAATGTTTGTCTTTGCTTAAACAAAGATAGAAAATGTTTCTACAACTTTCACACTGGATAGTTATTATAATTTGAAAGTAATAACCGTTTTTTTTTATTAATTTTACTTGTTGAATTTCATTTTAATGTAAAGTGTGCCATATATGACACACACAAGAAATACTAAAAACTAACCAAGCAGGATTTTTTTTATATCTTTACCGTAATCTTGAAGTCAAGTTTGTACTTAAATCATAGATTTTTCTATTAGAAATAAAAAAATCATGCAGTAAGGAGTTAAATGTAATCGCCAATATTATTTATCTTCATTTGAATTATTTTGTTTCCATTTCGTTCTTTTATTGTTCTGCTATAATCTGCATCATATTAACCCATCAACGCCTTGTGTGACCACTTGGTTACGCAAACACGCCATCAATTAATGTTGATCGTAGCTCAATTTAACGCTAAAAATCTACAGATTAACTTTTCGTTACAAGATGTTAGTGTATTCAATTTGTTACTGTATTACATTCAACCGTTTGGAAGGAAAGAATAGTATAGGTTTGTGAATCCATCGCGAATTGCGAATACACCGAGATTTGAGTAAGTAGTTTTATTATTTTACTTCTTCTTCTTCACGTGCCATCTCCGCTACGAAGGTTGGCTATCATCGTGGCAATTTTGACCCTGGAGGCTGCCGCTCGGAACAACTGTATGGAAGTGCAAGCAAACCACTCCCTGAGGTTTCTCAACCACGACATTCTTCTCCTACCTATGCTGCGCCTACCTTCAATCTTTCGTTGCATAATTAGTTGTAACAGTTGATATTTATTCCCACGTGTAATATGTCCCAGGTATTGTAGTTTCCTCATTTTAACACTCAATTCGACCTCCTTTTGTTTGTTCATCCTGTCTAATACAACTTGGTTAGTTATCTTATCCTTCCAGGAGATTTTTAACATTCTTCGGTACGCCCACATCTCAAATGCCTCCAGCTTACCCATACATTGCTTATTTAGTGTCCACGCCTCCACCCCATACAACAGGACCGAGAAAACATAACATTTAAGCATTCGTATTTTCAGCTTTAGGCTTAGGTTACGGCTACACAACATTTGTTTCATATTGTTAAAGGCACTGCGGGCTTTCTCTATTTTTATTTTAATTTCTCTGGTGTATTCGTTTGACTCGTTAATATTTGTTCCGAGGTAATTGTAATTTTGTACTCGTTCAATGAGATTCTGTCCTACATGTAAGTTGATATTATTGATACGTTTCTTTGTAATTATCATGAATTTGGTCTTCTTTGTATTCAGTGACAGACCAAATTCTTCACTTGCTTATATCAATTATTTTACTATTAAGACTTAATAAGGTTAAAAAGGTTATAAAATAAAGACTATTACAGACAACCTCAGCCATTAATATTAAATTTACATGAGACTAAATCACACTGTTACCAAATGGTCACACTGGACTAATAAAAGATCTAATTAAGTCCACCTGATCCAAATGTTATGACTGATGAAGATTCGGCTGACGAGGATAATGGTGGATTTATATATAACCTGTCCCGAAGACAATTATTATCAGAAGCCGAGCTGGGATATTTTGATGGTGCATCAGAAGGCAATAGTCTTTTTTAGTCATCACTTGATAAGGAACCTAATACTACTTTTTTGAAATCACTAAAGGGAAAAAAGTATACTAAAAGAACTTGGATCGATGGAGATTCTGTAAAAACATTCTACTTTCCCAAAGCAGACTCATCATCATCAATTAGTTATCATCAATTAGCCACTGTTTGTCCACTGCTAAACGTAGAACTCCCGTAAAATTTTCCACCTATTTCTGTCTTGAGCTTCTTGCATCCAGTTTGTAGTGATGCGCTTGATATCATCCGTTTATCTAGTCGGTGGTCATCTAGCAGACTAGAGACTACTCACGATTTAAAAATATGAGCCCTATAAATTTATTTGAGTTGTTTTACGACAACGAAATGCTAGGCCATATTTTAGACTTTTTATGAGTTGTTCTGATCCAAACATTACCTTGGACGAGCTCAAATGTCTATTGGGTATTTTGATTGTATCTGGATACAACTGGTCTGCTGGAAAAAGGTTTTATTGGGACAATGGAGCAGACGTTTCCAATAAAATGGTGAAGGATGCAATGCGTCGCGACAGGTTTATATAAATAATGCGTTTCATGCACTGTGCTGATAATACAAAAATGGATTTAAATAATAAAATATGGAAACTAGGACCAGTAATCAAAAAATTACAGAGTTATTTTCTCAAATATTATCAACCAACTGAAAATATGAATTATGATGAGTCGACGGTAAAATCGTATGGTCTCCATAATTGTAAACAATTTATTAGGGGAAAACCGATAAGATTTTGTTATAAAATATGGTGCCTTAACCCCGAAACTAGTTACCTTATAAATTTTGAGATCTATCAAAGGAAAAGTACAAATTCGAAAAAATTTTATCAACTTGCATTTGGAAAGGCAGCCGCTCCACTTGTCTTGATGTTGGACACTTTGCCACAACAAAAGCTGCCTTACCAAATCTATGTAGATAACCTTTTTACTGGATTAAATTTGATTGATTTATTTAAAAGAAATAGGATATAGTGTCACAGAAATGTTATTGGTCTATACTTACATAGTTAATTGATGCTGCAGTGCAAAATTCGTGGATACTTAATAAATGTTAACGAAGACCGATAACTAATTTAAATTTTCGACGTGAAATCGTGACTGCTTATCTTACCAAATTCAGAAACCTTCCTATTAGACCTGGTAGACCAACAACAAGTAGAAATAGTCTATCTTTTCAACAGAATCTCTGACAACATTAAGTACAATGGTATTAACCATCTCATTATACTTGTTACTAACAAAAAACGCAGAAGGCGTGCGCTAGTGCAGAAGGGTGGTGCTTAGTAGGACGTACGCAGTGTGAGAAATGCGATATTGGACTCTGCATTGAATGCTTTGCCACATTTCATAAAGAGTAAATCTTAAAATATTTTTATAGTATTTTGACCTAGTGTTACCATATGGTCACAGTTTGTAATGTCATATATTTGATAAACAAATAAAATGTAATAGGTTTTTTTGCTTATTTATATTTTTCCTAAACTAAACTTGGTAAAAAACCACCAGTTTAAACAAAAAAATTAATTCAGTCTTTGATGGGTTAATCTTTATGTCTCCTTAGTTAGTCTATTGGAACTACCTATTAGATTGTATCCTATACGAGTTATTGTATTTTTACATATTCTATACATACAATTATTATATTCCAATTAATTAAATAATAATACATAAACTAAAACAATTAATCCGTATGAGGATACGAAAAGCGCAACAAGCTTTCAGCATGCTCAACCCTGTTTGGAGGTCTGGAGAATACACTACGAGGACAAAGATCCGCATATTCCAGTCAAATGTTATGTCTGTACTACTTTACGGATGTGAAACCTGGAAAGCGACAAAAACCCTTACAGACAAACTGCAGGTCTTTGTTAATAAATGTCTACGAAGAATTGTTCGTATTTTCTGGCCTAACATCATCAGAAACGAAGACTTACTACACCTGACCAAACAAAAGAGGGTAGTAAATGAAATAAAGTCCAGAAAGTGGGGTTGGATCGGTCACACACTCCGAAAAAATAACTCCAGTATTGCAAAGACTGCCCTAGAGTGGAATCCCCAAGGAAAACGAAAAAAAGGTCGCCCAGTACAAACTTGGAGAAGATCCATCATGGACGAGATAAGAAAACAAGGAAAGTCTTGGAATGAGGTGAAGGCCTTAGCGCAAAATAGAACCCGATGGCGCGTTTTCACTGAAGCTCTATGCTCCACTTAGGAGTTCAAGAACCTTATATAAAACAATTAATCCTGATAAATTAAAAAACCATGCTACTTAAAACCCATCCTTTACCAGCCCATTTTGCATTTCTGACAGACGCGTACAAAACATTAGTAATTACAAATTTAATATCACGAAATACTCATAACAATTTAGAGTTGAAGTTGGACATGAATTATTGTTGGAAAGTCCTGACATTATATTTGAAAATAACTGTCAAGTGTATATCACCAGTACGTAATGAAATTTGCTGGCTTAAAGTTCATATCATTATACTTGCTGTCTTTGGTATAGCAGTTTAAACATCAGTGTCTGTTAGTTTATTAAAAAAATAATAAATAAACAAGTTATTGGATGAAAGACATGTTATAAGATAAAAAATTACAATGCAATATTTATCAGACTTTGAGATCTGACATAGATACTGTAAAACTATAGTCCGTCTAGAAAGTATCCAGAATTTTATATTTTTCCTAATTTTAATAGATTTCCTTTTTGTAACATTTTAAGACAACAGTAATGCATCAAGTAGGTTGTGCCGATAGTAGTTATGGACAAAATCGCATGACAACACCATCTGTCAAATATTGTTGTTTGTAAACAGACTTAAAATTTGTGAAATAATGTCGCAAGTAGAAAAAAGAAAAGTGGTGGAATATTTGTATAGAAAGGGTATACGAAACGTTAAAAAATTAGTGCAATTGACTGAACTCGGAAAAAGTGCAGTGTATGAGACAATAAGGGGATAAAATGGCATAGATATCAGACATAGACCAGTTTCGGGTAGACCGCGTAAAATTCGCGGAAACAATTTAAATGCTTTAGTGCCTTAAGGACGACAAAATCCGCGCCTAGGGTTTCAAAAATTTGCGAACAGATTTGGAAATCAACGAAGAATAAAAGTGTGCCAAGAAACTGTCCGCATGTCACTAAAAAAGCAAGGCTACATATCAAGGAATTAAAAAAAAATCCATACAATGACACTCTGTAAAGGCAACGAAGAATAGATTTTTGTCAACGTTTTCGAGAAGATAATTTTAATAATGTCTTTATATCTAATGAAAGTTGTTTTCAGCTTGGTGCAAGTCATTTAAAAGTCCTATCACGAGAAAATGTTACCGTTCAAATTTCCAAATTTCTCACTAAAATATTGGTTTGGGGAGCAATATCTCAGCGTGGTGCTACACTTCTCTGTATAGTTAATGATACTGTTGATAGTGCGAAATATTGTGACATCCTAAATGGTTTTCTTCTTGAAACGGCTCATGTTTTATATCCAGAGGGGTGGCGTTTTTAGCAAGATAATGCAAGATGCCATACTTCTGCTTATACTCAAGCTTGGATGTAACAACACGAATTGTAGCCAGCGGCATCTCCAGATCTTAGCCCCATTGAAAATATATGAGGACTGATGAAGACTGAAGTGGAACAAGCAGCGCCACGAGATAAAGAAGGTTTGATTCGGTCAGTTTTACAGGCCTGGAACACCATTACCTAAACTTATGGCCTTGACCTAGTTTCGGGTGTGCCTGGACGTTTAGTTAAGTGTCTAGATTTAAATGGAGGTTGTATAAGCAAAAGAAATAAATATTTGTTAAAATTTTATATTTCAAATGATAGAAACAAATTATAATTCTGCTTTCTTTTTTCCGGATACTTTCTAGACGTACTATAATATAAAACTCGCATGCAGTATTTCTTTGTCCGTAATGTAATCCGTAATGATCATATCCGTAATCACTAATGCATAAAATAACTTCATACAAAATTATTTGGTAAAAAATTACTTAAAATCTAGTATTAGATTTGCTTAGAAACCATTTACCTTTTGCTTAACTCGTTCAAAGGATCAATTTGTTCACATTTTGTATGTACTTTATTCAATGGTGCTGAAGTTTCATCTTCATCCCTGAGTACATTATTTATACACAAATCAAGTATTTTTTACCACGTGAAGTGAAGGCCATTCTTCTGCATTAACTAACGCGAAGCACACTAAACGAAAATAAAGTTGTTGAAATTGAATAACACAACCTAATTTTCATTAAGTCTGATCACAGTTAAAAATTAGCTGTAACTTTCTTTGTGGTAATACAGGCCCAACTAAAAATTTAATTGTTTACCTATTACTTCAAAGGGCACAACTCAAAAAGTGCCTGTGTTTACGGTACAAAGAAACAATAAAATATTGCTTAAAAGACACATCTAAAAAACTGCCTCTACATTATTTTAAAAATCTAACACGACACATAAAAAATAGGGGTATAACTAAAAAATAAAATTAATGGACAAGATTAGAGACGTGACGATATTACCATTAAAAAGATCTTCAAAACAACATATAAATAAAGGCCTAACTCAAAATAGTGAATTTTTGAGTTGTGCCTCTATAGATCTGGAGGTGCGATATGTGAAAATAAAAATTAATAATTCTGCTTAAATAAAATACTAGTAAGGTTGGTTGCCTACCTTCTAGTATACAAACCATGCAACATCCTTCAGTAAAATTGTATTTATAGCGCATTTCACGAATTTACCATTATTATAGATTAGGTTAAAAGCTTTTACTTAAACAGTGCAACAGTGCTCAGAAAGTTAATCAAATTCTTTCAATATTTAAAGCACTGTCGAAGACAAGCAAAAATACGGTTTAAACCGTATATCCATTTTACACTCAGTTAGATAAATATACCATTATTAGTGCAAAAATACAGGAAAAAACCAAATATATATTGGTTTTCAAAAACGCTCGAAACATTAAGGAAATAAAAATATAAAACGTACTGTACGTACGTACGTACGTGCATACTCTCAGATGCCTCCTTTAAAGTTTGTCAGCACGCGTTCGCCATATTTTAAACGGAAACAAAGACTCGAATTGAGAATTTTGTGACAAGCTACGACAGAACTGTAATTGAAATTTTTGGAGATTAATAATTTAGTACATTTAAAATAATGTATTCTATTTTTCAACTAAAAGTACAAATAAAATAGTGCATGTTATGTCTGTGGTTCATTATCAATCAGCCAATCGCAACCACTGCTGGACATAGGCCTCCCTCAGTTCTTTCCAGTGTTCTCTACACTGAGCCGCTTGTAGCCAGTTTCCCGCTACACGTTTTATATCATTGGTCCATCTAGTCGGTGGTCGTCCTCGGCTTCTTTTACAGTTTCTGGGCCTCCATTCCATAATACATCTTGTACACCATCCATCTTGTGCTCTGGCTAAATACCCTGGCCAGTTCCACTTAAGCGTCGTGGTTCTTTCGATGACGTCTTGAACTCCTGATCTTTGCCTGATTTGTTGGTGTGTTATGTGGTCTCGAAGGCTCACGTTCAGCATTGCACGTTCCATGGCTCGTTGTGTAACTCTGAGTTTATTCGCAGATTTTTGCGTGAGTGTTAAAGTCTCTGCTCCATAAGTTTGTATATGCAAAACACATTGGTTGTGAACCTTCCGCTTGAGACACATGGGAATTGAACTTTTTAGAATATGGCTTAATTTGCCAAATGCTGCCCATGTTATGCCTATTCGCCTCTGTATTTCATGTGTTTGATTGTCTTTGCTTATTTTGATTTCGATATATTGTTCTGAAGCTATTTTCTTGTGGCATTGTAAATTAATTACTATTTATAACTGGGAATAAGCCACAATTAAAGATAAAAATACGTTTATTGACGTTTCAATTTCCAATTCGGAAATCGTTCTCAAAATACAAACAGTAAATTAAACAAATTTTGTTTTTTGTTACATAGTGAAAAAATTCTTCTAATAATTTAATTTTATCTGACTCATTTATATTGACAATTCAGACATACATTATGCATTTTAAAGTAGACGACTTTAAAATGATATTGCCAATATTGTTGAGTTGCGCTCCTGGAACGACTTTACTTATAAGATAGTTCATTCGATTACATGAAATCAACTTTAACTTGAGAATATCCGTCATAAAAAAATCATAGCATGTAATTCGTCTTTAAAAAGACAAACACATGACATGATGACAGTAAAATTCTCCTGTTAGTGATTCCATAGTAAATTATGAGGGAAAAACCAGGAAAAAAAACCTCATAATACTATCCCGACATTGTAAGTATTTGTTCGTGAATTTAGTTTACCTTCAACAAACATCAAATATTCTGATTTTATATGTTACGTTATTTAAAAAACATAAATGTGTATCCTCTATATGTTACTGACTTACTAATACTGGTATTTTCTTATTAATAACTTCCTCTTTCAATATTGGTAACCAGATCCTACTACATTCTGCCGAGGAATTTGCGACACAATTGGCCTCATTTAGCATAATTAGAGCCGCTTCTTTGATTTTTCTTTTTTTACCATCCGTTTCTTTTAGGACTATATTTGAATTATTCCATTGAACCCTATGTTCATTATCCCATGCGTGTTTACATATTTGAGATCTATCAAATTTTCTATTTTTAATATAAGATTGATGTTCACTTATTCTAACATTTAATGGCCTTGATGATTCACCTAAATAAAACTCATCGCATTCACAAGGTATTTTATAAATGCAATTCTTTGTCCTTTCTTGTTCATTGTTAGGTTTGGTTTTGGACAAAATAGATCTCAACGTGTTTGTTGTTTTGAATGTTGTTGAAATGTTGAATTTATTTCCTATCCTTTTTGATATTTGAATTTTAATTTCGTGTCCCAGATATTTGTAAGTGTCTGTTTGTTGTATGGTATTATTGTCAATAGTTATATTTCCACTCATTACGAGTTTTGTTATAAGTTTAGTTTTCTCAAAGTTTATCTTTAATCTTGCTCTTTCAGACAGACTTTTAAGCTAATGCATCATAGAAACTGTATCTTGTAAAGTATCTGCGATTAATACGACATTATGTCTATGGTTGCCATAAATAAATTAAACCGGGTTAATTTTTCTATGCACACCAGATAAAATATCACTGAACAGCACTGGTTCCGTTTAAAACCTGGCTGATTCCTGTCTGCACAAAAGAGATGCGCGTACTTATTTTTTCAAGCAGAGTAGGCATTCTGATTGTTTATTATTATGTGACAGTAAGGTAAACCGGGGGAATCCCGACATACAGGGTAGTACTGATACCGTGGGTTTTGGTTTTATTTTTAGTTGAACACGTCACTGTATTTGACTTCTCTACAAATGAAGGTAACTCTATAGCAAATTATATTATTATAAAAACACTTACATAAATAGAAAGTGCAAATTATAAAGATAATTTTAGTATAGTCCATATTACATTTTAAAATTCAGTAAGGTCTGTAAAATTTTGTAACCACCTTCTAGTCCTATAACTGTAATGCCGACACACAAATGGGGGAGAATATTGACAGGTGTCGGTATTATCCCATTTATTTTAAAATTAAATATGCCATTATTTGATACCAAAGGCGTTACTTTTGACCAAAGACCTCTTCATGCAGTGACTCACACATTTCAAAGACAACGTAAAACCAACAGAGAAAGATCCCCTCTTATTGATTATGACTGATCTACCTATGACTGTAATGCTACCTTAAGCCTAAGGCAACCCTCAGCAACAAGTTTAAACCGAGTTATTGCCTTTAACAAATCTGAAATGGATTTATTTTTTTCTAATTTGGAAGCAGTTTACAAGAAACATCCTTTTAAGTCCTCTAGAATATTTAATATGGACGAAACCATCAGGTGAGCTCTGTCACAAGTTGGGAAAGAGGCAGAAATATTACGATGTTTATGTATCCTAGGCAGAAAATGTTACCTCAGTGAAAGAAAGTTGAAGCAGCTGAAGCAATACAAATGCCCATAATGGCTGGTCAAATGAAAACCTCTTCATGCAGTGACTCACATTTCAAAGACAACGTAAAACTAACAGAGGAAGATCCTCTCTTATTGTATATGACGATCGAATTACGCTTCACGATTGTCTTAAATTAAATTCTACCGAAAAACCAGCCTTGGGAAGGAAATCGTACTATTCCGTAGAACAAGAAGCTATATTAGCTTTCAGTTTTATTTTTTTATTTATCAAGTTTTATGGCATTACTTTGACAGACTTACCGAGACTTGCCTTAGATTTTGCTGAAAAGTTAAAAATAAAATATAATTTTAATAAAGATACCAAAATGGCTGGGGAGGACTGGGTTTTCGGATTTCGTAAGAGGAATGCTACCTTAAGGCATCCCTCAGCAACAAGTCTGAACCGAGTTATTGCCTTTAATAAATCTGAAATGGATTTATTTTTTCCAATTTGGTAACAGTTTACAAACATCCTTTTGAGTAAGCTAGAATATTTAATATGGATGAAACCATAAGGTGGGCTCTGTCACAAGTTGGGAGAGATGCAGAAATATTACGATTGTCTTTAATTTTGTTGCTTCAAGTGCATACATATCGCCCATGTTTATATATCCTAGACAGAGAATGTCACCTCAGACACCTACAAATGCTCCCATAATGGCTGGTTAAATGAAGACGTCTTCATACAGTGACTCAGGCATTTCAAAGACAACGTAAAACCAACAGAGGAAGATCCCGTCTTATTGATTATAGACAATCACGGGAGTCACATCTCTCTTGATAGTTATGATTATTTTAGATCTAATCATATACATGTTATCCCAATACCACCTCACACATCACATAAACGACGAGCTTGGATTTGTCGTTTTATGGTCTCCCGAAGAAAGCATTTACCATACAGTGTGACAGGTTCTTGAGCGAAAACCAATTTCAGAAGATTTCTATGTATGATATAACATCTATATTTAATGAAGCCCACTTAAAAGTCACAATTTACTGATATAGACTTTGTCACTGAATAAGATACTCAAACTTGAGTCATCGTTGACTTTGATATTGTCTATAAATCAGCACTTGGTGCAAATCTTCATGAACACAATCATATTGTCACTGGGGAACTTGCAAGCTCTCCTTGTATGCTCCCCTGGCAAACGAATGCTGTACCGTATTCTTGTCCAAAATCCTCTGAGAATTTGTCTCATTTCAAAGACAATTTGGAATCAGTACCACGTCTTCCAAAATCATTTAATGATGATAAACCAAATCCAAAAAATTCCAGAAAACAGCAGTCAGTAATTATGACTGGTACCCCTATGAAAACGGTTTTGGAAGACACAAAAAACAAAAAAGAAATTAGGGACCTAAAAGCGAAACGTAGACTAGAAAAGTTGTACAGGATCCAAAGGTCAACACGAATCTGAAGCTAAAAATGCTGAAGAGTAAAAAAAGTAAACAATTAAAGCTTGAAAATAAATCGCAAATAAAATTGGGCGTATTTAAACGCAAGGCTACAAATAAAGAAAGAAGGTGTTGAAGACAAATTAATTTTGAAGAATCGTCTTCGAAGAAGATATAGATGAATCAAAAATTTGTGATGATAATGGGTTGACGCTGAGTGCAGTGGATATAATTGCCCTGAAAACTATCAGTGTGACTTTTGTTCTATGAACTAAGTTCTTTGTTGTAGAAACAACTTTTAATTTTTAATATATCTACTTATGTATATGATTATCTTGTTTTCGTTCAAGTATTTAATGTTTTCGTATATAGCGATACCATTAGTTGTCTCATTATTTTCTTATTATTACTTCCGTTTGCATTACCCCAAAAGTCTGTCGGAATTACCCTGGTAATCGGGGAAATACCGACACTTAAGGTTAGAGATATATTTTCTTTTAATACGTAAATCACATCGTTTTATTAATATTACATTCCCAATGGATGCGGAAAATTCCAATTATTGTATAGATATTTTCATAAAAAAACCTAATAAATATAGACTTAATCTGAAAATTCAAATTGTCTTAAGCTGTCGGGATTCTCCCAGTCTACCCTAAAGCTCAATATATACAAGATCTAAATAAGACCGGTTTTGATATATGTAGCTGAAATATGGACCTTATTACATAAAGAGATTTTTACATTTTTTCATTTTTATAATCAAAGGGCACAAGAAGTAGAGGACGACCAGAAAGGAGATGGATTCATGATGTGAAAGAAGACCTATAGATTCTAAGGGTCAGAAGATGGAGGGAAGTTGTCAGGAATCGACAGAAGTGGCGACTTCTTTGTGAGCAGACCAAGATCCATAATGGATTGTCGAGCCCGTTATGATGATGATGAGTTTAAATGACTGCTAAATATTGACTCTACTTTTTTAAACTTTCTATAAAATTTTCAAAAATTTTAGCAAAAGTTGAAAATAAAACTCATTTTTATATGTTGATAATTTAGTTTGCCAAGAGAATGTTGGTTGCTCTGCGTGTCAATATTAATCAGCTACCTGTATATATATATATATATATATATATATATATATATATGTGTTACGTAATACGCATTGTAAATTAAAAATTTTAAGAGTTGAAAAAAAATTAAAGTCACAAATAAATTTATTTGTTTATTATTATACAATTCGTTTATTATTAAGCAACCATCTTGGAATTTGTCACAATTCTACACCATGTTTTTAATATTGGCCTTCTCCATTTATATATCTGCACCAAGATACTATACAAATACAATAAAACCAAGAATATACAAAGTCTTTATTTGTTTTCCAGGTGAACGGCCATTTCCTTGTAGTTGGGAAGGCTGCGGAAAAAGGTTTGCAAGATCAGATGAGTTAGCCCGACATACACGAACCCACACCGGAGAAAAGAACTTTGCCTGTCCCGTCTGTAATAAAAAATTCATGAGAAGCGACCATCTCAGGTAAGCAAAGAACGAAAAGTCGTTTACCTAGATTTCCCTTATTTTTCAGCATCATAATTATTTTGTGGTCATTTGACATAAAAGTTGCAGTTGATATAATATGAAAGGAGTTAACTAATTCGAAGAATTAATAATATGTAGGTCGTAAATAAAAATAATATTTATATGTTCATCGTATAGATCCGATTTTTATATAATAATAATACATAATATTTTTAATTTCTAATATCTCGACGCTTATTAATATTTAAATCATATTTAGTTTTAAAAGGCTTTGATTGTAAGCACAATAATAAAAATAGTAAAATGAAGCGGGTGTACCATAATAGACCAGGGTGAATCTGCAAAAAACGACTAAATTTGAATGTGCATTCGGATTTTTGCAGGAATAGTTAGGTGATTACTTCAGTAAAAATAATTTATATTGTATATGAATTGACAAAGACAATGTCCAACATGCCCCAGAATAAACGGTGCCACCATTTACGTGATTTTCTATCTACACAGTATGAATTACGTAGTTGGTCGGCAAAATCGACGCCGCCCATATTTTTGTTGTAGTCTTCCACAACGCTAGGGCATGGTAAGTTTAAACTCGAACCATCTCTTTGTTTTCTGGAAACATGTTTTACTTCTGACCCATGAAAGTTAGTTGCAATGTTAACTTCTCTGTTATCCATCCACACAAAATTACCAATGTTAGTATTAGAGTAGATATAATCAAAATCTCCGCGTTGCAATTCCTTTACTTTTAAATTTCGAGGCAAGCCCTTACTGTTCTTACGAATTGTATCACATGCTAATGTATTTTCTAGTTTGAGTCTTTTGAGTAATTTTACGCTCGTAAAGAAATTATCAAAATAAATAATTCTTCCTTGATTCCAGTACATCTTGGTTAATAAGAGGACTACTCTTTCTCCTAAACCATAGTTTAGGAGAAACTCGAATTCGATTTGCAATATTTGCATTTTGCCTTGATATAAGTCAAACTGTAATATAAAACCATTTTGGTCTGCAATAGACCGTAATTTGTAGCCCCTTTTGATGTGCTTTTTCGGATTATATTGTTTCAAGCTTCTTCTTCTTCAAGTGCCATCTTCGTTCCGAAGGTTGGCGATCATCAGGGCTATACGTATTTTCGAAACTGCTGACCGAAACAATTCGTTGTTGCTACAGCTATACCATTCCCGTAGATTCTTTAGCCAGGAGTTTCGTCTTCTTCCTATGGACCTTTTTCCTGCTATTTTCCCTTGCATAATTATTCGAAGCAGTTCATATCTTTCGCCTCTTGTAATGTGTCCCAAGTATTGCAGTTTTCGTTTTTTGATCGTAAATATGAGTTCCTTTTCTTTATTCATTCTTCTCAAGACCTCGACATTTGTGACTCTCTCGGTCCATGATATTCTCAGGATTCTGCGATACATCCACAGTTCAAATGCCTCTAATTTTTTGATATCAATCTTTTTCAACGTCCATGACTCCATTCCGTAGAACAGCACAGAAAGTACGTAACATCTCATCAGGCGAAGTTTCATTTCAAGGCTCAAATCTCTTCCGCAGAACACTCTCTTCATTTTAGTGAATATGGATCTGTCTTTTTCTATTCTTATTTTGATTTCTGCTGAGCTATCGTTGTCTTCATTTATAAAAGTGCCTAAATATTTGTATTTGCTAACTCGATCGATTATTTCATTGTGTAAATATAAATTTTGGACATTTTGTGTTGATTTCGATATTACCATAAATTTAGTTTTCTTTATGTTCAAAGATAGTCCATATTCTTCGCTGCAGTCTGCTTTCTTATTCACCAATGTCTGTAGCTCTTCAAGTGTTTCTGCGATCAGAACGGTGTCGTCGGCAAATCTCAGATTGTTTAATCTAACACCATTTATTTTAATACCTACGGATTGCTCAGAGAGTGTTCTATTCATTACGTCTTCGGAATAGAGATTAAACAGGGTTGGTGACAGTATACACCCTTGTCTCACACCTCGCTTTATTTCAATTTCTTCAGTGGTATTATTCTCTACTCTCACTACTGCTTTCTGATTGTAGTACATATTTGCTATTAGTCGAATGTCTCGTTTATCTAAATTCTTTTCTGTCAGGAGTCTGATTAGGTGATCATGCCGCACTTTATCAAATACCTTGTTGTAATCTATGAAACACATAAATACATCTTGATTTATGTCAATACATCTTTTAGACATAATGTTCAGTGCAACCAACGCCTCTCTTGTTCCGAGTCCATTTCGGAATCCAAACTGGTTGTTATTGATGTCTATTTCTAGTTTTCTGTGTACTCTAGAGTGTATAATTTTCAGGAATATTTTCAGTACATGGCTCATCAGACTGATTGTACGGTAATCACTACATTGTTTGGCATTTATCTTTTTTGGTATAATAATAAAGGTGGATAAAAGCCATTCTTGTGGTATTTTTCCTGATGTATAAATGCTATTAGAAAGTTCAACTAAAATGTGAATCGAGTCGTTTTCTATTAATTTAAGGATTTCCGTTATTATTTCATCTGGACCTGGAGCTTTACCATTTTGCATTCTTTTTAGTGCGTATATTATTTCCTCTTCCGTTATTTCTGGACCTTCGTCTCCTTGTATGTTACTTAGCTCAGATTGTTGTCTATCATCTGCAAAGAGTTCTTCAATATAGTTTTTCCATGTCTTCAACTGTTCTAGTTCTGTTATTATGTTTCCGTTGACATTATACAGGGTATTTGGCTGCTTACATTTTTGTGTACCTGCAAGTTCTTTCACTTTTTTATGTACATTAAAATGTTTCAAGTTACTTCGTCATAAAAATAATTATACTTTCATCAACAAAAAGTTTTCTTGTGCCCTAATAACATGTAGTAAATTGTCTGTTTAGAGTATCTATCATCAGTCGAATTTTAAGTGCCCAATCTTTATTGTCGTTGGAATTTTGCTGGTTATCGTTGACATGTAGATTTGCTAATATGATCTCGAAACGATTCTCTGACATGGTTTCCGAAATAAGAGGCGCATGTCTTGTGAAGTGTTGTATCTTTATTAATTCTAATTTATTGTTTTTATTATTTATCAAAGGTTCTATATTTATAACACTTACAACTTAATTTAAAGTTTATTTATACTAATTTATCTTACAATAATAATTTATTTATACGAGCGTTACATTTAAAAAACCCGGCGCGATTTATCTTCTGACTGAATCCGAAATGAAAGCTCCGTTATATTTATACGAAAACATCTGTTCTCGGCTAGTGTAGAAGGAAAATCCCACAACAGACAGAGCGGCGAATGATCTCGAACTGGTTTTAATAATCTTCTCCACAATATCTCCGAGTAGTCTAACAAAAACATCTATAGGTGGTGTACATCCTGCGAACTCTGGACTCACTGTTTCTTCTTCTAAGTGGTAACTTTGAATATTTTCGATGACATCCTTCTTATGATATTTCCGGTTAGCTTCAAGAGGTTCAGCGCTTTCATTTATTTCTTCTTCAACCACAGCTTCTCCTAGTCTTGACTCTTCAATCTCACCCACATCATTTTCAACTAATTCACTTTCTTCAGCTGCAGATGGACCAACATCTCTTATTTCATTATCGTCATCAGAATCTTAATTACTGTTAAACTGGGAATAAGCCACAATTAAAGATAAAAATACGTTTATTGACGTTTCAATTTCCACTTCGGAAATCGTTCTCAAAATACAAACAGTAAATTAAACAAATTTTGTTTTTTGTTACATAGTGAAAAATTCTTCTAATAATTTAATTTTATCTGACTCATTTATATTGACAATTCAGACATACAATATGCATTTTAAAGTTAAAATTTTTACAGTAAGACTCCTCATTTTTATGGAGTACCGAAAATTCATAAAACAAATATACCACTTAGACCCATTTGTAGTACCATAGGTTCTCCTTGTAGTGAACTATCAAAATTTTTATTAAATATTTTAAAACCATTTACAAATAAAAATGACACATTCATAAAAAATACACAACATTTTTTAAATAAATTATCAAATATTGAATTTAATTCAAATCATACTTTGGTAAGTTTTGACATAAATAGTTTATTTACGAATGTGCCATTAAATAAGACTTTAAGTATAGTCAAGACAAAATTAGAGAGTGATGATTCATTGGCAACTAGAACAAGACTAAACATATCGGCTATAATGGAGTTATTAACATTCTTCTTCTTTAAGTGCCGTCTCCTTTAAGAAGGTTGGCTATCATCACGGCTATCTTCACCTTTGACACTGCTGCTCTAAACAGCTCAACAGAGTTACAATTGTACCACTGCCTCAAATTGTTTAGCCAGGATACACGTCGTCGGCCTATGCTTCTTCTGCCCAGTATCTTTCCCTGTATAATGATCTGCAGCAACTCATATCTCTCACCTCTCATGACATGACCCAGATACTGCAATTTTCTTATTTTAATTGTATTTAATATCTCCTTTTCCTTGTTCATTCTTTTTAAAACGTCGTTGTTCGTAACCTTATCGATCCAACTTATTTTTAAAATTCTTCTATAAGCCCACATCTCAAACGCTTCTATTCTGTTACTTATATCTTTTTTAAGCGTCCAAGCCTCCATTCCATATAATAACACAGAAAATACATAACATCTAAGCATTCGTACTTTAAGTTGCAGACTCAGATCATTGCTGCAAAGTACTTTTCTCATAGTATTGAATGTTGATCGGGCTTTTCCTATACGTGATTTGATTTCCTGTGTGTAATCGTTGTTTTCGGTTATGATTGTTCCCAAGTATGTATATCTGTTCACCTTTTGAACGAGTTCGTCCCTAATCCATAACGTGTCCTGTTGTTGTGTCTTTGCGATGGTCATGAATTTCGTCTTTTTGATATTTAAAGTAAGTCCAGCCTCTTCGCTACTGTCTACAATCTTATTTATCAGAACCTGCAATTCTTCAACTGACTCTGCGATTACTAAAGTATCATCGGCGTATCTGATGTTATTTATAAGTTCTCCGTTGACTTTAATTCCACTTGATGTTTCCTTTAGTGCCTTCTGAACTACCTCTTCTGAATAGAGGTTAAAAAGCAGCGGAGACAATATGCATCCCTGCCTTACCCCTCGTTGTATTTCTATTTCTTCTGATAGTTCGTTGCCAACCTTTACAGATGCAACTTGATTAAAGTAAAGGTTTGATATTATTCTAATATCTTTCATATCCAGATTTTTATCTTGAAGTAGCTGTAGGAGGCGATTATGTCTGACTTTGTCAAATGCCTTATTGTAATCAAGGAAACAGACATAAAGAGGTTGGTTAACATCCATACATCTTTGGGCCAATACATTCAGGGCAAACAAGGCCTCTCTTGTACCCATTGCGTTTCTGAAGCCAAACTGCGTGTTACTAATATCTTGCTCCAGTTTTCTGAAAATTCTTTGATGTATAATTTTCAAGAATATCTTTAGAGTGTGGCTCATTAAGCTGATGGTTCGATGGTCACAGCATTCTCTAGCGTTAGCTTTTTTCGGTAGAGTCACGAACGTCGACTTAAGCCATTCTTTTGGAATGACGCCTGTATCATATATGGTGTTGTACAAGTCTTTTAGTATATCTATTTGATCTTCTGCGATTAATTTTATAATTTCCGCTGGTATCTCATCAGGACCTGTAGCTTTATTATCTTTTTATTAACATTATGTACTGATAATACATATTTTCAACTAAATAATGAATTCTATAAACAAAATTTTGGTCTAGCAATGGGCTCTAGTTTATCTCCATTCTTAGCCGATATATTTATGGAAGATTTTGAAACAAATATCATTTCTAAACAAAATTTCAAACCCACAGTATGGTGGAGGTATGTAGATGATGTATTCTCAATATGGCCTCATGGATCAGAGTTGTTGGACACATTCCTAAATGATATAAACGATAAAGAAGAGACAATAACATTTACCATGGAAAAGGAATATAATAACACGCTACCTTTCCTGGATGTTTTAATCTCTAAGAACGATACTGAATATGAGACTCAGGTGTATAGAAAACCAACACACACCAATAGATATTTAAATTTCAAATCAAATCACAATATTAATGTAAAAAAGGGAATAATTAAATCCTTATACGATAGAGCCAAAATTACTTGTTCTAACGAAAATTCGTTCTTGGAGGAGAAACATTTGTTAACATCTGTTTTATTAAAAAATGATTATCCTTTATCGTTTATAAATAAGGAATTTTCAACAATCGATCGAATAGAACAGAACAACTTAGAACGAGATCCTACAGCATACACAAGGAATAATATGAGGAAAATAACAATACCGTACATAAAAGGATTATCAGAAAAACTTAAAAGGATAGGAAATAAATTCAACATTTCAACAACATTCAAAACAACAAACACGTTGAGATCTATTTTGTCCAAAACCAAACCTAACAATGAACAAGAAAGGACAAAGAATTGCATTTATAAAATACCTTGTGAATGCGATCAGTTTTATTTAGGTGAATCATCAAGGCCATTAAATGTTAGAATAAGTGAACATCAATCTTATATTAAAAATAGAGAATTTGATAGATCTCAAATCTGTAAACACGCATGGGATAATGAACATAGGGTTCAATGGAATAATTCAAATGTAGTCCTAAAAGAAACGGATAGTAAAAAAAGAAAAATCAAAGAAGCGGCTCTAATTATGCTAAATGAGGCCAATTGTGTCGCAAATTCCTCGGCAGAATGTAGTAGGATCTGGTTACCAATATTGAAAGAGGAAGTTATTAATAAGAAAATACCAGTATTAGTAAGTCAGTAACATATAGAGGATACATCATTTATGTTTTTTAAATAACGTAACATATAAAATCAGAATTTTGATGTTTGTTGAAGGTAAACTAAATTCACGAACAAATACTTACAATGTCGGGATAGTATTATGAGGTTTTTTTCCTGGTTTTTCCCTCATAATTTACTATGGAATCACTAACAGGAGAATTTTACTGTCATCATGTCATGTGTTTGTCTTTTTAAAGACGAATTACATGCTATGATTTTTTCTGACGGATATTCTCAAGTTAAAGTTGATTTCATGTAATCGAATGAACTATCTTATAAGTAAAGTCGTCCCAGGAGCGCAACTCAACAATATTGGCAATATCATTTTAAAGTCATCTACTTTAAAATGCATAATGTATGTCTGAATTGTCAATATAAATGAGTCAGATAAAATTAAATTATTAGAAGAATTTTTCACTATGTAACAAAAAACAAAATTTGTTTAATTTACTGTTTGTATTTTGAGAACGATTTCCGAAGTGGAAATTGAAACGTCAATAAACGTATTTTTATCTTTAATTGTGGCTTATTCCCAGTTTAACAGTAATTAATTTACAATGCCACAAGAAAATAGCTTCAGAGCAATATCAGAATCTTATTCACTAATTTCGATATCATCTGGTAGCTCCAGAATGTGTATTGCCAGTTTTTCTAGTTCCTTTTCTTATAAAGGCCTTTTCACAAAATCCTTTCATTTACTTTCTATTCTAAAAGAAAGTAATATAAAAACATATTTTGAATCCTGACGGGACTTGAGAGTTCCAATGCATTGGATAGTAATATGAGAGGTAATTATCATCATAACAAAATAAATGTTTTATTGGTTCTTACCCTAAAGTGTAGTGTGTCTGATTCACAAATAAAATTCCGCAGAAGCAGTATAAACAATAATGATAAACACGAATAATTGTGCTTTAATCAACAAACATCCACCGGCAACAGTTTAGAAGAAATTCGACTACCGACGATTTTCAGCGAATACACCCGATGAAATATTTTCTTAGGTTAGACAAACGTTGTACGCCTCAGTCCCGTCAGGATTTACGCCAACTTTTGCCGTAATAAGAAAATCATAACGATTTAAAATTTTGGGACTTCCGAGTCCCGTCAGGCAAAAAAGGGTTAAATTACCTAAGGTCAATCAATATTATTTAACCAAATCTAAACTTATTGTTAACCTTTGTTTACTAAGTAAATCCGGTAATAACCTGTTAGTGTTTGCGGCTACTTTTCATTAATAAAAAAAAGTTATACGAAAAGTAATGATACTTGTTTTATCATTTCATCAGAAAAATAATACTTGATCATTAATAATAAAACATTAGTTATAATACAAGCACACGCTTTAAAAATAAATTTAAACATTGCCATTCGATACCACCTGTTATCTCTGGATTACCAAAAAATACCTAAATCACCTTTTTTTATAGCAAACACGCCAGACGGCATCCCAACTTCGATCCATCGGTGCTACGGCAGCGACGAGCTCCAAATCGAGCTTTCTCAATCAACAGCAGCGATGGAACACCCTCTGAAGTCCTCTCCGATTCAATGCCCAGTCCGTAACTAAAACACTTTTTGTTGACCTTTGTTTCCTGTTAGATGAATACGTTATTTTATATCGTAGTGTGTATATTGTATGGATTTGTTTTTGTTTAAATATCGATTCTAAGCGGGAGATTTGGAAGTAAAAATGTAGTAGGTACGCATCCAATCATTTTAAACCGATTCATTTAAATACGATATTAAGATAGAAATGAAATAATATTTTAAAAGACGTTAAAAAATAAGTCACATTGCTGTGACGTCATAGTGGTGTATTTTGAAATTATTTTATAATTATATATTTTATTATTCATCAAATCATTTGAAGTTAAGTTATACGATATTTGAACAAAGCATGTTCTGAACAAAAAACAGAACTTTATACTGAAATAAATGGGCATAATTTCCTAAGTTTATAAACGTCATAAAGTTTCTTCAAAGAGTCAATAAGGAGTTGGGGTTATCTGATTTAAATAAATTTCGAAATTAAGCCTTACAAAACAACTTGAATTTCAGATAAAGTTAGTCTCTATGTTCATTATTTTTAATTAACTTCTAATTGAAAATGAAGTCCAAGTTTTTCTCTGCTGTCCATGTGGAAATCTTCTTGATGTTGAAATAAAATAAATTTAACTTATTTTGTACCACTTCATTCTTTTGTTGACGATCCTTGTCAAATATAACTACAAATCTCCCAATTTAACATTAAAGAAGTAAAACAGATAATAAAAAGTAAGATAAAATCCAATAAGGCGTCGAGATACGACCTCATTACAGGTTTACGACCTCAAGAACTTACCCATGATTGCTACAGAATAATCAATATGATCGGCAATGCTATGTTGTCTGCACAACTTCCCTTTGCAATGGAAAGTGGCACAGATTATACTCATTTAAAAACCTGGTAAACATCTAGATCTCTTCTTGATCTAGAAACCTCTTAAACTTTTGACAAGGTATGGCACACAGGACTTCTGTACAAGTTAAAGAAAAATTTACCTTACACTTACTTCAATCTTCATAAATCATAACTTTCAGAAAGAAGATATTTAGTAAGGTATAGTGAAACCTATACAAAACTCTACCTCATCAAATCTGGTGTATCTCAGGGTAATGTGATCTTGTACCTGATATATACGGCTGACTTACCAACAAGTAATAATATAACGCTTGCAACATTTGTAGATGATATTGCTTCTCTAACATCTCATAGTAATTCAGCGATAGCATCAGAGATACTGCAACTACATCTAAACAAATGTAATAAATGGTTTAAACTCTGGAGAATTAAAGTAAATTATTCAAAATCTGCACATATTACATTTGCTCTAAGAAGAGGTATATGTCCACAAGTGAACCTTGATAAGAATGCTGTACTCCAAAAGATATTGCAAAATATCTAGGCATTTATCTGGACAAAACGATTAACATTGACGAAACATATATGGACTATGAAAAGACTACAATCTGGAATTTTACATAGAAAACTTTACTGGATGCTGGATAAAAATTCACACCTATCGACCGACAACAAGCTGCTGATATACAAAGTAATAATAAAACCCCTTTGGTCATATGATTCTCAGCTAGCTGATGTTATGAAAATACAGCAGATCTGCAGGTACTAAAAATCTCTGAAGAGTGCAAAAGAATTTCTGAACAATATCAACACAGGTTGGGCATACATCCTAAGACCCTGGCATAAAATCTTGTCAACAACCAGCAAGCAAAAAGATTGAAGCGATATGATCGCTCGCTATCAGACCGATCTTGACAGTGCCTACAGTAGTGAAAGCTACGCCTTCAACAGTGTCGAGCCATTGTGATCTGTGCCGCTTCTAGTATTCGTGTTCGAGTATCTGTGTATGTGCACATCCCACCGGTAAACAAGCCAATATTTGGGTTCTGATGCTATGGTCACTAGATCTTACCTCTTAGTTTGCTTATTTTACTTATTGTTTTTATTGTGAAACAGATTGTAAACAATTTTAGATATTAATAAAACAAACTTATTTTGTGTGTACGGGTAAAATAACGAAGAGATACCTGTAAGAAGAAACAAAAAGATATAACAACCTTGACAAAACCACAAACATTGGTCTATGAAAATCAAATATTCTATATACAATCATCAGAAACTGGTGCCAAAACTAAAGAATGTAGAAAAAATAAAAAAAATAATTAAATCACTTGATGTTGTGAAAAAGCATGTCATATGTGAGTGCAATGAAAGATTTAGAAAAATAAATAAAGTTTCTGCTTCTTTTCTTTTAAAATTTCTTCCATTTAAGAACCTTTAACTGTTAGTTTTAAAGTAATATTTTTCTCTCTCATCTTCAAACAGTTTCTCGAGATGTTTCACGAGTTTCTCGTCATGATTTAGTTTTTTTTTCTAAAACTGTTATTATTTATTACCTGTGTTATATAACGTATTAGATTGATCCCGTCTTTAATATCCTTCTAAGTATTTAATAATTCTATATTTTCTTAAAGCTCTCATGTTTTTTGTACTTTCACAATTTCTTCATACACAATACGAGACAAAGGATTTTGTTAAAATCCTTTATAAAAGATATATAAAATTGCCTCAAAGGGGCTATCACAAACACATTGCAAAACGTTTTCGGATTAAACAATCCATCATCAGTGCAAACCTGAAAGTATATAACCACTTTAATTAAAAAGAACGTTAAATGAAAATGTTGACAAAGGTTAGAGCAAAATGTGGTTAATACTTACGGTTGTACATGCTAGTAGCCACCAAAATATATGGGTAAAAACCCTTTAAATGTTATAAATTTGAAATTGTTTTACATTATTAGTATTTCTAATTTGTGATGGTTAAGTTACCGTTGGATAGGTAACATGGCGGCGTATGACTCTACATGAGTGAAATGGTCCTGAGACGAAGTGTCTACGAGGACCTGTTGATAACAACTGATCAAAATGACATTGTTGACAAGTTAGGACGGATGTTGTGTCAGAGCAGTCAGTGTAACTTACGGTAGTTGTCTAAAATTGACAGATGTCAGCCTTATTTAAAATTAAAAAAGTTAAAATTATAATAATGTAACAGTATCAACCATCAATATTGTAATCTGTATTGTAAATTAATCAGATAGGTATATTTGTATCAATGAAAATTGGTTTTTTAAAAATTAATGTAGGTCAACTAGAATTTATGAAATTTTGTAGGACTGATAGGCAACCAACTATACATGTGTAAGGATATATTTATTTTTAACTAGAGATTTTGTCAAAAGGCCCTGTATGTTGTGAGACATTTGGTACCTAGAAAATGGTAAAAAGGCGCATGTGGGAAGATGGGTCCTAAAAGATATATTATTGAGTATTGATGTAATGGGTGGAGGTGTGTTTAGATATGTTATTGAGCGGAAATGTAAATATGACAAGAATGTGATCATAATATGGTGTTCATGTAGTACTCAACTTAAAACTTAAGTATGGAAGGTCCTTTATGTCAAAAAACTACATTTGGTACCTAGTAAAGATAAATAAAAATAGATTTTTAAGTTATAAGTAAGTGAACATGAATTACTGGTTATGTGTGTAAAGTAAAGATGGTAGGTTGTTTATGTGTGTGGGCAAGTATGCCAGACTGAAAGAAATTGATGGCTGAAAGATGGTTAGGTGTGATATTGTTCCTACATTGCTCGAGTTATAACTCAAGAAAACAAAAGGCCCTATATGTTAAAAGGAACATTTGGTACCTAAGAAATATAAAAGTAAAAAGGATGAGTTATAAGTTAGAGTGTAGGTAGGTGAAAAGTTAACAGGCTTATGGAGTGTATTGTGACAATATGTGGAAATGTAAGAGTAATTGTGTTTAAGGTGGATCTGTCAAGTTTACTAAAGATGTGTGATGTTTAAATGTTATTGTGAAGATGAATGGGAAAACTACAAAAGACTGAAGACCACAGAGACCCGAAAACCAAACCCTGAGGGAAATTGGATGAGTGAAAAGAAGTTATAAATGATAATGAAAAACGCAGTATGAAAAGGTGAAGATATGTGATTGAGTGGGTGATGGTGTCCATCACACCATCTTTACTTTACACACATAACCAGTAATTCATGTTCACTCACTTATAACTTAAAAATCTACTTTTATTTATTTTTACTAGGTACCAAATGTAGTTTTTTGACATAAAGGGCCTTCCATACTTAAGTTTTAAGTTGAGTACTACATGAACACCATATTATGATCACATTCTTGTCATATTTACATTTCAGCTCAATAACATATCTAAACACACCTCCACCATTACATCAATACTCAATAATATATCTTTTAGGACCCATCTTCCCACATGTGCCTTTTTACCATTTTCTAGGTACCAAATGTCTCACAACATACAGGGCCTTTTGACAAAATCTCTAGCTTAAAATAAATATATCCTTACACATGTATAGTTGGTTGCCTATCAATCCTACAAAATTTCATAAATTCTAGTTGACCTACATTAATTTTTAAAAAACCAATTTTCAATGTTACAAATATACCTATCTGATTAATTTACAATACAGATTACAATATTGATGGTTGATACTGTTACATTATTATAATTTTAACTTTTTAATTTTAAATAAGGCTGACATCTGTCAATTTTAGACAACTACCGTAAGTTACACTGACTGCTCTGACACAACATCCGTCCTAACTTGTCAACAATGTCATTTTGATCAGTTGTTATCAACAGGTCCTCGTAGACACTTCGTCTCAGGACCATTTTACTCATGTAGAGTCATACGCCGCCATGTTACCTATCCAACGGTAACTTAACCATCACAAATTAGAAATACTAATAATGTAAAACAATTTCAAATTTATAACATTTAAAGGGTTTTTACCCATATATTTTGGTGGCTACTAGCATGTACAACCGTAAGTATTAACCACATTTTGCTCTAACCTTTGTCAACATTTTCATTTAACGTTCTTTTTAATTAAAGTGGTTATATACTTTCAGGTTTGCACTGATGATGGATTGTTTAATCCGAAAACGTTTTGCAATGTGTTTGTGATAGCCCGTTTGAGGCATTTTTATATACCTTTTATAAAGGATTTTAACAAATTTTTTTTGTGATATATGGTATACAGCCAGCTACAGGAACTTAGTTTCCTCGTGGAATTTTACAAAGGATTTCATCGATAATCCACTCCTGGTTGGCTTATGTATTTTATTTATGGAGCAAAAAAGCAAAACACCATAAAGAAAAAAACTTAAATAAAGATATTGTCCTTATGTAAAATAATTGAAGGAAATATCAGAATACAGCCATATAAAATTACGTAATATTTTTCAATATATTGCCACTATTAAGTTGTAGATTCTGGAAAATTAATACAAACAACAAAATCCAGATTAACAAATATATTATTATATGCAGGATCGGTTGTTATTTTTTATGTATTTTATTAAAACTTGCAAAATGACCCGGTTAGAGTCGATAATATAAATTAGCAGTGTAGGACAACACGACATTTGTTGTTCAGTAAATTATACACACAAAACTTAGTTTTTTCGTGTCGTTTTTAACTTACGTACCAACAGTATTTTACCTATTTACTATTGCACCAGTAATACATTTTCACCAATTTACAATTTATTTACTAATCAAGCAGAGAATATCAATAGGGGAATGTATACCCAAATCAGCGAGTACAACAAGAGGCTTTTGTTCATATTTAATTACAAAGATTAAGTAAATTCATTTTAAAGTCCCAAGTTCACGAAGTCTAAGATTTTTGCTAATAAACACCGATTAAAATTATAATTTTTAGCAAATATCCTACTTATTTATTCACCAACAGGATGCAGCATTATTGCGCCTAATTACAATATATCTGTTATTAAAGATATCAAAAAGCCTTATTTTTAAAAATTACATGCAACTGTTTATCTTATTTTACAAGTTATTGGAACTTTCTGTATGTATCTATACAAAAAAAACTTGGTCCAGTTGTACAATAAAATGCTATTTTTTAATTATAATAACAATTTAGCAGGTTGCGAGTTAAAATATAAACGCGATTTTCTCAATTTGTATAAATTGGACATTCTGTAAATTGTTTTTAAAGTGAATATATGCTTAGTATTCTTTTTGTTTTTGGGTAGTTCCTATAAATCAAATCATTAATTTCTAAAATATTTCCAATTTCATAATACAATTTTTGTTTATTTATCAATTAAGATAAGGTGCAAAGACTGTAGATCGTAGATTTCAAATAGTCTATTAATCTAATACAGTGTTTTTCAATGTGTGGGTCGCGACCCCTAGGGAAGTCCGAAACCTTACTCGGGGGATCGTCGACTGAAAGAAAATGTTGAGAGGTTGTAACCTCGGAAACCTTTTTTTGGATGGTGCTAGAAAGGTCACCAATGGAAACACTGCGGACGGCAGCCAGATGGTTGGTGGAGAGCGAGTCGTGGGTTCGAAACTAGCTTTTGGAACCGGGAATGGATCCAACGGAAGAAATAGGTAAAGATAGGATAAGAGATATTAGAAAAGATACAGAAATAAACAAAAAGATAGATGGGTAAAATTACCAAAGATAAGACAAGATAGAAATAGGGCGCCACTCAACTTTTTGGGGTTTAAGGAGAAAATTAAGAAACCTTAGAAAAGAACAGAGATAAGGAAAGATATTTAGGTTCAGAGATCAAACCCAAGAAAAGATACCGACAGTTAATTATCAAATAAATTTGGTCAACATATTATATAAACAAATAATAAATATATTAGGTATTACACTTACTTACCTACGAAACTTATTCAGCCTGATATTTCTACTGATCAAAGGCATAATAATAATTAAAGGTAAAAAGCAAATATTCAGAGTTACTATTTCATCAGGGAACTTGTTAGGGGCCGACAAATAAAATACATACATAAAACAAGAACAATATATTCAACAATAAAAATTATGACGCTGCTGAACGCAACGCAAGTAATAAAAGTACACCAACAAATATAAAATGGTGGTATACATATAAAAATAAGTAGTAATGTAATTAGAAAATACCTTTATAAAGATATATAATATAATCATATACAAATAAAGTTTTGGCGTATTTTGAGATATTACAGCAAAAAAATGAATAAAAGTTATAACCAACACAAAAGATAACACAAATTAATCAATTCTAAATTTACAAAAATACAAAAAGGTTACAGAAATGAAAACATAAGAATTTACCCAAACCGCACTTGGTAAAGTGGATTAACTATATATTATTTAATGAGAAACTGAGACTTAAATGTTTATAATTATTACTTATTGAAATTTCTTTAATCTATTGAAATTTTCTTTAAACTGAATGCAAAAATCAGTAATCGACAGGTGAAGACATGGATGAACTTTAGATACGTCTAGATAATGGCAGATGATATGATACCATACCATATTACTCGCCCAGATAATGATTACTTACAGTAAATCTTGACGACTGCTGCACTAGGTACTTCACTGAAGCTTTATACTGTACTTAGTACTTTACTTGTATCCAACACTGACTTTAATTAACATTAAAGGTACTTTAGAATTATATATAATCTAATATAGTATAAGATAATAAAACTCAAATATAAAGTGTATATACACTTAAAGAAAAAAATGCACAGAGACGGTAAGAGACGGTAATTTTAGGCAGGCGACCTCACTCAATGATCGCCCCACTAGAAGTCTCACGAGATATCAGCCTTTACTCAACAACGGCCCACCGACAAGTAACTTGGTTTTTCTAAAATTTTACAAACTACCCAAGAAAAAAGAGGGGATATCTCCCACTTAGAAATCATAGGCCAGTTGTATGTAGTTCTGAGAAGGTAAAAAAATTCTAATGGACATCGAAAAGTTTGAGGTATTTACGGTAGGTACTAGTAATTGGACGTGATCAAATATAAAATCCTTTGGATTATGTTATTGTCAAAAGATTACTACACGTGCCTTCGACGAAAATTACCAATTTATAAAAAAGAACCCGCATACCGAAAAGCATTAGTTCCTTTCATACTCGGGATTAAGAAGGAAAGGATTAACAACCTTTCTTAATTAGGGAAATTCCGTGTTATTTTGGTAGGTAAATTCTTCCGTCATAAACATTTCTAATCGAAGATGCGAAATAAATTTAATAATGTGAAATATTTAGTTACCTATAACGTTTTTGATATGTCCTATAAGCACAAATATATCGTACTTTGAGTACACTATTGCCACTATCTATATTTTATTTTAAAAATACAGGACATATATTTTGACGGTTATACGAATATTCAAACAAACTGAGTATTGCAATGAAGTATATAAATTATACAAGCACATAAATTACCTTAATACATTCTTATAAAATAAAAGCAAATTGTTGTGTTCCTACATTGCTATATTTTCATTAAAAAATGTCCGAAACTATCCATCATCTGAAAAGAAAATACTAATTAAAATAGCAAAAATAACATTAAATTGTAATAAAAGTGTATGCCAAAAAGTTATTACCGACCCATCTGAAAATTAAAAACAAACACAACAAAATCAAATCATCTAAGAATAATACCTAATATACCAAATTGTTTATAAGAGTATTTTCGATATGAACACCGTTTTTAATTTTTAGATTATAAATATCAATATAATAAAAATATTACAAAATATTATTATTTTGTCTTTGGAATATTCCCTGGTTTATTTTTTTTATAGTAAGAATACAGGAAATTAAAATATTACAATCAAATCAAAGAATTATTGTTAGTTTTGTTGTCTATAAATAATTTATAGTATCTTTGAATTCATTATAGAAAAGCTTACAGAAGATAAAACCAAATAGACTTTCTCTTTTTATTCCATTATGTGCTATAAAACCATGTTTTAATTTTTTAAATATATTTATATCAGGATTATGAAGTTATATCATTTTCTATCATAAGTGTTCATTTTTCATTTTTCTCTTTTATCAAAAACCTGTTTTGGTAAAAGTACCACAAATACGAGTACCTATATAATTTTTTTTATTTCGAAATATGTGCCTCGGCAGCTAATGGTCATTGACACAGGTACAATTTACATTTATGTTTACATGGTTAATACTTGACATTGTGTACAAATTCCTTTTTTTTATAATACATTTTGTTTTAAATTAAATTGTATAGCTTTGTGTTTCTTAAGAAGTTTAATACATTTTTGTAGTTAATCAAAAGACTGATATGTTTTTGTACACACTTATGACAAGTCAAAAGAAAAGGCAAAAAAGTATTTTTGAAGTGTGTATATTTTTAATAATTCCTAGCTGAGCGCTTTCGGCTTTACAAAGCCATCATCGGAGCTATGGTCAATTTATAAATACCACTACAATGGAGAGATCTCATTTCCTTATATGTTGAAATATTGATTTTTTATTTAATTACTTAGTTGTTAAAATTCTTAAAAAGAACATATAAAAAACCGACACTGGACTTCACAGACACATTAAAAAATTGAAAATTTTTTTGTCATGGTACAGGTGTAAGAACCCGACCATTGTTTGCTGTGAGGAGGTAGACAGATTAGTTCTATTCTAGTTAAGGAATTAACATTTGTATAGTGGACGGTACCATTCTAGAATTATTAGTAAGTGTAACTATCTATTATAGATAAGATTTCTTGTCGGGTTTGTGTGATTTGCTGAAACTCTAGCAAAAAACAGCAATAGAAGCTGTCGTCTTAGATGAAGTGGAAGTTCTAAACATTCTTTGTGAATGCTTTCCACCAGACTGGATCTGAATTTTTCTACACAGAGTCGTAGAGAAATAGTTTGGACTATATTTAGAAACGTAGTAGTAATTTACTTGAGGATATGTAGAAAACACTGCCATAGTCAAATTTAGAGCGGATAAGAGCTTGGTATAGTTTTAGTAGTGTTTTCTCATCGGCTTCACAACTATAATGAGCTAGTGATTAAAGAAGATTTATTTTTTGAAGGCAGCTGCCCTTAAGTTTTCGAATGTGTGATCTCCAGGAAAGTTTTTTATCGAAAATAATGCCAAAAAGCTTTATTTGATCTACTACTTGGAGAAAATTTTTATTAAGAGAAATGATTGGAGATTGCATATTTTGTCTTTTGGTAAAATGAATAAGTTTTGACTTGCATGGTGAGAAGTTAAGGCTGGATTAACCAGCTCAGCTGTCTCTCTTATTTACCTTGTTCTATAGTAAAGTGGTTGTGGTGGATGTGACCTTTCCATGACAAAATAAAATTATATCAGCATCTATTACATATTCTACAGGATCATTTATGAAGAAACTTAAATCGTTTATACTAAGGAGAAATAGTGTGCTACTTAGAACAGACCCTTGTGGGATACCGTTTTTGGATGTATGTTGTAAGGATGTTTTGCCGCTAGTAGTTACTTTTTATAAAAGATTATATACTACCAGATAGCTTGATCTGACTTAGTTTGTTTAGTATCACAGAAATCAATATAGAGTCAAAAGCGATTTCGATGTTAAGGGAGATTGTGGATTGAAGAAGTAGAAGATTGTCCATGGTGCATTGATTTGGTCTGAAGTGTGATTGAAATTGGTTGAGAATATTATTTTGTTCAAGGTATCAAAGTAATCTCTTACTGACCATTTTTGATAGAAGTTTACATAATATACAGGTGAAAGAGATTGGCTTGTATGAGTTTAACGTGGTAACGTAAGATTGATGGCCTTTTTGATAGGAATCGTTAGGGAGTGTCTCCATAGTGATGGGAATTGTTTGGAAGACCAAATGTTGTTAAAAAGTTGAAGAATCTTTAACATTTACTTTTGTGAATGATCAGATAAAGGTAAACGATAGAATAAAATAGCTATTAGTAGTATATCAGGATGAATTGGATGTAGCCGCTTGATTTTAATACGTTTTTTCTACAAGTATAGTTTCTTTTTCATTTCTATTTTATTATTTTAGTGATAACTTTGTCGCTAAAATTACGAAGCTTTATTGATTGGTCGGCGATAAATTTTTCAGGCAGAATCTATCACCCCTTTTATATATAATGATCATGAGGTATTCACTCCAGTCGTTACAAGACAATAAAATAAAATTTGTGTTCATGAATACAAATTCTGATATTTTTATGCAACTTTTAACATAATGAAAGTAGATACGAAGAGTTATCAAATAAAGATACATTTATTTGGGTGTCAAATACCAATTACATCATAACATAAAAAAACAACCGTGATATTTAAGCAAATGTCTTCACTTACTAACGGTAAAATCCGAGAGGTTAAACATAAAGTTAGCTAAACAAATCAAACGGACACTCATAACTTTGCTATGAACATCTGGCACTAATGTCGAAATTTGTTAGTCAGAAATTTAATTTTTTGGTAAAATCAATTGTATGAGATTGCGTAAGGATGCTGATTCAACAACAGAAACATAAAATTAATCGAAATACAAAAATTAATTGAAAAGTTAAGAAGAAAATTAGATTGGGCGACTTTTATTTAACAGTTAACAAAAGGTTTTTTTTGGCTTGTAGATTTCAAAGAGCTCATTTGGTCTTTCTATACTGAGATCTGAAATATCTTCTTTATATACCCTATGTTTAAATATGTGTGTCGATAAGGATAGGCTTTATCGCATCCTATCGAACCTTTTTTGGATCCAGGCCTTGATTTAACAGGTACTTAAACATTTTTTTTTACTTCGTTGCTCATGATTGTTCTGTGAACCTTTTTCGGACATTCACTGCTATTCTCTTGACTAATTTTAAGTTGTTACTACTGATTTTTAACAGTTTGGCCTGTACCGTAATCCAGTTTCATAGTTTTCGGATAACTGACACTGCGTTATTTTTTTGTTTGTTTTGTTTATTGGTTTCTGCTTCATTCTTGCCTCGTGAGAAGCTAGGACAGGGATAATACTCTAGATTAAGCCTATCTTGCTGAAAAAACCCTAGTTATACTAAAGGTCGTTTAATATTCGTAGTCTGCATAGTAGACAACTCCTTACCCCCGCAATATAATTACTACCTTAGCCAAGCCATTTGTCCACGCCAGTCTTACATTTTTATGGTATTCTGTGATGTGAGGCCCATGCAGTTGTCCAGTCAATTCACTAAAGTAAGCTTCCACATTGGTTTTCACGTCTTTATCAGCCAATAGCTTACGGTATAATAGTACCAGAATAATACGAGGTTTTGTTGTTTCTTGATTCAATTTTTCTTAATAGTTCTATTACTACTGCATTCACACGTGAATCTCCAAATCAGCCACTCCACCTAATCTAGTTAAGAGATTGTTTTTTTTGCAGAAACATAAATGCTATGGATTCTACATAATAATCTACATATATAATAGTCTACATATAAATGAAAACATTTTATACTAGATTTTTAGATAATTCCGTGATTATAGCAGTATCAAACTTTTCTTTGAATGAGAAGAATAAGGCTGCTGCATAGCCCCTACCCTCTTCAGAATATATCTGAATAAGGCGCCCTCAATGTTAAGAAGGAACTGATATGGGCATCTCAGTCAAAAACGAGATATTGTGCATGATAAATATATTTCGCTGACGACCAACCCATTTTAGCACAAAACAAGAGTATGGGCTATATACTTAGAAAACTGAAAGAGACAGTACACCAAGTGGGGCCTTACAATTAATAAACAAAAAACCAAGTACTTAGTTGGAAGTACTTTAAATACATGAAAGTTTAAATAACATTAAAAGTAGAAAATAACGTATAAATATATTCCAGGATTAGAAAATGGGATCAGCTACCTGACAGTTACACGAACTATTCTGAAGTAATGAAATAACAGAAGAAAATAAGAGAAAACTGTATGAAGCAATAGAAGAACGTGTTGAGTTGTAACGGCACCGAACTCTGATGAATAAATCAAAAAAGAAATTAAAAATTAAGACTATAGAAATGGCCTCAATGATCACTAGAGACAACGTTGCGGGCTCGCTAGATATAATGGGATGAAAAACAAAGGTATTCGGAGAAAAATTGAAATTGATCTAGACATAATACACACAATTAAATACAAAAAACTAAACTGGTATATACACCTGCAGAAAATGTCCGAAAATAGAAGCCCAATAGAAAACTACGAGGTAAGCTAATTATATATAGATATAGTAGCACTATTCACATCATGGCTCAAACCAACATGTTGGATCCGACATGTTCATGATACATTCGTCATTTGATCCCATGGCAGGGATGCGTTGGTATATTTTTAAACCCATCTGAATAGTATACATCCTAGTATCCAATTCACGATGGAGGTGGAAACTGATTCATCCGTAGCGTTTCTCGACGTTATCATGAAGAAAAACCAATCTCAAGATTTTTATCACTCTGTTTATTAAAAACACAGCCAATCGTTACTTGCATGTCAACTCTCATCATCCACCTTCACAAATTAATTCAGTCATTAATACCCTTGTCTCCAGATCAATACGCCTTTGTAATGATGCAAGTAGACCCGCTGAGCTCTCTTGTTTAAAACAAGCCCTTATCCCAAACGGTCAAAAATAACATCAATAGGAGTGTCCACAGATATTAATCTTGCACTCAATCGTAACTCAAAGACTCAGACCCTTATCATTTGGAAGCTTTTTGTCCTTACATGAAAGGTGTCACCGACAACATCGAAAAAATTCTTAAATCAAGAGGAATGATAAATAAAAATCCAATAAAAACTTTCATCTTTTCGATCAATAAAAGACATTCCAAATGAGCAACACGGACTTTATGAAATTTTTTGTGCAGACTGCCATCAATCTTATATAGGCCAAATAAATCGTAGAATCCAAAATAAGATTTATAAACATTCCATTTTTGTTCGCAATTTCGATTTAGTTATAAGCTCTAGGTCAACACCATTTTCATACAGGTCACAAAATTAATTTTGAAAACTCCAGAACCATAGCTCCCACCAAAAGATACGACGGGATATGGTGACCTTCAACATCGAGACATTTCATGAGGAAAATACCGCTCGCTCCCAATCCCCACACTATCCCCATGTCAACCTTCACCAAAACCACGTCACCATCGTCGGTATAAATAAAAGGTCCTCTGTTCCAGTAGCAGTAATGCATTGGTTAGTGATTAATATAGTAGTGTTTGGGCTCGGGAGATTAAGAACACAAAAGCTCTGAAGAAAACATCAAAAAAGTTGTCGAAAGCTCGGCGCAATGATAATCGACGCAATTCAACCCGGAAAACTGTTGAGTTTAATATTTATTCTTGTAGTAGTATTAATCTTAGCTCTACTTTGGTATTTGTAAGTGGTGATTGAAATAGATAAAAGTTTATCGTGGAGTGGCAGTAAATTATTTTGGCCTAGGAATTTGGTAAAACTCCTGAACGTTTCGTCTAGCTTTATTTAATTCTTCTTCAGGACATCTGGGAAACAATGATTGTATTGGTCAGTCAACACTTATAGAAAATTTTACTGAAAAAAATGTTAAGAAAGATATTAAATTTAAAGTCATCATTATTTTTTGTAGTATTGACAATTTAATTTAGTTACAAAAGATAAGTTTACACCCCGTCATTTGCTATATGCCAATTACCTAATGTTTTTAATTTGCCAGTCGTTTTATTTATATCACATGAATTTAAATAAATAATTTTTAATGCCGACCCGTTTTCACGTAAAGTTAAATATAAAACTAAAAGTCTATTTTATTTTATCCCAAGTGAGCAAAATCACTCAGCAAATCATACCTTCCAAAAAGCGCAATAAACATTAGCATTGTTAATATTTTTGTTACTTTGATTTACTTGTAAGAATATGTTCCTATATTTACTTGTTTAATGATTAAGCATAAGTTTGTTATTGTTATAAACAACAGGTGAGGTGTTATGTGGATATAAACCTTTAGAAAAATTTTTACTTCTTTTAATAATATAAAATAGCCATTGTGCAATAAACCATCATAGAATATCCTCATTAGCCTTTTTTCAGTCCCAATCGTCCATTGCTGAACATAGACCTTGAACACTTTTTGTTAAGTTTGTTAATTCCTTTCCTTTTCTAACAACCCTCTTGAGGTTTATTGCACACCCATCTCGTCACCACGCTAGTAACCGTTTGGTCCATTGATTGTTGGTCATTTTAACTACGTATCCTGTCAGGTACTACTTCATTTTGCTCTGTGTGGGTCTAGATTAAATTAATTGTATCAAATGCATTACGAAAATTATTGAAAATCCGGTACAAGTTTGTATTCAACCGCGTTTGTCTGTTATGGCTCTCATGCTTTGCAGATGGTCATTGATCCCGTAATATTTTTTCCAACTTCCTTTGCATTTTGATTACAATTATTCGAGTATATATAAAAAGATATCTTAAAAGACTGATTATTCTGAAAAAGAAAAACTTTTTGGTGTTATCCTATTCTGTTGAAATATCGGCGTTATTCAGATATATATTAAAAATAACTAATTGGTTTTCTTTATGGTATTAGGTATTTGTCTTGCTATGTTCTTAAATTTACTAACTTCGTTTGAGGATCTCCTAATGTTTTTATTATAGTTTGATTAAGTGTATTAATGACCGTAGTTAGTGTTGTATTTTCCTCTTAATTTTTAATATAATGCTCAAATTATTACATATTTAAAGATATTGTCTACATCTTCAGGTTTTATCATTTTAAAACTTTTCTTGTTGCTAAAACGTTTATGTCCTCTTATAATCTACAGTAACTGCAGGTATTTAAATATTTCCCTCTTGTTAGTTATGAAGAAATATATTTAATATTTAGTTCTTCACCTAAACTCCCTCGTGCCCATATTCTCTTTTTTTTTTTCGTTTAAAATAAGTCATTTATTTGATACAGGCTGTTTTCAAAGAAGAAATTTAATACTTGTTGACCTTTGTCGGTATAACGCAAGGACATTGTTAGCTCCTGAAAGGAAGGTTAAATTAGAGAAAATATAGCACACATCCTTGTTTCAAGCGCCTTCTTATAATTCTTTTTATTTTGATGCAGGTTATAAGATTTTCTTGTTGGTGTAGACTTTTCACGCGCTTATTTTTTGTATATTTTTAATTCTATTGCAGGTGTTTTTATAGGTATTTTCTTTAGTAGATCACAGACGTTTGGCTTGCTGACGATTTGAGAGGCCCTGTGATCATCGTGGTTTATGCTTCCAATGCCAGATCTCGGATTTAGATCACCGTGACCATTACTATTTTCGTTTCATATTGTTATTGCCATGACGAATATTCCAGAAATTTCTTTTTGATTCAAGCACTCTGTCCGCTGCAAACATTAGTTATTAACATGGCAATTCTTATCTTGCTTACGGTACTTCTAAGTAGTTCGGCCGATGTAAACCCAAACAACTTTCAAAAATTTTGGAGCCACTGGCTTGTTTTCCTGCCTCGCATCCATCTGCTGTCTATTTTTTCATGGATAATTATTTGAAGTCGGTAAAAAGGAGACAGGGAAGATCAGAAGAACTATTATAGGCCAATCTCTCTGCTTTCCCAATTGTACAAACTGTTTATGAAAGTAATAACTGACAGGTTAACGTCGAAGCTCAATAGCTATTAATCGATAGAGCAGGCAGTATTCCGAAAAGGTTACAGTACAGCGGATCATCTTCTTACAGTCAGAACGCTAATAAAGCCAATGAGTATCACTTGAACTTATATATTGGCTTCGTTGATTTTAAAAAAGCATTCGACTCCAATAGAGAGAGCTATGAGAAACTGCAGAATGAACTTCCGATACAGAACGCTCATACATAATATTTACAAGAAACCTACAATGAAAATACAAATAGATGCGGAAACCGAAGCTACACCAATCAACGTAGAAATTTGCCAGGGTGATGTTATCTCACCAAAGCTATTCACACTTGGACTGAAAGACGTGTTTAAAGACATTAACTGAGCAATAAAGCAATAAATGTTATTGGGATAAAACTCAAAAACAAAGTCATTTGAAATACGCTGATGATATTTTAATATCCGCTACAAGTTTTCAAGAACTACAGACCATGATGACGCAACTATTTCAAGCTTCGGAAAAAGTAGGTCCTAAGATGAACTTAGAAAAACAAAAATAATGGCAAATACACCAAACATAAGAGAAATAACAAGAATAAGGACGAACATAACAAAGAATATCAAACTGCCGAAATTACCAGAAGAATAACGTTACCGTGAGCAGGATTTGGAAAACTGTGTTGTAGCTTGAAAAGCTACAACACAGAACAGCTAAAAATAGCACAAGCTAAAATAGAACAATATTTGAAAACCCAAATTGGCGATTAGTGTATCCTCCCTATACTCACGTATGGTTGACCGACGTGGACACTTACCAAGTCTAATATAGAAAAATAGTAAAGACACAAAGAGCGATGAAAATATCAATGCTCGGGGTGAGGCTTAATAGACGAAAAACAAACAAATGGATAAATAGAAAAACCAAAGTAAAAGAAGCAGGAAAACATGCTGCTAAATGCTGCTAAAACGGAGCTTCACAGGACACAATACCCGATTGAAGGATAAAATATAAAACCAGGAAATACAACAATGGGTTAGAAACAACAATGGGACCATGGTTAGAAAAGAGAAGCAGAGAAAGAACACAAATGATATGGGCTGATGACATTAAGAAAATCGAAGGACACAATTGGAAGTAAGTAGCGCAAAATAGAAAACATTGGATTGATTTGGGGAGGCCTATGTCCAAAGTTGGATTACTTAAGGCTGGAAATAAACAAAGAGAGACGGTACTTGTCGTGTCTCAATTTGTGGCCTAAATATTCAGGAATTTTTTATTTAATTGTGTAGAAATATATTATGTACGAATATCCTACAGATCTTTAATGCGGTAGTTTCCTATTGCTTTTGTTATCTACACATATTTCTTAATTCATCCGTCATTATAGGTAATTTCTCACCTTCAGGACAAGGAATTGCCCTTGCACCTATCTGCTCATATGTCCTAACGTGAAGACTAGTAGGAGGAAACTACTTATACCAGCAGTTACTCGCTGTCTAGCTGCTTCTTTATTACACCTAAAAGCTGGACTGCGACTTTCGCCAAATTCACCGCTTCAAATGTTTTTCTTATTCGACTTATCTGTATCCATAGACAAGGGGTCGTTACAGAGATCTTCTGAACTGTGGTTTTTATAAATGTTCATCCCTGCTTTTTTTCGGGCTGGGGACTGGCTGTATCTGGTGTAGAGCTACTCAGTTTACCCCATAACTAACATAGACCGATTTGATAATCAGGTAATGTACCTTACTTAATAACTGCTTACAAATATAAACTTAAAAAATTTTAGTTTTTCAAAAGAAGTAAATATTTTTATATTTCGTTTTGTTAATTTTTATAATGTTTTATATTTATGCATGGTTATGTTCTTGACAAAACTGTAAATAATCATAGAATATTAAACTATAGTTTAGGTTAAATAAATAAATGAATAAATAATAGACTAGGTTTGTCAAACTTCTGACTATTGCGTAATATTATCTTGCTCCTAAATAATTTATATCTAGATGATAAACTTTTATAATGTGATATTTTACACCGATATCATTTTGTGTTTGTGATTTTTTTCTAGAATCTTTATTGTTATGGTTTACTTTTTGCACTTTTCTCAACATATCTCCTAAAATCTAATACAGTGTCAAAAAAAGGTTGTATTAATTAAATTTACAATACGTCATTGATCATATTTTGGAACTTTAACTTAATGTCGATTTTCGGTTGCTTTTCATTTCTACAGTTTGAAT
The DNA here is from genome assembly GCA_918026665.1 of Diabrotica balteata. Classification (NCBI taxonomy): domain Eukaryota; kingdom Metazoa; phylum Arthropoda; class Insecta; order Coleoptera; family Chrysomelidae; genus Diabrotica; species Diabrotica balteata. The sequence goes on along the minus strand of OU898278.1, from coordinate 148,435,628 downwards.
TGAGAAGCAAAATAATCAAGAATATTTTAAATATTGTTACTTAGAAATATCACCTCTGTTCTTTCCTTTTTTTTTTTAATTTTTTTACATTTATCTTTTTTACATTTAGCAATTTTTTTATTAACTCAATAACAACGGGAGGCAACAACATAATGTATTCTAAGTATAAACAGGATAATAATATTACCGACAGTTTAAACGATTATAAAAATATTTTAATGTAAAACATCTTTTTGTTGTGTCCAAAAATACGATTCCTAGGGATGTCCCTCTCCTATGAAGTCATGTCCCTACTCCGCTGTGTAAGAGTGTCCCACGATTCAACTACTTTACGTTTACAGTAGCCCGGTCTGTAAACTAGAAACTTACTATCTCATTTTATTCCAGTCGTTAGAGACGAAAATGCCACTCAACATCTAAAAATCGTAAAAACAAGCTGAATTTTACTGACAACGTCAATTGTAAGGCGCAAACAAGATGCAAAAAGTTTACCACGGGCTTTCTCCTAAAACCCCCTGGTAGAGAGGAGAAACGGGAAAAAAATCGATTTACGAAGAATCCGTACACCATAGAAAGAGATATTTTAAATAAAAAGTGGAGCTACGATAATTATGAACAAAATCGTTTATTAGCATTTTTTGTGAAAAATGAACCGTTCTCTCAGAAGCAACGCTTGAAGCGATTCTTCTTCTCATGGCGCCCTCTCCTTTTGAAGGTTGGCGATCCAAATGGCAATTGTGGTTTCGGAAACTGCTGCGCGAAAGATTTCTGCAAATGAGCGGTCGAACCATCTCCTTAGGTCTTTCAGCCATGAGTTCGGGCGTCTTCCTACTGATCTTTTGCCCTGTAGTTTTCCTTCCAGTATAACTTAAAGTAATTCATATTTTTCGCCTCTCAACACATGACCCAAGTATTGCATTTTCCTCTCTTTGATTATTCTTAGTAATTCTGTTTGTTTACACATTCGACGAAGTACCTTAACATTAGTAACTCTGTGTACCCATGGAATTCTAAATATTCGTCTGTATATATACATTTCAAAGGCATCTATTCTTTTTTCTATTTCAGAGTCCATTGTCCAACTTTCACAGCCATACAGTAAGACAGAAAAAACGTAACATCTAATTATTCGGATTCTAAGCTGCAGACTAAGATATGATCTTGTAAAAAATGTTTTCATGCTTATGAATGTTTTCCTTGCTTGTTCGATTCTTGATAGTATTTATTTTTTTTTGGATTACACTGACTATTGATATTTGGTCCCAAATATTTTATGGAATTTACCTGTTCTATCATTTGACTCTTGGCATACACATGTACGTTTATTGGTGTCTTTGAAAATACTAAAGTTTTCGTTTTGGAAACGTTTAGATGTAAGCCATTTCGCTGTGGTGAACTACCGCATTTATTACATTTTGTAGTTTTTGTGTGTTGCTTGCTATTAAGACAGTATCATCAGCATATCTGATGTTGTTTATGTAATGATTCCCTTAATATTAACTCCGCCTTGGACCTGATCTAATGCTTCTCTGAATATAGACTCCGAATATAAATTAAACAGAAGTGGTGATAAGACGCAATGAAGCATTCGCATTTAATTTTTGTGTTAACGCATTTAATTTTTGTGGTCTTTTAGTATGGTTTTCACGCATTCAGTGTGAATTTCAGTGTGTGAATACGAGTTCAACCTTATGTTCACTTGATTTTATGTAGTATGAAAGATCTTAAATACATAAAACAGTGCAAAATATGTAGATTTTAATAAATTTAAATATTTAAATGGAGAATGCTGTGATTTTGACATTTGTTCACCATTTAAATTATGAACTAAAATTGACAGTTGTTGTGGTTCAAAAAGTTCTGCAATTTAAATTGTTTCTCTAAAATGCCGTTCTCTAAACCGTTTTCCTATTCATAAAACGACGGTACAAAAAACTGTAAGGCGATTTGAGGAATATGGAGAAGTAAAAGATAGATACCGATCAGGTTGACCGAAACGAGTTATCAATGACAACAAAACTTCAGATATAAGCAAAGTTTTGTTGAAGATCCACATACATCCCCAGGCAGGGTTGCACAAGTACATGATGTAGGTCATTCTTCAGTCTTACGTTTATTACGTAAAAATAAATTTAAATCATACAAAATTAACTTATTGCAAGAATTGAGTGAAGATGACTTTGGTCGTAGATTAGAGTTTACTGAGGTAATGATGGATAAAATTGAAAATTATTAAAATTTCGTTAACAGAATATGTTTTTCCGATAAAGCAACTTTTACACTGTGTGGAAGTGTAACTCGACACAATTTAAGGTACTGGTGTAAATTCACACTGAAGACTGATTGCATGAAAACCATACTCAAAGACCACAAAAATTAAATGTATGGTCAGATATTTTTTTTTGAACCTATTCTCTATCCTTTCATTGTTGGATATAGGTCTCCCCCAGTTCTCTCCATCTTTCCTTATCTTGAGCTGTTCTCTGCCATGTGGGACCTCCTTGTTTCCTGATGTCATCTTTCCACCTCATCTGTGGTCTGCCTCTTCCTCTTGATCTATTTGCAATGGTCAGATATAGTAGTTACTTATTCAATTGGGTTATTTTTGGTCGAAAGAAATTTAACGTCAGATAGTTGGTGTAAATGTTTGGCGATATTTAGATGATATATTTCCTGGACGATGAATTGGTAGACAAGGTAGATACTAGGTGGCCTCCTATTAGAAATAGACAAGGTCGCCTCCACGTTCACCCGATTTCAATCCTAAAGATTATTTTTATTAGGGATACTTGAAAAATTCAGTTTACAAAACTTAACCAGCAAGTCATGCAGAGCTAAGGCAACGAATTTTGAATATCTTGAATATCTGAATCTTGAATAATTTCTAAACAATCATGGAGAAATATGATACACGCCTTCTACCATCGATTACAGTGCTGCAACTCACAAATTGAGCAGATTTTGAACACTTAATAACGTAACTACTATGTTAAAAAATGTTATAAACTATCAATTGTTACGTTTTAATGTATTTGAAAATAATTAGTATCAAAAAATTTATTGAAACAATTTAGACGTTGCCAGATTTCGGTTTTATGTATTTATGACCTTCCAGATTACATAAAATCATAAGTGTTACATATGGTTGAACTCATATTGAATAGGAGATTCCAGTAATTACTGAATATATAGGGTGATGTATTTGAAAAACCAAAGTTACTAATAATATAAGAAAAACGGCAAATCTGGCAACATTGTAAATATCAAATATGGAATCTCCGTATCCCAAAATAGGTGTACATCAAATTTTGTACAATTATGATTAGCATTTTACGAGATAAATAGCCGTTTCCAGACTTTTGGGCCACTCTGTATATAAGCACTCATTGTTTTTTATTGAAATTTTGTAATTAAACATTAAACTAAAGTTCCAAAATATATGAAAAATATTATTTTTTATATTGTATCAAAATTTAGTTTAGACATGATCGTTACACCTTGATTTGAATTTCTACTTTTGCTTTCTCCGTGACAATCGTTTCATATTGTTACTTTATAATTTATTGGGGAAACCGAATTGCTAATTGGTACTCGTAATCTGTAACATAAATCTTAGTACCTATTCATTCCCCGATATAATCATTTCTAACACTAGTATTCAATCGATAATTTTAAATCGTCACTCCTTCGTCATTTTTAAAGTAATTATTATTACCAATACACAAATACGTACAGTACATGTTTAAGAAAGATTCACAAAAAATGCTGGAAATCTGCATATCTTCTTAACTTAATTATTAGATTTATCTTTGGATTTGAATAAGGCTGCTGGGCGAACTACTATAGAACAAAACAAATCGAAATTAAATATGTCACTTTATTTGCTTATGTATACTATTTCTTATATTTGTGGTATACATAGATGTCCTGAATTTATTATGATAATCTTAGATAAGGTAGGTATTATCCAGAGCTACCAATATCTATTATAATAATTTTGTTCAATGTCACAAATATTCTCTTCGTTTAAACACGTATCCAATTAATTATTTCTGATAATTAGTTATAAATGAGAAGAGAAAACATATATATTTTGTGGTATACTACACACCACCACATAAAATAATGTCAGTAATAAATAAAAAGAACTCTAAACTATGATGATTAGATACCCGTATATCCCTGGATGCTATAGCTGTAAATTTAAAAGTCAATATTAAAAATGCAACAGAAAACAAAAAATAATAGATACAATAAACCAAAGTATAAAGGTGTAAAGGACAAAGAAAAAAACTGTCAGATATACAGGCACACAATAAATTAATTAATATGAAGATAATGAATGACATTAGACAACACAAAGACATGTAATGCGATTAGGATTGAAAATTCCATAGAAGAAATAAAAAGAAGTGCAAAAATCAAAAATTAGGATGAAAATATTGTCACAAACAGAAAAGAAAAATTACGGGAATTTTATTTATTTTACAAACAAATGTATTCGTAAGTGTACACCTATATTGGAACCGTATTTCTCCCGATCCGAGTGCCTATACTGCTTCGTTATAGAAGCAGTATAGGAACTATGATTTAATACCATGAGTTTGTTTTTAATCCGACATCGGATCGGGAGAAATACGGTTCCAATGTAGGTGTACACGACGGATTACACATGAGAAAGTTTTAAACCAAGCATTAAAAGATATCGCGTACATAACATAAGATGAGGCTACATCATGTCTGAAAGTGATGAGAAATAATAGAGCACCGGGTAAGGATGAGAGAGATAAGGAAGAAGGAGACCAAGAACATATCGAAGCCTAAAACTATATTTAACAAATACTTGTTTGGACGAAAAATTTCGTCGCATTGGTTATCATGCAGAAAATGGATACATTTTCGATGTTACTAATTATAGACCTATAAGCTTGCTTATTCTTCTTCTTTTTCTTTTAGGGCCTAATCCTGTTTATTTTATCATCCCAGCTCTTATAATGTTGATAAATACCTCTTATACGATCCTTGGAGTATCTTTCTAGCGATCTTTTTGTATCTGGTTTATCTTAATTAAGGGGTCATGATCGTATTCTTCTCACTACATCCTGTACTCGTTTCCCTTAATGCACTCTTATTTTAACATTTATTTCTGTGGTTCTTATCAATATTTTTGTAAAGGATGCTTTAGCTCTTGTTTTTACTGAGTATATTAGTACTGGCTTTAGGTATGCCTTACATATTCGGATTTTGGTTTCTATGCCTATTTATTTTTTCCATTTATTCTGGCTGCCGTATATGTATTATACGAAACATTTATGCCGAGTTAGTTGAAGTTCCTGGCTATGTATTCATTGATCATTAGTTTGTATCTAATAGAGCTCGGTTTCTATTTATTGTATGATCGTATTAGTTGGATATATAAACTATATACTAAGATAATATCCAAAAGATTTACAAATACCATACCACAAAGACAATACCACAGGACCTGGAAAAGCATGAACATCAACAAATTGGGTGTGTCATTAATGCAATTTATTATGACAAATAATTTTGACATTGTAAATATAAGCAAAAAACTGAAAGTAGCAGTGAAATACTGGACATTACAATAGCCTCAAATTTTCTAAGCAAGTTTATATTACAATGGCATGTGTCTGAGGAGGAGAGCTGATCAGACCATAGATACGTTACATACACTTTAAAGAGAAAAGCAGCAAAAGTCATTTATCTGAAGCCACGTTAAGCCAACTGGGATTCTTATAAAGGAAGTTCTTGACTAGCATATGTCGAGAATGAGAACAATGAATGACGACACTGATGTAGAAATTGCAGTGAATAATCTAAATGACGTCATTTCAGCATATCAAGAAACCTGCCGTTTAACTAAGAGCAGTTTCATCAGGGATACGCCATGGTGAAATAAAGAACTATCTGTATTAAAGAAAAGGACGAGGAAGCTATTTAACAGAGCCAAAGTAACCGAAAATTGGGGAAAATACAGAACCAAACAGACAAAAATTATACAGCTATAAGAGAAGCCAAAAGAAATACATGTGACGTAAGGAAATTTAAAGTACTCATGGTTGCAGTAAACTTCAAAAGGGGCTCTTAAAGAAGAAAACAGAACAATTTGAAAAAACGCCTTAATAATGAGGGCAAGTATATCAATACAGACGTGCACTTCGCTGGATCACAAATAGTGAAATTACCAATTGACTGGGAATCAGTAAACAACTGGGTCTGTAGAGGTCCTTAAGAACTAACTGGCAGACAGTCAAAAAGATTGTAAATTACAAAAAAGTAACATGGGCAATAAACTCATGCAAATCCTATAAATCGCATGGTATAGATGGTATATATTAAGTGTTACTACAAAAGGGACCTGAAATTTTCTGCAGCCAATTATGCAATGTATTCAGAAGTAGTGTAGCCTTTGGGTACATACATAAAGCATGGGGATACTCCTAAACCGAGGATAAGAGGACATGAAAAGGCAAAAGTCTCCAATAAGAGTTATGTCGTTCTTACAGAAGACAATAGAGAAATTGCTCGACAGGTGTATGTGAGATGAAACATTGGTTTACACTACAATACATTAAGAACAACATACCTATAAAGCAGGGAATTCAACCGAGATAGCACTCCACAGACTCATAGAAAATGTGGAGAACACAATTGAAAATAAAGAGGTGATGCTGGAAACATAGCTTTAAAACAGGGAACTCATCCGAGATAGCACTCCACAGATTCGTAGAAAAAAGTGGAAAACACAATTAAAAATAAAGAGGTGATGCTGGAAACATACCTTTAAAGTAGGGAATTCAACCCAGATAGCACTCCACAGACTCGTATAAAAAAGTGGAAAACACAATTTAAAATAAAGAGGTAATGTTAGAAGCCTTTTTATATATAGAGGGCTTTCAACACTTCGATAACATCCATAACCACTGCTCTTAGACGTAAAGGAGTCAAGGACATATATTTAAACTGGATAAAATCTATGCACAGAAATAGAGTGGTAAATACCACTGTACTTGGAGAGACCGTGTTGACTCGGGTTGACAGAGGATGTCCATTAGATGAAGTTCTGCGTCTCGGCTGTACAATATTGTAATAGATGAACTAATAGGAACATTAAAGTCAAGTGATCATAAAAAATTAGATATACGGATGATTTGGTAATAATATCGCAAGAAAAGTACAGTAGGGTAGTCAGAGATCGCCTGAACGAGGCCATGGAACTAGTGAGACTGGACTTATAGAGAGGAGGTAAAATCCCCACAGATTCACCAAAATCACCTTCAAATGCAGACAAAAATCAAAGGAATTAGGTCCTCTAAAGCTGCATGGACTATTTATGTAGCCAAGGGAAAAGGTAAAGTGTTTGGGGTTATACTAGACTCGAAACTTACGTGGAGCCGGCAATTAGAAATAATATCAAGCAGTGCAGTTATAACACTTGTGAGGATTAGGTGTAGGTAAGAGAATAAATGGTGATTAAAACCAGACATTAAAAATCCTTTGTAAAAGGTATATATTTAGACCCAAACGGGCTAAATTAAAAAGACAAAACGATTTCGGAATTGTTTTTAACTTAGCCCGTTTGGGTCTAAATATATACCTTTTACAAAGGATTTTTAATAAATTTTTTACAACAGAGAATATCTATGCAGTGACGATGTGGTGGACTACGATACTTTAAACAGCTAGAAAAGCCAAACTCAGCAAGGCGCAATAACTTGCGTGTATAGGGGATAACTAGTGCTATGCGTACTACTTTAACAGCAGCTATGGAGGCTCTACTAGACCTATGCTACTAGCATTTGATAATATAAGGAGAAGCAAGATTGGGAGCCTACAGAATAAGACAATCACTGAAACTTTGCACTGAAGAGATATGACATATGAGTATCACAAGGACTGTAACGAATGATCAGACCAGAAGGACCAGATTCTGCTTTGTGTGCCGTGTTTGTATTCAAGCGTTGTCTATCGTCATATTGACAAGCTGATGAAATGATTACGGTCGGCAGCTAGATGAAACAGTTCCTCGACCATTCAATCTGTCCATTGTCTAATGTTACGCAGCCAGGACAGTTGTTTTCTTCCGACCCAACGTTTTCCTTCGATTTTGCCCTAAATGATTAACCGGAGTAAGCGATATTTAGGTCCCCTCATTATATGACCAAAGTATAGGACCCTTCTCATTTTGACGATGTTGATCAATTTTTGCTCTTTGTGCACGGTCTCTAGCACACGTTCGTTAGATATGTGTGCTGTCCACGGAATTCTGAGCATGTGACGGTAACACCTTAACTCAAACGCTTCTAATTTGTTAAGATTTTTTATTTTTGTTGTCCAGGTTTCACATCCATAGAACAAAGTGGACCAAACGTAGCACTTCAATACTCTTAGACGTGTGGTCAACGACAGACTTCTACTGCATAATACAGAAGGCCAGTTAATAAAGTTTTTCCGTGCAAGTTCTATTCTGGTCGAAATTTCCTCGTCACTTTCAACCCTGCAGTCAATCCAGCTACCCAGATATCTAAAGTGTTCCACCCTTTCCAGGATTTTGTCATCTAATCTAAGGACCAGATTACATGACAAAAAGTACCATTTTAAGAATGCATGTAAGGTGTCTATTCCAAACAGGAATTTATGAATAAACAAGGAGTACCATAACCAACAGGGTATACAGAGAGATACAGAGGTTGTGGGGTCAGGAAGATACTCTAATAATCGAAGAATTAGGGAAAGTTTTGCCTTTGGGAGAAACGGCACCATTTTTCAAGTAAACATTTATACGATACTGCAATGTGCAAAGAGAAGGTTTTTTTTCTGATTTTTTCTCATGATTTACTCTGGAATCACTAACAGGAGTATTTTGCTGTCATAATGGCATGTGGTTGTCTTTGTAAAGACAAATTTCATGCTAGAATTTTTTTCTAACGGATATTTTCAATTAAAGTTGATTTTATGTATTCGATTGAACTGTCTTACAATAAAGTCGTCCCAGGAACGCAACACAGCAATATTGGCAATATCATTTTAAAGACTTTTTCACTAAGTTTAATTTATAATTGTTTGTATTTTGATTTCGGAAGTTGACATTGAAACGTCAATAAACTTATTTTAACCTTCAATTTTGGCTTAATACCAGTAAAATAGCATTTAATTTAAAATGCCACAAGAAAATAACTTCAGAACAAGTTTAAAGTTGTTTCGCCCAATTTTTGAATGTCATAAAGGCCTTATTTATTTAGAAAATATATAAACTATAAAAACCTTGATTTGATCTATTTTTCTTAACGATGGGTACTCATTTCTTAACGATGGGAGACACTAAATATATGATAAATATAAGCAAATTTGGTGCCATTACATAGGATTGATAAAAAGTATAAAATTGTTTAGAGACAATTATGTGAAAAATCAGCTGTATTGTTCTCGACTGCGATGTTTTATGTCCATTTCTTAGAGTTTAATATAACCCTGTATATTTACTTTATACCAATAGGTGCCACAATATCAGTTGATTTAATTAATGAGATGAATATGCAAAATAAAAAAATGGTAGTAGTAATTACTTTATAAACTAAATCTGTTCTTCCAAAACCCCTTTTTGTCTATTGACTAAGCGAAATGTTACGAAAATGCTAAAATAGAATTAAGTAATAGAAATCGTTGTATGTGGTATAAGCATAATATATTTGTAATTTAGCAAAGAGCGAGAATGTATTTTTGTTGATAAACTGTGTCCAATCAAGTAACAAATATCTATTTTAATGGGCCATATCTCAAGGGTATCATACTTTTGATCTTACTGGTAAGAATTTTTCCAGGTAGTGCAGTCAATCACCGTTTTTCTTTTAGTATTATTTAAAACGAACTTCTATGAGATGAATGTTTGTTTAAAATTGAAGTTTTTTATCATTTTCATTACTTATTTAGTTATTATCTGTGACACAAAAAATTTTACACAAAAAAATTAAATTAAATAACCAAGGATTAATCCACAAACCTAAACTAATAGATGATATTAAAACATGTCCAAATAATGACCGAGAAAATAATAGCAAAACAAGACTTTTTCTTCATGTACCATGTCCTTTAAGAACGTTGGTTACCATCATAGCTATCTTAGTTTTATTCACTGCCACCCTAAATAGCATGCTTGTATCAACACCAACCAATTACGCAAGTTCTTCAACCGTGAGGTTCTTCTTCGTCCTGGGCTGCGTTTGCTTGCTATTTTTTCTGGCATGATATTTTGTAGCAACCTATATTTGGGACCTCTCATTACATGTCCGAAATACTCCAGCTTTCTCTGCTTGATGCTTTTTTATGATCTCAGTAGTCTTGCTGAGACGTTCTAGTATTGTGGAGTTTCGAATTTTCTCCAGCCAGGAAACTTTTAAAATTCTTCTATAGCACCACGTTTCGAAAGCCTCAAGGCGAAATAGATCGATTTTATTGACAGTCCAGGACTCGATATTATAAAGTAAGACCGAGAACACGTAGCAGCCAAGTAGGCGGATCCTTAATGCCAATTTTAGGTCTCTGTTATATAACACCTTGGACATCCTTCTAAAAGCAGCTCTAGCCTGCTCTATCCTAGATCTAATTTCGCTGTGACTTTCTGCGTTATTCATCTGCCTTCATTCATCTTGTTTTCTACTTTCTTTTCTTGTTCTCCCATTTTATTTTTAATTTCATGAATCTCTTTCTCTTGTTTTGCATTCTTTAGCGTTATTTCTTCTATCTGTTGTATCAGTTCTTTCTTTATTCCCTGTTACTTAGTTCTGTTACTTAGTTCTATTGCTTGTCTTGTTTCCCGTTGGTTTTCTTCCATTCTTTGCTTTGTTTCATCAATTTTTAGTGATGTTTCTTTTTGGTTTTTCTCTATTATTTGTGTCTGTATTTGCATCATTGCTAATAATTTTTCTAACATCCCTGTTTCTTTTCTTTTCTCCATTATTTTAGCTTCATTATCCGATCCTTCTTCAAAAATTGTTTCCTCTTCTCTGTTATCCTCCTTCCTTTCCTGCATTTTGCTTTGTCTTCTTGTGACTTTGTTGTTTTAATACCTTTTTTGTACCAAATATCTTTTATTGTTTATTAGTCGAATTATTTGAATTATTATATTTTGTACTTTGAAAGATATTAAGCAAACCAATATTATTTTAGATTTTACATAGCATAACAATATATATATATATATATATATATATATATATATATATATATATATATATATATATTGCAATAATGCTCAGTTTCCAGATTATTCATTACCTTTATAGGAGAATATTATAATTATAATTCGGTAATTAGATAGGGCTTAATGGTTAATGGCTTAGTTGAGTAATACAAAGGTGAGAGATCGGTTCCGTAAATCTCGTGCAATTCCATAATCCAAACTAATTATCAAATAGCATGGAACCAATTAAATATGATGCTATAAAAGATCATGGATAGAAAACTACTCAGTTTTAATTTAATTACAAAACACTAATTGATCACATATTTAACGTACCTATTTAGGCAACCAGTAATATATTTAGTTTCAGTTTCATAGGCCATATTATTTTATACATTTAATTTGAATAAACAAAAATTTCATTAACATAGAAGTTCTATTCATTATTCTTAATATATCCCCTTAGATGTATTTTGGTTTCATTTAACCTAGTTTAAACTTACCTTAAACCAAAATTAATTAGAAGATATCTAGAGTTATTTTTAATTTTGTGTTAATATGTTTATATTCTGATCTATAACTGTGATTCCTAATTTGAGTTATATATTGGGAACTCTTTTTAATGCACGCTATTAAAAAATATTTAATACCAAATCGGAAATAATAGTAAATTTCTCACCAATTCTATATTATTTTAAGCACATTGTTTTGATTTGGCAATGATCTAATGTTTAAGGTTGGTTTTCTTTAAGTCTATCAACACTTCTCTGCATAAAAATTCGAAAGTTACAATATTTCAGTTATGTAATTAGACATCCAGAGAGGTATAACCTTCTACACCTCATAATACAGGGTAAGATCGTTGGAAGTAGAGCCCAGGCCGAAAAAGAACATCCTGGTTCAGATATCTCCAAGAATGGTATAAAGAGACCACCGCTAATTTATTTAGAGCCGCCGTAAACAAAGTTATTATTGCCAATATGATCGCCAACGTTCGATAATCGGATAAGGTATTGAAAGAAGAAGAATTAAATTATCTACATCTAAGACGAAATTGATTTTAAAGTGTCAAACTTTTACCAAAAAGTTTAAATTCTAAACGTGGTCTGTGATGAATAAAGAAGTTAGTCTAAAGACCCATACTGACGAAAGATTGGAAACCTGGCGAGACTGTTGTAGCGTTTATTGTAGTGTATTGTAGTGTTTATAAAGAAATTAGACTAGAGCAGAAAATCTACAGCTCCTCAACTACTCTAGAGAATCTACTTTCTTGATCTCTAAAGTAAAATTATGCAATTAAATCGATAAAGAGAAATAAATCCCTAGGTGTGGACATCACAGGATATCAGGAGAAATGCTGCATTCACTAAGTGGCAAAAGATTACATACCATCCATTCTGTCTGTGTAGCAGTCACTACTACACTGTTCATTGTCACTAATAACACATGCCAGTAAAATCTTGTTGTATATCATCAAAAAAAGATTTATAACTCACCTGCATTATTAAAAACCGTAGAAACAACCAGGGTTTTTAAAGAGAAAAGGTACAAGTGAGTAAATCCTGAACCTGGGACAACTATTAAAAAGTAGATATAATTTCAAAAAGCTATAATAATTATCTTTATTGAGTAACAGAAAGCATTTTATTCTGTAAGCAGGATAAATTTTTGATACATTTTAATAAAAATGAGTGGGTGTACCGATATGCCTGGTGCCACAATAAAAATCTGTATAGACGTTTTCATCTTTCTTGGCGTGTGCGTGTAAAAACACTTGCAATATGTTGTTTTATCTGTCTTTCCTTATCTATCTGTCAATTTGTTTACCTCCTCCAGTGGCAGCTATCTGTATTCGTAAAGAGGCCGAACTTATCACCGACACCATATCGGCCAAACACATCGGTGTTATTGCTACAATACTGGGAGACGTGATTGGTCTCTTCATTCCCTTCTCATCGCACTTTACCATGACAAACGTGACTCGCACAATTGAATTACGCATCTGTGTATCAGGGAGAGACGAATATTAAAAATTCCGTAGTAGCTCATTTCAGGCACACGCCAAGAACGATGAAACCGAGTTGTACCAGTCCAATATCAGTCAAAGTCAATTCAAAGCAGAAAAAGAGGTTAAACATGAGTTGGGATGAGACTTGTCACCTGATTTATTTATTATACATGGTGTACATATCACGAGAATCGCTTTAGAAGTATTAAGGTTAGCCTTAAAATTAATTTAAAACAAGGCGGAAATAATAGTAATAGATAGATTCACCGCTGTTCAGCTGAGTCGTATTTGCCTAACTAAAATTTGTTGGGTGATATACGTCGTCGCGCACAAGAACGTAAAAAATGGATACCCGTGACAAGGGGTGTTGAAAAAAATGCTGCGCATGAACAGCTCATTGGATAAACGCTGCAGTAACTTCTACGGTTCTTTTTGGTCACGTGGTTCGCAGAGATGACTGTAATTTAAAGACATAAATTATTATTTTTTCAAACGGTCCGGTGAGAAGACCGAGAGGACGGTCACCAATCAGATGTCCGATCAAATTCAGAATTTAGCGGGCCACTCATTCTACGAAACTCTTAGAGCAGCAGAAAATCGAGACCAATAGAAAAAAATTTTCAGGAGTATTGGAGGTAATGACAATCCTTAGTGATGTAAAAACGACAGTAGAGCAAAAGAAAAGAAGAAATCTTAAGTCGTAGCAAGAGAACCAATAGACAGTGTAATAAATCCAACAAATAAAGCAGCTTATATATGAGAAAATCTAAGTGATATCATCTGGAGGATATGAGATAAGACGGAAAAATTGACGGCTATTTTCTTGTGGCATTTTGCAATTTATTTATTAAATTTTCTGGAAATCAACGACCAATATATTTAAAAATAATAAATTTGATCTTTCCAATTTCACATTGGAAATCGCTTGTGAAGTGAAAAGGTTAATTACATAATAAATTAAATGCATCTAGTGGTAACCACTAAGATGCGGTAGTAAATAGATTTTTTGACTGCAGTTTAGCGTTATTTCTCACAAAAATATACTTAAATCTATACATAGTATCTCGCATAATAAATTCATAGCGCATAGATCAGAATCATAAAACATAGCATTGTCTTTAAATTGCACAACTTGACCAAACTAGATATTGCACTCAAATGAGCTAGAATATTTTTATATTTACACATGCTTCGTTACATGTACCTAAAAAATCTATCACAATTTTGTATCATAAAATGTTTAGTGTATTTACCCCATATCTGTACATATTGTATATAGAATGTATTAGCTTAAGTTATAAAATATTTATGTTTATGTTTTAAACGTAAAGTAAATAAAAGTTGCATTTAGAAGAAAAGTTGTTGTTCATTGACACCTTAAATTTCACTTTCAGTTACAATTCCACTTAAATATGCATCTATTAGGTCTGACTATAAAAGAACATTTTATACTGAAACAATATTTTAACTTCCACAGCTCATAGTAGAATACCACAGTGATAGTAGGCGAGCGGTTTACCCCTATAAGCAGGCATCAACCTACTAAAATTCTTTTTGCATTTCTAATGCTTGGTGCATTTTTTATTCGATTCTATATATTTTTCCAAGATAAAATGTATTTTTTTTATACTTATAACTTATACAAAAAAGAAATTTCACCGAATTGTTTCGAAATCAATTTTTTTAGGTGTATCTCGTCAAAATAAACACTTTTTCTCTCCTGATATTTTTTCTAAAAATGCTTCCTTTTCAAGTTATTTGCATTTTTTTGTTGAAAAAATGCCTTAATTAGTAATTTTTGGGATTTTTTTTCTAAAAACTACTTAATGAATTCCAATTTTACAAATAGCTTTATAATCTTTAAACCGTCGAGTATAAGTTGGAATATTTTGACAAAGATAAATATAGTTTCTATCTCGCTAAAAAACGTGGAACCAAATATTTCGAATATGCATTTCGAGAGTATCCCGTTAAGCGTGTACAACGGTTAAGGTGCTGTAGGTGCTCGAATCTTTTCGACTTTTTTAATAATGTAAAATATACAGATTTGGAAAAAAATTACGGAACATAGGATTTTTAATACAGCTCAAATCCTTTGATGTGCAATTAACCAGTGTAAATTTCAATACAACGTCGCGAAGTTTTATAATTAATTCATTTGTTCGACTGGACTCTCAATTCACGAAGCGATGCTGCCAGTGCAAGTGTAAAAACGGAACACACCTAGAAGGCATGTCAATTCAACGAAAACGTACTTATTTATAAATGTAGATATGAAAATATTTTATAACTAAAAAAATGGTTATGTTTTATTGCCAAAACGGCTTGAAAAAAAGTTGATTTCTAAAATTAGAAATAAAAAGGAATTTTAAAAATAAAATAATTATATTACACTCTTTTTAATTTGAAATTGTAAACAATATTTGGAATAATAAATGTATTTAAGTATAAATTTTATAACTCAAATAATACCTAATGAACACAAACAAAATTGATGTTAATAAAACATTATTTATTATCTGCACAAAACCGGACTTTCAGAAAAATCGGTAGAGGGAGCAACACTGTCGGTGTGCCATGTACGCTACTACAAATCGCTGAGGGGAAGAAATCCAGTGGAACAAATAAATTAGTTATAAAACATCGCGACGTTATAAAGAAATTTACACTGGTTAATTGCAACGCAGAGAATCTTAGTATTTGCATTATGTGTATATGAAAAATATCTGATAATTGATTAAGGGGACAGTCTCATGCGATTAAAAAAAAAAGACACATTTTAAAATTAAAGCAGAAAAAAAAAACTATAATATTTATTAGATAACATAATTTCTTCTGAGATGATTAAGTAAGTCTTGAAGTACATAAAAAAAATTTTAATAGCGATTTTAATTCATTGGTCTCCTGTAGATGGCGTGTAGTAAAAAGTGTGTTTTTGGTGGTAAGACACTTTGTGAGTCACCTGTAACAGATATTCAAAAAATTCAAAATGGGTTGTATTCGTGAGACTCAAAACTAGATGATAAACCTTTAAAATATGAAAATTGTATTATTTTGAAGAGTTTATACGAATTTTTTCAAAAAAGTCGAAAAATCACTATATTTTTCGGTAAATTTACCCATATATAATAAAAGGGGGGTGGTTTTTAAATATTTTAAAGGTTTATCATCTAGTACTTTTGTATATACATTCGAAAAAATTTTGGTTTTTTTAAAATCGGTTAAGCAGGTTCGGAGAAAACTGTCTGACCAGTTTGAAAATGTTACTTTTGAGAAAAAAGCATTTAAAGTTTTTTTTTACATAATTTTCATGAATTAAAGGCTGATAACTTTATACTCACGTTTAATCGGCCATTCCTGGTGAATATTGAGGTCCCTCTTCACCCAACCGTTGTTGTAAATGGCGTTGTAAAGCTTTTTTCTTTTTGATTTGATGTTTTATAATTAATTCATTAGTTCGACTGGAGTCTCAATTCACGCCGCGATGCTGCCAGTGCAAGTGTAAAAACGGAACACACCTAGATCGCTTGTCAATTCAACGAAAACGTACTTATTTATAAATGTAGATATGAAAATATTTTATAACTAAAAAAATGGTTATGTTTTATTGCCAAAACGGCTTGAAAAAAAGTTGATTTTTAAAATTAAAAATAAAAAGGAATTTTAATGTTAATAAAACATTATTTATTATCTGCACAAAACCAGACTTTCAGGAAAAATCGGTAGACGGAGCAACAACTGTCGGCGTGCCATATACGCTACTACAAACCGCTGAGGAGAAGTAATAGTAATCCAGTGGAACAATAAATTAATTATAAAACATTGCGACGTTAGAAAGTAATTTACACTGTTAATTGCAACGCAGAGAATCTTAGTATTTGTAAAAAATCCTATGTTCCGGATTTAAAATTCGAAATGTGTATAGTAACTGCCAAACGTTATACAGATATACATACTATATAAAAATGAATCACTAATACATACCCAACGTATATACAACATATATACAAAAGCAAGAACAGCTGGAGCCTCGCACTCGCCGCGCGGAGAGAGAAACCGGTTTTCATACGTGCGTAGCTGACATTAATAAAATAACTATAACTTATATTCTAGTGGGAATTTCTTTTTGAAATTTTAGGAGAGAGTTTTTGAATGTAAATGGAAGCGATTTATGTAAAAAAAATTTTTTGATTTTTTGAAAGTTTCGCATGAGACTGTCCCCCTTAAATGAATTTTAATTTTATTTAATATTACGTGGGTAAGTAAATACTGGGTTACTTACTAAATATTCTACATTTCACTACAAATATTCTTTCATCTCTTGATCCATTAACCCATGGTTGGACAATGGAAAATAATTGTTTCGATTTTAATTATTTTGAAGGCGAAACTAGTTTAGATATTTTACAAAAGTATTTCTGCTTATGTACCGGAAAATGTTCTACGAAAAATTGTAATTGTATTTCCTATAATTTAGAATGCTGCGCAGTATGTACATGTACACCAGAGAATTGTAAAAATGTTAAAGACGACTTTATCGAAGACAATGAAATCAGCTTATTAGATGGAAATCCTGTTGCTGTTGACGAAAATTTTCAAATTATTGACAATGAAAACGATGTATAAATAATATTATATTTTTATTTTATTATATTTTTCAATGAAAATGGATTATATATTGCTTAATGTATTTCACTGTAATAAAACATTCAATAATAGAGTCACCAAGTATATTAAAAGAAAAATTACATTATTATAGCATTGTAAAAAATTAATTTTAATTGTTTTAATTATAATAGTCTATATACAAATAGTTATAAATATCTTTTTTTTTAATAAATTGTACGTAATATTTGTATTAAATTAATATTTTAAATCTAAACAAATATTTCTACGCGCCGCACGCCTGTATCGCCGCAACCGCTGTACACACTTAGCGGTAGACTGCTCGAAAGGCATATTCGAAATAATTTGGGTCCACGTTTTTAGCAAGATAGAAAAAAATTATTCTTGTCAAAAATATCTAACTTGTACTCGACGGTTTAAAAGATTATAAAGCTATTTGTAGAATTGCAATTCATTTAGTAGTTTTTTAAAATTATTAAGAGAGAAAAAGTGTTTATCTCGATGAGAATGATGGAATGTTTGAAAAATTAAAAAAAATACATTTCATCTTAAAAAAATATATAGAATCGAATAAAAAAGGTTTGATGCATTAGAAACGCAAAAAGAATTTTAGTCGGTATACTCTGTTTCTAATCGTCTTTTGAGGGTAAACCGCTCGCCTAAATATTTTAATTTCCACTGCTCATTGTAGAATACGACAGTGATAGTCATGTAATAATTCTCACCGATGTGTCAAAAACATCCACGTTGTAATGAATATTTTGCCTACGACATAGGGTATTACTATAGGCGGTTGAAAATTGGAGACAAAAATTATTGGGGTAGAGATAGGGCAAGAAAATTAAACAAAACTGTTGCGAACAGCTCTCAAGGTGTATTTGGAGAACTGGGCCGAGGATAAGTGAATTAAACGGGATTGGATTGGGGTAACTACAAAAATGAAATAAAGAGGTACTTACATGGGTCTCCTGGACAAACAAAATACAAGAAGGTTCCCAGGCTATTTAAATTAAGGACGCCGCTTAAGAATCTTTCTGCTGGATGAAAAAAAAAAGGTTCTTCCTTCTTAAGCACCCAAAAAAAGGTTTAGAGACTTTTTTAAAATTAATCAACAAAACGGTTTAGAAAAAAATTACACATTTATTGTTGTCTCACCACAAACAGTTTCAAGTATAGATAATACAAAAAATTACAAAATATCAAAAACAGACTTACTACGCCCTATCCGTTTACAGACTCTAGAAGTTGGAGATAGATTTGATTAGGTATTTACCAGATGTCAAAAATAGTGCGGACTGTCATATGTTAATACTAAATCTTAAAGCTGGGAACAAATAAAATGACAGCTAAGCCACACCCTAAGATCTACAATTTTAATTATTACAATTTTTTAAATTGTAAGTAATTCAGGTGCAATCCAGGTAAAACAAATGTTACCTGGATTGCACTAAAACTTCTAAGGGTGGAAACTAGACTTACACTCTCTGCTACACGGACAAATTCATCTCTATATTGTGAAAAAGTATTCTGAAACGGCTTCTTGTAAGGACAAATTAATTTGAAGTTGAAAGTTGGCACTGGCCACAAACTTTGGAAACTCGTATCCTTAAAAACTTTACATTGGAACATGTGGGGTGTCTTTCAAATCTTTCAAATGTGTTGAAAAAACGCCGTTTTACAAATATCTCAGATGAGATACGCAAACGATACGATAAAAGATTAAGAGTAATCACTATTTTTTATATAAAAAATATTGATTACTCTTATCAAAACTGAGACATTACATTGAGTATAAATCACTTTTTCTAACAAACTTTGCCGGCTTCTTCTTACTACAACACCTTAATAACTGACGTGGAGTAAACAATTTGAAATTTGATCATGGATAAAATCGACCCCTGCAAAGAATAACGTTCTGACCAGCATTTCAGATATTTTGTAGAAATATTAAAAAAGATTCCAATTTCTTTGATTTACTTTTTTAGATGCATGTAACATTTTTTCAGTATAAGAAGTAAAATATTTGTATAAATGTTGAACACCTCTTTTAAATAAGGCCTACTATTTTTAATTATAGGATAGTTTTTTGTACTATGTCAGTTACAGTTTTTGATATAAATATCGTTTTATGGAATAATCTTGTAACTGCACTTACAACGTTCTTACCGAAAAGGTTAATATGTATTTCAAATAAATGCTCGTTCGTTCGCGGTTAAGAAATAATAAGACTAGTTCATCATCCTCAGTGAGCATGAGCCTTTTAGTGAGTTTCTTAACCTTCCAAAATCTTTGAACTAGAGCATCTAGAGATTCACTATTATTTGGCGAATTAATACCGAGAAACAATGAAAGTTGATATGGTTATTTGAGGTTTGATGAGTATCATATTTGGGGCTGGAAGGTTGTGTTTGCTTAAAAAACGTATCCAAGATAAGTGTTGCAGTATGAGGCCGTTACTATGTTTTATGAACCCTCTTGTTAACAAATCACAATAGAATTCATTGCCTAATAACATATTAATTACCAGGAACTGAGAATAAACAATGTGAAAGTTTTATATCATGTGGTATATTTAAATTAGATTAAAAGTTACATTCAACAGTACAGTACATGAGACGTTGAATCCATTATACTTTGTCCTAAAGGAATATATCTTGATATATATCATCTTGTTGGAAGTGAAACAAGTTTGGGATAAGGTAGAAATTTTCATCCTTCTATCATAGGAATGAAGTCCTAGCCTACTCACAAGGTCGTGGATTACAAAGCTTGTCTGGCTTATATTATCAAGGAGTGCTCGGGAATAAACCAATTTTTTGTTTTTGTCCACATGTTACAAGAGTAGTACTCAATAGCCCCTCATAAGTGAGTGAAACAGCAGAGTATGACTGATCTGTACCTTGTAAATCTAATCTAGGAGAATTAACAGAACTTACTTGTAATTGTAATTGTAATTTTTACCGATAATAAAATATCCACACGACCAGTTTGCTTATAATTATATGTCATGTGAATATGAGGGCGAATTTTTCCATTAGAAATTATAGATATTAAAACTGTTTTCGTAACAGTGCCATGCAAAAGATCGCCAGTGTTATTTATGCCTGTCCAGTTCTTTATGTTCCGTGGCCACGACATTTGTTTGCAACTTACTCAGCTCTTGCCTTCAATCTTTCCCTGGATGATTAGTTGAGGGATTGCGTATTTTTTTCCTCTCAGAATATTTCCGAGGTATCCAATTTTTCATACCTTAATTAAATTAAGAAGTTCTCTCTCAGTATTTGCCTGTAGAAGTTGAAGATCTAGGTATGGCAAGAGAGATGGTACAGGAACTCGTTGTGGCTACAGAAAATGTAGTTTTAAATATAAATATCTCGAAAACAAAAATCATGACCAATTTGGTACCCAACCAGAACATCAGTATTGGTGGGAAAAAATAGAACTCGTACATAGATATAAATACCTGGGACATGAAATTATGATTGACAGGGATAACCAGACTCATGAACTGAAGAGAAGAATCGGCCTTAGGTGGGCAGCATTTGGAAAACTGTAAGAAACTTTTAAAAGTGAGCTGCCCACATGCCTAAAGAGAAAGGTATTTGATCAGCGCGTCCTCCCAGTCTTGACGTACGGAGCAGAAACACTTACCTTAACAAAAGCAGCAGCTACCAAACTGAGTGTCACGCAGTGAAGAATTAGCGGTTCATGTTAGGAATAACTCTGCGAGACAGAATAACCAACGAAGACATCAGGAGAAGAACCGAAGTGACTGACATCATCGAGAAGATAGCCAGACTAAAATGCAGATGGGCATTAAATCAAATCATACTTTTTGAAACATTGTTTCTATTTAAAAACGGAGTACCTAAGTACAGTTTTTACACGATAGTACTAGTTTGTTCAGGGTATTTACCAAATGATAATATTTCATGTTTTTTATATTTCCATTAAGTGTGTTTGTCGTTTTTTAAATTGTTAATATTAAATATCTGTAAAAAAAACTATTTTTGTATATTGACTAAATAAATTCTATTCTATTCTATTCTACTTTTTCATTATT